>CAWUFW010004262.1:0-600000 GCA_963921515.1 Calotriton arnoldi
ATGAAATCTGGAAGCTTTCACAAATAGAAGCTGCTTCCCGTTTACGGGAAATAGATCTAGCAAATCTAGAAAAAGTGCTTGCTGTTGTCGACAATAGTATTAACACCCTGTCTTCCCGCATTTACACATTAGAGAATATTGTTTCATCTGTTGTTGATTAACCCTGGGCATAATACTTCGCTACGCTCACGGAGCATGCAAAGTTTGTGCTACTACGCACTACGCAAATTGCACGTACAAGAATGAAAAACTGTGCTAATTGACGTAGTGTAGCAGCAGTATAATTAACACCTACAAATGCTTTGATAAAGCACTTTTTGATGCTAAAAAGCATGTAACCAATTCACAAAAGTGAACTTTGACAATAAAATATCAAGCAATGAGAGAGGTGATGATTTTGGGGTCCCCTAACCTAGGGGAGGACCAAGCAGATGCCTTGAACACAAAAAGCATATCATGTGAACGATTCAGTGGTGGTCCCTTCCTCCTAGGACCACCCCAAGCACAGTTATGGGCAAAAATACAATCCTAACCAAAGGCCCTGCAAAGCATTATGGGACGAGATTAGCAGTGGGCAGTGAATATTATAGTGCCCAATATCAAAATAATTCTACAAAGAGCTGCAGTTCCACTAGTCGTTACTAGATGTCCCTCACGAGTCAAATGCAAAAGCATTGAAATTATTAATACATCAAGCTGCAGTTCCACTAGTCATTACTAGATGTCCCTCACGAGTCAAATGCAAAAGCATTGAAACCCTTTCATGAAGCTTTTGCATTTGACTCGTGAGGGACATCTAGTAACGACTAGTGGAACTGCAGCTCTTTGTAGAATTATTTTGATATTGGATACTATAATATTCACTGCCCACTGCTAATCTCGTCCCATAATGCTTTGCAGGGCCTTTGGTTGGGATTGTATTTTTGCCAATAACTGTGCTTGGGGTGCTCCTAAGAGGATGGGACCACCACCGAATCGTTCAAAGATGTGCTTTTTGTTTTCAAGGCATCTGCTTGGTTCTCTCCCTAGGTTAGGGAGGATCCCAAAATCATCACCTCTCTCACTGCTTGTTAATTTATCGTTTTCACTTTTGTGAAATGACTATATGCATTTTTAGCATATAAAGACAGAAATATTTATTTTATCTTAACTTGCACTGTGCAAGATGCCTTTGGCAATTATTGTACAGTGCAGTCAAGCACACAGCTATGCAATTTGCATAGCTAGGTGTAGTTCAAAATGTACTTTGCGTAGCTACGTGTAGTGCTACTACGCAAACTACGCCCAGGGTTATTGTTGATATTGTACAAGATGACGTGTCTGTGTTATATCATGGTCAGAATCAATTGCGTTCAGTAATGCAGTTTGCATGGACTTTGCAGACACTGAAAATGGGGAAGGTTCCATGGCATTTTTTAAACACATCTGCCTTGTTCTTGCCGTTTAATTTAACTGAGAAACAGCAGTTCATGTTCATGAAAGATGCAACATAAACTCTTCTACATATAAAAAAAAAATAGATCCTTTACCATTCTCTAGGGTGGAGACTCTGCAGTGTGGCTAGTACACGGGGTTATCACTTTGCCTTTTTCTTTATTTGAATTTAGTTCATGAATGAAACATTATCCTGTTGGCCGTTTCAAGCCTTTGGGTAGTGCCTTTTACACGAACTTTGGTCCCTACCTTTCACATACAGATGCCTTAGGGATGACAAGGAGGTATTTCTCACAGGGGAGTCTTGTGATTCTACAGTGGGTCATTCCCTGGTTTGTAAAAACATTAAATTGCACGGGGCTTGTAATGTTTCTGCCCCGAATCTTGCATGTGTTTTAAAGGGCATTCCTGTTCTGGTTATATCACCTACTTTCACTATGCTTGCTAATGGTAGCTATCTGCTTTTAAATAATCAGAATTGCTGTGGTTTGCATGCCGGCATACCCTACATAGTAACAGTTTCGCAACGCGTAGTGTGCTGCAAAAATGAGCTTTTTCCACCCCGTGTGTGAAGTTAGAACAGTTCCATTTGGCCTTACATACCGACTTTGAAGGCGGATTTCAATAAATTGAGCAGAATAAAGGCGCTATTATTAAACCAGGAGGTTATGCTCACTTCCGCACGGGAGACCTTCGTCCTCCAGGTGGCCAGCACCCACAGTGAAATACAGGCCCTTTTGAACACTAACCTCCCCAACATTTCGGTGAACTGATTCACCATATATTTAATGCATCTAATACCGAAGGTCTTGTACACTTTTTTAAAGTTGTGGGCTCTGGCCTTTGACCTCCTTTCAGACTATATTTGGTGTAATTCCGGCTTTTATTCATTCTATTTTTTCCAGCGTCTTTGGAGGCTTCCCATTGATCCTAGCCTTAGCTGCTGGCGTATTGATTTTACTTTGTCTGTGGCGCAATGACTGCACCACTTGTGCGCCTACACAACCCAGGGCGGCTGCGGATGCTCCGTGACCGCATGATTGACAGCTTCGGCTTCCTGCCGCTGGCAACACTCAGCGTGGCTTATGGACTATCTTTTCACTTTGCGTATTTCACTTGCGTGCAACCAGTGATGTCCTGCTTACGATGTCCGTTCTCTTGGTCCTTGGATGTTTGCCTCTCCAATACGTCTTGTCAGACCCGGATTTCGACCGGTTGATGGGCCCCTTACTGGCCCATGAACGGGAATGTTCCGGTGACGGATTAATGGCGCGTGCGGCTGCACGTGGAGTCTTGGCACAAAGGGATATCTGGGCAGCTGCTCAGAATCTCCTACAATTAAGTTTTATTGAATATCACGCAAGTTGTCCCGCAATGCTAATCGCTGCTCCCTATTGTGAGGAACATGAATGCAGTTTTGATTTGTTGAACTGGATAGCATCTCTTTTTTCAGACGATGACAATGATATTTTTTGGAAGGTGTTGCGGTCTTTTGCGCATACACTCTGATGGATTAGTTTTGTTGACTCTCAATAAACAGCATATCCGGATTTTTTTTATCATCTTTTATCATTTTTTTCTTCCCTATTTCGATTTTTTTCCTCTTCAAAAAACTTGTCCCACGTACAGACGTTTGCCTTCTGCTCCATCTATTTGAACTCTGTTTTCGTCCTATGTCTTGACCTATGAACTGACCAGGGGAGGGTGTAGTGTGGATTGTGACCTCATGGTCGACATTGCTAAGTTAGCTTAGGCCTAGCTGCCATGATGCCTCCTTTGCACACGTTACTCTGTGACTTTGTTTTTCCAGACTCTGCTTGTGACCGTTCACATTAGAACTGTCTGCCTTTCTGCCTTTCACCTTTTCTGATGTTCGCTGTGGTTTTCGTCTGCACACGATGTACAAGGTCGAAAAACAACGTCCCTTGTTGTTGCTGTTCTGGTCAGCCCTCGCACTTAGACATAACATTAACTGGAGAAATTTGTGGGCTTTTAATGTTGTGATCTCCCTGTTGGAGGCACTTGGAGAAAAACCTTTCCAGGGAGAAGAGCTGTGCTTGTCTGATGATGTAAACCTCGCATCTAGTTCTTGAGGTATGGGGGTCCCCCTGACAAAGCCCAGAGGTCTTCTATTTTTATGATAAACTAGTTACTAGCACGGGGAGGGTGGCAAGGCATTCTAGTCCTTTATCCACTGTCTTTATAAAATGCTGTCCCCGTTTGTATTCTATGGAATTGTAACAATGCTTACTGTTTTGTCTTTATGCATTATGCTGCTAGTACTGGCACGTGTACTGTGTCTTAGAGCACGATAGTTGAAATAAACATTTTAAACTATACTGTGTCTCTTAATACGCACGTTGTGGACAAGTATGAGTGAGTAATGAAAGAGTGTTCTTGCTCCCGCGATTCCTGAAAGAGTCCGTGTTCTGGGATGTCTAATCATTGGTAGCTTCGCTGTAGTACGGAGAACGAATGAGACACTATAGCTAGTCGGATTGGGATTTTGGGCACTAAGGTGGATGGTTGGTACACCACTATACACCGAGGTCCTGTTTTCCTGCGCATAGTTCTGTATATGTGCAGAATCCCCGCAACAGGAGTCTCTAGGGCACTTTCTTCCTGTTGGAAAATAAAAGTATGAAAGAAAGACTTCTTGCACAAAAAAACAACTCCAACGGCCCGTTGGAGAAGAAAATCTACTCGAAACGCCTCTCAGCTGCTTCTCAAGCACAAAAGCTGCTCAAGTGGTGCATTCACGATTGGCACTACATTTGCACCGTCACGGCTGGACACCATGCACGCAAATGGAATGTATCGCGTGAACTAGCTAGCGGCCCGAATTTATCGTGGCACTCGCTCTAGCGCGTAAACAGAAAAAAAAAACTTGCCTTTGAGCCTGGGAAGGCGGAATTCAGGAACTCTGCGCTCTCCGCAGAGTGCGGAGTGCCCGAATTCTGCAAATTCTGCAAGTGGGGCGTAGTTTTCCACCCGGGCCTACTAAGTAACTAACTTCTACTGCAGATAAGTAATTGTTTATCCAGGTTGTTTTAGGTAGGGGTGGGCGGTAAACTACTCTATGCTGGCAGAGTTCATGGAGTTTGGTCACTCCACACTTAGCTTGGAGCATGGAGTTTACCGGCGCCCACCCCATTTTCCCTCCCTTTTCATTAAATCTATCACAGTGCAGAGCCTAATTCCGGTAGTTCCTCTGCACTGTCTAACCTATGTAAAACAAAGCAATGATCACCGAAAGAGAATTATGATTCACTGCATGCCATGGGGCATGCCTATTCAGCCACCGCTCTCTATGGGAGTGCGCATGCCTGTTCAAATGTAGCAGCAGTGTTATTGCTCCTTTAGGGCATACCTGGAGTGAGTGCTGTAGGGCGACAATGCTGCTGCTCGTGTTGCTCGTGAGTACCCACCTGTCTATCGCCCACCTTATAGCGCTCAGCTGCTGTGGTTTGTTGCAATGTTTATGGGTGTCAGGATGGGCAGACAGGACTTGCAGTGGGGGGAGAAGCTTTAACAAGGCTGGGCTTGGCTTGCAGATTCAAAGGGGGAGAAAGCACCGCACAGAGTCCTGCACATGAAAGTAGTTTCACAAGTGATTACAAGGGTTGCAAGTACATCAAACAGAATATAGTATGAATGATGAGTGGCCTAAATTGAATTTAGAAAAGCTCCAAATTTCCCATTAACATTAAAATTCAGATTTGTTTTTATATGTTTTTACAAATTAAATTAAATAGTCCATTAATTATATATTTGTTTCATAAATGCATATTTTTCTGTGTAATATTTTGCGTTTCAAATCACAGAAAATGTTTCTGTCAAGCCCCAGCATCCAGAAATGATTCAGTGGGGGTCTTCAGTTTCCAAAAATGATTTTGTGGAGGTCATGGGGTTACAGTGATAATTAAGTGGGGGTCCACAGAATTCAAAAGGTTAAGAAGCAACACATTAAACGATTGCACCTATGTTCATTATGTTACACACATGTACAATTATCCTTCACATTCTCCATTTGAATACTACACGAAAAATACCTACATTAAGACTGGAAGACATAAATATATACATACAAACAAATATTAGTAAGTGATTAAATGAGGAGTGATCCTAGATGTGACTGCACGACTGTAATTGGTCACATATGTCAGATAATCCATCAATGGCCATGTGATCCATGGAAGAACACCACTATAAATGGATCAATGGGAACATGCATTTCCTAAGCAACAATCACTGAGTACCACAGCTAAGCTAAAAGATTTGATGGGATCCAAATAATTGTGACAATAATGTAAACACAAAGTATTAATTAATAAGTAAGATAAGTCAACAATGAATGACCACTGAAAGAAATTCGGAAAAAAATAGATAGATTTGTTCATCTACACCTAAAAACACTAAACTCACAGAATGGATAAAACTGTGTTGCTATTACTTAAAAGATCATGCAAAGACCATGAAATCCTTACACTGATGTAATGTTACAAAAGGTAGTGAAGAGAGTGGAATGGAAGTTATATTGGATGGACAACGTGAAGATAGGTTTCAGAACGTTTTTGTACCGAGTGACTGAACAATAACACTGGAAGAGAGACTTTGCTTCTTCTGATCCTGGAAGAGAATATAATAGTGAGATGTAAAAGACACTTAACGACCAAAGTGCTAGTACGGTAAAAGAAGAAATGTGTCAGCTGTTTTTCCACACTTACCCCTGGGAGATTGATCACTTTTTTCGTCTAATGACATTATGTTCAAATAAAAGTATTGTGCTACAGCAGAAATGTGACACTCGTCCCTCATATTTTCCTTTCGTCTGCGAAGAGAGCGAGAAAAAGTATGAATAAGAATATTTACAAATGACACACACACATATATATCCAAAGCTTGTTTTCGCGCAGACACCCGAGCCGCTTTCCGTGGCGGGCCTTGGCGGGGTCGCGAGCCCCAAATGTCCACAACAATCGTTTTTCGCCGATTTTCAAACAAACGATGCCAAGGCCAACAAACGTTCCTTTTTCAGCGTGTTTATTTGCTTTCAAGCCAAGTCACTCGACGCATTTCGGAGGCAACATCCTTGTTCACGAGAACGAGCGCATTGTAAATCAACTGTGTTTATACATTGTCATGTGACACACCTCTAAATCATAGATAGTGACAACAGATTAACGGTGTTTTGCAAGTTTCTCAGAGCTAGAAAAACAGACTTCATTAATCACAGTAAATCATATGTGGTACATGTGAGCCATTACATTAGAAACTTCATGCAATGTGTCAAATAAAATTGTTGGGTTACAATTAAACCTCACTTTTAAATTAATGCGCACAATTACGGAAAACTTCCGTCCTGCTTATTTGTCAAATCAGCCTATGCTGGCGAGAGTTTAAAATTTAATATTGGCGTCTCTATGTGCTTGTTTTTTGGCTAATTAACTTATAAATGCTGGTACTTCACTCTGGTGCAGCCCAAGTGGGCTTTGTTTAAGTGTAGCATCCATAATATTGCATAATCCATTCGTCCCGCATACAGCTTCTAGACGCCATTGCGCCACCTTGAATCGGATGGGCAACCTAGTTCAACGCCCAGTGGGCAAACAAGTCCAACCCCAGTGGGTAAATGTCAACTCTCAAACTAAGGTACTCAATGTTTTTACTTGCTCACTCGTATCTCCACTCCGTAGACTGACCAAATAAATAGGTCTTGCATTCAACTCTCCGTTTGAAACTCATCACGCACCTGTAAAACAAAATAACATAATATGAGGTGAGAAACCATACCACTCTTTCTTCACTATTTACATACACTACTACAATATATACAAGGGGAGTGAGGATTAAAAACATTCATACATATCAAATGATCATGACCGCTAGACAGTATTTGACCATTATTAAATAAAACTTAGGGGTAAAATGAGACACCCTTAGCCCAGGTGTATAGACAGTGCTTCATCACAGTTGTGTCCCTCAGGCTGCATCGTGTGGTATTTAATAATCATTTTCGATTCTAATCGTCTTAGTTCTTGGACTCTGTCACCTCCTCTTTCCCTGGTTGGGACATTGTACAAGACACAGAATGAAAGTAAGGTATTGTTTCCATTGTGGTGGGTGGCAAAATGTCTTGCAACAGGGTAATTTTTATCATGGTTCTTTATTGCCCTCAGATGCTCCAATACTCGCTTTTTAGCTTTATGTATGGTGCTACCAATGTAGTATTTGTCGCAGGGGCATCTGAGGGCATAAACAACAAATTCCGTGTTGCAAGAATAGTGTTTCAAGATCATAAAAGGTTTACAATGGGGAGACAGCTTGATTTCTTTTACATTAGCACTGTACTTGCAGGCCTTACACCTGCCACATGTAAAGAACCCTTGTACAGTGCTTTTCCTTGTCCCTGGTGTAACAAGTGTTCTACACACTGTGTCTTTGAGAGATTTGGCCTTGCGGTAGGTTATTTGTGGGTAGTCCTCTACACAGTCAGCTAAGTCACTATCAGTTTTCAAGATCTCCCAGTATTTTTTAGGGCTTCTCTGACTTCCCAGGATTGTTTGTTGTAACTGGTTATGAACCGAACGGGTTCAATCGTTCCTGGTTCTTTTGGCATTTTTTCTTTCTCCTTAAGTAAGTCCCTTCTGTCAACCTCTGAAATAGCTTGTTTAATGCACTTGGAGGTATACCCTCTGTCTTTGAATCTCTCACACATTACCATGCTCTCTCTATCATAATCATCTTTGGTACTGCAATTGCGCTTGGCTCGCAGAAGCTCACCCAGGGAATACTCCTGATGAGACTTCCTGGGTGGCAACTGCATGCGTGTAGCAAGCTGTTTCCAGCCATCTCTTTTCTGAAGAGAGCTGTTGTTAGTTTGCTGTCCTTTATCTTCACCCTCAAGTCAAGGAATTCAATCATTTCATTGTCAATATGACTGGTGAACGTTAAGTTCAAAGTATTCATGTTGAGTATATCTACGAATTCCTTAGCTTCCTCGGCACTGCCATCCCAGACACAAAAAATATCATCTATGTATCGTGCTCAGGCTTTGACGTGTGTTTTGTACTAGTTTAGGTTTCTGACCACTTGCTCCTCCCACCAGCCGAGGTAAAGACCTGCGAAACTGGGGGCAAAGCAAGTGCCCATCGCGGTCATGAGGGTTTGACGATATATTAGTCCATCAAACAAAAAGAAATTTTGTATAAGGCATGTGTAAATCATATCTAAAATCATTTCAGTGTGAAATAAAAAAGAGAGTGACCGTGCTCCAAGAAAGTGTCTACATGCTTTGATGCCCATCTCGTGCAGAATGCTAGTGTACAGGCTGTTTACATCTAAACTCATAAGTAAACATCCCGAGTGCCAATCAATTGTATCAATCATCCGTAAAAAGTCTCCTGAGTCTTTTAGATAAGAGGGGAGGTTTTGGACTAACGGCTGTAAATAAAAGTCCACATATCTAGAAGTGTTCTCGAGGCAGCTTCCCCTGGAAGACACGATCGGTCTTCCCGGTGGATTTGTCCTATTCTTATGAAGTTTTGGGAGGAGGTAGAGCGCTGGTAATTTGGGATATTTACATCTTAAGAAATTGAATTCTTCTGATTCAAGTAAACCCCTCTCACTCCATTCTTCTAGCTGATTTTGATATTTTTTATTGGCTGCCTCGTAGATGCTTTTAGTGCTTTTCTCATATCTACTGTTATCATTAACCTGATTGTGGCCCTCATTCAAATACATATCTTTAGACAAAACAACAATATTGCCCCCCTTATCAGATTTTTTATCACAATGTTATCATCTTTTTTAAGGGTTTGTATGGCTGTCATTTGGGCCTTCAATAGGTTACTCTTATTATATTTCCTGTGTTTAGACAGTTTGTCCAATTCCTTGACTACCCCTTTCTCGAAGACATCGATTGCTTCATTAGCAATTTGTGGTAAGAATATTGATTTGGGCCTGAAGCCACTGTCATGATTGAGATCTAGTCTAATATTTTTATTGATAAGATTCAACATAGGGTCTTGGTTCATCCCTGGATTTCCTCCAAATCATGGAGCATATGCAGTAATTCAATGTCACAGATCTGTATCTCGCTAGGCATTTCAGGAGATGTAGGCACATGTTCTTTCACTTTAGTGGCAAACCATTTTTTCAACCTAAGTTTCCTAGTAAATTGGAACAAGTCAATGCGGCCTTGAGTATAATCAAAGTTCGCTGAAGGACAAAAAGAAAGACCATAGGACAGTACCTCTGTTTCGGTGTCACTCAGTTTTCGCTTTGAAAGGTTCACTACAGTCATTGTGTCCTTCATTTTGGTTGTTTCTTCTGTCCCCTTGTTCTTGTTCCCACTGGACTTGTTATTTCTTCTCTCACCGAGGCGTTTGATCTTCCATCTCCTCTGCCTCCTCTTCCACGACCTCTTGGCCCCCCAGCACCCGCTTTGCTGTGGGTTGCCATCCTGCCTTGGGCCATCATGGAGAATTCCTTTAAAATTAATTCTTTTGGTCCCATTGTGACTGTACTTTTAGCCAGACTATTGCTGCTGGCTTCGTGGGTACTTCCTCCGTTGGGGCCACTAATTGCTGGTTCGTCCATGTTGGCTGTGCTGGGCCCTACATTTGAGCCTGAGTTTTTTAGTGTTTCAAAAGCTGCGGTGTTGGTACATAAGTGGTCATATCTTTTGGCAAAAGTAAGCACTTGGCCTTTTTCATAGTCCACTAAGTCACGCAGATATTTCCTTTGTTTTTTCTCCCTGATCTCTTTTTCTATTTTATCCAACTTTTGTTCCATTTTTGCCATGTCGTTGTCAAACTCGACATTTTCACAGGCTAATTTCAATTGAGCAGTGATTTCATCAATCTCTATAGCGAGTCTGTCACATTCTTTCTTAGCGTATTTCACCAGTAATTGTAGCATGACAATGGAACATTGGTGACTATTATCAGCCCATTCTTCCACCTGCTCTGGGTCAGGCTCATTAAATGTCGGTGTAATGAAGATCCTGAGGCCCCTTAGGATACGGCCGGCCTCGACATATTTTTGAAGAGTGGTTGCTTCCCAGCACTTGTTCTGTTCAATTTTAAGAAGTTTCCATAACTTATTCCACAATGCTTTTTAGTGATCACCGTGTCACTGGTATCAGGGGTTTCACTTCGTTCCCCATTCATTCCCAATGTTTGTTTGTCAAACATCCTGCTAGCTGCCTCACTCCTCTTTTCATTCCTGGACGAGGCCATTGATGTTGCTTGCGGTTTGTGCGCCGTCTGCACGCGCACACGCTGACGGAACAAAGGAGGGCTAGACCATTTACGATCTTCCTCCAATTCCACTAGCCCTTAAATCCTCGATACAAAGTATCCTCTTACGAGAGAAGAAGAAGCATCACTCACTCACCCGTGTCAGGAATTGAACAAATATTTCACTCCGCCTTCGTCTTGGTGCTTAAACTTTGCAATCACCTTCCACGGTGGGAGCTCCTTTGATTTCTTCTGGGTGTATAGATAAAGGGCGGGCCGGGGTTATCTCTTCAATCAAATCCAAAGCTTGTTTTCGCGCAGACACCCGAGCCGCTTTCCGTGGCGGGCCTTGGCGGGGTCGCGAGCCCCAAATATCTATATATATATATGTGTTGGACTTGGCCCTTTTTGCAGGGTCATCGCTAAACTTTTTGCCTTTCTCCTAGCCTTTCTTCTGACATGGTGTTGGTGGTTTTAGGCCTCTGGGCACTTTAGCACTGCTGTCCAGTGTAAAGTGCGTGCGCTCTCTGTGTTACATATGGTAAGATTGGTTTACACCTGTTTGGCCTATTTAATTTACCTGTCAGTCCCTTGTCAAGTGGTATCTCATATACCCAGGGCTGGTAAATTAAATGCTACTGGTGGGCTTGCAGCGCTGATTGAGCCACCCACCAAAGTAGCCTTGCAAACCTATCTCAGGCCTCTGCCATTGCAGGGCCTGTGCGCGCAGTGTTACTGCTGCTGTGACCTGGCACCTAAAGTGTGTGCCATGTCTGTGACCCCCTTTTACTGCATGTCAGTCACCCCTAAGGTAGGCCCTAGCTAGCCCTATGGGCAGGGTGCATTGTAGGTAAAAGATAGGACATGTACCTTAAGTGCGTGACATGTCCTGGTAGTGACAAACAGCCATTTTGGTTTCTCACTACTGTGGGGCTGCTCTCCCATAGGAATGCATTGGGGATTCCCTGATAAGTGTTTCAGTGGTAATTCCTGATATGAGAGGAGCAGCGTGGTCAAGTTTAGTATATTTGGAATGGTAATAATAAATGCTGCGCAATGGTGTGCGCAGATTTATTATAACTATTTTAGAAATGCCACTTTTAGAAGTTGGCATTTCTGTGTGCTATGGGGCACATGCATCAAGGTAGGCTTTGCGATTCCTTAATTGCGATTATTAAGGAATCGCAATTAAGGAATCGCAAAAGCCTATGCATGTAGGAATCGCTATAAAAATAGCGATTCCTAAACATTCCTTAATTGCGACTCGCTAATTGCGAGTCGCAATTAAGGAATACCTCCCATTAATTCCTATGGGCCTAGAGGCCCATAGGAATGAATGGGAAGACATTCTCAATTAGCGATTCGCAATTAGAGAATCGCAAATTGAGAATGCAATTTCAAGGGTGCCAGGGTGTCAAAATGACACCCTGTTGCACCCCTGAAATTGTGATGTGCACCCATGTTGCGACACACATGCCCCAAGGGCATGTGTGTGTGTAACCTAAAACTTAAAGAAATGCATTTTAGAGCATTTTTCGAAGGTTTTGCAAATTACAGACAAGTTTGATTTGTCTGTAATTTATGGTCCCAAATAGCGAAATCGCTATTTGAAAGTGCTTCTAGCATTGCATTTAAGGAATCGCAAATTGCGATTCCTTAAATGCAATCGTAATTTAGGAATTCGCAATTAATTGCGAATTCTTAAATTGCGCATAGGAAACACTTTCATGCATCTCCAAAGGCCAATTTGCGATCGCAAACGGCCGATTTTTGCGATTCGCACCGTTTGCGATCGCAAAACCTTTGATGCATGTGCCCCTATGTGTCTGCCTGCCTGATGTGAATTGCATGTCTGGCTTTTGAGTGACAGGGGCTGGTGAGGTGTGTGTGGCTCCAAGAGGCTCCAAGAGGGGCAGGGTGAGTCAGCACTAGGATGAATGGGACACCTACATTGGGAGTAGTGGGAGGAGTAATCCCCTGACCCTGAATAGGATTGTGCCTGCCCTGTACAATGCTGGCTCCGCCCCTGTGGTGTGTCTGATCACTGAGCCCCCACCTGACAAAGGGGAAGAGGAGCCTGGTAAACAGAGTGCTCCCATTCCCACCTGAACCAGTTTGTGCTGGTTCCCCCAAGCCCTGTGCCACTGCAGACAAAGGAATGTGTAGTATAAATATAGGGGCTGTGACCCCATGAGTTGTGCTGTTTCTGGACTTGCTGGGGGCTTGCTGCTGCTGGAGGCCCAGGAGGAGCCGCCACAGGGGCTTACCTCCCTGCTGGAGGGCCCTGTGTGCTGGCCTCCCTGGGCTCAGCTATGCCCCATGGACCCCTAAGGACTTTTGGACTTCTAGCGCCTCATGAGCACTGTAATTTACTTGCCCCAAGAAAGAGGAGAGCGTGGGCTGCGCAGCGCTGAGCTGCCCGTCTTTTAGAGGGAATCCCCGTCATAGGGATTCCCCGTGATGCCTCGTGGAGCGGGTGCCCACCCTGCATTCTTTGCATACCGAGCGGGAGCCCACCCCGCTTTATGTATATTTAAAAATAGCGGGTGCCCACCCCGCATTATGGTGCCTTGGGAGCGGGTGCCCACCCCGCTTTATGTTTTTATTTCTCGAGCGGGTGCCCACCCCGCATTGCGGCCGAGAAACTGAGCCGCCGGCCCAGCCTGGAAGCCAGGCGGCCTTGCCTGACTCTCGGCGGGGCCGTGAACAGGAAGAGGCTGCCGAGGCCGCCAATGGCAGCGTGGCCGAGTGGAAGCCTGCGGTCAGGCGGGGCTCCCGTGAGCTGAGGGAAGCCCCGCATGCAGGAGAGATGCTGGCGCTGGTCAGCGGGGCTCTCGTAGTGAAGAGAGAGCCCCGCGTATTGCTGAGCTGTCCGGAGCCTTGCGGGCTCCACCTTGAAGACCCGTGTCCCAGGAGAGGGACCGGGTGAAGAGCAGAGTTTCCCCCGAGCAGCACCAGAGGAGCCTGCAGAGCCCGGTGAGTGGGGGCTCTAGTTCATGCAGGGTTGGCTCCTTTTCGAGGCACATTTCCGGTGCCTGGAGCTGGCCAGATTTCCTTTGGGGGCAAATTTGATTTAGAGAGCCCCAGTGGGGTCCCCGAGGGCACAGTCGTGCCAGGGCCCCTTTACTTTATTCACAGCTGCGCCGCACCAGCGCGGGCAGCTGCAACGTTTGGCAGCATTTTGTTATAGAAGTCCCTGAGTGGGACAAGAGAGGCACAGTGGTGCCAGGCCTCTTTGTTTATTCCTCAGTTGCGCCACCGTAGCGGGCAACTGCAATGTGGGCCACATTTGTTTTACAGAGTCCCAGTGGGGACCCACCCAGAGGGCACAGTGAGTGCCAGTGCCCGCATCTTGCTTCACAGCTGCACAGCAATTAGTGGCAGCTGCAACGTTTAGGCCAGCGCAATTGCGCAGTTTTGGATTCTGCTGCATTGGCAGCACGCCCTGACATTATGGACATAGGGCATTTGAGCCCTCTGAGAAGGCCAGTTGGCCAGGGGGACAGTGTGAGGTTGGTAGGGCGCCAGGCCCTAATGTGATTTATGTGCTAATATGCTAGATGTGTTTTATGCACCATGATTTTTGCCTCTGATATTTATGAGGTTATTGCATAATGTGTTTATGCTTATGAGGTTATTGCATAATGTTTTTATTCTTGTGAGGTTTATTGCATAATGTGTTTATGCTTGTGAGGTTATTGCATAATGTGTTTATTCTTGTGAGGTTTATTGCATAATGTGTTTATGCTTGTGAGGTTTATTGCATAAAGTGTTTATGCTTGTGAGGTTTATTGCATACTGTGATTTATGTTGTAGGATATGATGCTGAGTCATTATTTTACCAGTAGTTACTGGTAGTGTTTTACATTTTCTACTTGTGCATTTGTGATGGTTCTGACAGTGGCCCGATTGGGCCTGTCAGGTGTATATAATCCCTGTAAATATTGCCTAGTGCCAGTTGACACAGTGTATATTGTGTGATTACTATTCTAATGTGTTTTGGATAATACAAAGGCTATTTTTATATATAACCTTGTGTGGAGTTCCTTTTGTGGTGTGCCTAGTGTGTTGCTGCTGTGTGTGTGTTGCACAAACGCTTTACACATTGCCTCTGGGATAAGCCTGACTGCTCGTGCCAAGCTAACAAGGGGGTGAGCAGGTGTTATCTTCAGCGTGTAACTCCCTTGCCCTGACTAGAGTGGTGGTTTCTGCCTGGTTTTGGCGCAAGCCTTAGCCAACCAGAAATCCCATTTCTAACATATATATATATATATACAGGTTTCAGGGATGTTATAGTAGTTAGTTGGGCATTTACTCGTACAAAACCAGAGAAATTCGGCTGTTATTGTTAGTTGAGCTAACTATAACTCGCGCCCCGCAATGCACTGCTGATGACGTCACATATTATATCACTCATGACATGGTCAGTGACATCACTGATGACATCTCAAATGACATTACTGATGACATCATCCAGTTAATGTGTGTTTCTGTAAAGTTTAAATATGTTATATATATATATATATATATTCACTGAAAAAACCATAGGTTTTAGGGACAGTTATAGTTAGTTGGACATTGCACTCGTACAAAACCCGTGAAATTCCCCTGTTATAGTTAGTTCAGCTAACTATAACTCGCGCCCCCGCAATGCACTGCTGATGACGTCACATATTACATCACTCATGACATGGTCAGTGACATCACTGATGACATCACTGATGACATCTCAAATGACATCACTGATGACATCATCCAGTGACTGTGTGTTTCTGTAAAGTTTAAATATGTTTAATATATATAGGGAAAGGCGTATTGAAGAATGAGTGGGTGTATAAGTGTCTGAATGGATGATTTAGTACGTGAGTGACTGACTCTACAAGTGAGTGATTAAACGTATCTTACTGAATGCATGGGTTAGTGACAAACTGTGTGAATGTCTGTATCCGTCTGTTTGTTGGTGTGTAAGTGGATGCATGGATTTGCGAATAGCTACATGAGTGTCTATATGGGTTATTGATTGGTTCTCTGAGTATCTGTATGGCTGCCTGAGTGTTTGTGTGGGTGGGGTGTGTGTGACTATACATAGATGTGTGAGTGGGTGATTCACTGGGTGCATGATTTCAAGAGTGCATCTGTGATGACTGCTTGGGTGGGTGAGTGTGTGTATGGGTGTGTTAGTGAGTGAATGTATATCTCAGTGGTACATGTGCGAGTAACTACATATGTAAAAGGCAGTATATATGTGTGTTAGAGTATTTAAATGGCTATAAGTGAGAGTGTGTTATTGTGAGAGTGGCTGTATGGATGTGTGTGTGCTTGTATCAGTTATTGTATAAGAGCGTAAGAATGTGCTAGTATTTGTATGAGTAAGTGAGCTGGTGTGTGTATAACTGTATAGGTGAGTAAATGGGTGTGTGATTAATTTTTGCATGACTGACTAGGTGTGTGAGTACCTCTATGGATGAGTGGCGGTGTGTGAGTGTTTATATAGGTGTATGAGTGCATATGATAGTCCTGTACTGAGTGACTGTAAGTATGAGTGACTGTACAGGTGAGTGAGTGGATGTGTGTGTAGACCTAAGAATCAGTGAGTGGGTATGTAGTTTTTGGTGTTGGAGTGTCTATGGTTTTGAGAATGGCAGTCTGTAATTTAGAGTGGGTGTATCAAAAGTTATATTAGGGTGTGAGAAGATGCATGAAATTATCACATGGATGATGTCATCAGTGATGTCATTTGAGATGTCATCAGTGATGTCATCAGTGATGTCACTGACCATGTCATGAGTGATGTAATATGTGACGTCATCAGCAGTGCATTGCGAGGCGCGAGTTATAGTTAGCTGAACTAACTATAACAGGGGAATTTCACGGGTTTTGTACGAGTGCAATGTCCAACTAACTATAACTGTCCCTAAAACCTATGGTTTTTTCAGTGAATTTCAAAGGTTTTTTAAATGCTAATTTCTAACTATAACGTGTCTGAAACCTATGGTTTTTTCAGTGAATTTCAAAGGTTTTTTAAATGCTAATTTCTAACCATAACATGCCTGAAACCTATGGTTTTTTCAGTGAATTTCAAAGGTTTTTTACATGCTAATTTCTAACTATAACGTGCCTGAAACCTATGGTTTTTTCAGTGAATTTCAAAGGTTTTTTAAATGCTAATTTCTAACTATAAAGTGCCTGAAACCTATGATTTTTTAAGTGAATTTCAAAGTTTTTTAAATGCTAGTTTCTAACTATGCCAACAGAGGTAGGACATGTGAAGAAAGAAGAAAAAACGCACAGAAAGAAGCAAAAGATGTGCAGAAAGAACCAACAGAGGAGCAGAAAGAGGCCTTGTTGCAAAATCATCCTGTGCCCACAACTTTTTCAGACGGGTACTGGTGGTAACTGACTCTGACTAACCAGAGCCAGTGCGCGTTTGCACAGTGGTGAAGGGAGGGGGCCTGAGGTGACATGTGTGCAAACGCGCCCCATGGCGCTTTTAAGTTGCGGGATTAAGTCCCCTTGAATCCTGAGGGTCCCTGGGGCCCAACTAGCCCCCAGGTACCTACAGTTAGGACCACAGAGCTGAGTTGCAGAGAGGCGTTCCGAGGCCACGCACCTTTTTTCACCTCTCTGCAACGCAACTCTGTTGTGCTTACTGAAGGTACCTGGTGGGCTAGTTGGCCCCCAGGATTCAAAGGGAATTAACTCCCCAACTTAAAACGCACCACAGGGTGTGTTTGCGCACATGTCACCTGAGGCCCCGACCCCTCCCTTCACCACTGTGCAAACGCGCCCCGTGGCGCGTTTTAAGTTGGGGGATTAGGTCACCTTGAATCCTGAGAGTCCCTGGGGCCCAACTAGCCCACCAGGTACTTCCAGTAAGCACCACAGGCCTGCGTTGCAACGCCTGTAACAAATTGTGCAGTTGTGTTTAGGTAGTGAAGAGGGTTGTGCTGGGGGTAGTGTTTTAGGGTTTAGGGTAGTGCAGTGGTGTTTGTGTAGTGTAGGGGGTCATGCTGGGGGTAGATTTAGGGTTTAGGGTAGTGCAGTGGTGTTTGGGTAGTGTAGGGGGTCGTGCTGGGGTTAGTGTTTTAGGGTTTTAGGGTTTAGGGTAGTGCAGTGGTGTTTGGGTAGTGTAGGGGATACTGCTGGGGGTAGTGTTTTAGGGTTTAGGGTAGTGCAATGGTGTTTGGGTAGTGTAGGGGTACTGCTGGAGGTAGTGTTTTAGGGTTTAGGGTAGTGCAGTGGTGTTTGGGTAGCGTAGGGGGTACTGCTGGGGGTAGTGTTTTATGGTTTAGGGTAGTGCAGTGGTGTTTGGATAGTGTAGGGGTTCGTGCTGGGGGACGTTTTTAGGGTTTAGGGTAGTGCAGTGGTCTTTGGGTAGTGTAGGGAGTCGTACGGGGGTATTGTTTTAGAGTTTAGGATAGTGCAGTGGTCTTTGGGTAGTGTAGGGGGTTGTGCAGGGGGTAGTGTTTTAGGGATTAGGGTAGTGCATTGGTATTTGGGTAGTGTAGGGGGTCATGCGGGGGTAGTGTTTTAGGGTTTAGGGCAGTGCAGTGGTGTTTAGGTAGTGTAGGGGTCGTGCTGGGGGAGTGTTTTAGGGTTTAGGGCAGTGCAGTGGTGTTCGGGTAGTGTAGGGGGTCGTGCTGGGGGAGTGTTTTAGGGTTTAGGGCAGTGCAGTCGTGTTCGGGTAGTGTAGGGGTCGTGCTGGGAGTGGTGTTTTAGGGTTTAGGGCAGTGCAGTGGTGTTCGGGCAGTGTAGGGGGTCGTGCTGGGGTGGTGTTTCAGGGTTTAGGGCAGTGCAGTGGTGTTCGGGCAGTGTAGGGGGTCGTGCAGGGGGTGGTGTTTCAGGGTTTAGGGCAGTGCAGTGGTGTTCGAGCAGTAAAGGGGGTCATGCTGGGGGTGGTGTTTCAGGGTTTAGGGCAGTGCAGTGGTGTTCGGGAAGTGTAGGGGGTGGTGCAGGGGGTGGTGTTTCAGGGTTTAGGGCAGTGCAGTGGTGGTCGGGCAGTGTAGGGGGTGGTGCAGGGGGTGGTGTTTCAGGGTTTAGGGCAGTGCAGTGGTGTTCGGGCAGTGTAGGGGGTTGTGCAGGGGTGGTGTTTCAGGGTTTAGGGCAGAGCAGTGGTGTTCGGGCAGTGTAGGGGCAGTGCAGGGGGTGGTGTTTCAGGGTTTAGGGCAGTACAGTGGTGTTCGGGCATTGTAGGGGGTGGTGCTGGCGTTTCAGGGTTTAGGGCAGTGCAGTGGTGTTTGGGCAGTGTAGGGGGTCGTGCTGGGGCTGGTGTTTCAGGGTTTAGGGCAGTGCAGTGGTATTCGGGCAGTGTAGGGGGTCGTGCTGGGGCTGGTGTTTCAGGGTTTAGGGCAGTGCAGTGGTGTTCGGGCAGTGTAGGGGGTCATGCTGGGGCTGGTGTTTCAGGGTTTAGGGCAGTGCAGTGGTGTTCGGGCAGTGTAGGGGGTCTTGCTGGGGCTGGTGTGTCAGAGTCTAGGGCAATGCAGTGGTGTTCGGGCAGTGTAGGGGGTCTTGCTGGGGCTGGTGTTTCAGGGTTTAGGGCAGTGCAGTGGTGTTCGGGCAGTGTAGGGGGTCGTGCTGGGGGTGGTGTTTCAGGGTTTAGGGCAGTACAGTGGTGTTTGGGCAGTGTAGGGGGTCGTGCTGGGGCTAGTGTTTCAGGGTTTAGGGCAGAGCAATGGTGCTCAGGCAGTGTAGGGGTTGTGCTGGGGGTGATGTTTCAGGGTTTAGGGCAGTGCAGTGGTGTTAGGGCAGTGTAGGGGTCGTGCTGGGGGTGGTGTTTCAGGGTTTAGGGCAGTGCAGTGGTGTTCCGGCAGTGTAGGGGGTCGTGCAGGGGTGGTGTTTCAGGGTTTACTGCAGTGGTGTTCGGGCAGTGTAGGGGTCATGCTGGGGTGGTGTTTCAGGGTTTAGGGCAGTGCAGTGGTGTTTGGGCAGTGTAGGATGTCATGCTGAGGGGTGGTGTTTCAGGGTTTAGGGCAGTGCAGTAGTGTTTGGGCAGTGTAGGGGGCCATGCAGGGGGTGGTGTTTCAGGGTTTAGGGCAGTGCAGTGGTGTTCGGCCAGTGTAGGTAGTCTTGCTGGGGGTGGTGTTTCAGGGTTTAGGGCAGTGCAGTAGTTTTCGGGCAGTGTAGGCGGTCATGCTGGGGCTGGTGTTTCAGGGTTTAGGGCAGTGCAGTGGTGTTCGGGCAGTGTACGGGGTTGTTCTGGGGCTGGTGTTTCAGGGTTTAGGGCAGTGCAGTGGTGTGCGGGCAGTGTACGGGGTTGTGCTGGGGCTGGTGTTTCAGGGCTTAGGGCAGTGCAGTGGTGTTCGGGCAGTGTAGGGGTCGTGCTGGGGGTGGTGTTTCAGGGTTTAGGGCAGTGCAGTGGTGTTCGGGCAGTGTAGGGGGTCGTGCTGGGGCTGGTGTTTCAGGGTTTAGGGCAGTGCAGTGGTGTTCGGGCAGTGTAGGGGGTCATGCTGGGGCTGGTGTTTCAGGGTTTAGGGCAGTGCAGTGGTGTTCGGGCAGTGTAGGGGGTCTTGCTGGGGCTGGTGTGTCAGAGTCTAGGGCAATGCAGTGGTGTTCGGGCAGTGTAGGGGGTCTTGCTGGGGCTGGTGTTTCAGGGTTTAGGGCAGTGCAGTGGTGTTCGGGCAGTGTAGGGGGTCGTGCTGGGGGTGGTGTTTCAGGGTTTAGGGCAGTACAGTGGTGTTTGGGCAGTGTAGGGGGTCGTGCTGGGGCTAGTGTTTCAGGGTTTAGGGCAGAGCAATGGTGCTCAGGCAGTGTAGGGGGTTGTGCTGGGGGTGATGTTTCAGGGTTTAGGGCAGTGCAGTGGTGTTAGGGCAGTGTAGGGGGTCGTGCTGGGGGTGGTGTTTCAGGGTTTAGGGCAGTGCAGTGGTGTTCCGGCAGTGTAGGGGGTCGTGCAGGGGTGGTGTTTCAGGGTTTAGTGCAGTGGTGTTCGGGCAGTGTAGGGGGTCATGCTGGGGTGGTGTTTCAGGGTTTAGGGCAGTGCAGTGGTGTTTGGGCAGTGTAGGGTGTCATGCTGAGGGGTGGTGTTTCAGGGTTTAGGGCAGTGCAGTAGTGTTTGGGCAGTGTAGGGGCCATGCAGGGGGTGGTGTTTCAGGGTTTAGGGCAGTGCAGTGGTGTTCGGCCAGTGTAGGTAGTCTTGCTGGGGGTGGTGTTTCAGGGTTTAGGGCAGTGCAGTAGTGTTCGGGCAGTGTAGGCGGTCGTGCTGGGGCTGGTGTTTCAGGGTTTAGGGCAGTGCAGTGGTGTTCGGGCAGTGTACGGGGTTGTGCTGGGGCTGGTGTTTCAGGGTTTAGGGCAGTGCAGTGGTGTGCGGGCAGTGTACGGGGTTGTGCTGGGGCTGGTGTTTCAGGGCTTAGGGCAGTGCAGTGGTGTTCGGGCAGTGTAGGGGGTCGTGCTGGGGGTGGTGTTTCAGGGTTTAGGGCAGTGCAGTGGTGTTCGGGCAGTGTAGGGGGTCGTGCTGTGGCTGGTGTTTCAGGGTTTAGGGCAGTGCAGTGGTGTTCGGGCAGTGTAGGGGGTCATGCTGGGGCTGGTGTTTCAGGGTTTAGGGCAGTGCAGTGGTGTTCGGGCAGTGTAGGGGGTCTTGCTGGGGCTGGTGTGTCAGAGTCTAGGGCAATGCAGTGGTGTTCGGGCAGTGTAGGGGGTCTTGCTGGGGCTGGTGTTTCAGGGTTTAGGGCAGTGCAGTGGTGTTCGGGCAGTGTAGGGGGTCGTGCTGGGGGTGGTGTTTCAGGGTTTAGGGCAGTACAGTGGTGTTTGGGCAGTGTAGGGGTCGTGCTGGGGCTAGTGTTTCAGGGTTTAGGGCAGAGCAATGGTGCTCAGGCAGTGTAGGGGGTTGTGCTGGGGGTGATGTTTCAGGGTTTAGGGCAGTGCAGTGGTGTTAGGGCAGTGTAGGGGGTCGTGCTGGGGGTGGTGTTTCAGGGTTTAGGGCAGTGCAGTGGTGTTCCGGCAGTGTAGGGGGTCGTGCAGGGGGTGGTGTTTCAGGGTTTAGTGCAGTGGTGTTCGGGCAGTGTAGGGGGTCATGCTGGGGTGGTGTTTCAGGGTTTTGGGCAGTGCAGTGGTGTTTGGGCTGTGTAGGGTGTCTTGCTGTGGGGTGGTGTTTCAGGGTTTAGGGCAGTGCAGTAGTGTTTGGGCAGTGTAGGGGGCCATGCAGGGGGTGGTGTTTCAGGGTTTAGGGCAGTGCAGTGGTGTTCGGCCAGTGTAGGTAGTCTTGCTGGGGGTGGTGTTTCAGGGTTTAGGGCAGTGCAGTAGTTTTCGGGCAGTGTAGGCGGTCGTGCTGGGGCTGGTGTTTCAGGGTTTAGGGCAGTGCAGTGGTGTTCGGGCAGTGTACGGGGTTGTGCTGGGGCTGGTGTTTCAGGGTTTAGGGCAGTGCAGTGGTGTGCGGGCAGTGTACGGGGTTGTGCTGGGGCTGGTGTTTCAGGGTTTAGGGCAGTGCAGTGGTGTTCGGGCAGTGTAGGGGGTCGTGCTGGGGGTGGTGTTTCAGGGTTTAGGGCAGTGCAGTGGTGTTCGGGCAGTGTAGGGGGTCGTGCTGGGGCTGGTGTTTCAGAGTTTAGGGCAGTGCAGTGGTGTTCGGGCAGTGTAGGGGGTCGTGCTGGGGCTGGTGTTTCAGGGTTTTGGGCAGAGCAGTGGTGTTCGGGCAGTGTAGGGGGTCGTGCTTGGGGTGGTGTTTCAGGGTTTAGGGCAGTGCAGTGGTGTTCGGGCAGTGTAGGCGGTCTTGCTGGGGGTGGTGTTTCAGGGTTTAGGGCAGTGCAGTGGTGTTCGGGCAGTGTAGGGGGTCTTGCTGGGGGTGGTGTTTCAGGGTTTAGGGCAGTGGTGTTCGGGCAGTGTAGGGGTCTTGCTGGGGGTGATGTTTCAGGGTTTAGGGCAGTGCAGTGGTGTTCGGGCAGTGTAGGGGGTCTTGCTGGGGGTAGTGTTTCAGGGTTTTGGGCGGTGCAGTGGTGTTCGTGCAGTGTAGGGGGTCGTGCTGGGGGTGGTGTTTCAGGGTTTAGGGCAGTGCAGTAGTGTTTGGGCAGTGTAGGGTGTCGTGCAGGGGATGGTGTTTCAGGGTTTAGGGCAGTGCAGTGGTGTTCTGGCAGTGTAGGGGGTCATGCTGGGGGTGGGGTTTCAGGGTTTAGGGCAGTACAGTGGTGTTCGGGCAGTGTAGGGGGTCGTGATGGGGGTGGTGTTTCAGGGTTTAGGGCAGTACAGTGGTGTTCGGGCAGTGTAGGGGGTCGTGCTTGGGCTAGTGTTTCAGGGTTTAGGGCAGAGCAATGGTGCTCAGGCAGTGTAGGGGGTTGTGCTGGGGGTGATGTTTCAGGGTTTAGGGCAGTGCAGTGGTGTTAGGGCAGTGTAGGGGGTCGTGCTGGGGGTGGTGTTTCAGGGTTTAGGGCAGTGCAGTGGTGTTCCGGCAGTGTAGGGGGTCGTGCAGGGGGTGGTGTTTCAGGGTTTAGTGCAGTGGTGTTCGGGCAGTGTAGGGGGTCGTGCTGGGGTGGTGTTTCAGGGTTTAGGGCAGTGCAGTGGTGTTCGGGCAGTGTAGGGTGTCGTGCTGAGGGGTGGTGTTTCAGGGTTTAGGGCAGTGCAGTAGTGTTTGGGCAGTGTAGGGGGCCGTGCAGGGGGTGGTGTTTCATGGTTTAGGGCAGTGCAGTGGGGTTCGGCCAGTGTAGGTAGTCTTGCTGGGGGGGTGTTTCAGGGTTTAGGGCAGTGCAGTAGTTTTCGGGCAGTGTAGGCGGTCGTGCTGGGGCTGGTGTTTCAGGGTTTAGGGCAGTGCAGTGGTGTTCGGGCAGTGTACGGGGTTGTGCTGGGGCTGGTGTTTCAGGGTTTAGGGCAGTGCAGTGGTGTGCGGGCAGTGTACGGGGTTGTGCTGGGGCTGGTGTTTCAGGGTTTAGGGCAGTGCAGTGGTGTTCGGGCAGTGTAGGGGGTCGTGCTGGGGGTGGTGTTTCAGGGTTTAGGGCAGTGCAGTTGGGTTCGGGCAGTGTAGGGGGTCATGCTGGGGCTGGTGTTTCAGAGTTTAGGGCAGTGCAGTGGTGTTCGGGCAGTGTAGGGGGTCGTGCTGGGGCTGGTGTTTCAGGGTTTTGGGCAGAGCAGTGGTGTTCGGGCAGTGTAGGGGTCGTGCTTGTGGTGGTGTTTCAGGGTTTAGGGCAGTGCAGTGGTGTTCGGGCAGTGTAGGCGGACTTGCTGGGGGTGGTGTTTCAGGGTTTAGGGCAGTGCAGTGGTGTTCGGGCAGTGTAGGGGGTCTTGCTGGGGGTGGTGTTTCAGGGTTTAGGGCAGTGGTGTTCGGGCAGTGTAGGGGGTCTTGCTGGGGGTGATGTTTCAGGGTTTAGGGCAGTGCAGTGGTGTTCGGGCAGTGTAGGGGGTCTTGCTGGGGGTAGTGTTTCAGGGTTTAGGGCGGTGCAGTGGTGTTCGTGCAGTGTAGGGGGTCGTGCTGGGGGTGGTGTTTCAGGGTTTAGGGCAGTGCAGTAGTGTTCGGGCAGTGTAGGGGGTCGTGCAGGGGATGGTGTTTCAGGGTTTAGGGCAGTGCAGTGGTGTTCTGGCACTGTAGGGGGTCATGCTGGGGGTGGGGTTTCAGGGTTTAGGGCAGTACAGTGGTGTTTGGGCAGTGTAGGGGGTCGTGCAGGGGTGGTGTTTCAGGGTTTAGGGCAGTGCAGTGCAGTGGTGTTCGGGCAGTGTAGGGGGTCGTGCTGGGGCTGGTGTTTCAGGGTTTAGGGCAGTGCATTGGTGTTTGGGCAGTGTAGGGGGTCTTGCTGGGGGTGGTGTTTCAGGGTTTAGGGCAGTGGTGTTCGGGCAGTGTAGGGGTCTTGCTGGGGGTGATGTTTCAGGGTTTAGGGCAGTGCAGTGGTGTTCGGGCAGTGTAGGGGGTCTTGCTGGGGGTAGTGTTTCAGGGTTTAGGGCAGTGCAGTGGTGTTCGTGCAGTATAGGGGTCGTGCTGGGGATGGTGTTTCTGGGTTTAGGGCAGTGCAGTAGTGTTCGAGCAGTGTAGGGGGTTGTGCAGGGGGTGGTGTTTCAGGGTTAAGGGCAGTGCAGTGGTGTTCGGGCAGTGTAGGGGGTCGCGCTGGGGGTGGTGTTTCAGGGTTTAGGGCAGTGCAGTGGTGTTCGGGCAGTGTAGGGGGTCATGCACGGCGTGGTGTTTCAGGGTTTAGGGCAGTGCAGTGGTGTTCGGGCAGTGTAGGCGGTCTTGCTGGGGGTGGTGTTTCAGGGTTCAGGGCAGTGGTGTTCAGGCAGTGTAGGGGGTCGTGCTGAGGCTGGTGTTTCACGGTTTAGGGCAGTGCAGTGGTGTTCGGGCAGTGTAGGGGGTCGTGCTGGGGCTGGTGTTTCAGGGTTTAGGGCAGTGCAGTGGTGTTCGGGCAGTGTAGGCGGTCGTGCAGGGGCTGGTGTTTCAGGGTTTAGGGCAGTGCAGTGGTGTTCGGGCAGTGTAGGGGGTCGTGCTGGGGCTGGTGTTTCATGGTTTAGGACAGTGCAGTGGTGCTCGGGCAGTGTAGGGGGTCGTGCTAGGGGTGATGTTTCATGGTTTAGGGTAGTGCAGTGGTGTTCGGGCAGTGTAGGGGGTCGTGCAGGGACTGGTGTTTCAAGGTTTAGGGCAGTGCAGTGGTGTTCGGGCAGTGTAGGGGTCCTGCTGGGGCTGGTGTTTCAGGGTTTTGGGCAGAGCAGTGGTGTTCGGGCAGTGTAGGGGGTCATGCTGGGGGTAGTGTTTCAGGGTTTAGGGCAGTGCAGTGGTGTTCGGTCAGTGTAGGGGGTCGTGCTGGGGGTGGTGTTTCAGGGTTTAGGTCAGTGGTGTTCGGGCAGTGTAGGGGGTCTTGCTGGGGGTGATGTTTCAGGGTTTAGGGCAGTGCAGTGGTGTTCGGGCAGTGTAGGGGGTCTTGCTGGGGGTAGTGTTTCAGGGTTTAGGGCAGTGCAGTGGTGTTCGGGCAGTGTAGGGGGTCATGCTGGGGGTGGTGTTTCAGGGTTTAGGGCAGTGCAGTGCTGTTCGGGCAGTGTAGGGGGTCGTGAAGGGGTGGTGTTACAGGGTTTAGGGCAGTGCAGTGGTGTTCAGGCAGTGTAGGGGGACGTGCTAGGGGTGGTGTTTCAGGGTTTAGGGCAGTGCAGTGGTTTTCGGGCAGTGTAGGGGGTCATGCAGGGGCTGATGTTTCAGGGTTTAGGGCAGTGCAGTGGTGTTCGGGCAGTGTAGGGGGTCGTGCTGGGGGTAGTGTTTTAGGGTTTAGGGTAGTGCAGTGGTGCTTGTGTAGTGTAGGGGGTCGTGCTGGGGGTAGTGTTTTAGGGTTTAGGGTAGTGCAGTGGTGTTCGGCCAGTGTAGGTAGTCTTGCTGGGGGTGGTGTTTCAGGGTTTAGGGCAGTGCAGTGGTGTTCGGGCAGTGTAGGGGGTCATGCACGGCGTGGTGTTTCAGGGTTTAGGGCAGTGCAGTGGTGTTCGGGCAGTGTAGGCGGTCTTGCTGGGGGTGGTGTTTCAGGGTTCAGGGGCAGTGGTGTTCAGGCAGTGTAGGGGGTCGTGCTGAGGCTGGTGTTTCACGGTTTAGGGCAGTGCAGTGGTGTTCGGGCAGTGTAGGGGGTCGTGCTGGGGCTGGTGTTTCAGGGTTTAGGGCAGTGCAGTGGTGTTCGGGCAGTGTAGGCGGTCGTGCAGGGGCTGGTGTTTCAGGGTTTAGGGCAGTGCAGTGGTGTTCGGGCAGTGTAGGGGGTCGTGCTGGGGCTGGTGTTTCATGGTTTAGGACAGTGCAGTGGTGCTCGGGCAGTGTAGGGGGTCGTGCTAGGGGTGATGTTTCATGGTTTAGGGTAGTGCAGTGGTGTTCGGGCAGTGTAGGGGGTCGTGCAGGGACTGGTGTTTCAAGGTTTAGGGCAGTGCAGTGGTGTTCGGGCAGTGTAGGGGGTCCTGCTGGGGCTGGTGTTTCAGGGTTTTGGGCAGAGCAGTGGTGTTCGGGCAGTGTAGGGGGTCATGCTGGGGGTAGTGTTTCAGGGTTTAGGGCAGTGCAGTGGTGTTCGGTCAGTGTAGGGGGTCGTGCTGGGGGTGGTGTTTCAGGGTTTAGGTCAGTGGTGTTCGGGCAGTGTAGGGGGTCTTGCTGGGGGTGATGTTTCAGGGTTTAGGGCAGTGCAGTGGTGTTCGGGCAGTGTAGGGGGTCTTGCTGGGGGTAGTGTTTCAGGGTTTAGGGCAGTGCAGTGGTGTTCGGGCAGTGTAGGGGTCATGCTGGGGGTGGTGTTTCAGGGTTTAGGGCAGTGCAGTGCTGTTCGGGCAGTGTAGGGGGTCGTGAAGGGGTGGTGTTACAGGGTTTAGGGCAGTGCAGTGGTGTTCAGGCAGTGTAGGGGGACGTGCTAGGGGTGGTGTTTCAGGGTTTAGGGCAGTGCAGTGGTTTTCGGGCAGTGTAGGGGGTCATGCAGGGGCTGATGTTTCAGGGTTTAGGGCAGTGCAGTGGTGTTCGGGCAGTGTAGGGGGTCGTGCTGGGGGTAGTGTTTTAGGGTTTAGGGTAGTGCAGTGGTGCTTGTGTAGTGTAGGGGGTCGTGCTGGGGGTAGTGTTTTAGGGTTTAGGGTAGTGCAGTGGTGTTTGTGTAGTGTAGGGGTCATGTTTTAGGGTAGTGCAGTTGTGTTTGGGTAGTGTAGGGGGTCATGCTGGGGTAGTGTTTTAGGATTTAAGTTAGTGCTGTGGTGTTTGGGTAGTGTAGGGGGTCATGCTGGGGGAAGCGTTTTAGGGTTTAGGGTAGTGCAGTGGTGTTTGGGTAGTATAGGGGTCGTGCTGGTGGTAGTGTTTTAGGATTTAGGTTAGTGCAGTGGTGTTTGGGTAGTATAGGGGGTCGTGCTGGGGGTAGTGTTTTAGGGTTTAGGATAGTGCAGTGGTGCTTGTGTAGTGTAGGGGGCGTGCTGGGGTAGTGTTTTAGGGTTTAAGGTAGGGCAGTGGTGTTTTTGTAGTGTAGGGGGTCATGTTTTAAGATGCAATGCTCCAATACCTGACCAGTCTGCACTACATAAAACTGCAAAAAAACTAAAAATAAAAAGTGTTTTGCACACTTTTGTCATTGGGCTATATGTGGGCTACATCTGGGTAATATTTGTGCTACATTTGGGCTCTTTTTTCACTGGTGGCCATCTTGGAAGACTTCTTTGTTATGAAGTTTCCTAATTTCTTCATTTACTGCGGTCTCCTCAGTAGGAAATGCTTTCCGTTTTTACTTTGATTCCATCAAGAAGGCATTCAGATGTGTCTCACATCTGCCATAAATTCAGAATGTTAGCACTCTAGTTGCTCATTAGATCACTGGAGTAAAGCTACTGCTCACCAGGGAGTTAACTGGTAGTCTGCTGCTGGTATTGAAAGTGATTGTTTCAGTCTGCATGTCAGAATTTTCTAATGAAATAGAAGAGGATTTGAGATCTCACTTAAAACATGCCCTAATTTTTCTTTCTGCAGCACAAACCATAATTTCTATTTCAAAAAGAACCCCTCATATTGTTCCTTTTTAAATTAAATGTTTTAAGTGTTACCGGTTTATTCCAATCAAGATGGCTTCAGGTGTGCCATACTTTTGTCATAAGTTAGGCTGTTAGCGCTCTAGTTGTTCTTTAGAACACTCTGGGAAGCTGCAGTAGAACACAAAGGCATCAACTGACAGGCTGCTCCTGTTGAAATATAACAGGAAGATATTTGAGATCACACTTGAAATATGTCCTAATTTTTCTTTCTACAGCACTAACCATAATTTCTATGACAAAATGAACCCCATCATTTTGTTCCTTTTTAAATTAAATGTTTTAAGTGTTACCAGTTTATTCCAATCAAGATGGCTTCAGGTGTGCCATACTTTTGTCATAAGTAAGGCTGTTAGCACTCTAGTTGTTCTTTAGAACACTCTGGGAAGCTGCAGTAGAACACAAAGGCATCAACTGGCAGGCTGCTCCTGTTGAAACATAACAGGAAGATATTTGAGATCACACTTGAAACATGTCCTAATTTTTCTTTCTACAGCACTAACCATAATTTCTATGACAAAATGAACCCCATCATTTTGTTCCTTTTTAAATTAAATTGTTTAAGTGTTACCAGTTTATTCCAATCAAGATGGCTTCAGGTGTGCCATACTTTTGTCATAAGTAAGGCTGTTAGCACTCTAGTTGTTCTTTAGAACACTCTGGGAAGCTGCAGTAGAACACAAAGGAATCAACTGACAGTCTCTGCCCTTGTTGGATGTACATGTTTTACTGAGAATGTCAGACTTCATTCTCACATGAGTGAGAAAGATAATGTGAATTTACAGAAAATATGCTCTCATTTTAGCTTCTGGAGCACCTTCCAAACCTCCATGGGACAAGCATGAGAAAATAGTGTTCTCTCAAACATGATTCATGATATCCCAGCAGAAGGTTTTTCACATGGTAAAATCACCTTAGAATACACCACAATTCCTAAAATTAGTATGGTACCATCAACAAATAAATTCTAATGTAACTAAAGCCTGTTTTCACCCTTTATAGTTCTCCTTTTGGTGACCCTCAAAATCTTATATTCACTACAATGCATTTCAATGAGGTACTATCATTTATATTGGTCCCAAGATGGCTGCCAGCAATTCCAGGATGAAGTGCTGACAGCCAATCAGATCTCACGATGACATGTGTGGTTAGGCTCCGCCCAGATATATATGTGACTTTACTTTTGATTTTCTCAGGAACTACTGAACGGATTTACACCATTTAAGCAAAAGGCACGACACTGAACCAAGGGCTACCTCTTTGCCAAATTTGGTTTAATTCCGTTCAGCAGTTCGGGCTGTAGCTGCGACTAAAGGTTCCTATGGAAAAATGAATGGGGAAAACGCGTTTTGGGACCCCCTTTTTCTCGGCCCCCGCTTGACGTATCACCCCGAGACTTTCAGGATAGGAGCGGACCAGAGCGCCCCAACAAGTTGGAAACTTTCGCGAAGATTCGTCAACCGGCGCCAACGTTATTTCAAATAGAATGTCGCGGATTTCCTATGGATAATAGGTTTTAACTATAACTATCTACTGGCGACCGCCAGTAGATAATATATATATATATATATATATATATATATATATATATATATATATATATATATATATATATATATATATATATATATATATATATATATATATATATGCCAAGGTGTATTAAAAGAATGAGTGGGTGTATGAGAGTCTGTATGGATGATTTAGTAGGTGCGTGACTGACTGTTTCAGTGGACGATTAAACGTGTCTTACTGAATGCATGGGTTAGTGAATAAACTGTGTGGATGTCTGTATCAGTCTGTCAGTTGGTATGTAAGCGGCTGCAAGGGTTAGTGAGTAGCTACATGACTGTCTATATGGGTTATTAATTGGAATGGAATGGAAAGAAAAGACATTTATAGAGCGCATGGCTACCCTTAAGCGTCCCAGCGCTATGAACTGACACGGAGGAGACAGAGAGCTAAGGAAACAGCGCAGTCTTTAATTGCTTACGAAAAGCCAGATGGTTGGAGACTGTGCGAAGGTGTAAAGGCAAAGAGTTCCAGAGTTTGGAGGCGTTGTAAGAAAACAGCCGACCACCACTTCTGGACCTCATAATCCTCGGGATCTCTGCTAAATACAGGTTATTTGACCGAAGATTCCTACTTGCTTTATAGGGGCGTATCATGGTTGAATTAATAGGCGGCCCAATCCCCTGCATAGACTTATGCGCCAGACATAGGGCCTTGAATCTAATGCGTTCCTGTACTGGAAGCCAATGGAGGGAACGAAGAGCGAGTTTTGCAGATTGTCTGTTGGTAGTTCCAGTCAGTAGTCTGGCGGCGCTGTTTTGAACCGATTGGAGTTTGGCGACTACTGAGATGGGGCGCCGAAATACAAAACATTCCCATTGTCCAGTCTAGAGAGTATGAGTGATTGGACCAGTACTTTTTTGCCTGAGGTTGGAGGAGGGGCAGAACTTTTCGGGCCATTCTAAGTAGGCCATAGCAGAGGCCTGCCGTCTTCCTAGCCTGCGTCCTAAAGCTCAGGTCCTGGTCCAACCATATACCCAGGCTCTTAATTTCTGACTTCGGGTCCAGGGCTGGACCCATGCAGGGAGGCCACATGGAACTGGACTTAAAACTCATGGTATTGCCCAGTAGCATTATTTCGGTTTTTCCTCCGTTAAGCTTGAGCTGGGATGCATCCATCCATCTTGAAATGTCCTCTAAACAGGTACAGAGGGCATGAGTTTTTTGGTCAGCTTGGTTTAGCCCCACCACCAATTGCGTGTCGTCGGCATAGGTTATCATCCGGATTCCATAGGGGGCTACAATGGCTGCCAGAGGGGCCATATAAACATTAAAAAGTGTGGGGCTAAGGGACGAGCCCTGTGGTACCCCACTCAGCAGGGAGGTGGGTTTAGATGCAATATTCTCTTCAAATACCTGAAAGGTTCTACCCTCCAGAAAGGAGGATAGCCATTGAAGTACCATGCCATCTACTCCTATACTCCTGAGACGCCGGATCAGGATCGAGTGATTCACCGTGTCAAATGCGGCGCTCAGGTTTAGGAGTAGTATGGCTGCCGCACCTCCTGAGTCCAGAATTTTCTTGCTTTCCTCTACCACTGCTAGTAGTGCCGTTTCGGTACTCTGGCATGGTCGAAAACCTGTTTGAGAAGAGTGGAGCAAGTTGTGTGTTTCAAGGAATCTGGAGAGGGTCTGATTAACATATTTCTCAGCTACCTTGCTTATTGCAGGCAGGAGGGATATGGGGCGATAGTTGCCCAGGTCTGCCGGGTCCAAATTGGGCTTCTTAAGTAGGGCTTTTACAATGGCTCCTTTCCATTTAATGGGAACTATTCCAGTGGACAGTGAGGCATTAATCAGATTTGTCATGTTAGGGGCTATAATTGAGGTGACCTGTTTCAGAATATTGAGTGGAGCTGGATCATTAGGGGAACCGCTCTTTACCGAGGACAACAGGGTGAGAAAAGTTTCCTGGGACAGAGGGGGAAAGGCCTCGAGCATGTATTCAGGGGGCAGGAGTAAGAGTCAGTCTGTCCCTTCGAGGGGTTACCTTCCTCCTCCTTACATGGGAGGGATTCCAAGATATGCTGAACCTTGGTGGTAAAATACTCTGCTAGTTTATTGCACCGTTGCCCAGAAGGGTCAGGGGCTGTTCGTGGGGCGGGGGCTTTGAGTAGTTTTTTGATAATAGAAAAAGTTTCTTTGGGCGAATTGGCAGCTGATAGAATCCTACCCTCGTAGTAGTAGGCCTGTGCTCTTCTTAGTTCTGCTTTATAGGCAAGGATGGCTGCCCTGTAGTCCAGCTTTTTGACAGGTAGAAAATCTTTCCTCCACTGTCTTTCCTTAACCTTGCAGCGCTGCTTTAGGGTGCGCAGTTCAGGAGAAAACCATGGGGAGTTGTGGGGCCCAACAGTCTTTTTATCCTGGTCTTTGGAAAGACAGAGTTAAGTGACTCCTCAATCCAACTGCGAAAATCCTCGTTGGCTTTGACTGGGTCCGGATTCAAAATAGGTTTAGTCCTTTCCAGTTCCTGGGACCATTTCTCCAAGGGGAGCTTGTTCCATGGGCGACCGAGGGCCCAGGTAGATTGAGTCCTGGGTCTAGTAGTCTGAGGTGACCAAGAAAGGGTTACCAGGAAGTGATCCGACCACGGAAGTGGGACGAGGTCGGTCCCTATAAGGTCATCTAGATTGGAGAACACCGGGTCGAGAAGGTGTCCTTTGGTATGGGTGGCATGTTCGATTTTGGGGAAAATTGGAGAGACGTAAGGTCTCTGGCCAGCTCGACTGCATTTACAGCTCGCGGATCATCAAAATGGAGGTTAAAATCTCCAAGGATCGTAAAGTTAGCCGCCGAGCTGGCAAGGTTAACCGTCACCTCGAGTAGAGATTTATTGAAGGCTCCGATCGCTCCAGGGGGCCGATAGGCAAGAATGCCTGAGAGTGAGAGGAGAGAAGAAAATTCAATGATAAAATGGGCGTTCTCACAGTCTTCAAGAGGGTTCCCCAACAGGCGACAGATGAACTGTTCCTTATAAATAATGGCGATCCCGCCGCCTCTACCTGTTGACCGGTCTGTTCTTTGCATCACAAAGCCAGGGGGAGTGCTTGCACAATATCGGGCTCCGAGCTGGCGCTGAGCCAGGTTTCCATGAGGAACAGCACATCAGGGTCATAATCTTTAAGGAGCAACCAGATCTCCGCAGTATGTTTCGGCAGGGACCTGCAGTTAAGGAGTAGGATTCTGAATTGTGCCTTGGGTGAGGTGTGCTGTAGCCTATTGGGAGTGAGGTCGAGCTTACAATATGGGCATTGTTTAGGAAGTTTATCCGGAGGGAATGGATGACCACAGTTGGTCCCAGAGGCTTCGTTTAGTTTCTTGAGCTGGGAACTGGTGTAGATGTGTTGGGTTAAGGGGAGAGATGCAGGGGTTCTGGCCCCTGGGCCCGGCCGTGCGCGGACTGGCGCAGACGGGCTTGCCTTAGGCGCGCCCGCTGCGCACGTCCGCTGCGCGGTCGCGTCACAATGTGCATTTTATCGGAATCAAGCTGCGCCGGGAACAGCAACTAGACTGCTGCCCCTGCGATGAGTAATGCAGAAGTGCGAGTGCCCCCGAGCCCCTAGAGCATTCAACACAGCTCTATCCCCCACACACAAAGAAAAATACATTTTTTAAAAGATTAAAAAGTTATCAAAAGCTTAAAATCCTAGTAACAAGTTGCAACACAAGCACCCTGACCTGCAGACACACTCGATAACGCGAGTGCTCTGCCTCCGGCCTGTGTCAGATTCAGCGCGGTCGCGTCACAATGTGCTTTTTATCGGAATCAAGCTGCGCCGGGAACATTGGTTTTCTGTGTATCTGTATGGGTGCCTGAATGTCTGTGTGGGTGGGTAGGGGTGGGTGTGACTCCGTGCATAGATGTGTGAGTGGGTGATTCACTGGGTGTATGGGTTCAACAGTGTATCTGTGAAGGGCTGTATGGGTAGGTGAGTGTGTGTATAGGTGTGTTGGTGAGTGAATAGATGTCTCAGTGGTACATGTGTGAGTAGCTACATATGTGAAAGGCAGTATATGTGAGTGTTGGACTATATAAATGACTATATATGAGAGTGAGTGATTGTGAGAGTGTCTGTATGGATGAGTGTGTGCTTGTGTCAGTGATTGTATAAGAGAGTAAGTATGTGTTAGTATCTGTATGAATAAATGAGGTGGTGTGTGTATAACTGTATAGGTGAGTAAATGGGAGTGTGATTTATTCTTTGCATGACTCACTATGTGTGGGAGTAACTCAATGGGTGAGTGGCGGTGTCTCAGTGTCTGTATAGGTGTATTTATACATATGATAGTGCTGTATTGATGAGTGACTGCATGTATGAGTGACTGTATGGCTGAATGAGTGGATGTGTGTGTAGTCCTAGGAATCAGTGACTGGGTATGTAGTAACTGGTATTAGTGTGTCTATGGTTTCGAGAATGGCAGTCTGTATTTTAAAGTGGATGTATCAAAGGTTATATTAGGGTGTGAGGAGGTTCATCAGATTATCACGTGGATGATGTCATCAGTGATGTCATTTGAGATGTCATCAGTGATGTCACTGACCATGTCATGAGTGGTGTTATATGTGACGTCATCAGCAGTGCATTGCGGGGGTGCGAGTTATAGTTAGCTCAACTAACTATAACGGCCGAATTTCTCTGGTTTTGAACGAGTAAATGTCCAACTAACTATAACGTCCCTGAAACCTGTGATTTTTCAGTGACTTTCTAAGGTTTTATACATGCTAATTTCTAACTATAACGTCCCTGAAACCTATGGTTTTTTCAGTGAATTTCAAAGGTTTTTTAAAAGCTCATTTCTAACTATAATGTCCCTGAAACCTATGGTTTTTTCAGTGAATTTCAAAGGTTTTTTAAATGCTAATTTCTAACTATAACATCCCTGAAACCTATGTTTTTTTCAGTGAATTTCTAAGGTTTTTTAAATGCTAATTTCTAACTATGCCTACATAGGTAGGACATGTGCAGAAAGAGGAAGAAAGGCGCAGAAAGAAGCAAGAGAAGTGCAGAAAGAGGAAAGAGAGGTGCAGAAAGAGGAAGAAAGGTGCAGAAAGAAGCAAGAGAAATGCAGAAAGAGGCAACAGAAGTCGAGAAAGAGGAAAAAAAGGTGCAGAAAGAAAGAAGAGATGTGCAGAAAGAACCAACAGAGGTGCAGAAAGAGGCCTACTTTGACTGTACCTTACAACAGACTCATACAAAGTACCCATATCACTAATCCTTCACCGAAGATGTCTTAAACATCACTTTTCTCTTGAAGGTTCACTATTAATCGACTGCTCAGAATGTTAGGCCTACCAAATAGAAAACAGCAATCCTAAGCATATCACTGTAGTAAGTCTGACCAAGTTTGTGAAGGTATGCATGCGTGTCTATGCTTTTACCTAGTGACATGTTAAATGAAAATAAACATACAAACACTTGAATACCTGTGTTTCAAACAGCATACTCTGTAAATTTGTGTAAAAAAAGGTGTATGCATTTCTTTCTGCTCACAATACAGGGCACATGAGTATTCAATAGTATATTTGAGGGGCTCTATATCACATATATACATAAGACATGTCTGCCTGTGCAACCGAATGACAGAGCAGAACTGAGAAAATTTGACCACCTATAGGAGAAGATACCCGCTTTTTAAGCTACCATCTTCAGATGCATAACACATGTAAGAATACATATACAAGTAGACATATACCTCAGTCACGAGAGCACGCAGACCTTTAAACTTGACAGCTTTCACTTCCCATTTGAGTACAGAAAGAGGCAAGAGAAATTCAGAAAGAAGCAAGAGAGTTGCAGAAACAGGTAAAAGAGGTGCAGAAATAGGGAACAGGGGTGCAGACAGAGGCAAGAGAGGTGCAGAAAGAGGGCAGAGAGGTGCAGAAAGAGGCAAGAGGGATGCAGAAAGAAGCAAGAGAGGTGCAGAAAGAAGCAAGAGCAGTGCAGAAAGAACCAACAGTGGTGCCGAAGGAGGCAAGAGGGTGCAGAAATAGACAAGAGAAGTACAGAAAGAAGAAACAGAGGTGCAGAAGGAGACAAGTGAACTTCAGAAAGAGGCAAGAGAGTTGCTGAAACAGGCAAGAGAGGTGCAGAAAAAGAGAACAGGGGTGCAGAAAGAGGCAAGAGAGGTGCAGAAAGGGGGAAGAAGGGTGCAGAAAGAGGCAAGAGGAGTGTAGAAAGAAGCAACAGAAGTGCAGAAAGAAGCAAGAGAAGTGCAGAAAGAGGCAAGAGAGGTGCAGAAAGAACCAACAGAGGTGCAGAAAGAAGCAAGAGAAGTATAGAAAAAGACAAGAGGGGTGCAGAAAGAAGCAACAGAGGTGCAGAAGGAGGAAAGAGAAGTGTAGAAAGAGGCAAGAGAGGTGCAGAAAGAGGCAAGAGAAGTGCAGACAGAAGCAACAGACGTGCAGAAGGAGGCAAGAGAAGTGCAGAAACAGGCAAAAGAGGTGCAGAAAAAAGCAAGAGCAGTGCCGAAAGAACCAACAGAGGTGCAGAAGGAGGTAAGAGGGGTGCAGAAATAGGCAAGAGGGGTGCAGAAATTTGCAAGAGAGGTGCAGAAAGAAGCAACAGAGGTGCAGAAGGAGACCAGAGAACTGCAGAAACAGGCAAGAGCGGTGCAGAAAAAGGGAACAGGGGTGCAGAAAAAGGCAAGAGGGGTGCAGCAAGAGGCAAGAGAAGTGCAGACAGAAGCAACAGACGTGCAGAAGGAGGCAAGAGAAGTGCAGAAACAGGCAAAAGAGGTGCAAAAAAAAGCAAGAGCAGTGCCGAAAGAACCAACAGAGGTGCAGAAGGAGGTAAGAGGGGTGCAGAAATAGGCAAGAGAGGTGCAGAAATTTGCAAAAGATGTGCAGCAAGAAGCAACAGAGGTGCAGAAGGAGACCATAGAACTGCAGAAACAGGCAAGAGAGGTGCAGAAAAAGGGAACAGGGGTGCAGAAAGAGGCAAGAGAGGTGCAGAAAGAGGGAAGAAGGGTGCAGAAAGAGGCAAGAGGGGTGCAGAAAGAAGCAACAGAAGTACAGAAAGAAGCAAGATAAGTGCAGAAAGAAGCAACAGAGGTGCAGAAATAGGCAAGATGGGTACAGAAAGAGGCAAGAGAAGTACAGAAAGAAGCAACAGAGGTGCAGAAGGAGGCAAGAGAAGTGCAGAAAGAGGCAATAGAATTGCAGAAACAGGCAAAAGAGGTACAGAAAGAAGCAAGAGTGTCTGAGTGTCTGTATAGGTGTATTTATACATATGATAGTGCTGTATTGATGAGTGACTGCATGTATGAGTGACTGTATAGCTGAATGAGTGGATGTGTGTTTAGTCCTAGGAATCAGTGAGTGGGTATGTAGTAACTGGTATTAGTGTGTCTATGGTTTTGAGAATGTCAGTCTGTATTTCAAAGTGGATGTATCAAAGGTTATGTTAGGGTATGAGGAGGTGCATCAGATTATGACGTGGATGATGCCATCAGTGATGTCATCAGTGATGTCATTTGAGATGTCATCAGTGATGTCACTGACCATGTCATGAGTGGTGTTATATGTGACATTATCAGCGGTGCATCGCGGGGGCGCGAGTTATAGTTAGCTCAACTAACTATAAGGCCTAATTTCTCTGGTTTTCAACAAGTAATTGTCCAACTAACTATAACGTTCCTGAAACCTGTGGGTTTTTCAGTGACTTTCTAAGGTTTTATAAATGCTAATTTCTAACTATAACGTCCCTGAAACCTATGGTTTTTTCAGTGAATTTCAAAGGTTTTTCAAAAGCTCATTTCTAACAATAACGTCCCTGAAACCTATGGTTTTTTCAGTGAATTTCAAAGGTTTTTTAAATGCTAATTTCTAACTATAATGTCCCTGAAACCTATGGTTTTTTCAGTGAATTTCTAAGGTTTTTAAATGCTAATCCCTAACTATAACATCCCTGAAACCTCTGGTTTTTTTCAGTGAATATTATATATATATATATATATATATATATATATATATATATTACCGCTCTGGTGTCCAAAAACACACTGCACTCGCGGGGTGAATTCAATCCTTTATTGAAAGTACACAAGTTTCGAGGACGCGTTTCGGCGTTCTGCCTTCTTCCAGCTCGCGTGTACTACACACAGCGTGTGTGGATCAGTGCCTTAAATGTCAGAGCTGAATGCTCATTGGGCGCGGCAGATGTCAGGGAGAGAGGGATAGGTCAATCTCTATCCAATGTATTGGACCCCTCAGCTGTCACACCTCCCTTTAACGCTGGCTTAGACACCTCACCACGTCGTGTGGATGGTCTGTAGGGCACCCCTCGTCAACCACCAGGTTCCGTCACAGTCAGCGCAGGGGTCGGCATATATCCGATACTCCTCCAGTCTGTATGGCTGGCGCTTCATCACGACGCTTATGCTGCGGCGCCCAGGGGCGGTGCAAGACGCCATAATATCATCGCTCCACAGTCCACCTTGGCATTCGCTGCACTCTTCTGACGGGTGCAGAAATAGTGGAGGTGGGTCCACTCTTAATTATTACCGCTCTGGTGTCCAAAAACACACTGCACTCGCGGGGTGAATTCAATCCTTTATTGAAAGTACACAAGTTTCGAGGACGCGTTTCGGCGTTCTGCCTTCTTCCAGCTCGCGTGTACTACACACAGCGTGTGTGGATCAGTGCCTTAAATGTCAGAGCTGAATGCTCATTGGGCGCGGCAGATGTCAGGGAGAGAGGATAGGTCAATCTCTATCCAATGTATTGGACCCCTCAGCTGTCACACCTCCCTTTAACGCTGGCTTAGACACCTCACCACGTCGTGTGGATGGTCTGTAGGGCACCCCTCGTCAACCACCAGGTTCCGTCACAGTCAGCGCAGGGGTCGGCATATATCCGATACTCCTCCAGTCTGTATGGCTGGCGCTTCATCACGATGCTTATGCTGCGGCGCCCAGGGGCGGTGCAAGACGCCATAATATCATCGCTCCACAGTCCACCTTGGCATTCGCTGCACTCTTCTGACAGGTGCAGAAATAGTGGAGAGTGGGTCCACTCTTAATTATTACCGCTCTGGTGTCCAAAAACACACTGCACTCGCGGGTGAATTCAATCCTTTATTGAAAGTACACAAGTTTCGAGGGACGCGTTTCGGCGTTCTGCCTTCTTCCAGCTCGCGTGTACTACACACAGCGTGTGTGGATCAGTGCCTTAAATGTCAGAGCTGAATGCTCATTGGGCGCGGCAGATGTCAGGAGAGAGGGATAGGTCAATCTCTATCCAATGTATTGGACCCCTCAGCTGTCACACCTCCCTTTAACGCTGGCTTAGACACCTCACCACGTCGTGTGGATGGTCTGTAGGGCACCCCTCGTCAACCACCAGGTTCCGTCACAGTCAGCGCAGGGGTCGGCATATATCCGATACTCCTCCAGTCTGTATGGCTGGCGCTTCATCACGACGCTATGCTGCGGCGCCCAGGGGCGGTGCAAGACGCCATAATATCATCGCTCCACAGTCCACCTTGGCATTCGCTGCACTCTTCTGACGGGTGCAGAAATAGTGGAGGTGGGTCCACTCTTAATTATTACCGCTCTGGTGTCCAAAAACACACTGCACTCGCGGGGTGAATTCAATCCTTTATTGAAAGTACACAAGTTTCGAGGACGCGTTTCGGCGTTCTGCCTTCTTCCAGCTCGCGTGTACTACACACAGCGTGTGTGGATCAGTGCCTTAAATGTCAGAGCTGAATGCTCATTGGGCGCGGCAGATGTCAGGAGAGAGGGATAGGTCAATCTCTATCCAATGTATTGGACCCCTCAGCTGTCACACCTCCCTTTAACGCTGGCTTAGACACCTCACCACGTCGTGTGGATGGTCTGTAGGGCACCCCTCGTCAACCACCAGGTTCCGTCACAGTCAGCACAGGGGTCGGCATATATCCGATACTCCTCCAGTCTGTATGGCTGGCGCTTCATCACGACGCTTATGCTGCGGCGCCCAGGGGCGGTGCAAGACACCATAATATCATCGCTCCACAGTCCACCTTGGCATTCGCTGCACTCTTCTGACGGGTGCAGAAATAGTGGAGGTGGGTCCACTCTTAATTGTTACCGCTCTGGTGTCCAAAACACACTGCACTCGCGGGGTGAATTCAATCCTTTATTGAAAGTACACAAGTTTCGAGGACGCGTTTCGGCGTTCTGCCTTCTTCCAGCTCGCGTGTACTACACACAGCGTGTGTGGATCAGTGCCTTAAATGTCAGAGCTGAATGCTCATTGGGCGCGGCAGATGTCAGGGAGAGAGGATAGGTCAATCTCTATCCAATGTATTGGACCCCTCAGCTGTCACACACTCCCTTTAACGCTGGCTTAGACACCTCACCACGTCGTGTGGATGGTCTGTAGGGCACCCTCGTCAACCACCAGGTTCCGTCACAGTCAGCGCAGGGGTCGGCATATATCCGATACTCCTCCAGTCTGTATGGCTGGCGCTTCATCACGACGCTTATGCTGCGGCGCCCAGGGGCGGTGCAAGACGCCATAATATCATCGCTCCACAGTCCACCTTGGCATTCGCTGCACTCTTCTGATGGGTGCAGAAATAGTGGAGGTGGGTCCACTCTTAATTATTACCGCTCTGGTGTCCAAAAACACACTGCACTCGCGGGGTGAATTCAATCCAGCTCTGACATTTAAGGCACTGATCCACACACGCTGTGTGTAGTACACGCGAGCTGGAAGAAGGCAGAACGCCGAAACGCGTCCTCGAAACTTGTGTACTTTCAATAAAGGATTGAATTCACCCCGCGAGTGCAGTGTGTTTTTGGACACCAGAGCGGTAATGATTAGAGTGGACCCACCTCCACTATTTCTGCACCCGTCAAGATGCAGCGAATGCAAGGTGGACTGTGGAGCGATGATGTTATGGCGTCTTGCACCGCCCTGGGCGCCGCAGCATAGCGTCGGATAGCGCCAGCCACAGGCTGGAGGCATCGGATATATGCCGACCCCTGCTGACTGTGACGGACCTGGTGGTTGACGAGGGGTGCCCTACAGACCATCCACACGGCGTGGTGAGTGCTAAGCCAGCGTTAAAGGAGGTGTGACAGCTGAGAGTCCAATACATGGATAGAGATTGACCTATCCCTCTCTCCCGACATCTGCCGCGCTCAATGAGCATTCAGCTCTGACATTTAGGCACTGATCCACACGCAGCTGTGTGTACACGCAGCTGGAAGAAGGCAGAGCGCAACGCGTCTCGAAGCTTGTGTACTTTCAATAAAGGATTGAATTCACCCCGCAGTGCAGTGTGTTTTTGGACACCAGAGCAGTAATAATTGAGAGTGGACCCACCTCCACTATTTCTGCACCCGTCAGAAGAGTGCAGCATGCCAAGGTGGACTGTGGAGCGATGATACTATGGCGTCTTGCACCGCCCTGGCGCTGCAGCATAAGCGTCGTGATGAAGCGCCAGCCTACAGACTGGAGGAGTATCGGATATATGCCGACCCTGCGCTGACTGTGACGGAACCTGGTGGCGAGGGTGCCCTACAGACCATCCACACGACGTGGTGAGGTGTCTAAGCCAGCGTTAAAGGAGGTGTGACAGCTGAGGGTCCAATACATTGGATAGAGATTGACCTATCCCTCTCTCCGACATCTGCCGCGCCCAATGAGCATTCAGCTCTGACATTTAGGCACTGATCCACACACGCTGTGTGTAGTACACGCGAGCTGGAAGAAGGCAGCACGCAACCGTCCGAAACTTGTGTACTTTCAATAAAGGATTGAATTCACCCGCGAGTGCAGTGTGTTTGGACACCAGAGCGGCAATAGTAAGAGTGGACCCACTGCCACTATTTCTGCACCCGTCAGAAGAGTGCAGCGAATGCCAAGGTGGACTGTGGAGCGATGATATTATGGCGTCTTGCACGCCCTGGCGCGCCGCAGCATAGCGTCGTGATGAGCGCCAGCCATGCAGACTGGAGGAGTATCGGACATATGCCGACCCTGCGCTGACTGTGACGGAACCGGTGGTTGACGAGGGTGCCTACAGACCATCCACACGACGTGGTGAGGTGTCTAAGCCAGCGTTAAAGGAGGTGTGACAGCTGAGGGGTCCAATACATTGGATAGAGATTGACCTATCCCTCTCCCTGACATCTGCCGCGCCCAATGAGCATTCAGCTCTGACATTTAAGGCACTGATCCACACGCGCTGTGTGTAGCTACACGCGAGATGGAAGAAGGCAGAGCGCGAAACGCGTCCTCGAAACTGTGTACTTTCAATAAAGGATTGAATTCACCGCGAGTGCAGTGTGTTTTGGACACAGAGCGGTAATAATTAGAGTGGACCCACCTCCACTATTTCTGCACCCGTCAGAAGAGTGCAGCGAATGCCAAGGTGGACTGTGGAGCGATGATATTATGGCGTCTTGCACCGCCTCTGGGCGCCGCAGCATAGCGTCGTGATGAAGCGCCAGCCATACAGACTGGAGGAGTATCGGATATATGCCGACCCCTGCGCTGACTGTGACGGAACCTGGTGGTGACGAGGGTGCCCTACAGACCATCCACACGACGTGGTGAGATGTCTAAGCCAGCATTAAAGGAGGTGTGACGTTGAGGGGTCCAACACATTGGATAGAGATTGACCTATCCTCTCTCCTGACATCTGCCGCCCAATGAGCATTCAGCTCTGACATTTAAGGCACTGATCCACACACGCTGTGTGTAGTACACGTGAGCTGAAGAAGGCAGAACGCCGAAACGCGTCCTCGAAGCTTGTGTACTTTCAATAAAGGATTGAATTCACCCGCGAGTGCAGTGTGTTTTTGGACACCAGAGCGGTAATAATTAAGAGTGGACCCACCTCCACTATTTCTGCACCCGTCAGAAGAGTGCAGCGAATGCCAAGGTGGACTGTGGAGCGATGATATATATATATATATATATATATTTATATTTATATATACATATATATATATCCATGCTTCCAAGTATCACCCAGACTGCTGAACTCCTGGACAGGTGCTTTTTTTCTCCAGCGTGAGGTCAAGATCACGTTAAAAATCAAAGCTACCAGGTGCGGAGCACTCTCAGGACAATAGTTAGAATTTATTAGACAAGCAAATGCATTTCGGCACACAGCCTTCTTCAGTGCTTTTCCTCATGGCATAAAACATGGCACTTGTTTAAATTACGTCCAAGTTGATTTCATTAGAGCACCACGGAGACATAGCCAGCAACGAAGGACTTGCTAAATACTTGGTCTAGATACCAGTTTTACTGACTGCCATGTCAGTGTGTGTTTGTCCTGCTTTAACCTTAATGCACATTTCGTTTTTCACTTATTTACTTCGTTTTCAAAGTCTCTCATAGACAATTCATAATTCATCTTGTATAGAAGAAAAACGAAAGTGCTAGATGTCACTTACGTCCTGGCTTGGTGCAAGCAGTCCTAGGTTAGTTACGTGGCCTCAGTGTCTCCCAGCAAAAGTGCAATGTTCGCCACTTCTCTGTCCCTCGCCCTTGCCATTGTTTAGATTTCAGAGTTTCCCACAGGTTGAAGTCTATATATATATATATATATATATATATACATATATATATATATATATCCATCACAACAATTTGTACCCCTTTATCGATCGCTTGTTCATTGGAAAGTCTCTTTAGAGTCCTAATTACAGTTTAGTCCTCCTTCACCTTTCATGATCTCAATTTTTCATATCATTACTAGTGTCAGCTTGTTGAAAAGCATCAATATTGTAAGGCAATTAGTAAATCATCAATTTAGAACAGGGGTCTCCAACTAGTCGATCGCGAGCTGCCGGTAGCTCACAGACACCCTGTGAGTAGCTTGCGACCCAGTGTCTCTGTTCACCATTGATTAGCCAGTCTTTATTATTTTGTTTAATTTCAGGCCTCTTTGCAGCTTTTGACCATCATCAAACAAACCAGCTGCACTGATTAGCTCAATTGAGTTTAGTGAGGGCGGGGCTGGCAGAAGCAGATGACATCATTGCCAAAAGTCTGACTCTGGCATGAGCAGTATTTGACTTTCTAATATGAATCTTGCCACCTGCCTTCTGCAGCCAGGCACCACAATTCCATCATACATGACCTGGGTGGCTAGTGGGCTGAAGCAGCAGCCTTGACACTGGAACCTTATCATAAGGCCCAGGTTTTCAGGTGTCCATACTGTACAGGTGGTACGGCACATGGCACAAGAATGGAATCAGTGAAAGGCACAGGGCAGCTATAATTTCCAACTTGAGAGGTACGCAGTCAGAAAAATAAAAGGAACTTTCATTTTGAAAAATGCAAAATGGAATTAATTTAATCATTGTTGCCAGGTCCAGTTGAAAAGCACAACTACGTTGCATTGAGCAGGCTTACTTTTCTGTCTTGAGTCAACTTTTTTTTCACACACTGGAGGTGTAAATGGATATGTGCTTATATCTGGCATTTGTTAATTCTTGCCCTATAAAGAAAGAGGGAGAAGTGAGTGTGCAATAAAAGTATTGTTGTTTGTAAATCACTGGTAGCTGATGAGATGAAAAGTTTTTATTTATTGAAATGCACACATGAAACTTTGTTCTTCTCTACTGTGCATGTTTAAGAGCAAACTTTCAGTTCAACTTCAGAGCTTATTTGTTATTATATAATTCACAGTTGTCTTGACATTGCCTTGAAAGGTCTGACTTTTCTTTCTTGATTCAGCTTTCTTCCAAGCTCTGAAGTTGATCAGGGAGTTCACTCTTAAACATGCACAGCAGAAAATAATGAACTTTCATGTGGGCCTTTCCATAAAACAAAATGTTTCCATCTCATCAGCTTCCATTGAGTTAAAAAAAACACTACTATTATTGAAAACTCACTCTTCTCTCTCCATACTATAAAGTATGGTAGCAAAGCAAATCCAAGTCATTCTTATCAGTGTTTCTAGGGCACTCTATGTATTTTGTTCAAACCACTCTATTAGCTTTGTAAACATTAGGCTTAAAGTCAGTAAAGCTGGATGTGGGGGGTCTCTAGGAATACTGCACGAATTGCTTGGCCTTTAAAAACTCTCAATGATTTTCATTGACCAGAAGTAGCTTTCACTACAGAAAAAGCTGGAGACGCCTGATTTAGAATCATTTACCTCAATGCCTTTGTTCCCCTGGTTATTCATTTCAGGAAATATTAATTTTGATGCTTTTCTCTCCTTTTGCTGTCCACTCCTCTGCCTTTTCCTTTAGTTTTTCCTCCTCTGCCTCTTGGGTGCCCACTGCCCCTGGTATTCATTGTGTGTGTCTTCTTCAGGAGCCAATGTTTATCTAAAAAAGTGATTTTCTTGCCTTTACTTTCATTGATATCACTTAAACTGGCAGGCTTCAGGGTATCAAAATCGTCCCAAGGTACTGACTACTTCCAATTCTTGTTGGTTCACATAACTTCTTATTTTCTTTCTCATGCAGTCGAAAAGTTTAGCAAATGTAAACACACAACTCTGCACATAATCTTGCTTGTCGCAAATTCATTTCTCCTCTTTTTGTCCTGTAACTCCTGTTCATATCTCTCCAATCTCTTCTGCACCTATTATTAAAATTCCTTAATATATATACATGATTATTATGCTTTGTTAATGCTTCCTCTAGGACTTCAATTTGCTCTGTACAGTTCAGGACTGGGATGCAGCCCTGAGTAATTACCTGTGGCTGAGAGTAATTTAATCATTACATCCATCATTATTCTGGATTATAGTATTTTTTAAATTTCTGCTAGTACTCTAGCTGTATCACTAATAGTACTGAACATGTTAGTAAACGCTAGCACCTCTACCAATGCTAGGGCTTGAGCTTGGATTTGGTCCTAAAGCTGACCCCATTTTATGTCAGGGTAATCATCAACCACAAGATCTTTAAGCAGTCGTTGTAGATTGCTGTGAGAACTAAGAGTCGTAAGTCACTAAACACTCTGTGCAGATTTACTGTGAAGTAGATTCAAGGATGTAGTGGCTGCTCACTGGAAGATATTTAAGAGTTCACGGGGAGGAAGATGGCGGACTGAAGCTGCCACGGAGAGCATACACCGAGGGTAGCTCCCATTCCCCACATGCTGTAAACTTAAGCTGTAAGGACACCTAGAAGAGAGAAATGTGAATCAAGAAAAACAAAAAGGAAGTGAGACAAGTGGACTTACTTGGCGGAATCTATGAGCGGATGATGGCTGCAGCTGTGGGGGTTGCCAGACATCTCTGGCTCACGTCCCGACTTGCTCGCTGGCTTGTTGGCCCACGCCATTCAGCCATCCATTGGATCAGTCTGGCTACGGCCCCAGCTTCCCTCCTGGGAGGGGACATGGCTCCAGCAAAGATCGCTGCAAGAGGAGCCCATGCAGCCCGCGCCTCTGCAAACCCGGGAGGAGCTTTCTTACCCATAGGAGCCGAGGACCCATTTGCTTGGAGCACAGACGGGGAATGCATTGAGAGGCTACTCACGAGTGGGTAAGTCATTGATGAAGCTGCTGCAGTCGGTCAAAGTTGCGGACCTGTATTTAACTGGCGGGATATCAGAGATGACAGTGGGGACAGAAATCATTGATGCGCTGCTGGAGGCAATCCCATTAGACCAGGAAAACATGGGAGATAGCCAAGAGGAGTCCCCAACAGGCTCGTGGAGGGCTCAGAACGCCCAGGGGCAGCAGGCTGCTTGCTGAAGGCTAAACAAGCAGTGGTCACAACGTATCCATCTGATACACTGGTTGAGGCTGGAAACAATGTTGCGGCAAAGCTGGCAGCAGTAGTTATGATGAACAGGAGGAGACAAGGGCCAAGGCAGGGCTACTGTTACTTAATGCTGCAGACAGCTTGGTAAAAGGTGATGCTATGAGGCTGGACTATCCTGACATAGGGGGAGCCAGTGGAGCGAATCCAGGGGTTAAAGCAGTGCTTGGCCATGAAGGGGACAACATCGACGCGGGCGCATCCATTATTAACACAGATTATCTTGCCCAGACAGTGGTACAGGGTTCGCCCAAGACTAATGAAGGAGCGCACGAGGTACTCCAGATAAACAATAGTCCTGCACTAAATATAGTTACTCGCTCTGAGTCGGCTCCACACTTGGACTCTGACAAACTAACAGAAGGGGCATATTCAGGGTCAAGCTCATCTTCTGTAAAAAAGAAAGGAAAACCTAAGTCGGCTAAAATCTGGAAAAAACGAACGAATTATATAGCAGCCATCAACATAACAGCTCTACCACATGCATAAAAGACACCTCAGATGGTAGTCCCCTGCGCAAGTGGGTTCAATCGAAGGGGGAAGTGAAATCTTTGATTTCTCAGCTTTCAGGCTCAGGTAAGGGATCTGGCTCAGACTCAAGGCTCATAGCTGGCTCCAGCTTGGACTCACCTGTTCTGCCCGCCTCTCAGGCACATAGCCCTGAGTAACAGGGTCCTCTGCCGATACCTGCTTCTTCCAGTCGTGGGGGGGAGGCTACCGAGAAACAGCCGTTAAAGGGCACACTGAGTACTAAAGAGCTATCACTCTCCCTAATCCTACAGGCCCTGCAGGATCAAAGGCTGGAGGTGAAAGAGCACTATGCGCAGGCCAGGGCTGATAACCTCTGCATCCAGCAGTCTCTGACCGAGGTGACAAGCAAGGTGGGGGCATTAACAAAGGATATAGCCGAACTGCAACAACAGGTCATGGACACGGAGGAGACTACCACTTTAACAATTAGAGCAGTGCAAATGCATGACGATCAGATACTTGTCATGCAGGCCAAAATAGAGGACTTGGAAAACCTGCAATGCTGCAATAATTTAAGGCTGTTCAGGGTCCCTGAAGGAAAGGAAGGATCTGATCCCCAAGCTTTTGTGGTCCAGTTATTTCAAAAGGCTTTCCCCAACCTTGCGGACTGGGATTGCCGAGTACAGCATGCACATAGACCACCACTTTTCTTGCACAAGCCGGGCTCTCACTATTCTAGACCACTGTTGATTTTCTTTGGCAATTTCTTATTAAGGCAAGCAATATCCATGAAAGCCCGCCCTGACACCCCAGTAAAAGTTGATTCTCTCTCTATTTTTGTCAGATTGGATCTATGCAGAGGCACCATGGACAGGTGCTGGAAACTGAGACAGCTTATTGACCCGTTAGTTCATGGAGAAGGAAGGTGCACCAAAGAATTATTCGGAAGAACACGTTCAGTCCAAAAGTCTTCTTTATTCACAGCAATATTTAAAAACAGATACACAGCCAAAGCGTTTCGTTCCTATGTGCCAAAGGAACTTCATCAGGGCTGAAATAATCACACGAGGACAAAATATAAATACACAAATAACACATACATTGATACATATAAACACATATTCGAATCGATGGACAGCCCATATGACTTATATGTACAATATTATACATGAAGAACACTACAAAAAAGACATTTAGACTGAAACCAACACAATTGTCTTAAAAAGCTTTTAAAAAGCATAATGTGGTTAGAGTGCCTGGAATATATCGTTTGGTGGGAAATAAAGAACATTTAGAAAGTTTAAGAAGAAGAATGTTAAGTATAAATGGAAAGGGGAGGATAAATAAAGGTAAAGGTTCTTAAATATCAATAGGTGAAATCTGACAATAAAAGGAATACATACATAGAGATGAGCAAGATCTGAAAGTGCATGGAATAAACAAAATAACAAAAGATAGAGGGGGAAAAAGAATATTTCTTGGGAAGAGAAGAATAATTCACCATCCTAACGATAAAGCATCTCACCATGTAATGAGATGTAGAACGGTTATTGTAGCAACCACTGTTAGTAATTGATGTACTCCGGGTAACGTGATCACTAACAGAAAGTTCAAACAAGGCGTCGATTCTATATGGAATAGTGTATCAATAGATAAAGTTAGCCCCATATATTATACATCTGCTTACCCTAAAATAAAAGGCATAAATAGCCTAATCTTATATCACCACGCCACATGTGTTATGTTCTCACCTTAATATAATGCAAATATATATGCACCACCAAATTGAAAATGAAATCAGGGGGTCCCGGAGTTCAGCCCAAAGGAAGGAAAGAAGGAATATTTCAATCCTCACTGTACAATCTGAAGTGAGACAAAAGAGGAAATAAAGTATCCATGATAATAAAAAATCTTCCAAGGGTTGATAGGCATTCACAAAACTTGAACTGCCATCGGTACTACCAATGCAAAAAGTCCATAATTAAAGAATATATAACTCTTAGTCTGTAAGGAAATCATGCTGCAACATAAGTAAAAAGACTATTAATCACGACAAGTTATGTACCTGAAATTGACAGTAACAATTTCAGTGATTTCTCTAAATCAATATGCGCAGACGGCATATTTAAAATATTTCAGGGTGGAAATAACCAGAGTAATGAAGTCTAACGGAGGCACGTCTTAAAAGACAGATCACCAAAATGATAAAATGGAAACAGTTAGGTATGCCTGGAGACCCATAGTATACCAGGTTTTTTTTAAAAATGGGAACAGGTGGACCTGAACCCAACACCATTAACCAAAGACATGCTGGTACGTAAACCATAAAAACTGATAATAAATCTACGGTCTACCCTACTGCACGAATGGCACAAAGCATGTCCAAATACCAACTTACTTTTAGACGGACCGCAGATCAGTGACATGGCATGATAACCGGCAAAGATTTAGCAAAGAGTAACGCGCCATAATTTAAGAGCAAGCCGTCAATGACGCCCATCCCGTGGTGACGTCATATTCCCGCGAAGGGTACGACGCGGTATGCGTAAGCACTAAATCCTACAGTCAGAACCGCAAAAAAGTTTCGCCCATATATAATGTAAAAATAAGACGTGAAAATGTAAAAAGAACACCATAATCTGAACAAAAAGGGGTGAAATATTAATCCAAAGTATGTTAGAGGAAGAAAAAAGGATTTCGGAAATGCTATCACCACTCGTAAAATTGCGAAGTAGGCGCAAAACTAAAAAGCAAAAAACAAAAAAGGAAAAACCGGTCATGCCTTGGACCGTGAAGAAATACATCACCAGGGTAATTAAGCAATAATCAATAAGAACAATGAATTGAAAAATAATAAAAGTCATGAAGATCGAGGACAACAATTGCAAGTAGTAACTATGTGGAAAACGTGCACCGATGTCGGCCATCTTGAAGTAACAAGGTGACAGATGTAATTTCATAATAAGCATGACAAGGTTACCAACAAGGCCCTCAGGGGACACACAATAATCCCAAAGCTACTTGAAGGAGCAATAACAAATATGTACTCACAGACAGGACAATGGGAGGACAAATAAAGTACCAATAAAAAAGATAAATGAAAAATAAAACATAGAGACAAATATAAAGGATAGATATAAGGATTGCAAAGAATCAGAATCAGAGTATATATGATAGGAAAACAAAGGGAAGAGAAAGAGACAAAGGGGAAATAAAATAAAATAAACTCTGTATTGCAATGTCAGTGCAGAGTGGTTATCATTACAGTATAGTCACCTAGGGGTCAGTGGAAAAAGGCACAAAAAAGATTCACCAGAACATTTATATGTGGAAATAGTCACTACATTATTATACATTATTATAATGCAGAGACCAGATACCTGTTAGTAATAATATGATGTATCTAATATTAGATGTAATTCACAAACGAAAGTAGTGGAGCTCCCCATCATTATTGTGACCCTTATTTGTCACCCTCAGACAACAAATCCATTTGGCTTCTCTTTGTCTAACCAGTAATTCTCTGTCACCACCTCTATCTCCCAAAGGTATATGGTCAATGCCGTGGAACCAAAACGAGGTGTCATCTGGATGTACTTCTTTATAGTGATCCGTTAGGGGATATCTGTTGTCCTTATTCAGTATGGCCCTGCGATGCTCTTGAATTCGAATCTTTAAAGGTCGAACTGTACTGTCCACATATATTACATTGCATCTGCATCTCAACACATAAATGACGTGTGTGGTATTGCAATTGATAAAATACGAAATACTGTGAGATCTCAGGGAGTTGTAGGTGAAATTTGTGATTTTATTTTTACCATAAGGACAGACATTACAAGACCCACAAGTAAAAAAGCCTGCCGGTTTGGGAGGAAGCCATGTTTCTTGTTTGCTAATTACATAGCTAGGACATAAAGTGTTACGTAATGATCTACCCCTTCTGTAAGTGATGGATGGCATGTTTGTGAGACTGTTGTTTTTTAAACCAGGTACCTCTTTTAGGAAGCCCCAGTTTTGTTTCAGGATACTAAATATCCCGTTGCTGTTTGTCGTGTATTGGCGCACAAACCTGACTGGCCCCTCATTTTTAGACCCCTTGTTCTGTTTAGGTTTATCTTGGAGTGTATCCTCTCTTTTTAGCTGTTGTGCTCTAGCAATGGCTTTGTCCAGTACCTCCTTTTCATATCCTCTTTTTAGGAATCTTTTTTTAGATTCCATAATATTGCTGTTATATGTTTCTTCCTCACTGCAATTTCTTCTAATTCGCGTCATCTCCCAGTAGGGGATGTTATTGATGACAGAACGCGAGTGTGCACTGGCAGCATCCAAAACCCCATTGCATGCAGTTTCTTTCCTATACAGGGTGCTTTTTATGGTTCCATTTCTAACATAAAAGCGTTTGTCCAGGAAGTTGATATACCCCTTGTCATATGTCATGGTCAGCTTCACATTGTAATCATTAGCATTCAGAAATCTAAAATAGTGATGTAATTGATCCATAGATCCAGACCAGACTATAGACAGATAATATCATCAATGTACCTCCCCCAGAACTTGGGCTGAACTCCGGGACCCCCTGATTTCATTTTCAATTTGGTGGTGCATATATATTTGCATTATATTAAGGTGAGAAGATAACACATGTGGCGTAGTGATATAAGATTAGGCTATTTATGCCTTTTATTTTAGGGTAAGCAGATGTTTAATAAAGGTGGCTAACTTTATCTATTGATACACTATTCCATATAGAATCGACGCCTTGTTTGAACTTTCTGTTTGTGATCACGTTACCCGGAGTACATCAATTACTAACAGTGGTTGCTACAATAACCGTTCTACAGATTTCGCCTATTGATATTTAAGTACCTTTACCTTTAAGTATCCTCTCCTTTCCATTTATACTTAACATTCTTCTTCTTAAACTTTCTAAATGTTCTTTATTTCCCACCAAACGATATATTCCAGGCACTTTACCCACATTATGCTTTTTAAAAGCTACCTAAGACAATTTATATTATGTCCTCGTGTGATTGTTTCAGCCCTGATGAAGTTCCTTTGGCACATAGGAACGAAACGCGTTGGCTGTGCATCTGTTTTTAAATATTGCTTTGAATAAAGAAGACTTTTGGACTGAACGTGTTCTTCCGAATAATTCTTTGGTGCACCTTCCTTCTCCATGAACTTCTTGATATCAGTGGCACCTATCAACGGCAGGTGCTGGGAGTAGTTACACCGAATCTCACTACAGGAAATACTTGGGATTTAAGTGCTTAACCTTGGTCGGCTGTTGTTTTTCTGTTTTTTTGTAAGCTTATTGACCCGTTAAAGGGAGAAGGTGCACAGGTCTTCTTACAGGAGCCCACTGGATTAAAGGTTATTAAAGGTTTACACTTGCAGCTCTTTTTCACCGATCAGGAGGCCAAGCAAGCTTTAAGCCAATGGCAATTGGAGGCAGCCGCGAAAAAGACTTAGTAGCCTAGGCTAACAAGGGCGTTTGCTCTGAAAATGTAGCCTATTTATATATGACTTACACTACGTAACCATGGTCTCTTTTCTCTCTTTCTCTGTCTCTGCTCGTACTCCGGGCATGGCTGGACATGGGGACACTCTTGGTGCACTGCCTCCTTGTAGCTGCCAATCCATCGGCAGCCTATAAGGGGGAGGATTCCTTCTTCGCGATACTGGGAGGGGGAGAAGGGTAGGGTAAGGGGGGACTGGGGAGGAGCTGCAGAGAAAAATGTCAAAAGGGGCGCACACAAGGGGGTAGGTATGGTGGCAGGGAGCTTTATCAGAGAACACAGGAGCGAAAGCAAGATGGGTAGGCATTTTAGTAATGATGGTTTGAGGATTGATCAAGGGCTAGCCCCTATAGCACATGGCAGAGGCATAGGGTACCAACCCCTATGGGGCTGAGTAGATGTATGGCCTGGAATGTATCAAGCCTAAACAACAGAGTAAAGCGCCAACTAGTTCGGGAGGAATTAAAAATGTATATACCTCAGATTGTCCTCCTTACAGAGACACACCTAGCCTATAAAGACCGAGGGCTTTTTAAACATCTTGGGTACCAAACAATTGTATGTACATCCAAGAGTGCTTCCATAAGGGGAACAGCCATACTAGTGGATAAGACATTTGATTATAGAATCCTCAAGGTTTCGGCAGATCAGCGAGGAAGATGGGCATTGGCGCAGCTTGAGATAAATGGTACAAAGTATGTGTTCTGCTCAATATATGGCCCTAATGTTGATGAACCTACTGTTTTTGATTTTATAAATCTAGAATTATTAGACTGGCAGGGGGAGCGCTTAATCATGGGGAATTTTAAGTGCGTGGTGAACAATGCTATCGATTCAACGAGCTGAGCAGTCACTTCTAGAATGGGGAAGGTGAGGGCTTCCATTTTTCTAACTGGGGCGGCTGCACTGCCTAAGGGATGGTTGGCGGGTACTTTACCGAGCATCCTCAGGGTACACATACTATTCTGCTCTACATAAACAGTATTCCAGAATAGACATGGCTTGGGTCTCTGACAATATACTGTCATCTGTGGATATGGAAGTATGCCCTAGGATTACGTCTGACCATAACCCCATCTTATTTTCTTTCGAGGTTGAGGCCGCTCGCAAAGTGACCCGGTCTTTTTCATTCCCACGTTACTTACTCACAGACAACAAGTACTTAGTCATTATTATTAAAAATCTAGTGGATTTTTTTTAAAAACGACGTGGGGACAGCCTCCCCCTGTATAGTGTGGGAACGCGATGAAGGTGTTCATAAGGGGGGGTCACCCAGCAGTATATTTGGCAGCAAAATAAAGATTGGGAGGCCGTAGACAGAGCTGCTCTTCAAACACTTTCATCTATCAAACTACACCACGCAGATGCAATCCGGCGAGGTGCTCGAGACCAGGATCAGTTGTATATCTCCTTAATAGACAAACGGATGGCCTTGAGCAGGACGTTAAGTGAGAAAACTGCTGTGAGTTACAACAAGCATCGGTCTTTACAGTATGAATATGGCAATAGAATTGTGAGGGTGCTTTCCCAACAGTTAGCAGACAGCAGAGCTAAAACCCAGATAAAGGTTATAAAAGGGAAGTTTTACCATAGGCTTTTCACACAAACTGTACTACCAGATGAGGAAGGACTTCAGAAGTATCTCAAGGGTAGCAGTCTGCCACTCTAGAGTGAGGAAGACTTGGCCTCACTTGAACATGAAATCATGGATGATGAAATTGTCGAAGCAATATGTGGGCTACCTTCTGGGAAGGAGCGAGCTGGGGAGGACTCAATACCAGTCGAGTTTTACAAAGCCTTTAAGAGTATCATTGTTCCACCACTGGGGGAGGTCATCTAATATATAGGGTCTAGGGGGCTGGCTCCTGAATCATGGAACATGACAAACATGGTTTTCTTTTTCAAAAAGGATAACGCTCACCGAGGAGTGCAGCTCTTACCGGCCCTTATCCCTTATAAACTCTGACCCCAAGATTTTTGCTAAAACCTTTGCCACTCGCCTGACTCCCGTAATGCCAGGATTAGTATCTAGTCAGCAGCATGGCTTCATCCAGGGTAGAGATACAATGGCTCATGTTAATACTGCAGTGGGGGCCTTCGACCTAGCTAGGAAATCAGCAGTGAGTATGGGCATGGTCCTATTAGATGCTGAAAAGGCTTTTGATAGTGTGGCCTGGGATTACCTATGGGCAACTCTTTCATCATTCGGTCTGAGAGGGAGATATAGCAAATGGATACAAGCTTTGTATAGCAAACCTCAGGCCAAACTGCGTTACGCCAATTTATAATCATCTCCCTTTCCAATACACTGTGGCACTAGGCAAGAATGCCCCCTCTCCCCCTTGCTATTCGCCTTGTACATTGAGCCATTCATTCGGGCATTACATACTAATAAAGTACCATTGACTTCAGGATTGAGCCAGCTGAAAGTCAGTGCCTATGCAGACGATATAGCCATTTTCACTACTGACCCATCATCTGCAATAGACCTCATCGAAGATGAAGCAAATAAATTTGGCCTTTTCTCTGGCTACAGGTTAAATGTTAAGAAGACACAAGAGCTTCTAAATTTTCAGCCTGACAGACCTGTACTGGGTGTTTGCCCTAGAGCCACTTACTTGGGGGTGCGTATCTCTGCACATATTGAACGTATACCTCCACTAAATTATGATCCTCGGCTGGAAGCTACAACTATGCAATTGAGAAGCTGGCATAAGCTTCCAATCGGTATAATGGGGAGGTGTAATATTATAAAAATGAAAGTACTCCCAAAGTTTTTATACTTATTCCGTCTCAATCCCCCTACTCGTTCCCAATTCTTTTTTAGGAAGCTAGAAGGGGTGATAAGTAGCTTTATTTGGGGGTATAAAAAAGCATGACGAGCAATAGATCTATTGAAGCTCCCATATAATCAGGGTGGGCTAGACTTTCCGGTCTTTAAAATGTATTACTGGGCAGCGTTCGTGGGTAGCTTCCGTAGCCTCCTGGACCCTGAAACCCAAGATCTTTGCCATTGCTTGGTCCTGTTGTCTGACAGCCAAATGTTCTTATACAGAGTTAGCCACCCTAACTATTTTAAATGAGTTCGTTTTAAGACCATCAAGGACAGAGTATCTATATGGCAGGGAATTCTAACCAAATGCTCTCTGTCACTCAACAATGATAATCTCCCTTTATGGGGTAATCCTATGCTCCCGGAGGCATTTCAGGATTCAGCTGGCAGACATTGGGCTAGTTATTGGGATTGATCGTTTGCAGCACTTATACAACCACAATGGCTTCCGGTCATTTGAAAGCTTACAGCACTCATTCAATCTCCCATGCCAGATGTTCTTTAAATATCTCCAGATCAGGGACTATTTTTTGAGACATCAAGCTTTAACAGCAGTATCTAGTTCTGAGGTATGGGAGTGTTTGCACGGGCAGAACCCGAAATCTGCAGCTAGCACCATGTATCAATGCCTGTGCAAGTTCAGGCAGAATAGTTGTGAAAAGCTGGCAGCAAGATGGAGTAAGACTCTGGGGACAAATGTTACTCCTATAGTAATTAATCTTGCATTAAGAGCTATAGATAGATCAATTCACTCTGTCAGCTTAAGACTGCAGCAGTTCAGCACGATCTGCATGCTATACTATACCCCAGAGAGGATTGCTAGTTGGGCTCAAAAAGGGGGAGGTCAATGAGAGGATCAAAATAAATGCCCAAAATGCGGATTGAATGCTGCAAACATCGTACATATGTTCGCTACTTGTCCGGAGTTAGACATATTTTGGCAGAAGATAAGCCACGTCATCAGGCTACGTCTAGGGATAGATTACTCTCCAACAGTTACGGAAATTATGCTGGGCTATAAAGAGGATAGTCATGGCTTGAGATTCCTCTCCTCAATCATGCTGGTGGCTGCTCGACTTGCCATAGCCAGGGACTGGATCTCTCCAAAGCCCCCCTCTGTAGCTGAATGGTGGGCAATAGTGAAGGAAACTTATGAGATAGAGAAGGCTCTGGCTAAAGAAGAGATTTTATTTTATATGGGGTAGCTTATCAGATACATAAGGGTACCAGACTAGATAGTGGGACTGAGCAGAACATAACAGGGATTGGAGTTTACAGGGGTATAGAAACCAGATTGTATCAGTATTACCATTGTACTACTTAATTCGACATATGTTTTGCAATGTATCACTACTGTGTTCTGTTATGCCAAAAGACAAACCAAAAGCTGTATTGTTGCTCCCTTTTTGACAATAAAACATATTTTTTTTAAAAGGAAGATATTTAAGAGTTTAAGCTCAAGACATGTGAAAAATACCACGGATTGTTTCCCGCAGCCTCTCCACTGTTTAGTTGGAGATATTGGCATTGCAATGTTCTATTATGTGTTGCAAGCTTTTGTGCCTTTCTTGGTCCACAGAAAATAACATAGATTAATTACCTGCCTCTATGACTCAAGGCCCAAAAAGATAACCCATGCTCTCATATTTAGATTTGGTTTAGTTGTCCAATATTATCTACCACATTGTGAGAAATTGGGTTGTAGTATGAGTGAGTGTTAACCCTGCTCAATCAACAGCCACTTTGGTGGACAAACATATTACTTTGTTGTATTCCGCTTTAGGTGTCCGTATATAGGTTTTCCTGAAACATGTCCTTATATAGGCACAATTCGCATTGCCCTTATATAGGCATAGAATCCCAGTCCTTATTTAGGCATTAGCCGTGCACTCCAAATACAGGCATGGTCACCGACATCCATCCACCCTAACGTCACAACGAGTTCTTAGAAACCAGACCCTTAAGCTCTCGGGAGTTCCTCTAGCACAGGATTATTGATTTCTCCAAGAACTCATCTATTATGTATGAACCGTTATACCTTAAGGGTTCATTCCTGACGTCTTCCTCTGTCCGACTTCACGTCAATGCTAACATTCCAAGACACCTACCAGGTATAAATATACCTTCCCTTGCCCAAGCAAGTTAGAGGAGACCTCGACTTCAGAGGAGCCCGTATCCCGGCCTGACGCACTGAGAAGACGCTGTCATTCCTGCTCGCAGAAGAATCCAGCTTCCAGTGTTCTGACTCCCTTCGCGGGGTGTTAGAGTTCCAGATCCGGCAAGAGATTCCCACCTCTCTCATTCTCAAGGTATGGAGCTGACTAGAACCTAGAGGGACTCTTGGCATACTAGACTTAACATACTCTTAGTATACCATACTAGAGAATACTCCACCTACTTCTTACCTTTCCCTACACCTAGACTAGGTTAGGTACATTGGGGTAGAACTAGCTTAGAGACGCATCGTATGAGTACTCGCATTTTTAGCTCATGTTATTTATGTACGTGAATATATGCTAAAAGATAATGCTAGCGCAGTATTATTTATGTCTACTGCTTACGCTGTACATTATTTATCTTGCATACTGTCTTGTGATCATAACAGTACATATCTCTTACACGAGAAACAAGACTGTTCAATAAAACCCTTTTTATTGAAACGCCCGTCTTTCCTTTCTGTGTAACTCTGTAGAAACTAAGCATGCACGATTGACTGAGTGAAACTGTTATCTATTGTTTCCACGATTCTGAGACGTGTTCCGATTCTAAAGGGAAACAAAGTAGTCATGTTTATGCGGTTGCCAGAAACTACTCCCTTCTTGTTCTCAAGGAGTTTCTAGTGGCCTCTGAGCTAGCTGGCACAAAAGTAATTAAGTTTAATATACTCGATAGGGACATACCGACCTCAGTCCTATGTCAAGCCTATAGGTTATATTATTCCAATGCGCAGAGCCTATTAGGGAAATAGGAACTACACTACATGGCGCCCAAACGTTTGGTAAGGCAGTAATTTAACGCTAGATACTGAGTAACTCAGTCGTGCTTTTCTCAGAGACCCCTACTCACATACTCCATAAGACGTCTGGAGTGGGTAGGGTTAAATATCCGCCAAAACTAAATAGGACAAAAAACCCTATATATTAGTTGTTTGGTTTGTTCAACGTTGAAGGATACAGTGTTCCAAAATATTGTGCACCTTATCTTTTGTTTCCTTGAAACTTGTTCTACATTTTTCAAAAAACAAATGTCCATACACGGGGACAATAACACCGGGAACGGTGTAGCTGCGGCTGACCCAGTCGTACCAGCTTTTAACTTTACAGGTTTAAATGAAACCGAGGAGGGTGTTATAGACATCCATCCAAACTTAAGAAGAGCCATCACTCTAAAACTTATAAAACACGGCCTACCACCAAGAGGCGGTAGAGCAGTTTTCGTGATAGAGGCACACAAATCTTTTCAGACAGAGGTATTCTATTCATGGATAGTATTCCCTGAATCAAATCCAGTAACAAAACTGTTTCACTTCTACAAAGAAGATGAACCACCAGAGGAATATATTCCTTTCGAGGATATTGAAATTCCACTAACATACCAGGAGCATCAGCTCTGGTTTAAAGGCGCCCTAAAACATCACAGAAACATTACCAGGCTCGGTCCACTAGGTAGACCAGGAGCAACATGGCCGATTCTAGCCGGCTACACACCTCATCCTGACATCGATATAATGTCAGACGAGGAATTACTTACTCAACTTACAGAGTTAATAAAAATCTACAGACAATTGGTCCAATATGTCATGCGGACTTTCACAGTCCAACCACCATTGACCATTCCAAATCAAACCCCTCAACAGGGGAATACACTAAAAATTACTCCACAGACTCTATACGCAGTCATGGGTAAAATGCCCACAAAACGTGAGCAAATTCCATTCTTGCTAGCTCAAAAAATTACTCAAATCGAAGCAGTATTTCCTAATACTAGCCCTTCTGAAAAACACAGAATACTAACAATCTGTTTACCAATGGGGATCACACCACAACTGGAAGACTGCACCACTTGGGGCTCAGTCTTTGCTGCCATCTATACTAAAACACATGGTGTTCCGTCAATCGCAGTAATACCAGATGTCCTGAAACAAATTCAAAACGAATACGGGGCACAGCCTGCTCTGAATTTAGGTATGAAATTACTGAAAAATTTCAACCAGGTCTCAAAAATAATATTATCTAATATTAAAGGGGAGGCAGCAGCAGTGGCGATCCGCCAACGATTAAGGGAATTCGATGTTACAGAACATCAAACAGAACTACCCAGAATAATAGAACAATCTTATGCAGAATTAGGCAGAGATAGTTTGGGTGGAAGACCATTGAAGCCAAAACTATCTGAAAGTCCTGAGAAGGACTCTATTAAACAAACTCCTACATCTTCTAAAAAGAAGTGGGAAACTAATAAACAAAATTCAAATGAGAAACGTTCTCAATCCCGAGGTAGGTCTCCTCAAAAGGAGATCTCTGAAAGGAGGTATAACCTCAGGAATAGGGATAATTTAAAAAAACCTGACAGGTATCAAGATACTGATACACGTTCCTCTCGTACCTTTCAGATATCGTCACAGACATCGGAAAGAAGAGGACGGTCAGAACATAGAGAAGAACGCGTGAAATCGAAAGACGACAAACACGTTCAGAAAAATAAATCAAAACCTCAATTCTCAAAAAAGAAGGTAGCAGGTCTGAAGATCAGACATGCCGAGGATACTGAGAACACAACTCAAGAACGGAGAATGGGCTCAGACAATGCTGGACAGTGCGGCAGAAGTCACAATAGCTCGCCAGAACCTGAAGGAACTTCTGGAGATAGTGGACTTGAATGAGTACATCACAGTTGAGACTGTAGACACCAGGGTTAGTACTCCACAAAAGTTATATGAAATAACACTCCGAATGGAGGGAGACATACCAAGAAAGGTGAAAACACTCTTTTGGGAGAAACTTTCAAGGGGTTATGATATACTTCTAGCAGAAAAAGACTGGCCACCACAATTTGTCAGGGAGTGCCCACATGGTGAGGACATCATTATGCCTGCCTTCTCCAACCATATTCCAATTCACATAAAATATACTTATGCCAGGAAATGGGCAGTTGCCCAGGCCCCAGCATTATATAAAAATCATGTAGGATGGGATGAGGACTCACCTCACCATAAAATACATCTAAAAATGAACCTACTGCACAAAGGCAGTACCCAATAAAGCAAGAAGCTAAAAAACAGGTCAGGGAGATCTTAGATCAACTTGAATACCAAGGGGTGATTGAAACATGCACCTCTTCAATGAACAATCCTTTGTTTCCTGTCTCCAAACCAGACAATACATATCGTCTAGTTTTGGATTACAGACACTTAAACACTTGTTCAAAAACATTTGCAGTGCAAAATGCACATAGTACAGCATTAATGAATAACATTGTGCGTAAAAAATATAAAACCACATTGGACATCTCAAATGGTTTCTTTTGTCAAAACATAGCACCTGAAAGCAGGTACTTAACAGCTTTCTCAATAATGGGGACCCAGCGTCAATTTTGTCGACTCCCACAAGGGTTCAAGAACAGCCCGGGGTTATTCTCAGCGAGGGTAACAGAGTTACTACAAATTTATGATAATGAGGCATTGTCATATGTCGATGACATCTATCTGACAGACGATGACCTGGATAGGCACTTGAACAGGGTGAGCACCATTAAATTGGGCTTCGCCTCTGAGGGCTATAAGTTCAACTTTAAAAAATCCAGAATTGCCCATCTCAATGTCCTTTTTCTAGGATATGAGCTTTCAAGTGAAGGCAAGAGCTTGGCAGCTAACTTTTTAGAAAGATGTGCGCTGCTCCAACCTCCAAAAACGCTGAAAAATTTACAATCCATCCTGGGTTTCCTAAATTTTGGAAGAACTTACATTCTAAATTACGCAGAAAGGGTTAAACCTCTCTACGCATTAATCAAACCTGATTTTTCAATCAAAAATTGGACACAGGAACACACAGAAATCTTGCGTTCACTCCAAGCTAACATGTTAGCAACAAATCACTTACAAACACGCGTAAGTCAACGCAACTTAGTGATCCGAATAATTTCGGGTCAATGCGGATTCACCTACTTAACATTTAATGAGGGTGAAAAAGTACCAATAGCATACAAATCACATTTGTATACACAGGCAGAAATGCGCTTCACTTCAACTGAAAAAATACTGACAGCAGTTCAAACCGCTGTAGCAAAAGAAAGAGCTCTAGCCCAAGGGAAACGCATTATTGTCGTAACCCCAGTACCGGCCTTAGAGGCGGTTACAAAAGCGAGCATTCCAAATGCTAAAGCATTAGATCCTAGATGGATACAATGGGTTAATTCTCTTGCTGCTACAGACGTTGAATATGTTTTTGATCCTGATTTAAAAACACAAGCGTTCCTGCAATATGAACATGAATGTCCTCTGCCCACTGAAATTCTGCCTCTCGATCAGTATGAATTTATAATTTACACTGACGGATCCGCACAACCCGCTACAGGGAGTAAGCAAGCTTACAGTGCAGCGTGCGCAATCGTTAAAGGTCGCATGCGCGATGGTAACTTCAGACCAATGGTCACTAAAACTCAATCTCTAGGAGATTGCACAGCTCAGCGAGCTGAACTACAAGCATTCAAACTGGCACTTGAAAGTACAGATCGCGAATTCCCCACACTAATAGTGTGCGATTCTTTTTACTGTGTTCAGTCGTATAATGAATATATACAAAATTGGCTTGAAAATGGGTTCAAAGATGCAAAAGGTGGCACAATAAAGCATAAAACGCTTTGGGAACAAGTAGTTCAGTTAAAAAACGAACTACCAAAGGCTCACGTGATACACACGCTGAGTCATCAACGTGATGGCGTTCACGTTGCAGGGAATTCATTGGCTGATGAAGCCGCAAAGGGGGCTGTTCAGACGGCTTCCGTAGCTGCGATCACTCGTTCAAAAACGAGAATAGACAGTGAGATAATGTTGGCTGTCAATGCTACGAGCAAAGGCAGTGGTGCAGCGTTACCAAAAAAGTTTCCACTCAAGTACTCTTATGTAATTGATGCGAACAACGTTCCTTTTGCTCGCATCCCTGGAGTGGGGGATAGGGTAATTCCAAACAAGGAACGTAGATTAGGACTAATCCTATGCAGCACATGAAGGGATAGCCTCTGCCACATGCAAGGTATTTCTACAACAGTATCTTAACATGAAACAAAGATGTATTGGTGGCCTGGCATTAGAATACACAGACTCACAACTTCATCTATGATTGTATAGACTGTGAAATTTGCCAACATGATGCAAAGTCTCCACAGTGAAACCGTCCTGCGCAGACACCCTGCTAATTTCAGACAAACCATTAGCTTGTGATTAGCATTAGGACTACTGCGGTACCCTTGCAAAGGACGGTAACTTATGGATCTATAATGCGATCCCAGCAGATTCTATGCTCTAGGTTCCTATGGATATGGCCTCAGCGCTCGGCTGACGCTCGAACTGTTATAAAAGATTTGCGAGTCTTTATCGGCACATACGCAATAGGCACGCTACATTCTGACCAGGGCCCTGCGTTTAGCTCTCGGGCTTACAAAGAAGCCATGGCCAGTTTGGGCGTTGCATTGCGGTACTCCTCTCCGTTTCATCCTGAGGGAAATTCTGTTGTGGAAAGGAAAAACCGGGACATAAAGCAGTCTATAACAGCTAGGGTATTAGGTTCGGGTGATGGGTGGGTCAAACATCTTTATGGGGTCCAACGCTCATTAAATAATTTGCCAAGAAGTTCTCTGGGGGGGTCACTCCATATGAGGTCCTATTTGGGACAAGAATGTGGGTTCCTGATCTCGAATGTAAAGGCACAGTGGTGGAAAATAAACCTTTTGATATCAAAGATCGTTTGGCTGTTTTACAGGATCTAAATGAACTAAGATCGAAACAAAGCAACGTGTTCCTGCAGCCAACCACCACTGGGGAAAAACCGGCAGTCCCAGCAAGGCCTGTCTGGATCCCAAAAGTTGGGGATCTAGTCAGAGAGAAGATTGCGGACAAGAAGGAATTTGGACCTTCTTACAGACAACCAGTACCTGTCCTAGCCGTACACGGAACAAGAACAGTACTTCTGCCGCCCCTTGCTGGAAAAAAGGAGAAAAGATTTGTGTCCATCGACCTCATCAAACCACAGTATGTGGCCAATACTAAATAGTAGGCCTCGTGGACTCCGACCTAGTAGCAGACGCACTCCTCTCGCTACTATCCAAGAGGTTCAGACTGAAAGACTGATAACCATCGAGAATTCAGCAGTAACAGATGAAGGACTAAGCAACAATGCTATGGAACTCATCCCTCTTGAAACTCAAGTAACAGTTCGTCCAAATACACCTGTCTACACCAATGTAACAAGTGATCAACTGGTTACAGCGATTTCGACAAATCCTGATGCAATTCCAACAATTGACAGAACTGCTTCTGGCTATTTCATTAACTATGATATGTTTTCTGAGGATCTGAGTGAGCCTGAAACGACGCCAGCATCAAAAAACTTTCAAACAGCAAGTACAAGACCTTTTTCATTTTTTGAGAAAGACTTATCTGGTTTCACCATGGATTGAACTATGGCTCATTTCTGGAATATTTTTCTTTCTGCTTTGGCTAGCTTTGGTTATGACTATCAGCGTGCTTATAAATGGCAGATACATCCATTTGGACATTGAAAGTAAAAATGTGAACTTACTTTTGAAACCTCACAAATCATCCCATCGTGAAGCAAGACTTGTCTGCAGTGAACATCACAGCCGTTCCTATATAGGATGGTATAGTGTGGGATAAAGTAGATTTCGATATCTTCGGCCCTACAGAACCTTTGAACATTCCACATTTATTTAAAATTTCACTAAGTGATTTTGTTTCATCCTGTACCTATTCTGATGATTGGGACTTTGAAACTGTAAATGATATGATGTTTGACCTAGAAAGGTCTGCTGCATTTTCTAATAATGAATATTTAGAGGGTTCATCAGACTATGAACAGCTGTATTGCTATAACCACTATGGTCATCATTTTTTGCATAAATCTGCAACACCTAGAAATGTGTTTATGTTTAACCAATGGGAGCATTGTCCTACACCACCCAAAGGTAGTTCAAGAACGTTTGCCAAAAAGTTTCCATATTTTTCAGGATACAATACATCTGACCCAGAAACGTTTTACTATAAAACTGTAAACAAAACAGGACTGAAAACTATGTTAACAAATACAAAACAGATTTACTCTGCAGCATTTATTGCCCAACTATCTAGACATGGTTTCGACTTGTGGAAAAACACAATAGATACAAAATCTGTCTGGGGTACTAAAGATTGGCAAGTGCAGGGGATAGAAGCTTTGTTTAGAGCCTGTATCGTCCCTCAGCAAATAATGTTTTTGAATGACACTGTGCAACAAACGTCTTGCCTTGGTTTAGCCAAGATCAAAGACATGAAAACACCTTCTGTACCAACACCTGCCAGTAATAACAATACACAGGCAGCGGTTACAGTTGACACAATACTACAAATCAACAGAACAAATCCTGATTGGAGAAAATGGTTGATGTGGCCCACAGACACAAACATCTGTCAAGAAAGATTCCTGAATAAAACACAGGGGTTTACTATTCATAGGCCAGACCCACGATACGTCCAAAGACAACATCCGGGGGTAGTAACAACATACAGTGTAGGAAAATTGTGCCTTGACTGGCTACATAAATCTGCACTTAAGGATGTGAAACAACACTTTTCTTTACTTAAAGAAGACGCAGACCTTAGGGAATTCTTGCTTGGATCAAGAAAACCGCGTAAAAAACGTTTCATATATGCCGGCATTTATGCTGCTTATAATGAAGCATGGAAGGTTTCACAGGAAGAGGCCGCAGAACGAATACGTGAACTTGATCGTATTAACTTAGAGAAAACTCTCTCTGTGGTCGACAATGGGTTAACAACTTTGTCATCCAGAATGTATTCATTGGACAACATTGTATCCTCTGCTATTGACATACTGGAACAAGATTTAGCCATGTTACAACAAGGCCAATCTCAGTTAAGTTCTATTAAGTTATTAAGCTGGACGCTGCAATCTTTGCGTGCGGGCTATGTGCCTTGGCGTTTTATCAACACGTCGGCTCTGTTTGCAGAATACAGTCTAACTGATAAACAGATCGAATTGGCACAAAGAGGAGCAAAGTATACAGTGCTGAGCATTGAAAAACTGAAAAAATTACCATTCACAGTGGCAGAAAAACCAGCTACAGAATGGCTTATTCATGGCAAAATCACTCTGCCTGTCACTACTTTTCAGTTTCAGTATTGCCTCAAACAAATGCAAGCAGGCAAATATGAAAGGTTGGGTAAAGAATACATTAAGACATCCTGGAATTTACCTTACACATACAGATGTTGGAGTGGGGATCGTGAAGTGTTTCTAAGCGGTACACACTGTGAAAGTGCACTAAGCGGTTCACTAATTTGTCAGGATATTTCTTTACACGGGGCTTGCAATGGTTCTGTGGCAAATTTGTCCTGCCACCAGCAGGGTACACCAGCTACTGTGATTAATCCAACGTTTGGCCAACTTTCTAACGGGAGTTACCTCATGTTGAATGATCAGAGTTGCTGTGGCATGTTGCCAGGCATCCCATATCTAGTAACAGTGGACTCCAGGGTCACTTGCTGTATGCAAGTATTGTTCCCCCCAATAGACACAGTCAGGGAGTCGCCTTTATGGCCTTCATTGAATGTTTCTTTTATACGATTTGATACTTTAAGCAGAATGAAAGCCATGCTTATACAACAAACAGTGCCTCTGACCTCGGCCAAAGAAATCTATGATTTACAAGTTGCAAGGACTTCGGCTGAGATACAGGCTTTAATTCGTACAAACTGCCCTATACATTTCGTAGAAATGATGGGACGTATCTTTAACATGTCTGATACGAGCGGAATTGTACATGTATTTAAGACCATCTGTTCCGGACTATTAGCACCTTTCCAGGCAGTCCTCGGAATCATCCCAAACTTCGCACATTCGGTGTTTGGTGGTGTGCCATTAATTCTAGCACTTGTTGCAGGAATTCTATTTCTATTCCTACTACTAACGCTATGGCAAGCCTATTCGCCAACATCACTCCGAGCGATGTGGAGAAAGCTCTCCTTGAACGGAAGTGCAGTGAGCGCATAGTACAGCTTTTGGGCATGCCTCGTCTACGGGAACTTAATACAACGTGGTTCCTGTCCTTCAGACCAATCTGGCAAGATTGCATCTTACCTGTTCTACGCTGCCTGCTTTGCGGTGAAGAATGCGTGCTAGACACCTGTCTAACACTCCCATCAGTCATGCCAATGGATATCGATACTCTGCTGGACCCGATAACGGCCCATGCTCTGTGTTGTCCCCAGAGGCTTCCAATCCTGATGACGGCATTCATTGAGATCTCACAGACGCTTCCTGCAGCTGCTGAGGTACGAGATGGATCAACAGGCACACAGGTAACAACGAACGCGAACATTGCTGTGGCATCTTCTGCTGGAGGCGATGTTTCTCATCTCTGTGCAATTAACCTTCTGAACGAGGTGTTCCAAATGTCACCAACTTCGGTAGACGATATTTTGGCTACAGAAATAGATGATTTCATGTTTACGCCAGACCCATACACTGACTTTGATTCGGCTCACATTGTACCAGGGAAGCAATTAAATTTGGCCTTCATATTTTCAAAACTTGGAACTTTTCCCAGAATTGAACTTTTTCTTTTAAAATTTTTGAAATGACATGGCAAAAAACAATCTGCTTACAGTAGAACTATTCTTATTAAACGGACTTCTTTGAATACTTCCAGGGACACATTGTCACCTTACTTGTCTAACATTTCATTTAATACCATGATATGCAGTGGCTTTGATTTTTTTTTTTTTAACAACTTGTCAATTATTTCATCATATGCATATATTTCTGTTTATTCATTCATGTTACATTTATTTCCATTATATGCTTAGAATGAACACGATGCTTTAAATGTACATTACCTATTGCATTCAACAGTTTATTTTAAACTTCTTTTAATATGCTTTTAGAAATGTTTTTAGCGACATGTGGTACGCAATTTAATGTTTAGCACTTAATGTTTAGCATTTAGTATTATCGTTCATTCGAAAGTGGAGTGGAGTGTTGTATTCCGCTTTAGGTGTCCGTATATAGGTTTTCCTGAAACATGTCCTTATATAGGCACAATTTGCATTGCCCTTATATAGGCATAGAATCCCAGTCCTTATTTAGGCATTAGCCGTGCACTCCAAATACAGGCATGGTCACCGACATCCGTCCACCCTAACGTCACAACGAGTTCTTAGAAACCAGACCCTTAAGCTCTCGGGAGTTCCCCTAGCACAGGATTATTGATTTCTCCAAGAACTCATCTATTATGTATGAACCGTTATACCTTAAGGGTTCATTCCTGACGTCTTCCTCTGTCCGACTTCACGTCAATGCTAACATTCCAAGACACCTACCAGGTATAAATATACCTTCCCTTGCCCAAGCAAGTTAGAGGAGACCTCGACTTCAGAGGAGCCCGTATCCCGGCCTGACGCACTGAGAAGACGCTGTCATTCCTGCTCGCAGAAGAATCCAGCTTCCAGTGTTCTGACTCCCTTCGCAGGGTGTTAGAGTTCCAGATCCGGCAAGAGATTCCCACCTCTCTCATTCTCAAGGTATGGAGCTGACTAGAACCTAGAGGGACTCTTGGCATACTAGACTTAACATACTCTTAGTATACCATACTAGAGAATACTCCACCTACTTCTTACCTTTCCCTACACCTAGATTAGGTTAGGTACATTGGGGTAGAACTAGCTTAGAGACGCATCGTATGAGTACTCGCATTTTTAGCTCATGTTATTTATGTACGTGAATATATGCTAAAAGATAATGCTAGCGCAGTATTATTTATTTCTACTGCTTACGCTGTACATTATTTATCTTGCATACTGTCTTGTGATCATAACAGCACATATCTCTTACACGAGAAACAAGACTGTTCAATAAAATCCTTTTTATTGAAACGCCCGTCTTTCCTTTCTGTGTAACTCTGTAGAAACTAAGCATGCACGATTGACTGAGTGAAACTGTTATCTATTGTTTCCACGATTCTGAGACGTGTTCCGATTCTAAAGGGAAACAAAGTAGTCATGTTTATGCGGTTGCCAGAAACTACTCCCTTCTTGTTCTCAAGGATTTTCTAGTGGCCTCTGAGCTAGCTGGCACAAAAGTAATTAAGTTTAATATACTCAATAGGGACATACCGACCTCAGTCCTATGTCAAGCCTATAGGTTATATTATTCCTATGCGCAGAGCCTATTAGGGAAATAGGAACTACACTACAACTTGAATCTACAAAGCTGCCCTTCACTTGCCATAGAGAGCGTTGCCTGTGCAAGTAAGACTTGAGTTCAACATCACAAAACAGTATTAGGCCGGAGGCCACTGCTTTTTTAACTTCTTTCACAGGTTTAGACCTGCCCTGGAAGAATCTATGCATGGCCTAATATGGAGCAAACTAAAGGGATCTGGTTCATACCCATCCTACAGGCACTACCAAGATGTTAAATTAATTGAATTTTCACTCACTACGGCTTGGGGCAAGCATCTCCCTCACCAAGTCTTCAAGAAACTCATGGCAGCCACAGCAAAAAAACTGTCAAAATGAGAGGATATGACTACACTGAGCAAGCGCTCCCATGCATGGTCAATAATCAACTCCTACACACCCAGCAAGCAACTGACCTACATTACCTGCACATACCCCCTGTGGATAAAGGCCAGGTTAGTCAGTCGCGGCACCTGGAAGGAGTGCTGCGGGGCGGTGGGGCGGGGCGGGGGAGGGGCAGGGTGGGGGGTAGTAAACTCCGGCATACGGCCGAACGGAGGTAAGTACATAAATAAATAAATAAAACAAATTACATTGCGCGCGCCGCATCGCCATTTGCAAAACCACCAGGACTAGAGGGGCACCAATTGGGGCATTAGGACTCACTCAGGCTGGGTCCAAGTGCGGGTTCAAAATTAATTGGAGCCTTTTCTGTCCCTAAGGCTCTGATTAGGAGGCCAATCAATTAGCCCTTGGAGTCCCTCTGGTAGTCCTGGGTTTAAGGGATGAAACAGGGCTAAAGCAGCAGGGCAGGCCTCTGAGGGATCAAGGCAAACTTGAGGCATCAGAGCGGTCCTTCCAGGTGCAGCAAAGCAGTCTTCTGAAGTATGCAGCAGGCCACGGCAGCAGGCAATCCTTTCACAGGATCAGAACTGAAGAGCGGGTCTGAAGGTCCCCTTTATGTACCTTGTGCTTCCTAGTGAAGCAGTAGAGGTTTCAAAAGAATTCCCTTTGAAGTGCTTGACGTTTCCTGCTTTATCTCCCATGCCTCCAGCTAGCTGCATGAACAATGCAGGATTGACAAGTCCTTTGTGTGAAGGAAGAGCACAGCCTATTCAGTTGCAAGTGGGACTGTGTCTAACTCCATTCCCCATTTTGCCAGTTGATGGTCCATCCAGGCATATCTAAACCCTCTATTGTGGAGCTGTCTGGGAGGAATAAACCAAGTCCAACTGTAGCTACACCCAGTCATGTGACCCATGAACAGGCTTCAGGCACCAAATAGTTAGGGCAGGAAAATATCAACAGGCATTTTCAAAATTGTAACTTAAATTCTGACTTTACCATGAAAGAGGATTTTTAATTACAATTTCTCAGATACCAAACACGAAAGGTCTACCTATTCCCAATCAAAAGTTAGCACTCATTAAATGTAATAGGGTAATACAATGTTATCCTATGGGAAAGTAGGCCTCCCAGTAGTGAAAAATAAATGTAGGAGTTTTTCACTAGTAGGGCACATAAAACTTAAAAGTGCATGTCAAACCTTTTGATTACGATACACCCTGCCCTATAGGCTATCCAAGGCCTACCTTAGGGGTGACATATACAAGAAAAGGGGAGTTTAAGGCTTGGCAAGGGAGTTATAATGCCAAGTCAAAATGCCAGTTTAAAACTACATTCAGGCTGCAATGACCGGCCTGGGACATGTTTTAATGGGCTGCCTAAGTAGGTGGCACAATGAGTGCTGCAGGCCCACTAGTAGCATTTAATTAGAGGTCCTGGGTATATGGTATACCACTTAACCAGGGACTTATAAGTGAATTTAATATACCAATTAAGTGTAAGACAATTCTACCATGATTTAGGGAGAGAACACAAGCACTTTAGCACTGGTTAGCAGTGGTGAAGTGCACAGAGTCCTAAAGCCAAGGAGAGGTGAAGGCAAAACATTTGGGACAAGTCCACCCTAAGGCTGACAGGTCTAACACAGACTACTTTTGATCAATGAAAATCATCGTGAGCTACTAAAGGCCAAGCATCTTGCGCATTGTTGCTAGAGACCCCTCCACATCCAGATTCAGTGACTGTAAGCCTAATTTTTACAGAGCCAATACAGTGGTTTGAACAAGAAGTTTCATAGAGTGTCCTAGAAACACTGATAAGAATGACTTGGATTTGTATTGCCACCTTACTTTATAGTATGGAGAGAGAAGAGTGAATTTGCAATAAAAGTTGTGGTGTTTTGAACTCAATGGAAGCTTATTAGGTGGAAACATTTTTATTTATTGAAATACCCACATGAAACTTCGTTCTTCTCTGCTGTGCATGTTTAAGAGTGAACTCCTTGTTCAACTTCAGAGCTTAGTTATTATTATATAATTCACAGTTGCATCAACATTGCCTTGTTGATTCAGCTTATAATTCCAGCTTGGAGGAAAGCTGAATCAAGAAAGAAAAGTCAGACCTTTCAAGGCAAACTCAAGACAAATAAAAACTTTTCATCTCATCAGATTCCAGTAAAATACAAACAACACTACTTTTATTGCAGACTCACGCGTCTCTGTTTATAGGGCAAGAATTAACAAACGCAAGAAATAAGCACATATCCATTTACACCTCCAGTGTGAGAAAAACTAGATTAATCAAGACAAAAAAGTCAGCCTGTTCAATGCAACGTTATTATGCTTTTCAACTGAGCCTGGTAACAATGATTAAATTAGTTCCTTTTAGTATTTTTGACTCCGTACCGCTCAAGTTGGAAATTTTAGTTGCCCTGGGCCTTTTACTGATTGCGCTCTTACGCCATGTGCCACAACACCTGCACAGTATGGAAATCAGAAAACCCGGGCCTTATGATAATGCTCCGGTGACAATGCTGCTGCTTCAGCCCACTGGCCACAAAGGTTGTTTAGGATCGAATCGTGGTGCCTGGTTGCAGAAAGCAGGTGGCACGATTCCCATTGGATAGTCTAATACTACACATGCCGGAGTCAGACTTTTGGCAATGATGTCACCTGCTTCTGCCAGCCCCGCCCCAACTAAACTCAACTGAGCCAATCAGAGCACCTGGTTTGTTTGATGATGGGCAAAAACTGCAAAGAGACCTGAAATTGAACAAAATAATAAAGACTGGCTACTTAATGGTGAAAAGAGATAGTGGGTCGCGAGCAACTCGCAGGGTGTCTGCGATCTACAGGTAGTTAGCGATCGACCTGTTCAAGACTCTTGACCTACATAAATAGTTTCAAGAGTAACAGGGATAGGAAACTTTTTTTAGAAAGGAAAATAAAATGTATGAATGTACTGATGGATTCTACAAAATAAAAGTGAAATCGGATCAAAAAAGGTCTAGAGTTTTAGCATAGTGCTGAAGAACAATTTACCATACACAAAAGTAATGAGTGGATAAAAATTTCTTGGCCAGTAGTAAAAGGAAGGTCATACAGTTTTTTGAGGCCATAAATAATATTCACTGAAACATTATCAGACCTGGTGTATTACTGTCTAAAATGTCATTATAGTTGGATTTCTTTGTTAGAAACTATTGCCAATAAAATGTATTTCTTGCACGATGTGAAAAGTCACTGTGAAATGGCAGGCTGGCCGTTGTAGAATATCTGCAACAGAACATAAACCGTTAAAATGTGATATTTCACACTCTCTTTTTTCAGCAAATGGGAGCGAGGTTCACATTAGCAATGTACGCTTTGAGGACACCGGCGCCTACACGTGCATTGCAAAAAATGAGGCTGGTGTGGATGAAGACATATCTTCTCTTTTTGTAGAAGATTCTGCTCGAAAGACACGTAAGTACCTTTTCTCAATTGTCTAAGGGTGCTTAGCATTTCTAATGACATAGCTGTATTATTAGACAGATGTCTTTCTAAAAGAGGTTATGCAAGAGCATATCTTCAAAATGATAGATAATTTTAGATTAGCTCCCAAATGTGATGGAGGAAAAAGTCTTAATTTAGATTTCAAGTCACCTATTTGCACCTGGTAGCTCTTATAAGTGAAATTCTCTTAAAAATGTATTTTATTCATTAGGCTGTCACTACCCACTTTGTATGGGTTATACTGGAATAACTAGCATCCTCTTGCTTCAAAAGTAATTGGTGAAAGGAGAATGTTAAAAGAAGAGATATTGATAAGACAAATACAAAAACAAGCATTTGCAATGCAATTGGTCTCGCCTTTGGGGCCTTATAAGTATTTTGCCATGTAGCATATTATGTGCCACTAGCCGCCCGCCTTTGTCTCCTATTAATTTACTTTTGTAGCATTTGCAGCACACCGCGCATTAATTTCACATGTTTAAAGCTAAAGCACGGCGTACCCCAAATGGTGCAAAAGTAAATAAATACAAAAGAAAGGTGGCGGCACCATTTTTAAAGTCAAAGTCGATGTAAAAGCTCCAAAACAGGCATTGTCTGCAACTTGTATGTTGTCTTTTGCATCAAACATGGTAGCCACCAACCTTTCTTTTCTATTTATTTACTTTTGTAGCATTTGCGGCACGACGCACTTTAAATTTAACATGGCTAAAGCGCAGCATGCCGGGAATGGTACAAATGTAATTAAATAGAAAAGAAAGGCAGAGTATAAGCTGCAAAGAGTGCACAAACAAAGGATAAAGCTGTTAGAGGATACGGAACAAGGCTAGTACTCCAGGGGAGGAGTAAGACGAGAAGGTGGGACATAACCCACAAAAAAACATACAGAAGAAAGCATTTCAGAAGAACACACATTATAACTAAGGCTACTGGTTTTCCGTTTTTACGGATTTTTACAGATAAATACAGACAGAAAGCAATATGTTTTCTGTCTGCATTTATTTTTAAAAGTGGCTAAATACAGAAAACTGGGCTTCTTTAAGTGACTCTCCGTGTTGTCCTTCATGAATTATAGCCCAACAGCTGAGCAGATGGACAGCATGGGAAGTTAAAAACAGGATGACATTTCTTTAAATAATGGTATATGTCAACATACATTTGTGGTATAATGCTAATATTTACCAGTGGATGTATAGTTATGTAATATTTCGCAGCTTAAATAGCTAAAACACGACAGACATCAAAGAATGACTGCGTGTCTATCAGTTAAATAAATATGGAAATGCATAGTTTTACAACTTTATTTATCTGTAAAACACTAAATAAATATGGATAAATACAGATAAAATGGCCATAAAATAAATATGGATAATACCAGACGGAAATGTTAAGGAAAATAAATACCATAAAACCGGGGGCCCTAATTATAACCGATGGGCAGCGAGGGCATGGCCAAAGCCTGAAGAACTGGATACAGCATGCCTCGCAGATCAGCGCAATGGCGGGGGCTTGGCTCGATCTAAAAAGCCTGCATGGCTTAAAGGAGATCAAAGGGGAAAATAAAAAAAATGAAAGGTGGACCCCCCCCCCCCCCACACACACACACCTTCCCCTGCTTTAGCAGCTAAAGCAGGGGAGGAGTTCTTCATTGGCCTCTTCTGTCTGCAGCTTGACAGACAAAGGCCAATATATATAACGTGAAATTGGGTGGTTGGTTGAATTAGTGAGTGAGTGAAAGGACTGATTGAAAGGAGTGTGAGTGAAAGTGTATGGATGAGTGAAAGAGTAGATGGGTGGCTGAATGAATGGGTGAAAAGATGGATGTATGAATGGATGAGTGAAAGGGGGATAGATAAAAATGTGGATGGATAGATAACTAAAGGAATGGATGAATGAAAGAGGGTGGATGGATGTAAGGGTTACTGAGTGGATGGAAGAGTGAAAGGGTAGATGGATGAATGAATGAGTGAAAATATAGATATAAGGATAGATGAGTGCAGGAATGAATGAATGAGTGAGTGAAAGAATGGATGAATGACTGAAAGAGGGTGGATGGATGAAAGGGTTAATGGATGGATGACTGACGGTGGATGTATGAAGAGAAAGGATAGATTAATGAAAGCGTGGATGGATGGGTGGAATGAAAGGGTGGCTAGAAAGACAGAATGAAAGGTCGGATAGATGGATGAACAATTGGATGGATGAGTGAGTGAGTGAAAGGATGGATGCTGGAACATCGTGAACCCCCCTACTTTAGAAGCTATAATGGGGTGGAGTTCCTCCTCATGTCGTTAACCTCTTATTCTTTTGCCCACCGTGACCCCTGAGTTTGGACTCAGCCATATGCAAATAAGTTCTGGTTGATTTTTATGGGAAGTTCTTCTGGGGATTTTAATCCTTGGTGGAATATTTAAGAGAAGGATCATAGTAGGGAATGGAGAGGGAGAATAAATGAAGACACTGCAGGTGTTGGAGGATGTGCAGCCACAAGCCCCTGCAGATTGCTTCCCCATGGGGGACAGGCAGTGGTTAATTTGTTTTCCGGTCCTTGGCACTGGCACTTCATTGTTAACACTGGCACTCAAGACAGTCTAATGAATTATGAGGGGTGAGACCGCGCACTCCTATTTGTGTGTAAACCGCTTGCTTCTGTGTACTCTGTATCAATAAATTGAGTGTGCTGGGTGGGAATAAGGTAGCAAACCTCTTGGTTATGCTCCTGACAGTCTGCCATATGGTGGTGCTGTATGTGCAATTTAATGATAAGCAAAACAACTGCTATTTCTTAATTCAATATACTTCAAAAATGACTAACACCTCAAATCAAACCCATTCTTATAGCTTTGGGGGCCTGGAATAGTCTGAATTGTCACAGTGAATTCTTATTGGCAACACCGACAGGGGCAAATGGGTAGTGGCCAAGCTGTAGTGGGTTACTGACGTGGGCCCCGGAACTTATGTTTTTACAAATTAAGCCCTGGGGACAGGTTTGCTTTGTTCTGTATTTTCACCTATGTTCCTGTGGCATTGGTAAGAAAACCCAGGTTTTGTGGCATGCTGAGTGGGAGGTGAAGGTGGGGAAATGCAAGAAGGATCAAAAGGAAAAGAGGAAGAGGGTGGCGGGGAACGAGTCACAATGCAGGATGATAGGTTCAGAGGGAAGAAGGAAGGCTTTCTAAAGTAAAGTAAAGGGGGAGCTAGAGAGAGGTTGTATAGGCATGAATATGGCAGGTAAGTTTAAGAAAAAGAAGCACTGGGGTGATGAATCGGGTGCCTCATGTCCGGTGGTGTCCACACAGGGAATATGGCACCCATTTGTTCAGCACAGATGCAGCAACGGAAGGGTGCAGGCTGCTCACACAAAGAGAAGAGGTACTGAACTTAGGGATACTGAGGTCAGACTAGTTCAGTGGGTTTGTCAGGATATAGGGGGAAGAGTGGAGCTGATTGTGTAACTGCTATGTTTGTTTATACACGATGGTGAGGGGAATTGAGAACCAGAGGTGTGGCTCTGTGGTCATGCTATTGTTCAGTGGCTAAGGGAGCATGCAGGACAGAACTGCAGGGGGAAGCTCCTTTGAGGACGTGGAAGTTCGGAGGTTAGGCAAGGGGCAGTTAATGGTGCCATCTCATTTGATCTGAGTAGGAGACCAGTACCAGACCTCACCCTAATATATTTTATAGGTATAGAACTGATTAAGATGATAAAAAAGGCCTCTTAGATATAATGGTCAGGTGGACAGGCAGGACAGTGGTTTAGAGAACACCCACCACGCTCGGAATGGAGGGCTGTCAGGGCTGAGCACCCACAGCACCCTCTGGAGCACTGCACTGCCATCCCAGAACTGGGAAATGCCACACACACACTGCTGGCCACTGCAAACTCACTATACAGCATGGCTGAGTGCACACTGGAGAGCATGTACGCATACTTCGGAGCACAGCAGCCAGTGGAAGACACCAGTATGTGCATCAGAAAATACTGCACACACCGGAGTGCACTGCAAACCCTGCACCATACACATCAGAGAGATCTACACGAGAGATCTACACGCACAAGAGTGCACTACAAACACTGCACACATTGGACTGAACTGTAATCACTAGAAGACGCCAAACTGTGCACATCGGAGAACACTGCACACAAAGGAGTGCACTACAAACACTACACTGTACACATCGCAGAGCTCTTCCCACACAGGAGTGTGCTGCAAACACTGCATTGCACACATCGAAGAGCACTGTAATGACTGTTGGGCACCAAACTGCGCACAGCGTATAACACTGCACACACACTCCAGGGTGCTCTACCAAGGTTGCATTGCACATATCGGAGAGTGCTCCACACGACGAAGTGCACTGTAAGACACTGCACTGCCCTCTCACTGTAGACACTGGAATAGCTGCAAGACGGTGCACTGTGTGCACAGGAGAACATTGTACATGCTGGAGTGCACTGTAAGCACCGCACACATTGGAGAGCACTGCATATACTATATGACACTACACAGCACTTACCTAAGAGCACAGCAAACATTGTAATGAACTGCACTGAGCACAGCACAAACTGGACAGCCCAACATACACAAGAGCACTGCACATAGGGCATCGTGATATTTCCATACATAGCGCTGGGGCGAAGAGAAGTGGGTAAACATGAACAGATAGTGTAAATAGCCAGGAAAGAATGCGGTTGACAAAAAAGATAAGCAAACAGGGAGGTGGACACAGTGGTTTAAGTGGGATGAAAGGTCGGGGGCTGGGGGTCCTCTAAAACAGGTGTGGTGAAAGAAGCATAATTAGAAATCCTGTACATGGGTCATGTGCTATGTAATCGAAGACATGGCTTAATAATTGTAAACTAAAATACTGTGTATCGCGACACCGTGCCACTTGGATCAGTGTTTAACACAAGGGAAAAGCATTACAATGATAAATCTGGCCTATAGACTCTGATAGGGCCCGTTTCAAAGTCGGGCTTCAATTACTGCCTCGTATGAGGCCTAGTCCCCTAAAAGCACTGGAAGGACATACATGCGTGAGGTCACTACATGGCTCCATGCTATTGAGATGCCACTTTTCCATTTCTTGGGCTTTGCCTTTACATATTAGTGCATGCTGGGAGTTGTAGTCTTGGTTTATTTTATTTGGGCCACTTGGAACAACAAACCTGATAACAAAAATATATAGAAGCAAAGTCCAGACATGGAAATGTCACATCACCATGATGCGAGTCCACCTGGTTACCCAACATGCAGGTAGAAAGACAGGCAGGAAAAGACTGGTGAGCAAGAACAGGTACCAACAGACTGCCAGAGAGACAGATACGGAAGCTGACTGGCTGTGTTCCTTATCCCAGCTTTCGGTGCCTTTAGGACGGTCAGTTTAACTCCTACCACTATTTTCAGGCTTACCTTTCTCCTCTTTTCCACTTGACTCTACCAACACCTTTTTCATAACAGCATCAACGGGTTGAATTCCGCAGCTCCTCTAATGGCGAGAATCAGTGGATTCGCCAGAAAAACAGTCCCCAAGTCAGGCAGGGGCAGCTAACGTGATGCATCAGAACATGTCAGGTCAGGTTGAGTGGCGCCCTGCGTGACCCAAGAGGCCGGAAGTAATACATCTGGATGTCGAATGGGGCATTAGAGAATGCGCGCACGGTGCTAGTGACCTGCGGTGAGGTGACCGTTTTACACTCGCGTCCCACGCGCAGTGGGAGGCCAGTGATGACGTCCAGGACCGGGCGAAATGTAAAACAAACCACGATGCATGCTTGCAAAGGATGAAACAGCGGCTGTGCAGTCGGTGAGGCTACGTCCACAGTACACAATGCACCACAACACTGCAATATAAGAGCTCAAAGAGAGCTCCGGAAACTGGAGAGCACTGGAAGGCACTGCACTGTGCACACAGAATTCCACTACTTAATTCACTGAACAACATTCACCGGAGAGCACTATACAGATTGGAGACACGTTTCACATGTGCGGCAGCCGGAGAACTCAGGGTCGAGGGAAAGGCTTAATGCCGAGCTGCTGCTCGTGCGCTTCGATGCCTGGTGGAGAGAGGAGACTGAGGAGGGGCGGGAGATGAGACAAGGAGCCGAGGGGAAATACACACTAGAAGAGGGTGTGGGAAAGGGGCTTTAAGAACCGGAATAAGGAAACGGAAGAGGAATAAGGCTCTTGATTGTCCGGCTGCTCAGAAAGTGAAAGCGCGCACTGCACGCTCAACGTAAGCAAAGCACGTCCTGACCTGTAGAGAAATAGTGCTTACAAGAATAACAAGCATTTGCAATGCAAGAGGGCTCGCGTTCACGTGAGACCTGCATTGCAAACCGGAGTGATTGGCGTGATTAAAGCACTTGAACAAGCGGGGGTGGCAGGGGGCACAAAGTAGTGCTCAGAAAACACAGTAAAGGGGCCAATAGCCATGGAAGGAGACATGGCCGTCATAAGGAGGGACAGCAGCCTGTAAACCAATCAGAAGGCAGCATTTATAAAGGACAAAGCCACAAGCCAATGAAAAAGTGGGCGGGGAGTGGGCGGGGCTTCCCTCACCTATAGTGTATACTGCATGCCTCGCAAAGCGATGGCAGCACATTCGTGCTGCAACGCTAGGCGAGACCTAAATAGAGGTGAAATGAAGAAAGATGTAAGAAGAGAGAATGACAGATAAAGGCAGTATGAAACAGCAAATAGACGAAGAAAAGGTTGAAAGACAGGGAAAAAGATGTTAGATTTGCAAAAGAGAGGGCCAAATGTTAGTAGGCTTGAAAAAGTAGTAGTGACAGAGAGGCACATATGTGGGAGAGAGCAAGACTAAAATGGAGTAGTGCTTGTGAATAGGAGACTAGGTTTTAACCAATGCTTCTAGCTCAAATGTCTCTAAATAAAATCTTCTGCACTTGTTTTCTACAAATGACCTTGGAGAACTTCCAAGCTCTCTGCAAAGTGATCTTGGAATGCTGCCAGATTTGTACAATTATTATATTGCAGCAGTTTTGTGGGGGTGTGCTTTAATATTTCCTCACTCACAATAAATATCATTATGGAAGATCCCCTCTACTTAATTCCCCATAAAGGATCTTTAGGACCCTGCCATATTTTGATGAAAAGATCTATATTATTAAGTGCACTATAAATTCACTATTTTGTACTAATTGGCTGAGAAATGAATTTTAAAACAGTCCCTATTTCCCATGAAAGTTCCAAGATCCGTACCTTATTCCCAAAATACACTTACCAGTCACTGACATAACATGGATGTGGGATAGGCAGTCTTCAATCTTAAGGGGGCAATCCACTTTCAGTCTACTTTTACAAAATGCATGCACTATAAGGAAGCTTTTTCCAGTGGATCATAAGTAGTAGTAAGGCACTATGCTTCATGCCTAAGCCACCTCTAAATATAGCAAGCACAGCAAGGAGTCAAGCTTTCCTCCTACATAGTATAGTCCTGGCCCCTTGATATACATCCCTAGAAAAATTGTTGTCCAGAGATTTTCATTTTTGATTTGTGTTTTTGTATCATTAGAGAAGTAATTTAGCTTGGGTAGATATTGCTGATCAGGGCCAAATTTTAATAGACAAAATTGTTTTAAAATGGCCGATGTATTACAGTGATGATGTAATATTTCAGGAACCATGAGACCTATATACTTCATTTTGGTGCCAAAACATAGGTTTTTGGGGTCAAGTAGTATATGTGTTCGGGGCATTCGTCAGGATCAATTCTCTAGTCACTCTGCTCAATAAGTGTATAAACAAAACAAAACAAACAATAAGGAAAAACTTTTCAGACCAACCATGTCTGACTTCCAGAGTCAGAGCAAGCCGCAAGACATCATCACGCAGAGGGTCTGCTTGTGATGAGACTCTGGATTTGGTAGAGTCGGCTCATAAACAGTATCAATAGGATCCTCTGACCTTCCAAAATTAATTACGACTATTGCGTATGGTTGGTCTGAAAAGTTTTTCCTTATTGTTTGTTTTGTTTATACACTTATTGAGCAGAGAGACTAGAGAATTGGTCCTGACGAATGCCCCGAACACCTAGTTGTCACCTAGGGCAGAAACATGTTGACCATACAGGGTAGATATCTATAACCCTGTCTCACGTTGCTGTTTTTAATCTATCCAGTAGGACGTGAAAATAAAGATTGGTTGTCTCTACTGAGATAGTTTTATATTCACACACTATTTTCTTTAATTTGCACTCTGCCCCTCATTGCTACCTTTGAGGCATATACATTCACGTGCTTTTTCGAGAACACTCCCGCACCTTCCCTGAAGGGAAGTTGTAGCCCGCACTGGTTACCTTGCGGTCCCAATGTGTTGGAGGAACCCTATGATGAAGCATGTCACCCTCGGGTGAGTGAGGGTTTACGTCCATATAATGGTTATGCCCACCATTACACCTCTCTTTCCTTCGTATCTAGTTGCGCTGCCCTACACCTAGTGTGAGTTGCATTTAAGGGACACCTTCCTGCACAAAAACAATCAATGGAGGCGATTTTCGAGAAAGAGGAAGAAATGAAGAGAAATAATGTTTTTTCTCCTCGTTGTGCCTCCCCTACTCCATCCCTCGGGAGGTATAGGCTTTTGAAGCATTCCCAGTTTCAAAAAATCTCGTAAACCTGAGAATGTGTCAAATGCATGGGTGTTAGTTGGGAACATTCACCTTAACGCCCATGCACGCCTCCCTATCACAGGGTGAGGTAACACAGCTACTTGCACTGCATTGCCTCAGTCTATATCTACAAGGCCATGAAAAGCCACGTAGGGTGGCTTTTCTTGGCCTTGTAGATATGGCCCTGCAGTTTGCGCTGCCAGACCATCACTAAAAGTGAAGGTCCGACGGCACAGGGGCCTTGTACATGAGGCTCAAAATCTTTAGCCAGGGATGCAACATCTGCAATGGATTCATGCATGTGTACATAGGGTTATCCCTAGCGATAGGATCTGGCATAAATGATCACTATCCATTGTATATTGTTTTGAAAAATGCTGGACCAGTGGGATCGATGGCAGAGAGACAATTGTCTAACCAATAATTGATCAAGAGTTAGGACCGTAGTAAGTGTCATTTGGTGGAGTGTTATCAACACATCTTCAATTCGAGACCCTCATTCCAAGAAATTCCAGGATCATGACAATTTTTTCTCGGTTAAAATGTAGAATGTTTGGCTTTGGAATTTGCTTGAGTCGGAACATTCCAAAATGTGATATCAACACTGAGGAGCTTGCCTTTGTCTGTGATGTGGATTAGATTTGAGTTGAAATCTTCCATCAATATTATGGCCCATGTTGGGTTACCTTGCTTGTAGCTGATTATGGTAGATTCTATTTTTTCTAATAGGACTTTTTTCTTTGCTGAACATAAGTGTTAAATAAAAGAACAGGGGTCTCTTATCTTGGGCCCACTTACTTAGTTTGATTATTTAGAGGCCAGGATCATCGTGGGGTATTGGTTCCATACTGATATTTAAACTGAGCAATACGTAGACTAGTAGGCCCCTTTTCGTCTTCCATAGTGTTTACATTTTGTGGCCATAATTTGATGTTGTATAAAACCTTCTACTGGGAGATCTACCACTGACCAGATTTCTGTAATTATATTAAAATGTGCTCAATTCTGCAGGGGAGAGTCATCTTGAAGCAGTGATTTAGCCCTAGCTGTATTCCAAGATAGAAAGTTCAGGCCTGGTTCATGCAAGTGATGGGTTCATGGGGAGCGTAAGGCATTTAGAACTACAGGGATCCAATCCCATTGGGAGCCTGTTGGATTCTTTGGCTTTAACCCATCTCTTCGACCAATCAAATTACTTCTTACACCCTGCAGTACCAATTGAACAGGGGTTGCAAAAGGAGACAGCGGTTCCTTTCTCTGTAACAAAGGAAATATGTATCTGGAGGGGTGATATCGTTTAAGTGTTATACCCCAGCTTTCAAGAACATTAACAGAAGTTAGGAGCATCAATGCTATTCTCCAGGTTGTTAAGGTGAGTTCTGGTCACGAAGGGTTGTCAATTGCCAGAAATTCCACTAATAGCAAGTCTGTCAATGTTATGCCTTTCAACTCGGGTATCTCTCCAAGTAGCCTTAAAATATTTCCTCGGTTGGGAATATTATGTTGCCCTTGAGTAATGTATTCTGGCTTGAATAAGAGTTTATTATCTCTACTGTCCTTATAGATGGAATATTTAAGTAAACAAGAGGATTTTATTGTATTTCTCACTGATGTTTTTCCTTAGGTAGTGGCATCTGATGTTTGTGATGGCCCACTTCGGTTTCCTGTAATGTCATCCTTCTTTCCCACATTTACTGGGAATGTTAGACGTCCAATAAGGTGGCCATCCTTTAACGTGATTTGCTTGTACCTTGACTGCTACTGTGGAATTTAATGAGATCATTTGTTTGTATCCATTAAGTTCAATCAACATTAAATAAGGCTTTACTGTACGTGGGGTTGGAGTGTCTTCTGGCTCAGGATTGATATAGCCTCTTATTTAGGGGAAGGCTTTGGCAGAGACAGCCAATTGTTCAGGAGAATTAGTTGTCACTGGCTCCAGGTTGGTTATGCTGTCAAGTGTAAAGGGATTCATATCCTCTTCTAGTTTGTCACCCTGCTTTGTGTGTGTTCCAGTTAGTCTATCCCTACATTTCTCTCCCCTAGCCAGATGTCCATTTCCTGGGGAGTATTTGACGTGCGTTTTTGAATCCTTTGATTGTACTGGCTCATGTCTGTGATTATTATTGTTTGCTAATTGAATTTCATGCTTCCTATTTACTTGGCTTTTAGTGGTTTCATTCAACTGAGGCGTTGTGTCAAAAGAAACTTTTGAAGCAGTGTGCGAATTTGATGTGTCATCCAGGTGACAGACAGATATGTTGGTGGGAAAACTGCCTGCAACTTCTGCTTTATTTGTCCCAAATATGGGGTAGATTCCTTTAGGAGCTACTTCTTTCAGCTGCAGAGTTCATATAGCCGCCTTCCATGCTCGCTTTCCACTTCCTTTTAGTTAGTTGGGGGGATGGGAGACCTTTCCTCAATCACAGTGTGAGATTGCACAGGGTTTGGAGGTGGGGACTGGGGTCCCTTTAGGTCTCCTTTATTTGTGCTTTTTAACCGATCGTGTAGTCCTTCAGGGGGTTCAGGTGCCACCGCTAATGCTTCCCCACTTGAAATCCTAGTTGTATTTTGATTGACCATGACTTGCTTGCTAAAGCTGTTCTTTCTGCTGTCAAAGTACTGGATAATAGTTCAGGGAGAGTGGGCAATTTATTTATTATTGGACCACATGCACACTTTGTTGGCGATGGTGCGTAGACTGCTTGTACCCTTGAGATTAGGGATGTTAGAGTTCCAGTTTTAAGTTAATGCCAGAAATGTGTGAGGCCATCAGGTTCATTAGATCAATCTGCACATCTAGTTTATCTGACTGGAAGTTTAAGACTTCAATTGATGTGTGTAACATTGTTAACAGAGATTCCCACTAGCATGGGGGATAATGTAATTATTCGGCTGTGAATATTGGAGCAACTCTCCCCATTGTTGATGAAATATTGTGGGGGGTCGGGTTGTTTTGCCAGTCATTTGAGAAAGGACTTTCTTCACCTTCAGGGCTGGCATGAAATGGCTTACTGGTCATTCTTAAGTTTGAATGAGCTTTCAGTAGTCTCTCTTGGCCAGGACTTAGGGGTATATGTTTGGTCACGTTTATTGTTGCGTTAACATTGGTTTTTAAAGGTGATGAGTGTTGTATTTTGACATCTATTTCTTTATGTGCCGTTTCTCTTGCTTTACTCCGTGGGGCAGATTTACAAGAAAGTGACTCAGTGCGTTCCGCAAGCCATTTGGCTGCGCCGCACTGAGTCACTTTCACAGCACTGAGGATGCAACATATTTACAACAATATGTCGCACCTCTGTGCTTCCCCTGCGCTTGTGCACAAACTGCTGACATAGGCTGGCGCAGGCACCCTTGCACCATGGTGCAAGGATGCTCATGCGTGGGGAGATTGTTTTTGTTCAGGAAGGGTTCCCTTCCTGTACAAAAACAATCTGAAAAATGCATGTTTTCAACTTCTATGTGTGCTGCATTAGCACACATAGAAGTTGTAAAACGTCATTGTTTCAATGATTGTTTATGTGAAGGAAGGGAACCCTTCCTGAACAAAACAATCATTATAGGTGATTTCCTCTTTCTATGTGTGCTACAGAATGCAATACGCATAGGAAGAGGAAAGGAAAACGAGGAGAAATGAATACATTTCTCCTCGTTGCGCCTCCCTACGCCTCCCCTGGGGAGGCGTAGCATTCACACGCATTTCCAGATTTACGATTCTTCGTAAATCTAGAAATGTGTCTGGTTCCATGGGTGTAGCGTGGGAACACCCACAGCAACACCCATGGAACACCCCTTTCACGCAAAGTGCTGCGTGCAAAGGGCCCATATTTACAAGGACAGGAAAAGTCACGCAGGGAGGCTTTTCCTGTCCTTGTAAATAAGGAGCAGTTAAATGCGCCACCGGTACGACACAAAAAGTGACGCATCGGTGGCGCCAGGGACTTGTAAATCTGCCCCCATGTTTTTTAAATGTGCCTGCACCAGGGGGGGGGGGGGCTCTGGGTTATAGTTGTCGTCTGGCCTGCATGAGGTCTGAATTATTTGAGATTGAAATTGAGTTAGACCATGAATTATCCAGCCCAATGTTGTCAGCAGCAATACATCAACCAGCATTACTTCAATTTTTTTAAATTGCTGAATCAGCACTGTTTACGCAAAGGCTAGATTGTGGTCTGTTCCAGGCATGAACCTGGGCTACTACCTGAATGGTTTTTGATTTGGAATTGAACACTGGAGAGGGAATCTTTCCAGAGGTACCAGCTAGAAGATGCATTGAGTGTTGCAGTGAACTTCACTTGGGGTACCATAATTTCTGCTGACTCCTTAGGTAAGCAAGATGACTGGATTTCAATTCCTTTCTCCAATATTTTAGGAATTAGGGGACGAGGCAGCCAAGGTGTTTCCTCCGGTGTTGCATAAATTGCTGCTATGGGGTCCTTTAGTAATGGAAAAATGTTATTTGACTTTATATTTCCAAAGTAGATCACTATTGAGACTGGGGAGCATTCAAATGCCAAAGTTCCATCAAGGGATTTGGTTTGCTTGCTCTCTGGTTCATGTCCCTCAGAGTTGAGCACTTCTGGGATTTGTTGACCAGTGGTTGCTGAGTGTTTCCAAATCTCATCTTTGTAAGTCGTTCTTCACAGTTTACCATGCCTTTAGATTTTGTCTTTTACTCTTTTTAAGTTGGATTTTAAATGTTGGTTAATTTTGAAGAATTTTCCAATATTGACCCTTGATTTTGACGCCCCTTGATGAGCTGTCTGTCACCGCCTTCTCACCAGCCCCCCCCCCATACAGCCGAAACAACTAGGTGGGTTGGGGCTGAGAGGGAACAAGTAGGGTTGTTTCCTGTATTGCTTTAAGGGCAACACACCATGGGGGTTAGTGGTTGGAGCTCTGTGTGCAGTTGGATGTTATTAATATTGAGTTAATTGAATTATTTGAATTGTTTCTTGATGGCTCCTGTAGCAGGGCTGGATGATGGCTGGTCACTATTTACACCAACCCCCTCTAGGGAGAGCAGGCTGCGTTGCCCTATACCCAGCCACCTTCACACTGCACTGAGAGAGTCCAGTACCCATTGCCTGCCTCATGCCCACCTTTTGTACTGAGGCATTTGTACTGAGACTTTCACCCCCCTGAGACCTGCTGAAGCACACCAGGGGGCACTTGGAGCACACCCCTGGAAGGGAGAGCACAGAGCATGTGACGGAATACTCGAGTGGTTGCATGGCGCTGAGGGGGGGCACTCAAACGCAAGCTTTATTTGGACCTAGCCATGCCTCTTCTGCGGGCTCGGGCCTCCACCAACACTGCGGCACCTAATCCTCCTGTACCCCCTCTTTTGGACCCACTACTCACCGTCTGCCTGTAGAATAGTCTCAAGTTCTGTGCGAGTCCAGTACCTTCTCTTTTCTCCACCGCCTGGGCCATTAGCTACGGTGAAATCAAGCCCAAGTAATGAAGCAGGATGACTCACCAAGCAGTAGGCCAATAGGGCTGCAAAGGGGCAGCAGAATGGGCGCAATGGATGGAAATGGAGCTATGGTGGCTTGGGGTGTTTGGTTGCCTGAGGCTCTACCCCGTGGATGTGCTCTCTGTTGTGCACCTTACTGCACTTTGCGGTGTCTCCCTCAGCACATCCAAGCCCGGTCGGGGTTCGTGTCTCTGATGAGCTCCGAGTCTCAGACTTGGCCCGGGACCCTCAGGTACTCCTTGTGACCAGCAGGTCTTGGATAGGCTCCAGGACTTGAGCTTGAACAGCAACCAACAGCCAACAAGCGAGTGCTGAGCTCCATTCAGCTCTCCTTGCCATGCCCCTCTCTGGCTTGCACACTCACATTACAGACGTCACTCCCAGCATCAACAAATGAGATTCCAAAGCAGTCAACCACTTGAGTGTCAGTCATTCAGAAAAGTGCATCTATGTAAGAGATATCAGGTCTTTACATATGGTGGTTAAGCGGGACAGTTACGTTAATAGGAGGGCCAGTAGTTCCAGTGAAAAATTGTAAGTACAAACATTTGTTGTTATGAACCATCTGCTTCCTGCATTGATAAACCTATGCTTTCACATCTGAAAGTAGAAATAAGTTGTGTGTGAATATTTTGGGGGGTACAAAAGGGGTTACTGGGCCCAAATTTCAACAATAAACCATTTTTAGCTCTGGTCTGTTAGGACCTTCATATTATATGATTCAAATTGAAGACAAAGTAAAACCTTTTTTATACTTGACTTTCAGGATAGTGAAATAGAACAGTCGAAGGCTTACATATTGAGGTGTTGTGGCCTAGAAAGTCTGTACTTAGCCATGCACATGAATATCATTCAATAAATCGATGTCCAGCAAGTGTTTTACTTTGAAAAATAAATAACTTTAGTTTACACACAGCTAAGTATTACACATAAATTAATACATATACATCATAAGTATCAGATTTTACTAGCCCCTCCTGTGTCAGAGGGCTAGCTAAAATGTCATGAGAATGCTAAATTATACTAATCCCTGCTTATTGGGTTTGTACAAATGTTGCAGGTTGCAAAATATTAGGAAAACTATGTTTTGAGTGTTTCTTTTGGCCTAGAGTTGAAATAGTGTAAAACCTGTCATACCATATTTAGCCTAAGGTGTGTTCAATATACAAAACTAACCTATCATCTTTAAAACAGGGTTTATACTATATAACAATCTAGTAAATAATCTTTGCCACAATGTTTACTCAGTATATAGAAATCCTGCCTACATGATTTGACCCTGTGGACACATCATAGAATTAGGCCTGGGTATGAAATTCCGCTCTGCTAGCAGAGTTGTTCCCACTCAGAGTTCTGAAAAACTTACTCCAGACCACCTCCGGGCAAGATTTCTCAATGCAGGCAGTCACGTATGGTTGCTACGGCTCGCGTTGAGAAAATTTCTGTTTGCATTGAGGAAGCTGCCGCTCAATCAGAACATCTACTCCAGTGGCAGAAAGCAGCAGCCCCCTCTTGCATGATGCGTGGCGCTGTTTGCACTGATTTTACAGTGTGGGACAAACACCTGGTGCTATAAATCTGTGTGAACGACGTGACCTAATGCACTCCGCCGCTTGTGGAAATCCGCATAGTGTGGTGGAGTTTTTTGGTCACTTCATGGAGTTCCACGAAGACAATTTCAAACTAGATTTTTGTGTCAAAAAGGCATCTAAACTAAGATTTGGCCAGATCCAACATGTTGGGCCTGATTACGATCTTGACAGACAGGGTTACTCCGTCACAAACGTGACGGATATCCCGTCCGCCATAGTACAAGTCCCATAGGATATTATGGAATTGTAATTTGACAGACAGGATATCTGTCACTTTTGTGAAGAGGTAACTCTGTCCACCAAGATCGAATCAGGCCCTTAGTCTCCTGTGCTAGCAAGCACTCTAATCTTTGTGAACTCATTTTCAGTCCCTGATCATCAAGTGGTCAAGCATACACACCAGTTCCCCTTTAGTATGGTTGTGTGTTAGCTGAAAGCAGCCTTGGATAGTCTCAAAGGTGCTGCCTTGGTGGCCCTGGTTGCTTCATTGAGGCCACACACCAAGCAAGGCCTAGGGTGTAAGAATCTAACTCATGTCAGTCTACTGCCAATCCTAACCTCTCTATCTAAAGAAAGCAAAGGGTCCAAACTATCAGCAGTCTTCAAAGAGGATTCACAGGGTACAGGGTTGCTGAGCAGGAATTTGTGGGCAACAAAAGCTATTCCATAATGCTTCCACATGGGAACTCCAGGCTGCAACATTCACAAATCCCAGGCACACAGTTAAAGAACAATTTTTGGTACCACAACAACTCAAGGGATATACAAAGAAATCATAGATTGAAGTTTATTTTTGGCAACCTAGTGTATACTATTGTTTTTAGGAGACAGTGGCAGCGTGTTGTAGCAGCACATGAACACAATTTTAAAGAGATGACAACTGGGCAGCCATTTATATAGTTTACTATGCTCAACTCAATGGAGCCCATCTACCAGGGGGCAACTCAGAGAACACTATGTTGGGGACAAAGTAAAGACAGTGCATAATTTGAGCCGGTGGTTTCTGGTGACTAGCACTGGCACTTAATTGTCAACACCAGCGTCTGTGACAGTCTGTCACAAGGTGGCGCTGTCTGGTTAATTTAGAGATGACCACAACAACAGTTAATTATTAATTTAATATACATTAAAAATGACTATTTTTTGCCACTCAAGCCATTCTTACGGCTATGGGAGCCTGAAATAGTCTGATATCACACTCGTCACTGTCATTGGCAAAATGGCAGGGGCAATGTGTGGTGCAAGCTGCAGCGACCTCCTGACGAGAGCTCTGGCACTTATTATTTTACAAATTAAGCACTCAGTAAAGAACTCCCCACATCCACTAGAGAGCACTTTTTATTTGCCTGGGCCGCTCAAAGGGTAGATGACACTCAATGTTGAACAGCCCTTTGTTCTGCTCCTCTGCCAAGGAATGCTCCAGCACCACCTTCTCCACTGAGGATAAATCTTGTCACTTCTGGGCAGATAGAAACACACTCTGCAAGGCCTAGTACCTATACTACAGCACTTATAAGGTGGCATCCTGCCCTGGGGAGCTGAAGACTCTACATGTGCTGTCAGAGGTCTTTAACTACTGGTGACATTTGCTCTATCAATCTCTAAGCCCCTAGGCTCATTGCGTCTTCAGTGGTGTCAGTGCTCAGCATCAGGAGTTCAGATTCCAGAGAGCATTAGAGTGGATGAGACTCCACTTGGAAGGCTCAGACCATAGCATAGGTTCAGAACCAGAGGTCTACAAAGTAAAGACAATTGGGCTTAAAATCAGTAGTTCCCAGTTTCCTAGAAGTAGCAATTAGATCCATGTATCCTGCTTTATCCTTTCTGTAAGAAATTGGTTTGTTGGTTGACAGGGGTGTGAGCCCTGGTCAAGCAGCAACCACAATCCTTGTCAGGTAAGGCACAAGCAAACCCCAAATTAAACTGTGCTCAACACTCTGGTAGCTTAGCACAGAGGAGTCAGGTTTAACTTAGAGGCAATGTGTTAAATATCTGTGCAACACTTCAAACAGTAACACAGTGAAAACACAACACATATGGAGCCCACAACAGAGTTAGAAGAGTTCATCTTTTATACCCTGGAGCGCCGTAGTTCTAGAAGGTGAGAGAAGCTTCTAGACAGTCTTTGAAGTGCAAGTAATTACCAGCCTCCTGTGCCCTGGCTCCAAGCTGGCTGAAGTGAAAATGCAGAGGTGTTATGCCCTGTGTGTGGAGACAGGACACAGTCTATTCAGGTATAAGTGAGGCTGTGTCCAGCTCCTCCCTCTCATCCTGCCAGTGATGGCCCATCCAGTCACACTTAATCTCCCATTTTGTGGGGTTGTTTATGTGGAATACACAAATCCCAACTGCCAACCATACCCAGTCATGTGAGCAAAGACAAGGCTGCAGACACCAAATGGCTATATAAGAAAATACCAATTTCTAAAAGTGGCATTTTCAGAATTGCAATTTAAAATCCGACTTCTCCATAAGTTAGGACTTTAAATTGTGATTTCAGAGGCACCAAACATCAACCGTTTATCCCTTCCCATTAGGAAATTACACTTATAAAATAGAATAAGGCAACTCCAATGTTATCCTATGGGAGAGATAGGCCTTTCAGTGGTGAAAAACGAATTTAAGAAATTTTCACAACCAGGACATGTAAAACCTAAAAGTTCAACATGTCCTACAATTTAAATGCATTTCACCCTTCCCTCTGGGCTGTCCAGAGACTTCCCTAGGGTGTGTTATATGTATTAAAAAGGAAGGTTTGGAACTAAAAAAAAGGTTTATTTTGCCAGGTTGAAATGGCAGTTCAAAATTACATACACAGGCTCTAGAGTGGCAGGCCTGGGGCATACTTAAAGGGCTACATAAGTGGGTGTCACAATCAGTGCTGCAGACCAACTAGTAGCATTTAATTTACAGACCCTAGGCACAGGTAGTGCCACTTTACAGGGAATTATAAGTAAATTAAATATGTCGATGGGGGATAGGACAATAATGTTTAGCACTGGTTAGCAATGGTAAAGTGTGCAAAATCCTAATACTAGCAAAAACGAGGCCAGAAAAAGTGGAGGAGGAAAGCAAAAATAAGGGGGGAAGTCCACCCTAATGCTGACAGGTTTAACACCCTCCCTGCAGAAACAAGTAGATCACAGTATGTTTAAAACACAATCTTTTCCCCACCCTACAATGGCATTTCTAATTATCTCCACCAATTTGTTTAGAAGGCAATTGCATGAAGTCACCATTATTTCTGCTGCTAATTAGCTGTTCACTCACCAACAAGTCATATTTCATGATGTATTTGTCTCAGACCTCTGGTTCACAGAAATATATGCCCCATGCCATTAGTAATAACCAACTTAAATAATCCATAAATATATGCTGATAATGATGTTCACGGGGGTATATTTCTGTAAATGTGTTTATGGGTATTTTGTTTATGCACTGGATATGTGGTCTGGTTTATCAATGTCTATATTCCTCTCTGTTTATGGAGTAGTCAGCCTAAGATATGGAAGCCCACTTCTAAAAGGCAATAATGATCTATTATTTAATTCTGGCACACTGCATCAGATAGGAACCTCTCCTGTGGTACTATTGTATGTGCCTACTGTGTATGCAATATTTGGTTAGGGGATTATAATTTCTGTCAAAGAAGCTTGCATGATTCATTGCTTTGGAGGATTAAGGGCATCGTGATATGGAGGATTAGAGGCATCTAGATACTATGGTAAACTCTAAAGTACTACAATATCAATCTGTTCAGTTTCAGAACTGTTTGTATAACCTTCATCTTTTATGCCAATATATTTGAAAATATGCTGTAAAATTGAGATTTTGACTATTTTTTTTAAAAGCTGTCAGGGTTACAAGCCACCATGCTCCAGTGAAGAATGATGAGTCTACTCACTATGTTCACCTGTAGTGGTGCATTTCAGGACTAATATACACTTTCGTTTGCCATGGCTGCCTTTGGTTTACATTCTGTCACAAAAATGTTACAATTGTGTCACTTGCATCCATACACTGTGGGATGCCATTAGACCTTCCTGTCAATGATATTCTTCAGATGCCTGCTTGAGCTTATGTTTGGACTAGAAGTGTGCGAAGTTGTGAAGACAACTTCCCTCTGGATTTTGGAACTTCAGGAAGTTAAAAAGGGACTGTTTCAGACTCATGGCAACGTTCTGATGCCCACCCAATCTCCATTGCAAATTCCCGAAGTCCTTCTTTCAGGACCCCAGAGGCCCCTCACTACATCAGAGGCAAAGTGTCACTGCTAGGTCCTGTTGCCCCTAGAGGTACAGTCCTAATACTGGTCTCACTGAGCCCACCCCAGTTAAACTTCCGCATCTGGGTCATGCTCCCCCCACCCCCGAACCAGCCTCCTGCTCCAGGAAAACTCCTGCTGCTTACCCACTTACACAAAGTCTTTAGATGGGTTTCATTGCACACACTCACCCCCAGCCTAAGAAAGTCCAGTTGCAGCCCACCTATCCTGCAGAGCCACAGGAGGCTACCTCAAGCAGGAAAGGAAATCATAATAATATTGATGTGCTGCTCTTTATGTCCCACCCATTGAACACCCTATGGTAGGAAATAGTCATATGAAATGCCCTGCCCCAGGATGGCTGGCACACAGGACATCCTGGTGTAGAAAATTATCATTATGATTAGTTCTTGCTCAGAGACCTCAGATCTCTGAAGCATACAATGTCAGGAACCTATTCTCCCACTCCTGATTTAGACTTGATGGTCTGCTGAGTGCATAGGGTAGAACACACAATATCACAGGGGTTGTTCAATTGCAACCCATAGAAAGAATTGCGGCCCTAAAGGTACCACTACTCTGAAACTCAACATACAAATGCGGTTCACTGTTTGCAAACGTTTTAAAGCTATGTTTTGTCACTGGCTTTGAAAGAACTGGGTGACCCCTGCAAGCAGCGGGCCTTTTTATCCCAACTGCTTCTTAGATTTTTTTGTAAGACAATATACTGACCATTTGGGTTGAGTTAAGACAAAGTTACTAAATTATTGCAAATCTATATTAGCTAGTGATTTTTGTCAACAAAAGATGTTAAACAAGACAGGATGGCAATGATATCAACCATTTAAGTTGACCTCTTGATTACTACTTAATGCTATCCTCATTAGGTTTAAACAGTATATGTCCGCAGTTTATGTTTCGGTATAGTTTTATGCATATCTCCATTATATTTGTTCCCATTTAGGGTGTACATCCCCCTCAAAAGTCCATACCATTTGCAAACAAGTTTTTAGTACTCTCAGTTAACCCCCACTTAATGTCTTATGTACAATCTAATCACGTTCTCCGTACAGCAGTAACAACCACCATTCTGCTGGTTTTTCTCACCTCTCACTTTGTTAGATTCACAACCATACATCATCATGAATGTTTGGGATGTACATTTCAGTGCCAAAATGTAAACATCTACCCACAATTATTTACAGGTTGACTATGTTCTTAACTTGTCAACATCTAAATCGAAAGCAGCTGAACATTTTTAATTACCTGTTTTGAAACATATACATCATGGCTTTATGGCAGTTTTCCTTTACACATAACCCAAAACACCCCTCTGAGTTTGTGCACCACATATCTATATTCTTCCAACCACACAGTTAGGCTATTTATTATAAGTGCTTCCCTTAAGTCCTACATTGTATGCACAGGAGCCAGGATGAGCCTACACCCTGTCATCTATTAGCATCCTTTCACAGACCATTGTCCTCCCCTTATGAGGCCGAAATGGAGGCAGCGCCTAATTTGAGCCTGTGGTTTCCGGTGCTCAGCACCAGCACTTAATCATCAATACCTGCGCTTTTCATGAGCACCAGTTACGGACACATTCATTTTTGGTAGGCACAGGGAGATTGAGTGATTTGCCCAGAATCACATTGTTTTGAGCCAACACTGAGATTCGAACCTGGTTCCTTAGCTCCAAAGTCAGCAGCTCTGGCCATTATGCCACACCCTTTTCCCACTTTTATGGTTGGTAGTTGGCTCTGTTTTTATGGGGCAGTAACAGAAGAAATGGGCTGGTGCAAGCTGCCTCGTGACGAGAGCCCAGGCACTTATTTTTTTACAAATTAACCACTGAATGGAGGGAAACATAAGACCATTTCAAGTCTGCTCTTGTTTTCCAAAACCATTACAACGAGGATATAATATTTTGTTTGCATGTCAAAATACTAGAACCTTTCTTGCGGTTTGAGTTATATTTCATCGGTATATATTTTGCTTCAAGAATGGATCCACACAGTAATGTCACACTTGAATCACCTCTCAGTCGTTGAACCACAATGGTCTAAGACTGATGAATTCATTCACCAATATATTAGTTACATTATGAATTAATTCCTTCTTTGCGAAGTGTTTCCTTACCATAATTTAAAGACACTTTCAGCCAGCACTTTTAGTCACAGACCATGGTGATAGGAACAAGGCACAGCAACAGCAAAGATCAACAAATCTACAATATATACATATAATCCCAAATCAAGATAAAAGGAAATCTTAATAAAAATTCAGAAAGCGTTTAAAAAAATATTAAAATTGACATACTAATTCTGAGGAAATTTAGTGCCAGGTGTACAAAATACTTATTTTTCATTTCCTAACTAGCGACTCCATAGAAATCACTTTTTGGAAATGTAAAATAGTATGTACAAAAATAGAGATTCCCTAGGAGCGATTCCTACAGAGTAGGAATCGCTATTAGGAAATCGCTATTTAGGTAGTACTAAACCAATAATTCCCATGAGGCCCATAGGTACAAATGGTTTTGTATTCCTATTAGGAAATCACAAATTAGGAAATGCTAAAGCAAGGGTGAAGTTTAGCCTAAGTTCCCCCTTGTTGCCCTCCAAAAACAGTGGTGCGCATGTAAAGTGCACACATACCCTAGGGGCATGTGTGTGCTTTAAAGCACTTAAAAAAACACATTTTGGAGGGCTTTTTTAAATTGCACATGGTTACCATCGACTTTGAGTCAATGGTAATTGCATTTCCCAAATGCCCAATTCGCATTCAGGAAATGCTTTGTACATGTGTATTGGAAATCACAAATAGGAAATCCCTATTTGCAATTTCCTATTTGGGTGTTGCAAAATGCGATTTCTACTGGGTAGAAATCACATTTTGCGATTCCCAAATGACCTTTGTACATGCCAAAAGGCTATTTAGCATTTCCTAATGGGCCAAAATAGCAATTCGGCCTGTTAAAAAATGCTAAATGCTTTCCTACATCTGGCCCTTAATGTTTTATGCATCCTTCGTGGATAATACACTATGCACATATTTCAAAAAGTGAGCACTGGGCTTGCTAAATTTAGACAATCTCTGCCACAGTTTTGGAACAGGTGTCTGAAGTAGTTGAAGAGCGTGAGAAGAGACTGTACCATCCTAAACAATGGTAAATGGTTGCTTCCTATGTAAACTTTAAAGAAATATGCTCTATTAGGCTGGAAATGTAACAGCATTTGTTCACGTATCTAAAGAAAAAAAAAAACTTCCTTGACGGAATACAAGACATCTTTAGGATTTATACAAGAAGCCTTACTTAAATGCAAATTATGCTTGCGCAAACATTTACAAAATCTATCCATTGGTTCTATAGGACATCAAATGTCATGTAAAAGTGTACCATCATAACATCATTAATTTTAAAGTTTAATGATTCTTTAAATACTTTTTTATTCATTGTGTATATTTTGACATGTAGAAGGGGCAGTGTGTTAGGTTGACCACCTCACTCCAGTTCATTAAAGAAACTGTCTCCAATTCTTAACTGTTCTATAGAAAGTATTAATGTCAGGCATGTTAGCCTTATTAGTTTAATGGAAACTACACAAGACTACAACACCAAGAATATATTTGTATATCACACAGAGGTCCAAGACTGCAACCAGTGCCTTAGTGACCTTTAAGGAGAGGCCTACGTATGAAGATATAGGGGCAGATTTATGGGGATTTGGCATAGGGCAATGCAGCAAGTCATCTATCTGTGCTGCCCTACGTCAAAGTGAAAGGGCAGAATTGCACCGTATTTCTGAAGACTGAATGTAGGCCAATACAATTCTAGAAGAACAATGCAAACCATAAATCCCTCACTCACAAATTAAAATACTATAAAGGCATTTGGATTATAATAGCATTAGGCTTTACTCAAGGCCCACCTTAAGAAGAAACTAGAGCTGTACATGCCCGTTCGTCAGCTGAGATCGAGTAACCGTAATGTGCTCTGCACGTGGAGAATCAAGAAGGCTAAAATAGGCGGGCATGCTTTTTCTCATCTAGCCCCCGTCCACTGGAACAGCTCACCAGATGAGCTTCGAGCCTGTCCCAATCTGGCACAGTTTAAGAAACTGCTTAAAACCTGGATGTTCTAAGAATCACGTTTCATTTGTTGGCTGCTACTCAGGCGCCGAGAGAACCCCTTGGGGATGATTCGTTGTGCCCTACAAATGCCTAAATAATAATAATAATAATACTCACAAAGTGACTGCTGAGAAAATCTGATGAGTGCTTATGTGGCGTTTGACCTTCTTTTGCAGATGATATAAAATTTTCTTGGAGTTCTGGACCACCTCCAGCAGAGGCCACTAGCATAGTGTATTTCATGGCCACTTGTCACTGGTCACATGGTCACTCCAGGGAAATGTGTCTTGTACCTTTTGATATCCCTATAGTAACCTTTGAGGGCAGCCAACTGACCTTTGGAGTCCACTTCTTCTTCCTGAGTACAAGTGGGAGCAGGACCAGCCCTTCAGGCCTACACTCAGTTCCCAAACTACAGGTCCAGTCCTCTTCTGTTCATGTTTAGGTTCAGATGAGTTCTGAGGAGGTGCCACTTTTGTACAGTTCACTAGTCAGTTGATGAGGGTGACTCATAAACATCCTCTAACCAATGACAAAGAATGCTCCCAGGTACAACTCTTCCCTCTTTTACAACACATCCTGCTTCCCTTAGTGCAAAATATTCAACAGTGCCCTATTTTTCTGGGTAAAGTCCATCATGTCAAGACCCTTCTACTTCGTGCCATTCAGGGGTTTGTTGAAAGAAATGAACAATCTCTTCCTTCTCAACCCCACCAAACTGGATTCTGGGAGTTTCCCACTAGAATGGTGCTCCCCAGGTCTCCCTTCACACTTAACTATGAAAAAGCAGGCCTCTCCCGAGTCCCTTTCAAGTTAAAATAGTTCCTGAACCCACCCAGCTGCCCTTCCTGAGCTGATATACCTCACATCCAGGTCTTCCTGTCTAAAGGCCTGAGCCATTGTACCTGTTCTCATTTAACGCACCTCATTTAACAGGATGTCTTGACAGGGGACAGCTGCTGGGAGGCTAATACTAATTAGTCAACTGGGGGTTCAGGAAGACAATGCCTAACCTTTTAAAAGTTACTTTTCTTAAATGTTTATACAAAATGTGACTTCACCAGTTAATTGAATTTTTAATAAATATTAAACATAGGGGTTTAATCAGTCCTGTAGCTTATGCCAAATCCGAGATAACCAAAATAGTATTTAATTCTGAACTTGAGTTTCTCTCATAGGGCAGCGACATCCCTTTTTAGTGAAAATAGCTGTTTGGGGTTAGTCACTATAGGTATGTGCCAACAATAAATTTGTGCTTTACCACATTTAAACACTACGCACCCTACCATGTGGACTACAAGGCAACCCAGCGGGGTTACCTATGTAATTCTTAAAAGTGTAGTTTGTTCCCATCCAAATGGTATTTTTTTAACAGGTGCAACTGGAGAATTAAACGCTGCAGTAGTCAGACTATAAAGGTAGCCCTGAAGCCATCTTTTCTTTGCCAATCTAGTGGATAGCACAAAATGTACTGCAGTCCTCAGCTGACATTTAAATTACCATGCCATTGGTGATTTTTCTGCACCATATTCCATGGCCCTACTGGAAGACTACCTCTGCAAATTGTGTATTAGCCAGTGTTATCATGTTTCGGGGTCAGAGCACATATACTGTAGACTGGATATTAGTAGCTCAATATGCAGAGTTCAAAAGCAAGCAGTACCAATCAGTAAAAGCATTGGGATGACCACGCTAAAAGACTATTTTTTTCAATGTTGTCCTACTCCACATTGAGCACACTGTTCTCTGCCCCCAAATCTCACACCGCCATTCCTTACATACTTCAAAGCTGTAAGTGAATGGGAGAAATGTTGTTCTACTGACCTCTAGTTTGGTAAGTATTGCAATGTATCTGGTCTGTCAGTCAAATAGAAACTGGCTTTAACATTGCATTTACACTGAGACCTGCACTGTCCTCTGTTACAAAGCAATAAATGGCAAAATTTATGAATTCTCTTCCTATCAGTATCTTTCATTGAGGGCTGTTCCCAATCCTCTTAAATAAGAACTCTTAGCTCTAAAATAAAATTTAGCCAAATCAGGCTTGGATGTACTGCAGGAGAATAGGATAATAATGCCACAGATTGATTTGCACTTAGGCTCCTATTTCTCTCAGTAGTCTTTGAAACATAAACTGACATCACCTTTTTTAAAGAAAATAAATTAGCATGCTCTCAAGTTTACCAACAAAAAATATTATTTCATTTTGACTGTGACATCTGTAGGTACTTTGGAAATATGAGCAATCCCTACCATATTTTTTCACAACTAAGGGCCAGTTGTATGCATGCTATTCAGCATTTCTGAATGGGCCGACTCACTATTTAGCTCTATTAAGAAATGCTAGATAGCCTTTTTGCATGTGCAAAGGCCGTTTGGAAATCACAAAATGTGATTTCTGAGCAGTAGAAATCGCACTTTGCGACACCCAAATAGGAAAATGGCAAATAGGGATTTCCTATTTGCTATTTCCTATGCACATTTACAAAGCATTTCCTTAATGCGAATTGGGCATTTAGTAAATGCTAATATCATCGTCTCAAAGTTGATGGTAACCATGTGCAATTTAAGAAAACACTCCAAAATGCTTTTTTAAAGTGCCATAAAGCGCACACATGCCCCTAGGGCATATGTGCGCTTTACATGTGCACCACTTTTTTCGGGGTGCATCAAAGGAGGCCTTAGGCCAAACGTCACCCTTGATTTAGCATTTCCTAATTTGCGATTTCCTATTTGGAAATCGCATCTTGGGAAATACAAAACCATTCATATGACTTGTTTGGTATTACCTAAACAGCAATTTCCTAATAGCGATTCCTACTCTGTAGGAATCGCTATTAGGGAATCTCTAATTTTGTACATACCATTTTGCATTTCCTAAATAGCGACTTCTAAGGAGTCGCTATGTAGGAAATGCAAAATAAGTATTTGGTACATCTGGCCCTAGTTTCCCTTGAGATTTAGTTTGGTTCTTCATATGAAAAGGGCATGGGATTGAACTGTGCATGCATCAGGTGTGTCCTGCCAATTTTTGCTAACCAGATGAAATGCAGTCCACTGTGACACACATAATTGAGCCGAGATCACCAAACACAAGTTCAGGTTACTAGCTGAGATTGAAGTAAAGAGCAATATGTAATCACAAGCCTTTATCATGAATTAACGAGTCAGGAATAACATTGGAAAGATTTGAAAATACACTAGACACAGATTGAAATAAAATGGCCTTCCGGGAAGGAATACTATATCGCTATAAAACATGTTTCAGAAAGTACAACTGCTGAAGGAGTGTAGCAGAGTACAGTCTGTGTTATGATGTATAAAGTTTCAAAGATATAACCCTGAAAATGAACATTCAGTTGGTTGGAATTCATTTTGTTCTAATATTTCTAATATATTAAAACAAATAAGAATAGTCTGTAATCATGGTAAATATGTACAACAAATCGAATGTAGCTTGCCTCTTCTCTCATGTATTACATATTAATGTATATAATGATGTAAAGAAAAGAAAAGCAAAATATTTTAACAAAAATTATATGTGTGAGTGAAATGCAAGAAACATAAGATGACATTTGGGCCAAAGTTTAAATATTGTTAATGTCAGAGACAGGTGTAAAGGAATTGAAGGGCACACCAAGGGCCGCATTATACATTGTTCTCTGGGCACAATGGTATTACAGAAGGGGCCGCAGATGCCTATGCAGCTCCTTCTGTAATACTGATAGTGCTGGCGCTCATGTAGAGTAAGTGTTATCATGAAAAAGGAGTTACCTCATTTGCAAGGGGTGTGGCCCCAAGCAAATGAGGGAATCTCTTTGCCTCTGTGCCTGCACTGTATTATAGATGCGGACACAGACTCAAGCATGCCCTTAGGAGATGCACACACATAAACGTGGCACACTGTCAGTGCACTTCCTAAAGGCAGCCCTCTACAGGGAGGAAAGCATTCCCTATGGTCCCCCCAGACATCCCCCAGCAGGCTGATGCAGTCACTCACTGCACCTGCCCGCAGGAGGATCTCAGTCCCCTCTCTAAAATGAAGGTGGGTGTAACCTACACAGTCAAAAAAGGAATAGCTGACTAAACCTGCCGCTCTGTATTTCACTGAATGAGCTGCCCTCAGGGCAGCCCTGAGTTCACCAGTGCCATCAGGGCCTGTTTAAAGGTGCTCTGTTGCGCAAACATAAACAGTGCGCCCAATGCCTCAGCTGGTCAGAGTTGGGAGTGTTATTGATCTGTAGTTAGATGAAGCACACAGATATGCTGTCATAAACGGATGATAAAGGCAAGTGCACCATAAAGTTCTTGTGGGATTTCGAAAGAGTAAAGGGATAAGGGAGGTATGAAAGAGTAGTATGACAAACTAAAGGTGAGAAAATGAGATTTTACTGACCGTGTCATGAGTGATGTAATATGCGAGTTCATAAGCAGTGCATTGCGGGGTCATAAGTTATAGTTGGCTGATTTTCAATGGTTTTGTACGAGTGAAATATGGGCCTAACTACACCATCCCTTTAACCTTTTTTTTTTTCAGTGAATATAAATATATTGACTGAGAAAAACACAGTTGGTGTGGAGTTATGGTTACAACTGAAATTCATTGCTTGCACAACATTGATACAAACCACACTTCACAAATCATCTGAATTTACAAATGTTGTACATGATGTGATAGAGGAAATTACTTATCATGTAACCCATGCTATTATGAAAGAGACAACTAAGAATGCAGTATTATTTATTGGTTTGAGTAAGTATTGTTATATAAAAGCTTTGTGCTTTTACCTGTTGTTACTTTTTGGCATAAATATTGTGAGGCCATAAGCACTGCATTCAGTGTGAGAATTTTGGCATGCATGTCTGTTGTGCACATTTTTGCTTGCAGTCCTAACCACAACTTGCAAATTTCAGTAGTTTTTCAGTTTTGATTTGAGTTAATACGATATGGAATTCACCAAATCTACCCATAACTTATTACAAACATTTGTATTTTCAGTGAATATTTTGGGCGTTTTTCATCTTATACCACATGAAACAGTTCCCTGCACCTAACCAATGATGGACAACCAGCTCCTGCTGTGTAAAGCCTTTGGCCGTGCATAGTGGGGGCTAGCCATGGGAACTGGCTTGGGTGCAGGCCCTTCCCTCAACCCTATGTAGGAAGTAATACCTGCTGCTCATATCCTGTGCTCGGGATTGGGCTGCACCACTAAGCCCTTGGCCAAATCAACCGCACAATCCTCCATTGGAGACCAATCCCCTATCCATATGTATATTTGGCCGTGTGTAGGTGTGGTTGGTCACTGGCATCCAGGTCCCTGTGTTTGCCAATACTGCCCTGTGCAAGACTTTGTTCGTACACAGTGGAAATTGGCTGCAGGGCCGTATCCCACCTCACTGGCCTCTGACCAGTGCTCAACGGTGTTTGGCAGCCTTTACTGGAATCCAGCCAAGCCCTTCTTCAACCCTATTGCTTGTGACCACGTTTCGCAATTGACCAAGTGCATTTGTAGTACAAAAATAATTTTTATATTTTTCCAGGATTCCTTAAACCTGTACCCCTAGAAGGGTCCGAGTGACCGATGGAGAGCCCAGGATTTAAATATCAGATGTAGAAATTGCAAATCCTATTTTTTTTTTAAATTATTACCAGGGGCTCCCTTTGGGGCCCCCACATGGGAATGGGGGTCAGGGTAGGTTCACCATGCCCCCTTGTTCTCTTTTTTTCCCCAATCAGGATGCGTGGTGAACTATGTTGGGTAATGGCGACCACAACAGAAATATGGGTTTTGATATCACTGCTTTTTGTGCAATACAGACGCCCAAATATATAATATCTAAAATGTATGCATCATTTAATATCCTATATAGTACCATTGTTGAATATGTTGGAAGGAGTCATGCCTCATAAGAAGCAAAGCCTTGAGCGGTCATAATGCACTTTTCATATGTTTAAAAAAAATAAGAATGCAAGGACTTATGTGCCCATAGTGAGAAGAAATCATATATAAAGTAAAGTCCTATGACTATTATTAGAGTTGTTTCCTTGTGCACAATCATTGTGACATGCAATCTGTGAGGCAGTAAATGGTGCTTTTTATGTCTTTTTTTTTGCACCATACTAATAAATGTGTCAAAGTACTTTTATTATTACATTCGAAAATGTAAGTGGCACAATAACCCATGCTATTCAGCTTATTACAAAAGCAAAATTTGAAAAAGCGTAAATATATAAAATTACAGTAAAATATCACAAGATTATTTGGAATTGTAGGAGGAGCGTAACCCTACATGTAGTGCAAAATTCACGCTTGTGCTCAAAATAGGGCAACATTTTTTGCTAATTTTGCATCACGAAAGTAACACAAAATTATTGAAATTACTCTGCATACCGATGACCAGAGTGCAATGTGCAATTTATTACCATTGCTGAAATTCTAAAATGTAGATATGTTTGTTAAAACGTTCCCTTCGAAAGTATCAGCCACTAAAGTGTATCAACAGAAAGTCATATTTTCAGCCAAACTATGCTGTCAGATTTGTAGGTATTCACTGGGAAATCTAATTTTGTTTTGGGTTTGAACCTGTCAGACAACATAAAACATGTTCTATAAAAAAATATTTGTTTTCAATCCTGAACTATATGTATGTGGCCACAAAATGTCTTGCTGCTGATAGATTGTCTCAAGTGTCAGCGTTTTAAGTAAGTAGTGATAGATGCTCCCGTTAATGTGCAAAAACTGAATGACAGTGGCAATATATTGATTAAAAAACAACTATTGTATTTATGACAGCATTTCTCTGTGATGTTAACTCACTTCCATCTCCTTTCTGCTAACATTCAAAAAGGAACCTTGATTCTGCTTTTGTGTGCCAGCAAAGCCAGCATATTTATTATGTTTTCAAAACCTGGCAGTGTCACTTCAAAGATGACTTTCATCAGTTTGGTGTTTTGTTCTACTAAAGTTGGTTGCATTCTAAATAAATGATTTATACTTGCTTAGTTGCTGTTTTTTCATGTAAAATTCACGCTTCCATAAACCAAGTTTAGGAAGTGGTTTAATCTTGTGGTAATCATTTCTAAGACTGAACCCCAACTCATCATGAACCACCAAGTGAATGCATTCGTTGTCTTCTGCTTCCACACATTCAAGATGTTCAAGAAGATCTTTAAATGGCTGTCCACCAACACTCGCAGAATCGTCACCCAAGCCCTTATCATCAGCAGGCTGGACTTGGCAACGCACTCTATGCTGGAATCAACGAGCAACTGACCAGAAGACTCGACACCATGTAGAACTCTACCTCTAGGCTCACCCTCAACCCCCCACACCCAGGGCCGGACTGGGAACCGAAACCGGCCCTGGCATACTGCTTGGCCGGCCCCCAGGAGAGGGCAGAGGGGGTGTGGCCGAGCTGTTTGCTACGGCCGGTTTCGGCCGATTTTGTTACAGGGGGCCGATATTGCTGGGCCCGGTAACAAAAACGGCCCCCAGGGGGCCCAAAACTGGCCCCCACCCTAGAGGCCCACACTTACTTCACCCTGCATCACAGGGAGCGTGACTGGCTTCCAATCCACAAACCAGCACTCTTCAAAATACTGTTTCCGATCCTAGGTGCAATAATGGAAAAGGCCTGCCGCGCTGTTTTTAATTTTTTTATATTCTAAGGGGCATATTCTCAAGCCCCTATCGCCATGGGAACGTCACTTTTTTTGATGTTACCATGACGATAGGGCCAGCGCCCTATTCCCAAGGCAGCGTTAACCCACTTAATGTGGCTTAAAGCCACGTTAAGTGGCTTAACGCTGCCTTGAGAATAGGGCCCCTTTCACGCTAAACTTAGCGTGAAAGGGGGTGTGCAGTGGGTGTTGCGGTGGGCGTACCACCGCAACACCCTATTGAATTTCGACGCTGCCACCTATTATCAAGGACGGCGATAATAGGTGGCAGCGCCTGAACTTAAGGCCAGAAAATCCTGGTCTTATAGGTGGCGAAACGAGGAGAAATGCTTAATTTCTCTTCGTTTTTGCTATTTCCATGTGTGCTTCCTTGTGCAGAACATATGGAAATAGCAAAATGCCATGGTTTGTTTATGTACAGGAAGGTGTCCCTTCCTGTACATAAAGAAACCTTTTTAAAAAAAATGCTGTTTTGTAGCTTACATGTGTGCTCCATGAAGCAGCACACATGTAAGTTACTAAACAGCATTTTAGGTTTGTTCATGTGCAGGAAGGGACACCTTCCTGTGCATAAACAAACCTCCCTGCTCGCAGACACCCTTGCACTCTGGTGTGCCAGCGTTGGCGTTAAGTCGTGAGACTTAGCGCCGTCGCAGGGGGAAACGCCAGGCTGCACCACATTCTTGTGAATAGGGTGCAGCCTGGCATTTCCGAAGTGGCGGTGAGAGGCGTTAAGTCAAGGAGGCTAACGCCTCTCACCACCACTTCCTCGTGAATATGCCCCTTAGTGTTTAGTTTGATGTTATCCTGACTGCAGAGAGTGAACAGAGATGGTGTGTTTGCCTGCAAGATAGGCAGGCTTCTGGTTGTCATGGCCTTGCCATTTGCAACAGACAGAAAATGCACTAATATCGGTCTCTTTGTTTTTCATGTGGTTTATAGTAAACATGGGTCTGCACAGTTCCTAAATCTAACATTTTGCAATACTATGGAAAACATTTTACAAACTTCACCATGCCCAGTTACTGCAAACTTAGCAAATTCTCTTTAAAAGAAAGAGACCAAAAGACTCATCCACTGAAATTTCAGGCTAGGAAAACACCCTGAGTTGGCAGTGAGGAGAATCTCCTATCATTCAGCAGAAAATTCCCTGCTGCCACCAATCATGACCAGGAAAACTGACTGCAGGGAATCTGGTCATGCAATGGTGATATTGGAATTTTGCCCAGCTTTCACTGAGGGCAGAGCTTCATGACTTTGTACATCCCTAATAATAGCAAATTAAGAAAATAATTATAGATTTGTAGGATTCTGCTTACAATTTGGGTGGATTTCTGCACTTTTCAGGATTGACGTAAATCTTCAGGAGTATTCCTTTAAACATCTGTAAATTGTATATTACAGAACAAGCTCATACTACCTTATACTTATGAGGATTGTTCTTAGAACCATGCTGAAAAGCCGTAGTAAGTGTTGAAGAAATGTGCATCAGCACATGCAATTTTTGCTTTATTCTCCACATCAAGGTAGTTTTACATGTAGAAAAATAATTTGCCAAACATCTCCTGAACATTTGCGTTGTGTACTGAAATTTTTCAATCCAATTTTGTCTTACATACGTTAAGAACTAAACATACTTTTATATAAATAGTAAAATGTTCTATATACTTGTTGGAAAACAAGGCAGCATCTGTGAGGCCTGCACAAATAACATGACTACATTTGTCCTTCACTGGGAACCAAACACCCAATTGTAGCGCCTGACTCTCAGAGGGTAGCATTGCAGAGCAGTCTGAGGCTTACTCAAGGGAGGTGGTGTGGGCTAGAAATCGCCATTACAGGTGCGCAGCCATAACACTCAATAATTGATTGTCCAATCTGTACTTTGCTTTATAAAGGTAAGAGTACATTTATTAAACACACACACTACTCAATACTATGCACCAATTTACAAATATACATAAGCTGTTGGAATTACTTTGTGACATTGCATAACATCTCCACCCCTCCCGCGGGGGGTGGGGTCTAGTACCACCACTCCCATGTATGCACATCATCTTGCCCCCTAATGCAGTTAGTTGAACATAACCTGGAGCGAGGGCCCTACGCACTGGCACCATCCCAGTGGCGACCCCCCCATTACCTCAACCAGCATTAAAAATGGGTACACCTGCCCTGGTGACACACAACCCTGACTGAGCATTTCCTACTGACCATGAAGTATACACCGCTATATCTTAAGGGCTAACAGTCTGGGTTCTTCACCTAAGCGCAGCAGCAAGAACACATGTTTAAGCATCACTTTGAATGACAGTACTCATCACATTTGTTGGACATAAGAATGCGTTGCAATTACAGCCCCTAAAGGCATCACAGATGAAATCACAGGATCACTGCCTATACAGTCAGACACCCTAGCAGGAATGTCTGGCAACATAACCCCACTTTGCTTATGACATCACCTTACACAGGTACCTCACATTACACATGTGACTTTGAGTCCCTCTAAAAGAAATAACGTTAGAAAATGCATTGCTGGTGTAATTACACCTCTTCACCTCCAGGGGATGCCCTTCTCCAGACATCCCCAGCTCAGTCCCTCATACCGTGGTGCTCTTCTCAACCCTCCTCCAGCTGTAGAACAGAAGTTCCAGCCCAGGAAAGAGTTAAAAGGCTGGTTGAGCCCTTGAGGGGTTATATCTTCCAGTTCCCCAGGAGACTTAGGGGGGGGACTTCATCCTTGTGGTGCTGGGGGAGACTGTGTTGCTCCTGCAGCTCCCCCTGCACCTGTTCAGGCATTTGGCGGTGACCCCATACTCCTGGGGCCACCACAGACCGAGAAAAACACTGTTTTCGCCTTGCAGGCCCACCCCCGGCCGCTTATGCAGATTTTCGGGGGCCTGGTCCCCCCAGGCCCCTTGCACCACACTCCGTATTTGGCAGGAGCCCGGTCCCACCCAGGCTCCTTGCAGTGTCCTCTCGGGGTCCCGGTCCCACCCAGGACCCCTCCTGCCTTTACATTGGAGGGCAGCCCGGGAGCCCACCCCCGGCTGCCCCCCGCCGGCTCCCCTCTCAGACTGCACCTCGCGTGCTGCCGCGGAGCCGGCGCTGCAGTTCTGGTCTGCCCGCTCCGGCGGGTCAGACGCGCAGGCCTTCCTCTGCTTCGGGGCCCAGAGATGGGGTCCCGCGCCCTCCTCCTCTTCACGGGGAGCGGACGGCGCTCCCCGGCTTTGCTTCGGGGCCCGGGGATGGGGTCCCGGGCCCCTAGGGACCTCTTCATGGGTAGCAGGATGGTGCTCCCCGGCTTAGCTTCGGGGCCCGGGGATGGGGCCCCGGGCCCCTAGAGACCTCTTCACGGGGAGCGCGTCCAGCGCTCCCCGGCTTTGCTTTGGGGCCCGGGGATGGGGTCCCGGGCCCCTAGCGACCTCTTCACGGAGGGCACGACGGTGCTCCCCACCTCCTCCTCAAACGCACAGGGCCCGGAGTTGGGATCCCGGGCCCCTCCCCCTACACACCTTCACTGGGAGCGTGACGGCGCTCCCCGGCTTCATGTTCGGCGGGGCCCAGGGTGGGCTCCTGGCACCCCGCGGGGGTACCTTCACGGGGTGCGTGACGGCACACCCGGACTTTACTTCGGGGTCCGGAGTTGGGTTTCCGGGCCCCCAAATACTTCTCCCTGGGGGCGTGACGGCGCCCCCTCCTTTTACTTCTTGTTGGGGGAGGTCCCTGATATCTGACCCACCCCGGGGGCACATCATGGACCGGCGGCGGAGCCCCACGCGCTTCGTCGTTGCTCCTTCCAGAGGTCAAAGGTCGCCTACCTTGGGGGGGGCATATCTCGGCCCCCAGGGGTCCGATCTTCGCAATTCTGGCCTCTTCTTGCTCCTGGTGGCGCACCCCAGCCACTGGGAGCACTCTCCTTTGCCCTCTGGGCCTCTCAGAGGGGGGATTCAGCAGGGAGCTGTCTTCACTGGCTTCCTGCACCAGCCTTTCGCCTGGCTCTCCTCTTGGGCCTCTCTTCTCCCTGCGCAGAGGCCCCTGCTTCTGCGCACTGGTCCTGGTCTCTTCTCCTGGCACTGTTCAGGATCCTGGGACAGTCAGGGGGTTCCTCCTTCCAACTGCCCATTGCGCCAGGCTCCACCACCTTCTGCCTCAGCAGACCACACCCCAGAGAGAGCTCCTCTTCCTGTGCAAGTTCATTTAAGAAGTTGGGGAGGGGGCTGGCAGGAAGTCTCTGTTTGCCCTATCACACAGCGACACATCACTTCTCTGCCCCTGCTCCCTCCTTCCTGCCCAGGCCTCTAGGTTGGTTCAAGATGGCATCGTCCAGGGTCTCCTGCCACATGGTCTCTGAAAACCCCTTCCCCCCTCGCTGCCTTCCCTCCAGAGCGGCCTGGTGCCTGGCACCAGGTGTCAGCTACTGATGGATGAACCTGTAGCTCCACCCATCTTCTCTCCTTGGAGGGAAGGTCTTCGCTCTGGGAAGGAAGGTCATTAATCCAGGCTGCTGGGGTCAGCCCCCAGCCAGGCCCTGGTTATGAGCTGACTCAGAGAAATATAACATTTCTGGATGACCCAAAAGCAGTACAAAAATGACTTTGGACTCTGTAGAATACTTCTTCTCACACCCGTTACAGTGGACTTTAGTGCATGTCTGGAATTTGTAGGCCTTAGGAAAGTGACACTAGCCCATGTGCTCCACTTCCCCATAGGGGAATAATGAAGTGAAAAACACAGTAAAACACACTGACTTTCCCTGGCATGTTTCTTCCCAGTGTATAAAGCCTATTCCATGTCACCACCCAATTCTGCATAAGTCCTGCCACACCAATCTATCTGCACCTGCTTCTTGGCTGCGCACGCCAGGAATCTCCCCTGCGCAGCCCCTACACATGTGCACATGCACGTACACATGTGTCTGCATGTAACCAGCCCCGTGCCCCTTACTCCAGCTGCTGCGCAGTGGCCTAGCCAAGCTAGGGGGACACCAGTAAAATTCACATGCAGTCTCTTTCACTAGGAGTTCACTGTGGGTGAGTCTCAACTTATGAGGCTCTCCCCCAGTAAAAGCTCAACAAATAGGTGCTCAAAAAGTGAAAAATCCGGGCGGCCCAGAGTGTCAGAACCACCTTCTAACACACGCTGCGCCCAGCTGATTCCGACAGGGAAGAAATAGCCACTCTACATGGGTATCCTTCCCGTAGTCAGCGATAACTAGTTATAAGGGGTTCTGACCAGACCCCCCTTACTCACCAGTTATCCGCTCAGGCCACCTACTCCTCCCATCCATGAAATCTCCACCCATGACAGGGATCCCAGACTACCCAAAGAACCCTCCGGGCTATAGGTTAGATACCTCTAGGTCACTCATGGTCTACATGGACTCAGCCTAACCAGGCCCACCTTTGCCCTGGGCAGGCAACACTATGCCTACCACTTCTCTGGACACGGGTACAGTGCCTCAGCACCGATGCGGTCTTCTGGGATAGGTCTACCTCCCATCCCCGGGGTCACAAGCTGGTCTCCCTTCCGGAGTTTGTTCCAACCCATACCCTCTCTCCGTTTGGTCCTTGCACCCCAAAGATGCAACCTCTCTGGACCCTCAGCCTGCTGCTGGGGTCATTCAGCTGCCACCACCCTTTCAGGATCACTGTCTTCCCGAAAGAAAGCACAGTCACTCGTGCTTTCCTCACACAGAAAAGCACCTTTGGCCACTGGCTTGGCTCCCTGATAGGACCTCAGACCGGCCTCACTACCACACTGGCAGTGCCAGGGTGGAACACTGAGTTTGCCTCGTCAGACATCCTACAGCTCATTCCCCCCATCAGTAGCTCCATATGGAAACTACCCCGGGAACCTAGACCCCTTCCTTGTTCTCCGCTGCGAGAACAGGGCCTATGCACCCTTCCCTCCGAGAGGCGCGCTCTCCTCCCGGAGTACCCTTAGAGAGCCTGTGGGCCCCGAGTTAGCTACACCCAGGCCCACCTCTCATGGCTCTCCCCGGTCTCCCTGCAGCTCCTTGGGAGACCGTCCAGGGACCCACATGATCCCTAGATGGCCGGCACCACCCCTTCTGAAGTACAGGGTCCCTTCACTTAAGATAGGCCCCACCTGCCTTCAGGGTAGTACTACCACACTCAGCCAAGGACCCTAAAGATCCCGGCTAGGCCTGCACCCCCCTGTTGGGAAACACAGGGTCCCTTCACTTAAGATGGGCCCCACCTGCGTTCAGGGCGGTACTACCTCCATCAGCCAGGGACCCTAAAGATCCCGGCTAGGCCTGCTCCACCCCTTTGGGAAACACAGGGTCCCTTCACTTAAGATGGGCCCCACCTGTGTTCAGGGTGGCACTACCTTGCAGAAGTCCACCTCCTGCATCGAGCTAGGGGAACACCCCCATGCTCCTGGTCCTGGGGTCCAAGCCCCACAGGACCTACCTGACTGGTCACAGGCTAAGCATCGCCCAGCCACCACTTCAGGTTCACAACACCAGCTCCAGAATGACATCCTGTTGCTTCCTTGGGTAACCACCTACCCGACCCTGACACCTCAGGGTCCACCACCAACCCTTCACCTGGAATCTAGGGAGTACATCACCCCCACTCAGATCTCCACTGGGTCAGTTACCTAGCCCACCTAGGGTACCTAGGGGCTACCACTACACACCCTCACTCAAGAACTACCCTCCTTTGGGGTCACCCCCTACCAGGGGCCACCCCTGGGTTGCTCGCCTTCCCCACCAGTTAACCTGGGGGGCCTGCCGGACACACAACTCTACCACACCCTCCTCCCACCGTGGGAAAAGTTTCTTGGGGTCCCCCACCATGGGAACCCCTGGGGTGTTACTACCCGGGGTGAAGAAACCTCCTGCCCCACCCTTCCAGTGGTTTTGGCCTGCGCCAATGGCAAGAAACTTTCAGCGGGGGAAGGATATTGGGGGCCCCTTCTGTGGACACCCTCCCTGCCGTTGAAAAGCGTGGGAATCTACCAGGACCCCCTACCTCTCCTGTCCCCCATAAAGGTCAATCCACCCCTACACCCCCATCTGTGATGTAGGTATCCGTTGCTGTCCCTATCTCTTGAGGAGACACCCTCCTCATGCAGGTGTAGTGTATGTAGTGTTAGGGTTCAAAGGTGTACAATATGGCTTAGAACATTTGTATGCAATCATTTCCTGGAAAGCACCATCCCGCTAGCACATGATAATCAACATAACTCAGTCATATCGAAACAGTTTACATTTAAACCATAATATCTTCACATGACATATATGTGCGCGGGGCTATCCTTTCCCATAATTTTAGTTCGCATATCCAAAACTTTGAACCCTTCTCAGAGCCTTGCGCTCTTCCATTTGCTCATTACTGCATAGGTAATGTGTGGCAAAACTGGACTTATAAAATGCTATAAATGCGCACCAAAATGGGATATTATGTATCCCGCCGCTAGACACCAATGTTGGAAAACGAGGCAGCATCTGTGAGGCCTGCACAAATAACATGATTACATTTGTCCTTCACTGGGAACCAAACACCCAATTGTAGCGCCGGACTCTCAGAGGGTAGCGTTGCAGAGCAGTCTGAGGCTTACTCAAGGGAGGTGGTGTGGGCTAGTAATCGCCATTACAGATGCGCAGCCATAACACTCAATAATTGATTGTCCAGTCTGTACTTTGCTTTATAAAGGTAAGAGTACATTTATTAAACACACACACTACTCAATACTATGCACCAATTTACAAATATACATAAGCTGTTGGAATTACTTTGTGACATTGCATAACATCTCCACCCCTCCCGCGGGGGGGTGGGGTCTAGTACCACCACTCCCATGTATGCACATCATCTTGCCCCCTAATGCAGTTAGTTGAACATAACCTGGAGCGAGGGCCCTGCGCACTGGCACCATCCCAGTGGCGACCCCCCCATTACCTCAACCGGCATTAAAAATGGGTACACCTGCCCTGGTGACACACAACCCTGACTGAGCAGTTCCTACTGACCATGAAGTATACACCTCTATATCTTAAGGGCTAACAGTCTGGGTTCTTCACCTAAGCGCAGCAGCAAGAACACATGTTTAAGCATCACTTTGAATGACAGTACTCATCACATTTGTTGGACATAAGAATGCGTTGCAATTACAGCCCCTAAAGGCATCACAGATAAAATCACAGGATCACTGCATATACAGCCAGACACCCTAGCAGGAATGTCTGGCAACATAACCCCACTTTGCTTATGACATCACCTTACACAGGTACCTCACATTACACATGTGACTTTCAGTCCCTCTAAAAGAAATAACGTTGGAAAATGCATTTCTTGTGCAATTACACCTCTTCACCTCCAGGGGATGCCCTTCTCCAGACATCCCCAGTTCAGTCCCTCATACCGTGGTGCCCTTTGCAACCCTCCTCCAGCTGTAGAACAGAAGTTCCAGCCCAGGAAAGAGTTAAAAGGCTGGTTGAGCCCTTGAGGGGTTATTTCTTCCAGTTCCCCAGGAGACTTAGGGGGGGGGACTTCGTCCTCGTGGTGCTGGGGGAGACAGCGTTGCTCCTGCAGCTCCCCCTGCACCTGTTCAGGCATTTGGCGGTGACCCCATCCTCCTGGGCCCACCACATACTGAGAAAAACGCTGTTTTCGCCTTGCAGGCCGGTCCAGGCCTGCAAGGCATTATGGGGCGCTTTCTCTCCTCTGGCAGTGCATATTATATTAGCGGCTCCCCCGCTGCTTCGGGGAGAGCCGCGATGCCAACTTCGACGGCCTCCCGCCGCTCCTCCTGCCGTTGGGGGGTCCGGTCCCACCCAAAACCCCAGGTGAGTGAGACGGCTCGGGGTGCCCACCACCAGCCGCTTATGCAGATTTTCGGGGCCCGGGCCCTTGCACCACACTCGGTCTCGGCGGGAGCCCGGTCCCACCCGGGCTCCTCGCAGTGTCCTCTCGGGGTCCCGGTCCCACCCGGGACCCCGCCTGCCTCTACGTTGGAGGGCAGCCCGGGAGCCCACCCCGGCTGCCCCCGCCGGCTCCCTCTCGGCCAGCACCTCGCTTACTGCTGCGGGAGCCTGCGCTGCAGTTATGGTCTGCCCGCGCAGGCGGGCAGATGCGCAGGCCTTCCTCTGCTTCTTCACGGGGAGCACGACGGCGCTCCCCGGCTTTGCTTCGGGGCCCAGGGATGGGGTCCCGGGCCCCTAGAGACCTCTTCACGGGGAGCACGATGGCGCTCCCCGGCTTTGCTTTGGGGCCCGGGAATGGGGTCCCGGGCCCCTAGAGACCTCTTCGCGGGGGCGCGATGGCGCTCCCCGCCTCCTCCTCACATGCACGGCACCCAGAGTTGGGATCCCGGGCCCCTCCCCCTACACACCTTGACGGGGTGCGCGATGGCGCTCCCCGGCGTCATGTTCGGCGGGGGCCAGGGTGGGCTCCTGGCACCCCGCGGGGGTACCTTCACGGGGTGCGCGATGGCGCACCCAACTTTACTTCGGGGCCCGGAGTTGGGATCCCGGGCCCCCAAATACTTCTCCCTGGGGACGCGACGGCACCCCCTCCTTTTACTTCTTGTTGGGCGCAGCCCCCGAAATCTGACCCACCACGGGGGCACATCATGGACCGGCGGCGGAGCCCCACGCGCTTCGTCGTCGGTCCTTCCAGAGGTCAAAGTTTGCCTACCTTCTTGGGGGCGTATCTCGGCCCCCAGGGGTCTGATCTTCGCGAATCTGGCCTCTTCTTGCTCCTGGTGGCGCACCCCAGCCACTGGGAGCACTCTTCTTCGCCCTCTGGGCCTCTCAGAGGGGGGATTCACCAGGGAGCTGTCTTCACTGGCTCCCTGCGCCAGCCTTTCGCCTGGCTCTCCTCCTGGGCCTCTCTTGTCCCTGCACAGAGGCCCCTGCTTCTGCGCACTGGTCCTGGTCTCTTCTCCTGGCGCTGTTCAGGATCCTGGGACAGTCAGGGGGTTCCTCCTTCCAACTGCCCAGGCTCCAGCACCTTCTGCCTCAGCAGACCACACCCCAGAGAGAGCTCCTCTTCCTGTGCAAGTTCTTTTAAGAAGTTGGGGAGGGGGCTGGCAGGAAGTCTCTGTTTGCCCTATCACACAGCGACACATCACTTCTCTGCCCCTGCTCCCTCCTTCCTGCCCAGGCCTCTGGGTTGGTTCAAGATGGCGTCGTCCAGGGTCTCCTGCCACATGGTCTCTGAAAGCCCCTTCCCCCCTCGCTGCCTTCCCTCCGGAGCGGCCTGGTGCCTGGCACCAGGTGTCAGCTACTGATGGATGAACCTGTAGCTCCACCCATCTTCTCTCCTTGGAGGGAAGGTCTTCGCTCTGGGAAGAAAGGTCATTAATCCAGGCTGCTGGGGTCAGCCCCCAGCCAGGCCCTGGTTATGAGCTTACTCAGAGAAATATAACATTTCTGGATGACCCAAAAGCAGTACAAAAATGACTTTGGACTCTGCAGAATACTTCTTCTCACACCCGTTACAGTGGACTTTAGTGCGAGTCTGGATTTGTAGGCCTTAGGAAAGTGACACTAGCCCATGGGCTCCACTTCCCCATAGGGGAATAATGAAGTGAAAAACACAGTAAAACACACTGAATTTTCCTGGCATGTTTCTTCCCAGTGTATAAAGCCTATTCCATGTCACCACCCAATTCTGCATAAGTCCTGCCACACCAATCTATCTGCACCTGCTCCTTGGCTGTGCACGCCAGGAATCTCCCCTGCGCAGCCCCTACACGTGTGCACATGCACATACACATGTGTCTGCATGTAACCAGCCCCGTGCCCCTTACTCCAGCTGCTGCGCAGCGGCCTAGTGAAGCTAGGGGGACACCAGTAAAATTCACATGCAGTCTCTTTCACCAGGAGTTCACTGTGGGTGAGTCTCAACTTATGAGGCTCTCCCCCAGTAAAAGCTCAACAAATAGGTGCTCAAAAAACAAAAAATCCGGGCGGCCCAGAGTGTCAGAACCACCTTCTAACAATACTCACTAGTGTTTATCTCATTTTCAACAGCCATCACCTTTCAATGACTTGTGAAGTCCATATTCCCATTCAAAACTCTAACATTATGATTGCAGAAAATCGACCCTATTACAGATATTAAACAGCAGTAAAATACAAATGTGAACATACATACTGGTTCCATGACTTAGGATTTGCCATCCTCACTTGCATGTGGCACCTTTTGTGCTTTTAAGTGGAAATTAGGTGCACACAAAGTTTTTCATTCAGGTCTGTTGAGTACTCTTAAATGATATTCAATTATAACTAATGGTATGACTAAATTTAAGATTAAAAGCACTGTGCACACTTAAATGGACCCCCATTGTCATGTTGACTGCTTACTTAATTGTTTTTACGAAGCATTATTTTCTCAAATTCATTTTACATCATTACTAATAGAATGCTAATGTAGTACATATGGCTAAGTCTACTGCACTTTCCCTTAGTTGTTCTATGGAGCTGAACTCTACCGACTGAATGGCGAATTTCTGTAATGTCGCTATCTTGTTTACTTCACAGTATTCTACTTGACATTTCAAGAATGCAATTTCTTTCGTAACGCACAACCTAAAAGGTTTTAACGGTATATTTGAAGTACTATTGATAGAGTCTGCAATGCTTTGTTAGGCTTATTACTTGGGAAATGGAGAACTAGAAATTTAAAAAAATCATAGATCTTTTGTTAATCTATACAGGAATGTATCACAATTTTGCTTCCATCTTTTATTCCATTTTTATATTATTTTATGTTACATATTGTTTCCTTGGTGTATTGATTCGTTGGGTTATCAGTTAAGAGTGATTCCTATCTTTAGTGTATAATCTGCATACTTAACATATTTCACTCATTAAAAAAAACAGAAACAGGAAAGCACCACCCTACACTTTGAGCAAGACTGATCTCAGAAGAGAAAAGAATGCAAAATACATCAATCTATCTGATGACATCATTAGTAATCTCATCAATAACAACCTTTGAGATATCACCAGGGATGTCATTCATACTGTAATTAGAGATGTCATAAGATGGTTGCATGACAAAATATAGTCTACAAAAATATTGTGAGACAGGATATATATATCAGGATGCAAGGCTGTCAGAATGATTCAGCGGCACACTCTGCTGTCGGTGCTAGCGGTAGGGATAGACCAGATCCCCTGATTATTTTTCTGCAAGAAGTAGAAAGAAAACCGCTGCACACCAGTCTTCTAGTGAAATGCACAATTTTAACAGCGATTAGCAAACACCAACGTGTTTCAACTCCAACCAGCCTTGCGCACGGTCAGTGAGTCCTTTTTCAGCTGTGATTTATATACAAATGCCCGTCCTGACAATTAGGATGTATTCTGGGCCTTGAAGTCAACATAATGTAATGGCAAATGTAAAGGTTTTGGTGCCAGGCAACATGGTCTAACAGTGATTAGTAAAGCTGTTATTCCATGTTAACGTATGTGTCTCATATGTCTGGTTCGGAGTCCTGCGCCATCACAGTGGCTAATTGTGATAATACCGGTGGGTTACTTTTCTTGGGCATTGTCCATTCGTTCATGTCACAGTATCTATATGTCTTAACAGGCAGCAGTGTTTTGTATTAACAGCTAAATGCCCAGGTATTCTAGTGTTATACACCAACATCGCATACACTTCTCATAAGCTAAGTGCTTAGGATTTAGACGAGTTGTTGGAACTGGCATGTTCTGGTTGGCTGAGGCAAGGCCTTAGCCAGGCAGAACCTATCAAACCCGTCAGGGATGGGTGTTACACTCACTGTATAACCTGCATTCACCCTTGTGTAGCTTGGCACCGAGCAGTCAGGCTTATCACAGAGGCAATGTGTAAAGCATTAGTGCAGCACTCTCGCACAATAAATACAATGAGCATCACAAAAGAGACTTCACACGTGGTGCATGTAAATAGAGTTTGTATCAAACACAAACATTAACTAACACAACACAAAACATCATGTCTTTCTGGCCATTAATCGCATTTGGAAATATCACTTGCAGTACTAGGCTGTACTAGCATGGTGACCTCTGACCTCTCAAAGTGTGGCTTGTGGCGATTACTTTGTGTAGTACCCGGAGGGGCTGCCTCAGGTTCTTGAGATCCATCAGGTAGGTGGTCTCTCCTTTCCTCTCAATCACCTCATAGAGCCCGGTCCAGTGGTGCTAGAGAGCCCCAGGCTCACAGCCTCCATCACCTAAACTTTCTGTCCATGTGTCGGTGTTCCTGTTGTACCACTCCTTCATGACATCCTTTCTGACTTCTAAGTTGTGGGTGACTTGCTTTCCCAACATGGCCATTTGGCTCTGGAAGGCCAGCATGTAGCTGCTCCCGGCCCTCCTTGACCAAACTCAGAGGTTCCCTGACTGGGTGCCCGTTTAGAAGTTTGAAGGGGTTAAAACCTACTCCCTTCTGAGGGACATCCCAGTAGGCAAACAAGAGGACATTCCACCTTTTCCTCAGGGCCTCTGGTCATGCCTTTTGGGGTCTTGTTGAATCTCTCAATAAACCCATTAGTTAGGGGTGGTATGGGGTGGAGAACTTATATGTCACTCCACAATCCTTCCACATGGCCTGCATGTAAGTAGACATGAAGTTCATGCCCCTGTCAGGCACCACCTTCTTGGGAAATCCCACTCAGGTAAAATTCCTCATCAGGCCCTTTTTCACAGTTGCTGCCAGTGTGGTCCTCAATGGAATTGTCTCTGGGTACTGGGTGGCATGATCCACCAGAACCAGGATGAGCCTGTACCCTGCTGCCATCTGGGGGTCCAGAGGCCCTGCAATGTTAATGCCCACAGTGGGTCAACGACAGGCAAGACAAGGGGTTAAGGGGAGCTTTCAGTTTCTTCCCCACTTTGTCATTGGCCTGGCAAACCAGGCAGGTCCTGCAGAATGCATCTAAGAACACCCCGAGTCTAGGCCAATAAAAGTGAGGAGAAAGCTGTGCAAACATCTTGTCCTGGCCCAGATGTCCTGCCAGGGGAATGTCATGGGCCAATCCAGCAGGAAGGCCTGATAACACTGGGTGACCACCAGGGTCCTGCTGGCCCCCTGCCCAGGAGCCTTAGACTCACTGTATAGAAAGTTGTCCTCCCAGTAAAGGTGATGAGTCCCAAATTCAGCACCGGCTGCTTGGGCCTCAGCTTGCTGCCTCAGGCCCTCAAGGATGGGGCACTCCCTCTGTGCCCTCTGTGCCCTACAGAACTACTCCCTAGTTCGGCTTCTTTCCACTTGCCAACCTGCACACTCGGGCAGGACACCAGGAGGAGCAAGGTCCTCTTCAATGAACTCTGGGGCGGCCTCGGCCAGTTCCCCATCTATCTCACCAGAGGTACATTCCGAGGTGGTTTTCCCCCGTCTTTGTCCTCTCACCCTCTTAGCAGGGGGCTGGGCCATTGTTCCAGAGTCCAACCCCTTATGGCTCCCTTCTCAAGCCGCCATGGACCTTGTGGAAGCACAAATCCAGTCGAATAAACCCAACATTTCCACATGAGTCCGGAGCTCCACTTCCTTCCAGATAGTGTGCTCCAGGTCATTACCCAACAGACAAGGTACTGGCATAGCGGGACTCAAGGCAACCTTCAAAAGGCCCAAAACCCCACCTTCCAAATGGCACCTGGGCCACCGGAAAATTACCCTCTCTGTTGTCAGCCACAATCTCCTGGTGGATGGTTTGGGAAATTGCTTGCTCTGAGGAGACCAGCTGGCTCCCTACCATAGTCATGCTGGCCCCTGTATCCCTCTGAACCTCTACCCCCTGCCCATTGATGGTGACCCTTTGTCTATTCTTTGCTGTATTATCAGGCACTTGGATCCTGGGCACCATCTCACTGTCACCGAGGGACACTAGAGCACAATCACTGAAATCCACCCATTTCTGGAGAAACGGCCTCCCCCATTACCATGCTTGCCACCCCCAGAGTTTTTCCTCCAGTGGGCAGGGACACTTGCTTTGGACACTTCGGATCTCCTTTGTAGTGTCCGTACCCATAACACTTGTAAAAATGTAGGGGTCTTCGGCGTTGGGCTCTTGTACAGGTAAGTTTTCTTCTGGGGACTGGATTGGAAACTCGAGCCAGACCTTTTTCCCCCGTGAATGTTTATGGTGGCTGACAGAAGACTCTTTCTTTTTATCACCCCTTCCTTCTTTTGGGGGGGATCCTTGTCCCCCTTTTGGGAGTCCCCACCCCCAGTTTTCTTTTTCAACACTATGGTGCTCTGTCTAGAGGTCTGGTTCCTTGGCAATCAACCAACTTGCTGCCTACCAAGTGTTGGCGCTGGTCTGCAAAACAGGTCTTGGGCACTGTAATCTACTATTGCAGCTTGAAGTCATTTCAACCATTCCCCCATGTTAAACTATGGGAAGAGCAAACATCATAGGTAGTGAAAACACACATGGGTATTCATCAGTACCTGGGCAAGGAACAGACTTGCCTTTCACCTACCTCTTGCTTCACCCCTTAAGACTTACCCCAGGGGTATCCTAGCAGTAGTGAAATATCCACTGAGGCTTGGCCAGTGGTTTAGAAAGGCCAACCTGAGCATAAGTGCAATTGCACATACACAGGCCTTCAATGGCAGGCTTGACACATGTTAAAAAACCTGATAGGTGCAAGTGTGCATCCACAGGCAATGGCAGGCTTGAGACCTGTTTAAAAACATAAGGTAAGTACCACTTTCTAATGTGTGTAGGAAGGGCGTATGCACTTTCATGCTGCATTTAAGTGAGAAAGTGCCCAGAGTCCTAATGCCACTAAATGAGAATCAGTATAACCCATTGAGAAAAAAGCAAAACGTTTAGGGAAGCACTATCAAAACGTGTCAGGTCTAACACGAGTGTTGTGCGGGGTGTTGTAAATTGGGAAGCCCAACTAATTTTTGTCTGGTAAATGAACCCACCGGTATGACCACAATTAGCCACTATAATGGCGTTGGACTCCAAACCAGACATATGAGACACATGCTGGCACAAGGAATAACATCTGCGCTATACTAAGATCACTTTGCCTAGTAAGAAAGCTTTTACATTTGCCAAGTCATGCATAAATTCTTTTTAAATCAATTACATTATGTTGAATTCAAGTCCCATGATGCTTACTAATAGGCAGGGTGGTCATTTGTATATAAATCAAAACTGAAAATGGGCTCACTGACTGTGAGAAGACTCGGAGTTGAAACGTGTTGGTGTTCGCGAATCACTATTAAAATCGTGCATATCACTGGAAGACTGGTGTGCAGCAGTATTCTTTCTACTACTCGCCTGAAATATATATATATATATATATATATATATATATATATATATATATATATACACATATAGCATTTCTTCAAAATAGCAGCTTTCAGAATTGAAATATTATTAAAAAGAAATAATTTAGATAATTAATGTAAAATAAATATACATGTATTCTAAAAAAAAAACAATATGAAAAAGAAGCAAAAGACAAATGACATTAAACTTATTAATAATACTTCCAGGTGGATAGTCCCATGCATCTGGCGGGGCACACCCTTGACGGTATATTTTCAAATAACTCCTTTCTGGGGAGTATAAGTACACTTCCCCTACCCTGGTACCGCCCCAGGGCTGTTTTCTTTGACATCTTTTTTAAACAATCTCTTCAGGGACTTACAGCCAGTCCATCTTGGACCTACTCTCGTGCCTGGCACAGGATTCAGGTGGATGAGCTTTCTCAACTGCTAGTAAAAACTATGCCAAGTCCTTCCATTGACCCTGAGTCAGCAGTTGAGGATTATACACATTGGCTAGACACCGCTTTCACCGCTTTGGCTCAAATGAAAAGGGTTAGGATTAAAAGGAATCCAACATCCGCCCCCCTTCTGCCCCATGGTTTGCTATGGAGTTAAGAACTGTTAAACAGGCATGTAGAAAGCAAGAGAAATGTTGAAGAGTAAACTACTGCAATTCTGGAAAGACTAAATATAAGACCTGCTTGTGAAGCTACAAGGCCTTGATCCGCAAGGAAAAATCATCATATTTTACAAGGAAGATGGAGTCTGCTGCTAATTCATCTATGAAACTGTTAAAAAACTCACTACCATAACTGCAGACAATTTTTTTGTAACTTGGTGGTGGATGCTTTCCGCCTTAAAGTGGAGGATGTTTTTAACATCTCTTCCTTGAATTCTGCCAACTTGGTGGGCAAGTCTCATTCTGTACCAACAGACACTGGCACCTTACTTAGCTTTTTCTCTCCTCCCTCCAAGGCTGAGGTCATCAATCTGACCAAAGCTGCTAAATCAGGCTCGCCAAGTGATCCTTGTCATCCTTCTGCCGCTATTTTTGCAGCTGAGATCATTGGGAGTAAATTTGTAGACATCTTCCAGTTCATTTGCCTTTCGGGATAATTTCCCTCTGCTTGGAAGAAAGCTCTTGTCCTACCTCTTATTAAAAAACCTTCGCTTGATTCGAGCGATCCTAGCAGCTGTCAGCCCTTCTCCTTCCTTCCCCTGCCTGCCAAGAGTTTTGAAAAAGTGTTGAATACACAACTGGAGGAATATATTGACACCAATAAACTCCTGGACTTCACACAATTCAGTTTCCATGCTGGGCACAGCAGGGAGACTGCCTTCATTAAGGCCACTGAGGAGATTAGGCTGTCTCTTGATCAGGGCAGAAGAGCCGCACTGATCCTGCTTGATCAATTAGCAGCCTTTGATACTGTGAATCATGGGCTGCTGATGGAGCGTTTGGGTAGGATCGGTGTGACTGGAACAGCTTGGGAGTTGCTTAACTCCTTTCTCTATGGTTGTGAGCAATCTGTCCCACTGGGATCTCTCCTTCCTACTCTCTCCCTTGTGTGGTGCCCCAGGGCTCTTCGATCAGTCCATTGCTGTTTAACATTTATGTCATCCCTTTGGTCAAACTGATAAGATTGTTAGGCTTTACATTGACATCTTAAGCTGATGACATGCAAATTGTGGTGTCGTTGGCAATAGAGGACAGGGGAGAGGTGGCAACATTCTGTGACTGTATGAAAGAAGTGAGTCAGTGGATGGCTTTGAACCACCTCAAACTGAATTCCGCGAAGACGGAGGTGTTGGTGTTCGGGGCTCGGCCCTCCTTTTGGTCCCGAGAATGGTAGCCATCTGAGCTTGGCTCCCTTCCTTTGCCTGTCAGGTCCGTTAAGAATCTGAGAGTTCTTATCAATGATAAACTTTCTTATGCGGACCAGGTGAATGCTTTAACTTTGGCTGATTTTTTCATCCTTATGATGATTACAAAAATTCTTCCTTTTGTACCTGCCCATCTTCAGAAAACTGTAGTCACTTACCTTGTTTTATCGAAGATCAACTATTGCAAAGGGTTGTATCTAAATGTTCATCAGCAGATTCTTGAGAGTTGCAAACTTTGCAGAATGCTCTCTGCTGGGTGCTGTGTAAAATGCCAAAATTTCAGTCTGTTTCAAAATATATCAAGAAACTCCATTGGCTCCCTGTTAAAAGGGTCATTTTCAAAGCTTTGTCCACTGTGTTTAAAGCACTGCACGGGATAGGACCTGACTTCTGGAGGAGGAGCTTTGCCTGGTATATACCAGGCAGATCTTTACGCCCAGCTTCAGCCAAACTGCTGGCAATACCCAGATTCAGATAAGTGAATTGGGGAGGTAGAAGATTTGTGCTTGGAGCATCCAAAGCCTGGAATGCTCTTCCTTTACACATCAAAGCCATGTCTAATCTCTTGGCTTTCAGGAAGCGCTGAAAACATGGCTTTTCTCTGTAGGTTAATCTCTTTTCCTGGGGGCGTTTTTCACTTGCTATCTCAGCTATCACCACGACATCTTCTGAGTAATCGAGCACTCTACAAGAATACTTAACATAACATAACTTCATTAAAATTAACTATATATATAACAGAATAGTTGTGCTGATTATTTACTAATTGTATTTTTATTTACATTTGAGCTATATATATATATATATATATATATATATATATATATATATATATATATATATATATATATATATAGCTCAAATGTAAATAAAAATACGATTAGTAAATAATCAACACAACTATTTTGTTAAATTACACATTATTAAAAAAATCATAAATAAATACAAATTAAACAATAGTAGGGAAAGTGTTGGACTTTGGAGGAGTTCGCTTTACTATTTCTACTCTGATCTGAACAACAGTAAGGAAGGTGGAGTTGTTAGGTACTCTATTCGAACACTTACATTTAAAAAAAGAAAATATTTAAATGCATTAAATATAAATATTTCTACATATTTAAAATGAAAACAAAATATTTAATATAGATAAATACAATTGAAAGAAAAAGAGAAATTGCATATTATTAAATGAATATATAATATAAGAATAGGAAACATCTAACATAAATAAACTTTGTTCCCAGCCACCCCCCAAAACACCAAAACCAAAAATGATTAATAAAAATAAATTTTATAAATGAATCATTAGAAATATTAAATCATTTAATATATACAATAATTAACATTAAAATAAATAAATATATTTTCTATTTTTGTTTTAATTATTTGAAAACAACAAATATTTAAAATCTCAATTTAATAATTTACTTAATTAGTATAAAAACAATATATTTGAAATAACTTTCCATCCTAAACCCCTCTAAACCCAACAAACCAGCTAATTAAAAAATCTAATTAAATATAAAAATCAAATTGTGCATCATAAATTGCAAAGTATGCTGAAAATCAAATATTGTAATATTCATAACTAATAATATAATCACTAAACGATATTGAATTAATCAAAAACAATATTTCAGACAACTTTGTTAAAGAAAATAATTTTATATACAATGAGACATCTAAAAGACAATGTTTTATACCTCAAAAAAACAAAATACGTACCTTCTATATTCTAACCCAAAGGACTTTTGAGTTGGCAATATTTTTAACATGACATCCTTGCATCACATATTTTTTCTTTTAATGTTTTGGCTGAGTGCCCATAAGTGATAGTGATAAGATGTCATGAACAGTGCATGGCAACGTTATAAGTTATGGTTTGCAATGTATTATTGTTAGACTTTGTTTCTTAACCATAACTTTACTCTGTGTTTTTTGAGGAAGTTTTTTAGCTTTTTTTCCTAGGCTAATGGCTTATGAGAAAAATAAACCTAGAACTTTTCTTTTATGATAATATGTCACATTCAGTGTCCATGTTTTCAAGTTCCACTATTCCAAACAATTTGGCCAACCACCCCTGTGCATAGATTTTCCGTGTGTGCTGCAGGGTTTGGACCTCTGACCAACACTCAGCCTCCCATATAACCAACAAGTGCTTTATGGAGTTTGGGTGCATTGTTTGCACTTGTGATTGTGAACAGCAGAGGTTGACCACAGAGACTGGTCAAAGTCTACATCCTGTGCTAAAACCAAGATGGAGAAAACTTTAACTTATTTTGGCCTTTACATAATCACTGTGGGGTTTGGCCGCAGGTCCACACTTAAAGCATGCCCCTAAAAGCAACTTCCAGTACAGTAAATCCTGAGAAAAACATAAAAACAGTGACAAAAAAGAAAAGTTTTTTAAATGAGCTTAAAAGAGTAAGGTGGTGAAAAGCAGCATAAAGTGAAGTCAAGGTTAGGAAGCCTTTGTTTTTCAGAGACCTTGGCATTCAACCGCATTATCAGCAGACTCTTAAGAAAAACGTTATGCCTTGCATTTTTTTAAACAAATAAAGCACTTCTACAGTGATCATTTTTCAGACACAAGCAATTCACAAAAGAAACTGAATTTTAGGTTTGGAACTCTTTTCTAATTTAGTTCACCTATGCTGTTTGAAAGTGATACTTCAAGAGACTTCGATTTTCAGGCACTAAGTAGCTCAGTCATCCAGTTTTTACCCAACAACCGGTATGAGGAGATCAATTCAATGATTTGTCTTGAGCATCATGTTTTCAACTGCTTGTTATTTTATCTATGGAAATATATTTTATGGTTGAAACATCTAATGTGGTCCTACTTTTCTCCATATTGTATCCATTCATTTGGGGGGTAGAATATCGCCACGCTTGCCATTACAAACAGTTCAGTTGATGATACTTTATATGCAGAATGGTCGTATACTAACAGGGGAGATGCAGAGATATTTAATGGTGTCCTCATTGTTAAGCCTATCATTGTGAATATTTGGTGTTGTTGAAGTGTGCATCTGTCTCAATGGTTTTGGCATAGTTCATACCTTGTACATGTTTATGCCAGTGCTTAATTTGAGCTGGTGGTTTCTGGTGCTCAGCACCGGCACTTACTGAAAAAATGGAACTGAGAAGCAGGAAAAGATACAAACATTACTAAATCTAATGATTACATAAATTAATCATTGATATAACTCAAAAATTCAGAGATTCTTCTTTTATTGAGTACATCCAAATATTCATATTTTATCCATACCGGAAGCGTATTACTGTATGATGTGGTGCATCAAACATTCAAATTTAGTAATGTTTGTATCTATTCCTGCTTCTCAGTTCCATTTTTCAGTATTTGATTAGCCCTTGAGAAGTAGGGTCATTAGGGCTTCCCCCGTTCTCTTTATTCCAGAACCAGCATTTAATCATCAACACCGGCGCTTGAGCACCAGTTAAGAGACATATTCATTTTTGTTAGGCACAGGGAAATTAAGTGATTTGCCAAGAAACACAGGATGTTGAACCGACGCAGAGACTTGAAGCTGGTTCCCCAGCTCCGAGGTCGGCAGCTCTGGCCATTGCACCACGTGCTCTTCCCACTTGTAGGGTTTCATGGCTTCCAATTTAGGCGGCGCTAACAGGTGAAATTGGCTGGTAGAAGCTGACTCCTGACAAGCGCCCAGGACTTATTTTTTTACAAATTAACCACTGCTTTATCCTCTCTCAGCATTGTAAAAACATCAATATTTCTTATATTTCTACTGTGAGAAGTTGGCCTGGTATATGCTGTCCACTTGTTAGAGTGGGCACCTTGCACCAGTCCAAATCGACTTTTATGGTTGGTAGGTTTAAGACAACCTTTATAGAAAGCTATCCTAGTGGTAGCTGTGGAGAGCAGCCTTCAGGCTTAGGGGCCGTTTCCGATTCAGGCCGGAAATCTCCCCGACCGAGCCGGACCCGGAGAGATTTCCGACCGAATCGGACCCTAGCAGCCCGACCGAACGAGTACGATGCGCACGTCTGCTATCGGACTCGATTCGGTCGGACTCCCATTGAAGTCAATGGGAGCCAGTCGTACGACGCGTACACGGGCTCCCATTGACTCAATGGGCACGACGCGAACAAGGGCGCCCCCTACAGTGGGTTCGCATCGATGCGGGTCGCGCCGTACATGCATGTGTAGGGGGGACCCATGGGTCCCCCCCTGTGTGCGACTCGCGCGGCTACGCTTACAGGGGGGTCCGACACGGACCCCCAAAGTGCGGCTCCGACAGCTCCTTGGAGCCGGACAGCGCGAGTCGGTCGGAGCGGTCGAGGTGCGCATCGTACTTACCCGGCCGAGGAACGTCTCCATTGCGCGGTGCGAGTCGTCCCCGTGCGAGTCGGTTGGAGCGGTCCGGTCCTGCGAACGAGTCGGTCGGAGATTTCGCGAGCGCACGCATCGTACTCGCTCGCCCGGACGCACGTACGACTCGGTCGGGAAATAGGGCTCCGAATCGGATCCGGTAAAGCCGAAACCGATTCGGTGCCCTACCGGCCGAGATCGGAATCGGCCCCTAAGTCTTGGAGGAATGTAAAGCAGCTTGTTTTACCACACAATCTCTTGAATCACCAAATGAAAAGACACCACACAGGTATATATATCAAATATATATGTATTTATTAATAAACAACTCTACTAATCTCTTTATGAGATTAGAAGTCAGGAACATATGTACAATGCAAAGTTATCACAAATAAGTTAGCACAATCATTTATCACAATCCTAGCTTGGCTAGACCTGGGCCTAGAGCATATAGAATCGAGGGACCCCAAAGAACCACCCCAGGTAGTTGCAGGAGACCCACAGGGGACGGACGCGGTGTTCAGACACTGGTGCGAGTCCTGTACGAGTCTATGCGCATAGGCGCGAGTGAGATTTCAATGTTAAAGGTCCCTTGCGTGTTCGAGGCGAACACACCGATCGGTCCTTGTACGAGGCGAAGGACGCGGTTACAGATAGAGTTGCAAGGGAGATGGACGCGATGTGTTTAACACAGACGCGAACCCTGTACGAGTCAGCGCGATAGTCGCACCTAGACAATAAGAGTTTTAGGGCACTTCTAGGGTAGCTACAAGCAAGCCACTTACAGGGTAAGTAGTTCTAGGGCCCACACCCACAGGAGCACCGTAGTGCTGAAGTTACCTCACCCAGGGGAGCCGGGTGCATAGGTGTCCTTTGGTGTCGGGTCGCGGCGTCGTTCTCAATGGGAGCCAGTGAGGACTTGCTGCTTGCGGCGACTGAAGAAGTGTCCGGTGGAATCCAAGCCTGGATTCAGAAGATGGAAGACCTGAAAGCAGAGGGGACAGTGTTCAAGGCCACTTGGCAGTGACCCGGGGCAAGGAAGATGAATGCCCACCGTCGTCAACAGATTCAGGTCGTTCATGCGAGTCTTGACTCTTTGACCACGAGGTCCAGGAGGCATCAAGGATGGCCAGGAGCTGGATTCAGCGTGTCCCACAAAGTCTGCAGCTGACTGCGGTATCGGCGACCCAATTGGAGCCAACAAGTCTTGGTAGCAGCAAGTCTCGTGGGGGGAAGGAAAAGTCAATGGTGCAGACCAGCAAGGTCTGTGGAACTTATGCAGTGAGGGTAGGTCAGGGCAGGCCTGGAGCAACCAGGGGAGCCCTTTGGTTTCTTTGGAAAGTCTTCTGGGGACCCACAAGCCGGCTGGCAAGGGATCGCAAAGACGCCTCGGGAGGATTCATTCAACAGGGGCCCACGGTCACTCGGGACGGTGTAGGCCTCTGAATTTGGGAGGGATCTCTGCTAGAGGCTGGGACCACACGTGGTCCAAAGCACAAGTTCGTAGAACTTCGTGAAGGGGTTGCACTTGACAATAGTGCACGGTACCCAGGGTCTGTGGTTCCTCGTCACTCGTGGGGTCCACTGGCCTCAGCTTCGCTGGGGACTCACGATGGCCTTGGAGAAGTCAGGAAATCCTCTTCCTGGGCTGCAGGGACTTCGGGCTCTGGTGGGAGCGGCGTAGTTTGCGACCGCCATCGTAGTTTTTGGTGCCTGCCAAGCAGGGGAGTCACTCCTTGACTCCAAGGGAGATTCTTCTGTCTTCCAAAGGTAGTGGAACGTCGAAGGTCCGGGATTCTTCTTGTAGAGCGTCGTCCAGGGGTATCTGGGGTACAATGCACAGGTTCCCCCTCTTATACTAAAGATAAGGGAGGGACTAGCTCTATGACCCCACCAATGGGAGGGTCAGGGGAGGGGGTGGCTACACCCACTTCCCTTTGTCCAGTTTCCCACCAGCGCAGGGGCAGGTAGCCCCTGAGCTGGTTTGAACTGGCATATGCACAGAGGAGCCTTCTGCTCCCCCAGTGCAGGACTTCAAAGCACTCTAGGAGTGCACCCACCCAGCCCCAATACACTAAACCCTGTCTGGGAGGTGGTCACACCCCCTTGGGACAGGATACCTATTGTTGGGCCTCCTCCACTGCGAGTGTCGGTCATCAGCAGGAGGGCAGCCCAGTGTCTGTGACTGGTGGCATCCATTTTGTGATGCCAGGGCTCTTCAGGATTCTACCGCGTTTCCACAGTAGCTACATGTCTATCCCTCTAGAAGGGTGTGATCATACTCCCACACCAGTTACTGGTGTGGGGGTATGATTCCAAAGTGTTTGACACCAAACACGACATGTTTTGATGCAGCTATTCCATAGTTAGCATTTACCGCGAGGATATAATACACTTAAGAGTATATGGTTTGACTGCATTCACAAACAGCCCCAGAGAATGGACTCTGAGGGCTGCAGAGGGGCCCTGCTCAGGCAGAGGCACCCCCTCACATGGAAACTAAGCACCCTGCCCTCAGGATGGATAGGGCCTGCTTTAGGGGTGACTGATAAGTCTCAATGTGTGTGCAGGAGAGATATAGGGGACCTATATCTCAGTGAGGGCTGCTAGCACTTCCTCACTCAGGCTGCAGTAGCAGGCCTGCGATGTCAGATTTAGTCTGCTTCCCAGGGGTGGCATAATACATGCTTCAGCCCCTGGTAGGCCTGTGAAGTACCTATGCCCTTGGTACCTAAGGTACCATATACTAGGGACTCATAACGTACCACAGTATCCAATCACTAGTGCACCTAGAGTGCACTCCAAATCGTTTAGAGAGAACAGAGAGGCTGGGGCCCTGATTGGCAGGGTCCCAGCCAGACTATAGCCCGAAACCAGTGTAAACATCAGAAAATAAGTGGGGGCAACATAAGAGGCAGATCCTACTCTCCTACACAACCCCCCCCAAATGCAGGGACACTAAACTAACCTTGACCAGTTGATTCTTCATGTTCAAAGTGGAAATACCTTGAGAGTCCATCTGCATTGGCATGTTGGGTCCCAGGTCTATGTTCCACTGTATAGTCCATCCCCTGTAGGGAAATGGACCACCTCAAAAGTTTTGGGTTTTCTCCTTTCATTTGTTTAAGCCATAGGAGGGGCTTGTGCTCAGTCTGAACTATGAAGTGAGTGCCAAACAAGTATGGCCTCAGCTTCTTCAGGGCCCACACCACAGCAAAGGCCTCCCTCTCTATAGCTGACCAACGTTTCTCTCTAGGGGTCAGCCTTCTGATAATGAAAGCTACTGGCTGGTCTTGACCTTCATCATTCAGTTGAGACAGTACAGCTCCCACACCCAGCTCAGAAGCATCTGTTTGGACAATGAACTTTTTGGTGTAGTCTGGACTCTGTAAGATGGGGGCAGTGCACATGGCCTGCTTTAGGTCTTCAAATGCCTTCTGACAGCTAGCTGTCCACTGAACCTTTTTGGCATTTTCTTGGAGGTCAGATCATTCAAGGGGGTCACTATAGATCCATATCCCTTCACAAACCTCCTATAGTACCCAGTCAGGCCTAAGCAGGCTCTCACCTGTGTCTGGGTGATAGGAGCAACCCATTCCATTATGGTTTGGATTTTGCTCTGTAAAGGCTGAACCTGGCCTCCACCCACAAGGTGGCCAAGGTACACAACCTGACTCTGCCCTATCTGGCACTTAGTGGCCTTGATAGTGAGGCCTGCTTTCTGCAGAGCCTCCAAAACATTTCTGAGGTGGACCAGGTGATCCTGCCAGGAGGAACTAAAGACAGCAATATCATCTAGATAAGCTGAGCAATAAGTTTCCATCCCTGCCAGAACTTTATTCACCAACCTCTGAAAAGTGGCAGGTGCATTTTTCAATCCAAAGGGCATCACCACAAAGTGGTAGTGCCCACCAGGGGTCGAAAATGCTGTTTTGGCTTTTGCATCATCAGCTAACCTGATCTGCCAGTAGCCAGCTGTTAGGTCAAACGTGCTTAGATACTTGGCTGAGGCCAAAGTATCAATCAGCTCATCTGCCTTTGGTATGGGATAGGCATCAGTCATAGTGACTGCATTGAGGCCTCTGTAGTCTACACAAAACCTCATTTCTTTCTTACCACCCTGGGTGTGAGGCTTGGGTACCAGGACTACTGGGCTAGCCCATGGGCTATCTGAAGGCCCAATCACACCTAACTTCAACATCTTCTGGACTTCAGTCCTGATACAGTCCCTGACATGGTCAGGTTGCCTGTAGATTTTACTCTTGACAGGCAGACTGTCTCCAGTGTCCACCTCATGGGTGCACCAGGAAGTCTGACTAGGGGTCAGGCTAAACATATGTCGGTACTGTTGCAGAACTTGTCTGCACTCAGTTTGCTGATGGTCAGTGAGGCTGCTTGCCAAAGCAACACCATCTACTGACCCATCATCAGGGTTCTGCGAGAGCAGGTCAGGGAGAGGGTCACTCTCCTCCTCCTGTTCCTCATCAGTTGCCATGAGCAAGCCCATGTCAGCCCTGTCAACATATGGTTTTAATCTGTTGACATGGAGCACCCTCAGGGGGCTCCTGGGAGTTCCAAGTTTCACCAGATAGGTGACTTCTCCCTTCTGTTCAACTATTGTATGGGGGCCACTCCACTTGTCTTGGAGGGCTGCTGGGGCCACAGGCTCCAACACCCACACTTTCTGTCCTGGCTGGTATACAGTCAGTACAGCCTTTTGGTCATGCCAAGCTTTTTGTAATTCTTGGCTGGCCTCCAGGTTTTTGGTTGCCTTTTTCATGTACTCAGTCATCCTGGAGTGGAGACCAAGTACATAGTCCATCACATCTTGTTTGGGGGGCTTGAGAGGTAACTCCCAGCCCTCTTTTACCAAACACAATGGACCTCTCACAGGATGCCCAAACAGAAGCTCAAATGGGCTGTAACCAACCCCCTTCTGTGGAACCTCTCTGTATGCAAACAACAGGCAGGGAAGAAGAAGGTCCCATTTCCGCCTAAGCTTCTCTGCGAGTCCTTTAATCATTCCCTTCAGGGTTTTGTTGAAGCGTTCAACTAAACCATTGCATTGTGGGTGATAGGGGGTGGTGAACTAATAAGTTACACCACACTCCTTCCACATGGCCTTCAGATATCCTGACATGAAGTTGGTACCTCTGTCAGAGATGACCTCCTTTGGGAAACCCACTCTGGAGAAAACTCCAATGAGGGCTCTTGCCACCACAGGGGCTGTGGTGGTCCTCAGGGGAATTGCCTCTGGGTACCTGGTGGCATGATCCACTACCACCAGGATAAATCTGTGCCCAGATGCAGTTTGAGGGTCAAGGGGACCAACAATGTCAATCCCTAACCTTTCAAAGGGTACCCCCACCACAGGTAGTGGTATCAGGGGGGCCTTTGTTGTGCCACCTGCCTTGCCACTGGCTTGGCATGTGACACAGGAGCGACACAACTCCTTTGAGTCTTCTGACATACGGGGCCAATGAAAATGTGGAACAAGCCTGTCCCATGTCTTATTCTGGCCCAAGTGACCTGCCAAAGGGATGTCATGTGCTAGGGTCAAGAGGAACCCCCTAAACTTCTGAGGTATTACCAACCTCCTGGTGGCTCCAGGGGCTGGATCTCTACCCTCAGAATATAGGAGTCCCTCATCCCAATAAACTTTATGGGACCCACTAGCACTCCCAGCAGCCTCAGCAGCAGCCTGCTGTCTGAGGGGTTCAAGAGAGGGGCAACACTGTTGCTCCTTACTCAGATCTTCCCTAGAAGGGCCCCCTGCCCCCAAGAACTCAACCTGATCAGGCTCAAGTTCCTCTGGGGCAGTTCCTTCTTCAGGGTCTGCTTCTCCTCCCTCAAGAGGGGAATCTGTGATCTGAGACAGAGGGGAAGGCACTGCCTTAACCCTACTGCTCCTCTTCTTGGGAAGCATCTGGTCCATAGTTTCAGGATCCAGAGCTGGTTCAGTGTCATGCATTTTGGCTTGTGACCTGGTCACAGCAAATACCTCTGCAGGGATGCCCAACATCTCAGCATGAGTCCATAACTCTACTTCAGACCAGGCTGAAGTCTCTAGATCATTGCCCAATAGACATTCTACAGGGAGGTCTGCACTGACTACAACCTTCTTGAGGCCAGTTACCCCTCCCCAGGAGAAATTCACAACTGCCAGACTATGGTTGGTCTTGGCATTGCTTGCATTGGTCACCTGGTACATTTCACCCAGGATGATCTGTCCAGGGTCCACAAGATCCTCTGCCACCATGGTGACACTAGCACCTGTGTCCCTAAATGCCAAAGCCTGTTTGCCATTGATTACAGGCTGCTGTTTGTATTTGCCCAGATTACTGGGGCTCAATAGGAAGGACATTTCAATGTCTCCATCACAAATCAGCATTGCCTGAGTGGGTTCTCTGACTAGGCCAGAGCCCACTTCAGAACCCAGGGTCAACCCTACTACACCCTTTTTCTGAGTACCACCTCCACCAGTAGCTGAACTAGGGGGAACAGTTGCCTTAGGGGCAGGAGTGGTGGTGGTTTGGTCTTTGGACTTGTTACAGTCAGAAGTCCAGTGCCCTTTCTGTTTACAGAATTTGCACCAGGGCTTCTTTTGGCCTTTTCCTTGATTGGACTGTGACTCCCCACCAGATGCAGATTTTTGGGGCCCTTGTGAAGACTTCTGGTCTTTTGCCTTATCCCCACTTTTCTCAGAGCCCTTCTGATCCTGCTTCTTAGTGTCACCCCCTTGGTTCTGGGTTTTCTGCCTCACCCTGGTTCTGACCCACTTGTCTGCCTTCTTTCCCAATTCTTGGGGAGAGGTCAGATCTGAGTCTACCAGGTATTGATGCAACAACTGGTTCTGGCAATTATTAAGGATCTGTTCTCTCATCATTAGATTATACAATCCCTTGAAATCAGTAACCCTACTGCCAACCAGCCAACCCTCCAGAGCCTTGGTTGCACAATCTACAAAGTCGGTCCAGTCCTGAGTCTGTGCCTTCTGGGTGTCTCTGAACTTCAACCTGTACTGCTCAGTGGTTAAGCCAAACCCATCAATCAGTGCACTCTTCAGGACTTCATAGTCATCAGCATCCTCTTCTCTAACAGTGAGGAGCTTGTCTCTACCTTTATCTGAAAAGGAGAGCCACAATATTGCTGCCCACTGCTTCTGGGGGACCTGTTGTACTCTACAGGCCCTTTCCATAGTAGTTATCCACTTGTGGATATCATCCCCACTCTGGTAGGGAGGAACAACCTTGCTCAGGTTCCTATGGTCTGGAATATATTCTCTGCCTCTAGGGACACTGTTGCTGCCACCAGGGGGTTCTAACCCCTCTCTTCTAGAAGCTCTCTGGAACTCAAAGGCTTCTTTGTCTAATGCCAACTGCTTGGTTTTGAGGGCAAACCTTGCTTCCTCATACTGCAGCAGTTTGCACAGTCTTTCAGAGGAACTCTCTCTTCTTAGGAAGTAGGAGTCTCTCTGGTGGACAGTTTCTCTGCCAGAGTGAAAGGAGTGCTCAGATTCCCTGGAAAGGGACCTGTGCCTGTCTTCCACTATGTCAGTTCTCTTAGGGAGAATTCCTCTGTCCTGTTCAGGCCCCTTGGGGCCTGGCCCTACAATCACAGAGTCTTGGTCATCATCTGACCCAGATACTGTGACTGACCGACACACTGATTCAGATCCATTAGCTCCTAGAGCTAATCTAAGATCATCTGCTGTCAGCAGATCTATCAGGTGTAGTGTAGAGGGACTCTGTCCTATCTTCAGGTGCCTTTCAGCACACATGGCTTTCAGGTCAAAGAAAGTCATGTCCTTATACTGAAGCTGGGTGGATCCACAGGGTCCATCCCTTGAGGACATTCTAGTGTTGTGCAGTGTTGTACTACCTACACTAGTTTGTGGCCTACTGATACTAGCTTGAGCTGTAGAAAGGGTGTGCTATCCCTTTTGCACACAGCTCTAAGTTCAGTAGAACTTATGGATACTAAGCTTGATTTTATATGTACCTTGAGTACCTATAGTGGTTTTCAGTTAGTAATTCAAATAGAGATTTTCTGGTAAAACAATAGCAAGCTGGAATCCCACCGCTGCCACCAATGTGAGAAGTTGGCCTGGTATATGCTGTCCACTTGTTAGAGTGGGCACCTTGCACCAGTCCAAATCGACTTTTATGGTTGGTAGGTTTAAGACAACCTTTATAGAAAGCTATCCTAGTGGTAGCTGTGGAGAGTAGCCTTCAGGCTAAGTCTTGGAGGAATGTAAAGCAGCTTGTTTTACCACACAATCTCTTGAATCACCAAACGAAAAGACACCACACAGGTATATATATCAAATATATATGTATTTATTAATAAACAACTCTCTACTAATCTCTTTATGAGATTAGAAGTCAGGAACATATGTACAATGCAAAGTTATCACAAATAAGTTAGCACAATCATTTATCACAATCCTAGCTTGGCTAGACCTGGGCCTAGAGCATATAGAATCGAGGGACCCCAAAGAACCACCCCAGGTAGTTGCAGGAGACCCACAGGGGACGGACGCGGTGTTCAGACACTGGTGCGAGTCCTGTACGAGTCTATGCGCATAGGCGCGATTGAGATTTCAATGTTAAAGGTCCCTTGCGTGTTCGAGGCGAACACACCGATCGGTCCTTGTACGAGGCGAAGGACGCGGTTACAGATAGAGTTGCAAGGGAGATGGACGCGATGTGTTTAACACAGACGCGAACCCTGTACAAGTCAGCGCGATAGTCGCACCTAGAAAATAAGAGTTTTAGGGCACTTCTAGGGTAGCTACAAGCAAGCCACTTACAGGGTAAGTAGTTCTAGGGCCCACACCCACAGGAGCACCATAGTGCTGAAGTTACCTCACCCAGGGGAGCCGGGTGCATAGGTGTCCTTTGGTGTCGGGTCGCGGCGTCGTTCTCAATGGGAGCCAGTGAGGACTTGCTGCTTGCGGCGACTGAAGAAGTGTCCAGTGGAATCCAAGCCTGGATTCAGAAGATGGAAGACCTGAAAGCAGAGGGAACAGTGTTCAAGGGCACTTGGCAGTGACCCGGGGCAAGGAAGATGAATGCCCACCGTCGTCGACAGATTCAGGTCGTTCATGGGAGTCTTGACTCTTCGACCACGAGGTCCAGGAGGCTTCGAGGACAGCCAGGAGCTGGATTCAGCGTGGCCCACAAAGTTTGCAGCTGACTGCGGTATCGGCGACCCTATTGGAGCCAACAAGCCTTGGTAGCAGCAAGTCTCGTGGGGGAAGGAAAAGTCAATGGTGCAGACCAGCAAGGTCTGTGGAACTTACCCAGTGAGGGTAGGGCAGGCCTGGAGCAACCAGGGGAGCCCTTTGGTTTCTTTGGAAAGTCTTCTGGGGACCCACAAGCCGCTGGCAAGGGATCGTGAAGATGCCTCGGGAGGATTCCTTCAACAGGGGCCTACGGTCACTCGGGACAGTGTAGGCCTCTGAATTTGGGAGGGATCTCTGCTAGAGGCTGGGACCACACGTGGTCTAAAGCACAAGTTCGTAGAGCTTCGTGAAGGGGTTGCACTCGACAATAGTGCACGGTACCCAGGGTCTGCGGTTCCTCGTCACTCGTGGGGTCCAATGGCCTCAGCTTCGCTGGGAACTCACGATGGCCTTAAAGAAGTCAGGAAATCCTCTTCCTGGGCTGCAGGGACTTCGGGCTCCGGCGGGAGCGGCATAGTTTGCGACTGTCGTTGTAGTTTTTGGTGCCTGCCAAGCAGGGGGGTCACTCCTTGACTCCAAGGGAGAGTCTTCTGTCTTCCAAAGGTAGTGGAACCTCGAAGGTCCGGGATTCTTCTTGTAGAGCGTCGTCCAGGGGTATCTGGGGTGCAATGCACAGGTTCCCCCTCTTATACTAAAGAGAAGGGAGGGACTAGCTCTATGACCCCACCTATGGGAGGGTCAGGGGAGGGGGTGGCTACACCCACTTCCCTTTGTCCAGTTTCCCGCCAGCGCAGGGGCAGGTAGCCCCTGAGCTGGTTTGAACTGGCATATGCACAGAGGAGCCTTCTGCTCCCCCAGTGCAGGACTTCAAAGCACTCTAGGAGTGCACCCACCCAGCCCCAATACACTAAACCCTGTCTGGGAGGTGGTCACACCCCTTGGGACAGGATACCTATTGTTGGGCCTCCTCCACTGCGAGTGTCGGTCATCAGCAGGAGGGCAGCCCAGTGTCTGTGACTGGTGGCATCCATTTTGTGATGCCAGGGCTCTTCAGGATTCTACCGCGTTTCCACAGTAGCTACATGTCTATCCCTCTAGAAGGGTGGGATCATACTCCCACACCAGTTACTGGTGTGGGGGTATGATTCCAAAGTGTTTGACACCAAACACGACATGTTTTGATGCAGCCATTCCATAGTTAGCATTTACCGCGAGGATATAATGCACTTAAGAGTATATGGTTTGACTGCATTCACAAACAGCCCCAGAGAATGGACTCTGAGGGCTGCAGAGGGGCCCTGCTCAGGCAGAGGCACCCCCTCACATGGAAACTAAGCACCCTGCCCTCAGGATGGATAGGGCCTGCTTTAGGGGTGACTGATAAGTCTCAATGTGTGTGCAGGAGAGATATAGGGGACCTATATCTCAGTGAGGGGTGCTAGCACTTCCTCACTCAGGCTGCAGTAGCAGGCCTGCGGTGTCAGATTTAGTCTGCTTCCCAGGGGTGGCATAATACATGCTTCAGCCCCTGGTAGGCCTGTGAAGTACCTATGCCCTTGGTACCTAAGGTACCATATACTAGGGACTCATAAGGTACCACAGTATCCAATCACTAGTGCACCTAGAGTGCACTCCAAATCGTTTAGAGAGAACAGAGAGGCTGGGGCCCTGATTGGCAGGGTCCCAGCCAGACTATAGCCAAAAACCAGTGTAAACATCAGAAAAAAAGTGGGGGCAACATAAGAGGCAGATCCTACTCTCCTACATCTACTTATAACCAACACTCACTTTGGGCCATTCATTTGTTTAATGGAGCACAATGTTTGAAATCTATTATGCTGGTAATATGTAGCTGGATGAACAAAAACTGGCTTATGTTCAGCTCAGATAAGGTGACAGTGTTCTTTGTTTGCTATTGGTCCTAATCTATGTTCCTTTCTTGAGAAGAAACTGTTTCTAGATACCCAGGGGCAGATTTACAAGCCCCTTGCGCCACTTTTCTGTCACTTTTCCCATTTTAAAAATTATGCAAAAGTGGCGCAAGGGGCTTGTAAATCTGCCCCCCCAGATTTCAAGAGCTTAACCTTCCAGCCTTTTATACTGAACTTGTCCTCTACAAGGTTTTTAAAGGCCTGATAAGCTCATGAACTGATTATTTCAATACACTTTACCTGGGCCTCCCTAAAAACGACAGCTTCTTACCTTCAATAAATTGAAACTGAAGTGGCCTGCCTTCTTTGGCAAGTCCAAGTATTTAAAGCTTTTACACAATTGCTATGTCCTTTGCATTGGTTTCTGATAAATGTGTGCATTGTGTCCAACTGCATGTGCATAATGTATTGTCATTTTATTTTAATGCCCCTATTATTATATCTGAGTACCCACCCCTTTATTCTCCATGATACTCTCTCAGGGGGCCTGCAGCGTTAGTGATTCCCACTGTTCTTGGTACAATTTTGTAAAACATTCTCCTTTCTCTCCTAAAAATTGTCAGCCTTCTTCCATTTCAAAATTCTTCGCAACCCTTCTATTTTCATCGTCTTACAAGTAACTCATAGGCTGCTCAGATGGTGTGGTATCAAGTGAGCCTTTAAGGTGTCTATAGAAGAGCCACCTTAAAATATACCACACAGTATAATTGTTGTGAATTTATTTTACCTTATTCTCTTTGGTTAACTATAGGCCTAGCAATATTTAAAATACAGACATTTTGCATTACTCTTGATACACGAAACTCACAACATGACACCATTAAGCCACTTCACCATGTTACGTGCCATTTGTGGTAAAATGCCCTGCTTTGTTTAAATATGTACCGGTAGGAAAAATTGCTCTGAGGATGCATTTGATGATAAAATATAGCAAGAAATAATGGATTTGCATTTCGCATAATTTGAACAATTTTGCTGAAATTTAGCATAGTTACGCGAGAGCAAATTGCGTGAATTTCGCACACATCTCGGGGTAGACATGGCATGTGAGATTGGTACTTTTCTCTTTCGTATCTTTTTCCTACTTGACTTCTCAGCGTGACCAGTTTTATGGATAATCCTGAATTCTCTAAGAACGAATAATTTTTTGTGCAAGCAGTCAGAACATAAATGATACTATTTAGTATGAGTTCTTCCTTCAGTTGCTAAATGTGTCACTCTTGTCTATGAATTTTCCGATTTATGTTCACATATAAATATGAGGTAGCATTCCTATTAGTCAGTTAAAAAAAAAATACATGTATTAGCAGATTTTTGGGAAAAGCAAAGATTTTATGCTAAACTAATACATGTCAAAACGTTTTTAAAAACATACATAATTGCGTTGAAGAACAACCACAGTACTTCAAGCTTCTATTTCTAAATTGTGTTATACTTTATAACACACAAATAGAATAGAAGCTTGTAGTAGCCCAGTAAAGAATAGAGATAAATAAAACGAGGTAAATCTTTCAGATGATACAATCATGTATTGTTGAAGTTCCCATGTAATGAACATACAGAGAGTGCACAGTACAGAATGACATGGAACAAACAGATCAAGAACAATCAAGGTTAGGAGCATTGCCCGCTGGCTGTCTTCAGACTATACTTATAGTAGCAGCAGCAGCGAGGAATTACAGGAAAGAAATACACACCTCCTCAATACCTCCACAGAAACATAAGCCTGGAAATAATGCAGAGCTGGGAAATGATGGCAATGGCTTGCTTCAGGTATCGGTTTCTGATTCATGCAGTGGTGTGCAGTGTTATGGAAAAGTGTTCTGCAAATTGTTGTGATCTAATCCCTATAGAAAATGATACTGACTCATTGCCATCTATAGATGTAATATGACTGCCTCTTGCAGTATATATTATCTACCTTCTTAGTGGCTGTAGTGAAGGTCAGGCATGAAACGATGTCAAAAGCCCTGAGCAGTATCCAGGGTCATGAGCTTATCTCAATAGTATACTTGAATGTATTGACCGCTTTGTGCATGCCATAAGCTTCTACAGTTGCCTTAATTTCGTGGTGATCATCTCTCACACAGCTCTGCAACGGAAGTCAGAAGTATGCAGGTTTTCAATGTTATTTTTTATTATTACTTTTTTTAAATTGGTTTACACAAGTAGAAGTGCATGATCCAGTGTAGTTATAGAAAAAGGTCTTCAAATAATTATGTATTTGGAATCACATATGTTACCTATAACATTGAAATAACATAACAAGTAAGTAAGCAATAGTAAGGAGGAAGTGAAATTAAGTTCTTGTAGTCCTGGTCTATATATGATAAAATTGCTGCAGGAAGAAGAGAGTGAGAAGAAAGAAAAAGCAAAAACGAAATAAGCGATACGAAAATCTATTAACAACATACATATGCAAGTTGAAATACAATATATTCATGTTATCCTGTAAACTGTTTATCCCCTTCACTGCTAGGCCTTTCCACCCCCCCTGTGCTAAGCCTTTTTTTGGCTATTTGGGGTAGTTCGCGCTTAGGCCCCTGTAACTTTTTGACCACATAAGGTATGGGTGTCCAATGCAGAATTGGCTAAAAACGTATTTTTAAAAAAATGTAGCGCTTAGAATTCTTGATGCTATACCCTTAATCCCTAAGTTTTTGGCTCTTCCCAGTCACAGGCCCTTGCCCCACCCACACAAGTGAGGTATCATTTTACTCGGGAGACTGAGGGGAATGCTGTGGGGTAGGACATTTGTGCCGGCACAGTGATTCCATGCACAAATATGTGGAAAATGTGGTTTTTTCCAGCTAAATTTGAGGTTTGCAGGGGATTCTGGGCAGGAAAACGTTGGGGGATCCACGCAAGCCATACCTCGCTGGACTCCCCCGGGTCTCTAGTTTACAGAAATGTGTGGGTTTGGTAGTTTCCCAAGATGGCCGCCGAGCCCGGGGCAAAAAAACCCAGGTGACCCCCCTTGCAAAACCAGGTTGTTTTGTGATAGGTAATTTTTATGTCTCCTCAATACGTTTTGGGCCCTTGCCTGTCGCTGGTACTTGACCCACCCACGCGAGTGAGATACCATTTTTATCGGGAGACCTGGGGGAATGCTGGGTGGTAGGAAATTTGTGGATTCATGCAGATTCCAGAACTTTCCCACACAGAAATTTGAGAAAATGCTTATTTTTTCAGCTAAATTTGAGGTTTGCAGGGGATTCTGGGTAGGAAACCTTTGGGGGGTCCATGCAAGCCATACCTCACTGGACTCCCCCGGGTATCTAGTTTTCAGAAATGTATGGGTTTGGTAGGTTTCCCAAGATGGCCGCCGAGCCCGGGGCCAAAAACCCAGGTGACCCCCCTTGCAAAACCAGTTTGTTTTGTGATAGGTAATTTTGATGTCTCCTCAATACGTTTCGGGCCCTTGCCTGTTGCGGGTACTTGACCCACCCACGCGAGTGAGGTACTATTTTTATCAGGAAACCTGGACGAACACTGGGTGGTAGGAAATTTGTGGATCCATGCAGATTCCAGGACTTTTCCACACAGAAATTTGAGAAACATTTGATTTTTTTTCAGCTAAATTTGAGGTTTGCTTGGGATTCTGGGTAGGAAAACATTGGGGGATCAACACAAACCATAATTCGCTGGATTCCCCCGGGTGTCTAATTTTCAGAAATTTGTGGGTTCGGTAGGTTTCCCTAGATGGCTGCCGACTCCGGGACCAAAAACGCAGATGCCCCCTATGTATCCAAAAACGACCTGGTTTTGCAAGGGGGGTCACATGAGTTTTTGGTCCCGGGCTTGGCGGCCATCTAGGGAAACCTACCAAACCCACACCTTTCTGAAAACTAGACACCCGGGGGAGTTCAGAGAGGTATGGCTTGCATAGATCCCCCAAAGTTTCCCTACCCAGAATCCCCTGCAAACCTCAAATTTTGATAAAAAATCAAATTCTTCTCAAATTCGGTGTGGGAAAGTTGTAGAATCACCGGGCTGACATAAATTTCCTACCACCCAGCACTCCCCCAGGTCTCTTGATAAAAATGGTACCTCACTCGTGTGGGTGGGTCAAGTACCCGCGACAGGCAAGGGCCCAAAACGTATTGCAGAGACATCAAAATTACCTATCACAAAACTATGTTTTTGCAAGGGGGGTCACATGAGTTTTTGGTCCCGGGCTTGGCGGCCATCTAGGGAAACCTACCAAACCCACACATTTCTGAAAACTAGAGACCCGGGGGAGTCCAGGGAGGTATGGCTTGCGTGGATCCCCCAACATTTCCCTACTGAGAATCCCCTGCAAACCTCAAATTTTGCTGAAAAAAAGCAAATTTTTCTCAAATTTCTCTGTGGGAAAGTTGTGGGATTACCGGGCTGACACAAATTTCCTACCACCCAGCGTACCCTGATCTCCTGATAAAAATGGTACCTCAGTCGTGTGGGTGGGTCAAGTACCCGTGATATGCAAGGGCCCAAAACGTATTGAGGAGACATCAAAATTACCTATCACAAAACAACCTGGTTTTGCAAGGGGGGTCACCTGGGTTTTTGACCCCGGGCTCGGCGGCCATCTTGGTAAACCTACCAAAACCACACATTTCTAAAAACTAGACACTCGGGGGAGTCCAGTGAGGTTTGACTTGCGTGGGCCCCCCAATGTTTTACTACCCAGAATCCCCTGCAAACCTCAAATTTAGCTGAAAATATCACTTTTTTCTCAAATTTCTGTGTGGGAAAGTTATGGGATCACCGGGCTGACACAAATTTCCTACCATCCAGCGTTCCCCCAGGTCTCCCGATAACAATGGTACCTCACTTGCGTGGGTAGGTCAAGTGCCCGCGACAGGCAAGGGCCCAAAACGTATTGAGGAGACATCAAAATTACCTATCACAAAACAACCTAGTTTTGCAAGGGGAGTCACCTGGGTTTTTGGCCTTGGGCTCGGCGGCCATCTTGGGAAACCTACCAAACCCACACATTTCTGAAAACTAGACACCCGGGGAAGTCCAGTGAGGTTTGGCTTGCATGGGCCCTCCCAACGTTATGGGTAGGACATTTGTGCCGGCCCGGTGATTCCATGCAAAAATATGTGGAAAATGTGTTTTTTCCAGCTAAATTTGAGGTTTGCAGGGGATTCTGGGTAGGAAAATGTTGGGAGATCCATACCTCGCTGGACTCCCCCGGGTCTCTAGTTTTCAGAAATGTGGGGGTTTGGTAGTTTCCCAAGATGGCTTCCGAGCCCAGGGCCAAAAACCCAGGTGTCCCCCCTTGCAAAACCAGGTTGTTTTGTGATAGGTCATTTTGTTGTCTCCTCAATACATTTTGGGCCCTTGCCTGTTGCGGGTACTTGACCCACCCACGCGAGTGAGGTACCATTTTTATCGAGAGACCTAGGGGAACGCTGGGTGGTAGGAAATTTGTGGATCCATGCAGATTCCAGAACTTTCCCACACAGAAATTTGAGCTAGGGTTCAAAATCTACAGCTAGGCACTTTGCAAAAAAAGGGTCCGCTTTCACTGTAAAAATGTTGTGCCCACGTTGCGTTTTATGCCATTTCCTGTTGCGGGCACTAGGCCTACCCACACAAGTGAGGTACCATTTTTATCGGAAGACTTTGGGGAATGTGGGGTCGGTGAAATTTTGTGGATCCACGCAGATTCCAGAACTTTCCATCACAGAAATATAAGGATTTTTTTTTTTTTACAAACTTTGAGGTTTGCAAGGGATTCTAGGTAACAGAACTTGGTGAGAGCCAGACAAGTCACCCCATCCTCGATTCCCCTGGGTGTCTAGTTTTCAAAAATGTATAGGTTTGGTAGGATTCCCTAGGTGCCGGCAGAGCTGGGTTCAAAATCTACAGCCAGGCACTTTGCAAAAAGAGAGTCAGTTTTCACTGTAAAAATGTGGTGTGTCCATGTTGCATTCTGGGCCGTTTCCTGTCGTGGGCACTAGGCCTACCCACACACGTGAGGTACCATTTTTATCGGAAGACATTGGGGAATGCACAGTGGGTGGAATTTTGTTGATCCATGCAGATCGCAGAACTTTCCATCACAGAAATGTGAGGAAAATGTGTTTTTTAAACTAAGTTTGAGGTTTGCAAGGGATTCACCCCATCCTGGATTCCCCTTGGTGTCTAGTTTTCAAAAAATGTACAGGTTTGCTAGGTTTCCCTATGTGCCGGCTGCGCTAGGGCCCAAAATCCACAGGTAGGTACACTACTAAAAACAAGTCCGTGCCTAGTGGGCTTTCTGCCGCCCTGGGGGGGAATTGGGGGGAATGGGGGGGGGGGTTTGCCCTGATATGCCCTCAATGGGGGCAGAACGACTGTGGCTATTTGTTTGGGGGGTCAGGGCATTTGTATGCCCATTCTGGGCAGCCCCCACGCATAAAAAAAGCCAGCATAATCGCTGGCGCCTAGTGGGCTCTCTGAGGCCCCCTGGGGGCAGATCAGGGGCTACTGCTCCCATCTGTCTCCTGGGGGGGCAGAAAGTCTATGGCATTTTTGGAGGGTGGTGGGGGCATTGGCATGCCCATTATGGGCAGCCCACACCCCTGAATGAAAAAATAAATATTCCCTGATGCCTATTGGGCTTTCCGCTCCCCCCCCCCGGGTGAAGGGGGGCCTGCTATGGGCCCCAAAAGACAGATTCCGGCAGCTGATTCATTCCAGAGAAACCGAATCGGAACGGCTGTCCTAATCATCATCATACTCACTGGCTTGGAAACCAAGTCCATAGAGCTGTACGATTCGGCTCTGAAGCATTTAGAAGGTAAGATCTTACCTATGAAATTTAACATTTCAGTTGAAAATTCTTGTAATTATGGGCAACAGAACATGTGAGCAAGATGGTCTTTTGGTGAGTTGCAGCTTCAACATAGGGAGTTGTCTCTAAGGTTCAGCTTCTGTAACTTCTGTTGAATCCAAAATGTCCTATGAAAAAATTGCTATTTTGTTTGAAAGAGAGAGAGAGTGTTGATTTACTTTTAACATAAGAGGGACAAATCAAAGGCCAATTCTAGACAGTTTCATCTGAGATTTGTCTGATTCCCATTTAGATTGAGTTATTTTAATTAGCTTAGGGGTCTAAGGGAGGAGCAGGGCATACGTTTAAAGAAACACCATGTACAGCTTTTCTTAAAGATTAAATCAATAATATAAGGAGCCATTTAATTATTTTTTTAGCTTTGCTAATTGCATCTTTAATTTTTGGGAAAGTATGAAATTCTTTGTTATTTAAGTTACAGATGCCCTGAAGGATAGCAAATGAAATTTACTTGTATTTATTGTTTTAACATGAATATACCACTAGAATGCAATTTGTCCCAATTTATGATTTGACTATCGATTTTAATGCTTTTGTTACATCAAACAGATGCTGCATTAGAATACTGAAGTTTAGTTTCCATCTTTAAATCAGTATGTAAGATGAGTTTGTTAGTTAAAGTCATCAAAAATTAGATACTATTGGAGTTTTGGAGGATTGATTTTTTCACTTGCATATCGGTTGATACAAGTTATAATGAGGTAACCATCTGGAGCCTTGTTTAAGTAAGAATGCTACTTGGTAATCTTTAGAATTAGCTAGTTTACCTTCTTCTTGATCCTTGGAGAATCTTAAAGAAATTCTGGCTGTTTCCCGACTCCAAAGGAAATTTTTTATAATATTGTCTAACTTAGTAAAAGATGTCATATTAAAGTTTTGCAGGAATTTTACTTAATAGGACATTTATCATAGCGGTTACCATCATTGTAGGAAATTGGATTATTAGTTTGCAGGATGTGAGGCCTACACAAGTAATAGGTCCAACATTTCCCCTTACTGGGAGCAAAGCACCCCATTGTGATATCTCTATGGACTTTGTAGGCCAAAGGGAAAGGAAACTGCACTGTAAGGCAGATTTGCCCCTATATGTATAACAAAGTGTCACTACAGACTAACCAGTAAATCATACTAACTTTCCCTATGAGGAACCGGAAATTGCACTAGGGGAATCAAATCTCACTCTCGCTCATTAACTTACCGTTCTGGAGCCGCGCTTGAGATAAAATTCTGCCACATGACAATTGACGAGATTTTGGCCAGATCTCTGCGCTATAAGAGGAATGCAAAGATGCCAAAGTTCTGACAACTCCTCAGGCGGAATGGAGTAGTCCCCTCACCCCCTAATTAAAATCCATCCATGTCATAATTAGTCCATCCTAGTCTCTATGTTAAAGATACCAAAGTTGTGTTATTCTCTTGGCACTTAATGTTCCAGTTTACACAACTGCACTTTAGATGTGCTCTATTTCCTCTGGAGATGCTGCTGCACTTTCTCCTCAAAACACCCTTAACCTTCAAGCTTTCATAAAGAAACTTATGATCGAAAACTGGATTTGACTTTTACTATTTCAGAGTTGTCAATAGCTGTTTTCACATGACATCAGCGTTTGACACCAGCAGCCTCAACATTCCACTGGATCATCTGAGGAGAGGAGTAAAATTTGAAATACTGAGAACAGATGATGTCATTCTTATGACTTATCTTAGACAACTTATATTCTCCTTTCTCATCTAAACTAGTACGCCAATCCTTTGGTGTTCCTCAAGGTTTTGTAATTTTGCTAATGGTTTGTAGACTTTTAAATTTCCCCACTCGGACAACATCATTAAAGATTACATTCTGCTGACAATATCAAGATTCAGCAACATTTAATGGGAGACTGGTTGAATTCACTATCTAAGCTGAGGCAGCGCTTGCGGTGTATTGGCAACTTAATGAATAACAATTGAATGCTTCTAAGAACAAAGACTGTGAACTTTTACCCCTCGAAATGTACAATCTCTGCCCATTTCTCTATCTGTAAGATGCGTATAGAACTTTGCTTTAAATGCTTTCCGCTAAGCCCCAGAGATTCTCACAACTTCTTTCTGCTGGTCATCAGTCATCAATTAACTTGTTGTTCCATCTTTGGAGATTTATTTCTTTGAGTAACATAATCCATAGGTTACAAGTTGCGTTTCTACACAACTTCAGCGTATCATAGCTGCCAAAAACTTTTGGTATCTTGTGATACTTTAATAAACATCTACTTTAACTAATGACACTTGGCAAAGGTCTTGATCAAGCACATGAAACTAAACAGGTGAGTTTGTGTAAACATTCCACTCCCTAACAATCCTAGAACTGTAAAATCACTGTGGTAGGAGGAAGCACTTCTTCCTTCGATCTCCATGCCTAGTATCAACCGCAGTGATTTGACCACAAATAAACTTGTGTTTGACCATATGAAGAGATATGGAAATTACATTCAATAAAGATATCACATAAATTGAGCACTGGATGTGCTAACTTATGACAAGTTCTCTGCCACAGTTTTAGCTGACTCCTGAATTATATAGTTAAAGAGCTGTAACTGTACAACTATATCACCTAAGACAGTGGTAAATTGTTACATATATATTGGAAGTTTAAAGGCATGTGCTGCTTTTGGCTGGGCATGTAGCACCTTTTGATGATAAGTAAAGTAAACAACATAACATAACACTATAACATACACAAGAAATATAACAGCACAAGAAAAACGCAATGAAACATGGCAAAAGCAGCACAACACAACATCACATTGCAATAATGCAGCACAAAAACACAGCAACATACAAAACACATCACAACCACAACAAAATGCCACACAACACATATTTATAATAAAACTTTTACATACATCATCACCTCCAGAAACCTGCTTGCATAAGAGATGTTTGCACCAAACCCTACCTTAACTTACCACAAAACACATGCAACAGTGCCAGTGAAAAATGATTTTTCATATATATATATATATATATATATATATATATATATATATATATATATATATTCACTGAAAAAACTGAAGGTTACAGAGACGTTATAGTTAATCTCAGGGGCTACTTGTATAAAACCAGAGCAATTCAGCTGTTATAGTTAGTGAGCTAACTATAACTCATGTCCCTGCAATGCACTGCTTATGATCTCACATATTACATCACTCATGGCATGGTCAGTGACATCACTGATGACATTGCTGGTGACATCTCAAATGACGTCACTGGGATAGCACCCCAGGACATTGCTGGAGCTGGCCCTGTGGGGTGGTGGTCCCCAGGGCCATCTAGGGCTCCATGAGTGGGGCAGCGCTTCCCCATGTAGTTAAGCCCCAGGGAGGTGTTGGTCCTCGGGCTGCGGGGGCCACACAGCCCCCTTATGTAATTTTAGAGAGTTGCCCCGGGGATGTGGCTGTTCCCGGGGCTGCTTGGGGAGGCAGGAGCCCCCCATGCATTGATATTAAATTTAGCCCCAGGGAGGTGGCAGTTCCCAGGGCTGCGGGGGATGCCATTAGGGCCTCATCCCTTATTAATTTATATTCCTTAGCCCCGGGATGTGGTGGTCCCCTGGGTTGTGAGGGGCCGTGCGGGCCTCCTGCATCACATTATAAATCTTTGCCCCAGGGACGTGGTGGTCCCCGGGGTGCGGGGGTGCCACATGGACTATGATTACCTAGTAAATGCAGCCTCACCCAACTTTTTCTGCTTCCTGAAATGTGTGCAAGAATTTGTTTATCTTCTCCCTGTGACAGAAAGGACAAAAATGACAATGGTGCTTATCTCTCTTCATCTCAAGTAGCTGAGCAGAATTTATCTTTGTATGTCACATTGGCGACTTACTACTTATTAGATATTGGGTTATTCATTGAAAAGGATGTGAGTACTTCACAAGTAATAAGTCCGCAATTTTCCCTTTACTAGGAACAAGTGCCCAATTGTAGCGCTTGACTCTTTAGGATAGCAAATCAGAGTAATCCAAGGCCTATTCAGGGAAGGTGATGTGAGCTAATACCCCCGCTCACTAGTATGGCACAATAACAGTCAATAAATCATTGCCCAGATGGTGCTTTTTGTTATTAAAAAAAAGAAAAGTACTTTTATTACAAGCACATTACTAAATACTATGCATTAATTATAAATATATACAATCAGATGGATGGAAATATCTTTGATAACTCTCTCATAACAGTTTACAACTCCAGCAAGCCCTAAACTAGCAATGCCAATGAATCCCTCTATACTTGCTCTATCATCACATTTAAGCGTGTGTCAGAATAAATAAGACAGGTTTACTTATTAATAATGGAGAAACTGGCATTCAAGTCATCTTAGACTGTGTTTGATGTTGCTTACCACAGCATGCTGCTTAAGACATTGGAAGCAACTGATGTCACTGATACAGTCCTGACATGGATACAATCTTTTACTCCAGGGTGATCACAAGTGGCCCCTCTTCCCCCATACTCTGAAGTTTTAAAGCATCAAATTGCGGTGCCCATCAAGGGTCAATCCTCTCGAGCTTGTTGTTAAACATGATCATGCGTCCCCTTGCCCAATTACTCTACCAGTCAGGGGGACACTTTAACATGCATGCTGACACAACTCAGCTCTTTAATCTTCCTAGTGCACAACGATCTCCTGAGTAAAAGACAAGGGGGCAGATTTACAAGCCCCTTGCGCCACTTTTGCGTCATTTTTAACATGGGAAAAGTGACGCAAAAGTGGCGCAAGGGGCTTGTAAATCTGTCCCAAGATCTTTAACAGAGGCTCTCGCCATCATCAGGGGATCGATGACCAACAAATTCCTGACGGTGAACCTGACGAAAACTGAAATTCTAATTACCTCTAGTTATAATGGAAAAGGAAATGGAAAGGCAATATTCTTTTTTCTATGGGCCATCATTCCACCCTTGAGCTGTTTCTTAGTACTGCAAACAAAAGGGATTATGATTACCCAATGTAATTGTACTCAAGTGCCAGGCGTCGGATGGATGTAAGGCTCAGTCGGCCTGGGAGTTACTCAAACTCACTTTTAGCTTGCCGTATGTGTCAGTGGAGAGACTCTAGCTGACTGAGCCATCCTGCCGACTTTATATTACACATCCTGATGGCTTTATATCATGCACTCTTAAAACGCACCCCAGAAAACGCGCTCTTTCGATCTAGGATGTATGACTGAAAGAGAAAGTGGCGATCTTCAAATTCTGCAAAATTCGAATAATCTGATGCGTTTAGGAGAACAATGAACGATGAACAGAGACTGAGATTAAGACCAAATGGTACACACACAAAGACATGACAGAACAGTAATAGTGTTTAACTTGCTCTTAGCCGTGATCATTTCGAAGCATCCTAAAATGTTGGAAAGCACGGATTATTTAAGAAGTGCAGAAATGCGTTTTATCTGGATCTGAGGAATATTTTGCATTTAATTTTGTAGCAGCCATTTTAGCTTCAAGACAGTTGGATTCAGCAAGTGACCCTTTCAAGTTCCATCAAGTGACTTATTTTATAACTCCTTTCATCTGTTCACTCACCGCAAACTGAAATTATCTGCTTCAGACTTTCTCTGTCTCTGGGTAGTGTTTAAAAAATAATATTCCTTTCCAAGCCGTTAAATGAATCTATTTCCTGCACGGTGCCTTTTTGTGTAACATCACATTTTATCATCAAAAAAGAGTTTGTGTGATCTGAATGTTGTGACAGGTTTATAGCTCTCATGCCAACCGGCCACCTCTACTGTCGAAAACTTCAAATACGACTAAAAGCTTTTTGACTATGCTTAATTTAGTAAAATGTTCCTGCATTACTTACTTGCACCTTTGAAGCAATCAAGTTGTCAGAGTTTATACAAAACAATGTGTATTTACCTAATTTGCTCTGGAATAATGTATGCCAGTATTGCATTTTATGCTGCGGTCTCCAATAAGCGAAGATCAGAATTAAAATGACAGGAAGGATGCACATTAATATGGGGGAAGAGGCCTGCATTTCACTCCAGCATTAAAGGAGTTTATATTTAGTGTTAAATTAAGGGCCTGACTACATAAAGGTAATCATTTCTGGCAAACATTGGGTAGCAAACGACACAACTAAAGTTAGCATGAAAATGTAGCTTTTTAGTTGCTGAATAAGATCGTGAATTTTTCAGAATACAGACAACACTTGTAGGACGAAAATATGATCGGTTATAGGAAAAGATATAGTGCGATGTGGCGCACCTGGGAGACACCAGTGACCAGTGCAAGTTGATTAGTCTTTGTGTTCCTATGGGTTTTCGGGCTTCCGAACACTACACTTATGCAGATGACCTACCAAATTCTAAAACGTGGGGATGCTGCTCTCTACCTGAAGTAACACTGAGTGGCACTACAAGAACTAGGGGATATAGGGGTTGTGGTCACGCCCCCATACGCTTTTTCCACACTTGCTGTTTTGAAAAAATAAATAAACAGAAGTATGTGCAATGTGTGTAGCTCGATGAGGTGGCACCAATGCAAGTTGATTTGATTCTATGCTCCTTTTCGCATTCTGGTACCCAAAAAGTACAAACCGAAAAAGCCCACCAAACCCTAAAGAGAGTTTCAACAAGGGACTTATAGTTCTCCCAGAAATCAAGTGAGGTAGGACCTTAAGAACCAGGAGACATCATGGCTGTGGAAATGCCCTTCAATCAATCAATCGAGATTTATAAAGTTTGGCAAATCACCCTTGAGGGTCTTAAGGCTCTGTCTTTAGTACCTTACTGAATTCCTGGAGTGATGAGGCACAGCTGAGGTGCAGGGGAAGGTCATTCCTAGCTTTGCCCACCAACTGTGAGAAGGAGCGTCCTCCACTGTTGCTTCGGTGGATCCGAGGGGTGTCTGGGAGGAAGAGGAAGAGCAAGATAGATCGTAGGTGTTTGGTAGGTTGGTGGAAGGTCATGCATTTGTTGATGTATGCTGGTCCTTCGTTGTGCAAGGCTTTGTATGTGATGGTCAGCATCTTGAACTGGCATCTCTTCTGGATTGGGAGCCAGTGTAGCCTCTTGAGGTGCGGTGTGATGTGAGATTGTCTAGGGAGGTTGAGGATGAGTCTTGCCACTAAGTTTTGCATTGTCTGTAGTCTTTTCAGTAGGTGTGCAGTGATTCCTACGCAGAGTGTGATCCCATAGTCCAGCCTGCTGGTGACGAGGGCCTGTGTGACTGTCCTTTTGGTGTTGACTGGGAGCCACCTGAAGGTCTTGCATAGCATGTGTAGGATGTGGAAGCAGACGGATGAGACTGCATTTACCTGTTTCTTCATAGGTAGCTTGCTGTCCAGGATGATGCTGAGGTTGCGGGTGTGGTCTGTCGGGGTGGGTGATGAGCTGAGTTCAACAGGCCACCATGCATTGTTCCAAGGCAAGGTGTTGTTCCCAAAGATGAGGACTTCCATCCTGTCCGAGTTCAGCTTAAGGCAGCTGTCCATAATCCAGTTGGCAACGTTCATCATACATCTACGGAAGCTGACTCTGGTGGTGGAGAGGTCTTCTGACCACGAGAGGATGAGTTGAGTGTCATCAGCGTAGTAGATGATGTTGAGTCCGTGCAATCTGATGGTGTCAGCCACGGGGGTCCTGTACGTGTTGAAGAAGGAGGGGCTGAGGGATGATGCCGCAGATTATTTTCTTGGCTTTCAACGTGAACCGTGGGAGACGGTTTCTCCTGGTTCTCCAGGTGAGGTATGAGGCAATCAATCTGAGTGCATCTCCTTGCATTCCAATGTGGTGGAGTCTGTTGACCAAAATGTGATATGAGACAGTGTCAAAGGCAGCTGATAGGTCCAGGAGGATGAGGGCTGCTGTTTCGTCATGGTCCAGGAGGGCCTTGATGTTGTTGGTGGCAAACAGGGCTGTCTTGGTACTGGGGTTGGCTCGGAATCCAGATTGAGAGGGGTCCAGGAAGTTATTGTGGTGCAGGTGTTTGGCGAGTTGCGGGTTGATTTCCTTCTCGAGGACCTTCACTGGAAAGGGGAGCAGGGAGATGGGCTGGTAGTTCTTTGGTTCTTCTGGGTTGGTGGAGGGTTTCTTCAGGAGGGGCCTCACTTCAGCATGTTTCCAGTCCTCGGGGAAGGAAACTGAGGTGATGGAGGTGTTCAGGACTTTCGTCATCAATCATCTTGATCCTAAGGTTGAAGATGTGGTGAGGGCAGGGGTTCCTGGGTGCACCCGAGTGCATGGAGTTCATGATGGCGATTGAGGTTTGAGTTGTGAGAGGAACCCAATTGGTGAACAGGTGTTTAGAGTTTGTGTTCGTGGGTGTGATCAGGCTGATGTTGTTGGCGGCTGGGGATTCAGGTTTGAAGTTTTCATAGATGACTGAGATCTTGTTGTAGAAGAATTCTGCCAGGGTGTCACACAGTTTTTGGGAGGGAGTGATGCCGTTCTCAGCGGCAATGTGGTTAGAGAACTCTTTCACGATGGTGAAGAGCCCCCTGCTGCAGTAAGTGCTGGTTCCTATGCGGTCTGCTAGAGCATTTTTCTTTGTTTCTTTCAGGAGGCAGTGGTACTGGTTGAGTGCTGTCTTGAAGGTGGTGTGGTCTCCTGCCCCTTTGCTGGTGCAACACTTCCTTTCTAGTTGTCGGCAGTTGTGTTTGGTGGCTTTCAGTTCTGTGGTGAACCAGCTAGGTCTTCTGGCAGGTCCTTTGGCTTTGGCAGGCTTGGCGGGGGCAATAGTGTCAGTGCATTCTGTGATCCACTGGGAGAAGTTCTTCCCAGTCTGATCTGTGGTTGGAGGTTGTGTCGGGGAGGTGGCAATTGAGAGCGGTGTTCCACTGGTCTTCTGATGTCTTTTTCCAGTTCCTGCATGTGGAGCTGGGGGGCATGGTGCCAGTGTTGGTAGGTCATGAGATGGTGATGTGGACACTGTAGTGGTCGGTCCAGGTGAGCTGTGATATGTGGTTGAACTTGACTTTGTTCCTGGATGTGAAGGTGGGGTCAAGCATGTGTACTGCGATGTGGGTAGGGTCAGTGACAAGTTGCTTGAGGCTGATGTTGCTCATGCTTTCCAGAAGGTCAATTGTGTTGGTGTTGCTGGGGTTGTCGAAGTGGAAGTTAAGATCCCCGGAGTCGATGACCATCGGGGCAATGAGGTCAGGGATGGCATTGCAGAAGCTTGGGCATGGTCCTGGTGGTCTGTAGGCGAGGGTGTCTCTGATGGGTCTTTTTCCAACTATGTGAAGTAGGAAGTTGAAATGCTCCATTCTAGGGGTAGAGGCATCTGAGGAGGTCATGCAGCGGATGGTGTCCTTGTAGATAATGACAATTCCGTCTCTGTGCTTGTTGGTTCAGTCCTGGTGTGTTATCTTGTAGCCTTCGGGAGTGGCAATGGTGATGTCCAGCAAGGAGGCGATGTTTAGCCAGATCTCTGGGATGAAGATGACGTCCTGGGTGAGGGATGAGATTGTGCCCCAGATCTCCATAGCATGCTTGCCGAGCGATCTTGGGTTGAGTAGAATGCACTTGAGTTGTGCCGTGCCAGTCTGGACAGACTGCAAGAATTAGAAGATGTGGGCTATGGTAGAGTGGCATGCCTACTCCTGCACTTTAAAGAAAGTGAATTCTTCTGCAGAATTGCGACACCTGAGTGAAGTCCAAGGCAAGATGAAGGTCATCCTGATCCCATCAGGAACCCTCAAAGCTAAGAGCCAGATTTATATTCTTGTGGATGGCCTGTTTTTCTACCAGGGCAATGTAGTAAACTACTAAGTCACTCTGACAACGGTACCGTCCTCCAGATTTAGAAATGACCATCAAGTAGGCAATCATTTCTTAAAGTATTGCCAGGAACCACTGTTGCGGCGGTCCCTGTCAATGCTTTTTGCAGTTCGGTGCTGGGCTCCATCAACATGACAGAGTCCTGCACCAAATTGTTTTCTTCTTTATTTCAAAAAGGAAAACCCTGAAGCAGAATTTTCTTTTTCAAAATAAAAAAAAAATGCTTCCCTCGCCTGGGGTGGGGAGCATTTAGAAGTTTTCACTAACCCTTTCCGCCAGGGATTCGTGGGCTGACAGGCCTCTAATTTCACCCATCTAAATCAGTTGAGCGGATTTAGAGGTCTGCCTCCAACAGATCTTGCTCCATAGGGCCGTCAGAAGGGTTTAATCATGAAGTAGTCTCTGCCATAATTAAAAAAAGGTCTGCCCACATCTAAATTCAGCGTACGGACCATTATGTTGGCGGTAAGCATACTCCATCACCATTGCGACAAAGTATGCTTACCACCAACATATAAATCGGGCCCTAAATCAGGACAGTCTGCCTACATCCATCAATGAGACTCCTGAACTAATTTAATGTTGGTTAGGTTCTTTCAATAAACCCAAGTGCCCCCGATGTATTTTGATCTTCCTGCCAAATGTGCACGAGGGTTTGGCCTAGCACCAACATAATCTTACAGATTACTGAGCATTTATCTGTTTATTGTTGGAAATCATTTTTGGATTTATAGATTAACTACTGGACTCATTATATGTAATTATGGTCAAGAGGCAGGCTTCGGCCCATCTCCTAATGTTAACAACAAAGGAAAGCCAACAGCACAGTTCAGTCATACTATAAAAGAAATATAGCTCCTTCTTCTTGAAGTCATTACACATCTAGGCACTAATATCCATGTAAATTGATAGTGTAGTGAATGAGAATCCAAGTTTATTGCAAAATAGCAGCTCTAAGAGGAAGTTACCCAAACAGTCTCTAAGAACAATACTATACCGAAGGAAGAGGCCTACTTTGCCACAGTGAATTGAGGAAAATTTACATTTTGTGTTTCAGTTTCACGGCACACTTCTATTCTTGTCTATGTGACCCTCTACTTTTTTAGGAGATGAGGTGTAGGAAGGTGGAATCTGACTATATGGTTGCCCCCACTTTTTTTCTGGTGTTTTGCTGGTTTATGACTTAGTTGGACTGGGATCCTGCTATTCAGGGCCCCAGTCTATCTGCTTTCTCTGTAAAAAGGTTTCCATGTGCCTTAGGCACATCTCTGATTGGAATCTGGAGTGCCCTTATAAGTCCCTAGTATATTGTATACTATGTACCCAGGGCATAGGTACCTCAGAGGCCTACCAGGGGCTGCAGCATGTATTGTGCCACCCCTGGAAGGCCATCCAAACTGACACCACAGGTCTGCTACTGCAGCCTGGGTAAGGTGGTGCATGCACCCCTTACTGTGATATAGGTTACCTATATCACTATATACATACACACATATAAACCTATAAGTCACTCCTATGGCAGGCCTTATCAATCCTGAAGGCAGAGTGCGTGGTTCCTATGTGAGAGGGTGCCCCTGCATGAGCAGGGCCCCTCTGCAGCGTTCGGAGACCCTTCTCTGATGCTGTTTGTAGTGCAGCCTGACCATATACTCTTAAGCGCATTATAACCTCGCGTTAACTGCTAACTTTGTAATGGCTGCACCGAAACATGTCGTGTTTGGTGTCACACATCTTGGAATACTACCCCCCCGCCAATTCTGGCGGCGGGGGTAGCATTCCACCCTTCTAGAGGGAGAGACATGTTAACCCTGGCCTGGCCGGTAACTTCTTTCTAAAGCCCTGGCATCACAAAATGGATGCTGCTGCCACAGACACAAGTCTGGCCTCCTGCTGCTGGACAAAACTCCGGCAGGGGAGGCCTGGACAATAGGTTTCCTGTCCCAGGGAGGTGTGACCACCTCCCCAGACAGGATAGTGTGTATTGGGGCTGGGCGGGAGCACTTCGGGTGCTTTGAAGTCCTGCACTGGGGGCACACTTGGTGCCCCTGTGCATACCCCAGTTCAAAACGGATCAGGGGCTTGCAGCCCCTGCTTTGGCGCGAACTGGACAAAGGGAAAGGGGTGTAGCCACCCCTCTGCCCTGACCCACCCATAGGTGGGGCCATAGAGTAGTCCAACCCCTAAGCTTAGTATAAGTATAGGAACCCAGTCCTTAGGACTTTAGATTATCCCTGGACGAAACTCTGAAACAGAATCCTGGACCTTCGACGCTCTACTAAAGACTAGAGGACAGAAGAATCTCCCTTGGGGTCAAGGAGTGACTCCCCTGCTTGGCAGGCACCAAAGAAGCAATTGTCTGGTCTGCATCGCCTAAGCTCCCGTCGGACGCCGAAGTCTTTGCATCACCAGAGGTAGATTTCCAGACTTCCCCGAGGCTGCCCTGAGTTCCCAGCAAAGCTGAGGCCCGTAGCTGTTGTGGGTAACGTGGAACCGTGACCCCTGGACACCGCACGCATTTGCTAGTGCATCCTCTTCTGGGTCTCCCACGAAGTCGTGCTTTGGGCTCCGAGTAGCCCTAGCCTCCAGCACCAACTGCACCAAAGATCACTGGCCTCCACTCCACGAGTGTCCTGTGAGCCAGATCCACGTGCGACGTCTCGAGGCTCCTTTGCGGTCGCTAGCCTGTTGGCTAGTAGCCCTTCACGAAGGCCAATCCTTTTCTTCTTGGGCTCCCTGGTTGCTCCAGGCTTGCCCTCACTTACCCTTGCTGGGTGAGTTCCTCAGACCTTGTTGGTCTGCACCCTCGACGATCTTCATCTTCACTGAGACTTGCCGTTGCCAAGGCTTGTTGGGTCCAATCCAGTCGCCGACACCTCAGCACTCGACAGACATTGTGTACCAGCCCGAATCCTGCTCCTGGTCGCCAACAACGCCTCCTGGACCTCGTGGCTGAAGAGTCAAGACGACTGTCAATGCACTTGAAGCAAGCGACATCGGTGGGCATCTGTCCATCGCCTTCCTGGTCACTGGCTAGTGACCCAGACTCTGTCCCCTCTGCTTTCAGGTTCTTCAGATCTCCGATCCACTCTTGGATCCGCCCGGACACTTTCCACTTGGTCGCCAGCAGCACTTTGCAGCAGATCGCCATTCAAATCGACGACGAAACCCGACCCCGAAAGGCACCTATGCACCCGGCTTCCCTGGGTGAGGTAACACGAGTACTCCGGTGCTCCCGTGGGTAGAGACTCTAGAACGACCTAGTTCTCAAAGGATTTGCTCCAAGTCCTCCTTTAAGTGTCCCTTTTCTTTAATTTCCTGATCGCGACTTTCTCCATAGAAGTTAACGGCGTATCGCGGTTGTGTATTTACACTGCACGCGTCCCCCGTGGGTCCCCTGTGTCACTACCTTGGGTGGTTCCTTGTGGTCCAAGCACTTCTAGAGGCTCTAGGCCTAGTGTCTAGTTCAGTCGTGGTTCTTATACCACTTTATTGGTATATGGTTTGGTACGCCCCTAGGGCCCAAACGTTTATTTGTGCTACTACTGTGTTTAAATAACTTATAACTTGTGTACTTCGAACTCTAGCCTCATAAAGAGACTAGAGGGGTGTGTTTAGCAATAAATACATATATTTTGAATATATACCTGGTGTGGTGCATTTTCATTTGGTCACTCAAGAGATTATAGACTGGTAAAACAAGCTGCTTTACATTCCTTCAAGACTTAGCCTGAAGGCTGCTCTCCATAGCTACCACTAGGATAGCTTTCAATAAGGTTGTCTTTAACCTATCTCCAATAAGGGGTTGTTTGGACTGGTGCAAGGTGCCCACTATAATTAGTGGACAGCATATGCCAGGCCAACTTCTCACATTGGTGTGCAGCGTGTGGGATTCCAGCTTGCTATTGTTTTACCAGATAATCTCAATTGAATTGATCAACTGAAAACCACTAAAGGTACCTAAGGTACATATAAATTAAGCTTAGAATACAGTAAGTTCTACTGAACTTAGAGTTGTGTGTTAAGGGATAGCACACCCTTTCTACAACTCAAGAGAGTTTAGTAGGCCACACTAGAGTAGGTAGTGCATACACCACACCACACTAGTAATGTCTTCAAAGCCAGGACCTAGAGAGTCCTTGCCAGAAGCCACTGGGCTTCTTCCCTCCAAGTATGATACACTCCCATTCTTGGAATTGAGAGCATTAGGTAACTTGAGGAAACTGAAGACAGGCCAAAGTCCCACCACCCAACATCTTCGAGAGATGTTGGAGGCTTATGATCTCAGCAGGCCCTTAGGGACTGAAGGGGTAGGAGCAGAGGGTGGGGCAGAAGATGAGGATGGGGCCAGGGGTAGCAGTACCCCCAGCCCCCCCTCTGGAACTGACCAGGAGGGTGACAATGACCCTGACCTGGATAACCCAATCCCTCCTGTGGAAGATGAGGAGGAAGATCAGAATGATCCCCACTTTGTCCCCCAGGAAGGATTATGAGTGTGCCCAGAAGGTCTAGGTCTCCTTCTCAGGAGTCTAACCACTCAGGCACCTCAATAGGGACCTCTGTCTCCTCTCATAGGAGGGAATCCTCTCATGAGAGAAGAAAGAGGCTGATTCAATATGAGGAAGCTCAGCTTGAACTCAGAAAACAGCAACTGGCTATAGACAGGGAGTCCCTAGATCTCTACAGAGAGAGAAAAAAGTTGTGACTAGAGACCATGGTGGCAGCAATATCCCTAAAGATAGGGAAAGGTCTTATGACCATAGAAACCTAAACAAGATTGTCCCTCCCTACCAGAGTGGGGATGACATCCACAAATGGATAACTGCACTGGAGAGGGCCTGTAAAGTTCAGAGGGTCCCCCAGAAGCAGTGGGCAGCAATCTTGTGGCTCTCCTTTGCAGACAAAGGTAGAGACAAGCTCCTCACTGTAAGAGAAGAGGATGCTGACAATTACACAGTCTTGAAGAGTGCTCTGATAGATGGGTTTGGCCTAACCACTGAACAGTATAGGTTGAAGTTCAGAGACACCCAAAAAGCTCAGACTCAAGACTGGGTTGATTTTGTAGATTGTGCTACTAAGGCTCTGGAAGGTTGGATACATGGCAACAAAGTGCAGGACTTTTTAGGATTGTACAATTTGATTATGAGGGAGCAGATCCTTAATAATTGTCAAAACCAGCTTTTGCACCAGTATCTGGTGGACTCTGATCTGACCTCTCCCCAAGAATTGGGAAAGAAGGCAGACGGGTCAGAACCAGAGTAAAAACTAAAAATCAGGGTGGTGACCAGAAGAAAGATTCTACTAAGTCCCAAGAGAAAGGTGGGGATAAATCTAAGGATAAGTCCCCTACAGGGCCCCAAAATTCCTCTTCTGGGGGTGGGTCCCAAACTCCTTCCTCTCCTGAAAAGAAACCATATTGCCATGTCTGTAAAAAGCCTGGGCACTGGAAAACTGATCCCAGTTGCCCCAGGATTGGCAATAAAGAAAATGTTCCTCCCACAACTACTACCACCCCTCCTGGTACTACCAGTAGTAATCCTCCAGTTGGGAGTAGTGCACCCAAAAAGTTAGGTGCTTTTGCAAGAGGAACAGAGGTGGGCCCTAGTTTAGACAGGGACCCCTCAACAGACTCCTCTGACTCTGATGGTGGTATAGGATTTGCCACCTTTACCATGGGTCCCACAGCATTGGGCAGGTACAGATTGGAGCCAATAATTAATGGTCAGAAAGCTGTGGCATTTAGGGACACAGGGGCTAGTGTCACCATGGTGGCAGGGAAACTAGTCCCCCCTCACCAGCTTTTACCTGAGTTTAAATACCAGGTGACCAACATTGATGGTGTCAGAACAGATCACCCCATGGCCATAGTCAATCTCAGCTGGGAGGGGGTCACAGGCCCAAAAGTGTGGCAGTGTCCCCAACCCTACCTGTAGATTGCCTGATGGGCAATGATCTGGAAATTTCAGCCTGGGCTGAAGTTGAACACCAAACCCATCTCAGGATGCTGGGCGTCCCTGTAAAGGTTAGTGGGGCTGTGATGGCCACAGCCCCAGCCCAAGATTTTGGAGAGATGGAGCCTGGAAGAATGGCCCACTCTCCCCAAAAGAGAGCACAAGGGTTGAAGAAAAGTCTTCTTCCCTCCAGACAGTAGGTAAGGGTCAGCCTCCTCAGGGAACTGACCCTACCCCTAGTGAAGGAACTGCCCCAGAGGTAGTCAGGCCTGGCCTGGCCACACCCCTGATGGCAGAGGACCCTTCCAAGGTGGTACCCAGTCTGGAGGAGGTAACCTGCCCCTCTCTACCCTGCCTCAGCCAGCCCAGGGCTGCAGAGGTCAGGGAGGTCAGTGGACCCCCAAGGCCCCCTGTCCAGAGGAACCCCCCATCAGCAGATTAGGGGCACCCAGGCTAGTAGCCCTAGCCAGGTGAAAACTCCTCTACACACTGAGGGATCCCCCATACCTTTATGTAGGGACCTCCCCAGAAGGACTCTGGTAGGCAAGGGCAAACCTGGGACCAGAAGGTTCCAAACCTGCCATGTCCCTCCAGTAGTCCATCCAAAGGGACCCAACCCCCAGCTGTAGGCAGCCAAAGGTTGACCCTTAGAGCAAAGTGCAACTAAGTCATGGAAAGACAGGCATACATGGTGACCAGTGATCTGAGGAAGCTGAGACCAACATTCCTAGGGCCTCACTTCCCTACTCAGGCACCTCACCAGCCTTGTACTTTACCTAAGCACACCACAGGTAGTGATTCCCCATGGTGGAGTCCCTCTCATACCCTTAGGGTGAGGGATTGCTTAGTGGACCATAAGACAGGGGGCAACCATGCTAGTGCAGGTGCTTCCTTATATGGCCATTTAGTCAATGAAGGCTCAACTGGCCAAGGTTAGCCTTATCTCCTTTCATTTGGGGGGGGGTTATGTAGGAAGGTGGAATCTGACTATATGGTTGCCCCCACTTTTTTTCTGGTGTTTTGCTGGTTTATGACTCAGTTGGACTGGGATCCTGCTATTCAGGGCCCCAGTCTATCTGCTTTCTCTGTAAAAGGTTTCCATGTGCCTTAGGCACATTTCTGATTGGAATCTGGAGTGCCCTTATAAGTCCCTAGTATATGGTATACTATGTACCCAGGGCATAGGTACCTCAGAGGCCTACCAGGGGCTGCAGCATGTATTGTGCCACCCCTGGAAGGCCATCCAAACTGACACCACAGGTCTGCTACTGCAGCATGGGTAAGGTGGTGCATGCACTCTTACTGTGATATAGGTTACCTATATCACTATATACATACACACATATAAACCTATAAGTCACTCCTATGGCAGGCCTTATCAATCCTGAAGGCAGAGTGCGTGGTTCCTATGTGAGAGGGTGCCCCTGCATGAGCAGGGCCCCTCTGCAGCATTCGGAGACCCTTCTCTGATGCTGTTTGTAGTGCAGCCTGACCATATACTCTTAAGCGCATTATAACCTCACGTTAAATGCTAACTTTGGAATGGCTGCACCGCAACATGTCGTGTTTGGTGTCAAACATCTTGGAATACTACCCCCCGCCAATTCTGGCGGCGGGGGTAGCATTCAACCCTTCTAGAGGGAGAGACATGTTAACCCTGGCCTGGCCGGTAACTTCTTTCTAAAGCCCTGGCATCACAAAATGGATGCTGCTGCCACAGACACAAGTCTGGCCTCCTGCTGCTGGACGAAACTCCGGCAGGGGAGGCCTGGACAATAGGTTTCCTGTCCCAGGGAGGTGTGACCACCTCCCCAGACAGGATAGTGTGTATTGGGGCTGGGCGGGAGCACTTTCGGGTGCTTTGAAGTCCTGCACTGGGGGCACACTTGGTGACCCTAGTGCATACCCCAGTTCAAACCGGATCAGGGGCTTGCAGCCCCTGCTTTGGCGTGAACTGGACAAAGGGAAAGGGGTGTAGCCACCCCTCTGCCCTGACCCACCCATAGGTGGGGCCACAGAGTAGTCCAACCCCTAAGCTTAGTATAAGTATAGGAACCCAGTCCTTAGGACTTTAGATTATCCCTGGACGAAACTCTGAAACAGAATCCTGGACCTTCGACGCTCTACTAAAGACTAGAGGACAGAAGAATCTCCCTTGGGGTCAAGGAGTGACTTCCCTGCTTGGCAGGCACCAAAGAAGCAATTGTCTGGTCTGCATCGCCTAAGCTCCCGTCGGACGCCGAAGTCTTTGCATCACCAGAGGTGGATTTCCAGACTTCCCCGAGGCTGCCCTGAGTCCCCAGCAAAGCTGAGGCCCGTAGCTGTCGTGGGTAACGTGGAACCGTGACCCCTGGACACCGCACGCATTTGCTAGTGCATCCTCTTCTGGGTTTCCCACGAAGTCGTGCTTTGGGCTCCGAGTAGCCCTGGCCTCCAGCACCAACTGCACCAAAGATCACTGGCCTCCACTCCACGAGTGTCCTGTGAGCCAGATCCACGTGCAACATCTCGAGGCTCCTTCGCGGTCGCTAGCCCGTTGGCTAGTAGCCCTTCACGAAGGCCAATCCTTTTCTTCTTGGGCTCCCTGGTTGCTCCAGGCTTGCCCTCAATTACCCTTGCTGGGTGAGTTCCTCAGACCTTGCTGGTCTGTACCATCGATGATCTTCATCTTCACCGAGACTTGCCGTTCCCAAGGCTTGTTGGGTCCAATCTGGTCGCCGACACCTCAGCACTCGACAGACATTGTGTACCAGCCCGAATCCTGCTCCTGGTCGCCGACAACACCTCCTGGACCTCGTGGCTGAAGAGTCAAGACGACCATCAACGCACTTGAAGCAAGCGACATCGGTGGGCATCTGTCCATCGCCTTCCTGGTCACTGGCTAGTGACCCAGACTCTGTCCCCTCTGCTTTCAGGTTCTTCAGATCTCCGATCCACTCTTGGATCCGCCCGGACACTTTCCACTTGGTCGCCAGCAGCACTTTGCAGCAGATCGCCATTCAAATCGACGACGAAACCCGACCCCGAAAGGCACCTATGCACCCGGCTTCCCTGGGTGAGGTAACACGAGTACTCCGGTGCTCCCGTGGGTAGAGACTCTAGAACGACCTAGTTCTCAAAGGATTTGCTCCAAGTCCTCCTTTTAGTGTCCTTTTCTTTAATTTCCTGATCGCGACTTTCTCCATAGAAGTTAACGGCGTATCGCGGTTGTGTATTTACACTGCACGCGTCCCCCGTGGGTCCCCTGTGTCACTACCTTGGGTGGTTCCTTGTGGTCCAAGCACTTCTAGAGGCTCTAGGCCTAGTGTCTAGTTCAGTCGTGTTTCTTATACCACTTTATTGGTATATGGTTTGGTACGCCCCTAGGGCCCAAACGTGTATTTGTGCTACTACTGTGTTTAAATAACTTATAACTTGTGTACTTCGAACTCTAGCCTCATAAAGAGACTAGAGGGGTGTGTTTAGCAATAAATACATATATTTTGAATATATACCTGGTGTGGTGCTCTTTCATTTGGTCACTCAAGAGATTATAGACTGGTAAAACAAGCTGCTTTACATTCCTTCAAGACTTAGCCTGAAGGCTGCTCTCCATAGCTACCACTAGGATAGCTTTCAATAAGGTTGTCTTTAACCTATCTCCAATAAGGGGTTGTTTGGACTGGTGCAAGGTGCCCACTATAATTAGTGGACAGCATATGCCAGGCCAACTTCTCACATGATGTATAATCTCTTGTTTAGAATACTGACTCAATTGGAGGACCCCTTCCTAGATCTAGAGGCACATTAGTATCCACATTAGCCCCTGTAAATCTGGCACCTAAATCTAAAAAGCTCCTACAGATCATTTCAAAAACATAAATTCAAGGAGGCACCTCCTGGTAGAATGAAAGTGCCAAAAAAAAAGCCTCTGTATTCTACACAACATGCAGATATGTCATTGCTTGCGGAGAATATAAAGCCCTAAGGAGGCCACACACATTTACCTCACCTCAACAAGGGTTTTGTTGCCACACGTGTTTGTTTCTGAACACAAGTAACCTGTATTGATGTCAGGGGGTGCAAAAATTAAAAAATATTTGCTAACATACCTTAGTATATAGAGGAGGAAAATGTTATCAATGAGACTTAAGATGTACAACATTGCTATTGGATGGTCAGGAGTGAATTACTCAATAAGGTTGTGCGTTGACACAGCAGTGGATGCCGTAAAAATACTGCTACATGATGAAAGGTTTGTGCATTGATTGCTGTTCTTTGGACTGAGAACTCCTCCTCCTGAGGATTCCTGCATGCAGCTCAGGAACACAAACAAGGTAAATGCAAAAAGGTGCATTGCTTTCCCTACAAAAACGAATCTACTTTACCTTGAAACTGCAACATAACCATCTTTTATGCCTTCCCAACAAAAATTCGCACCAATAACTGACTGAAAATCCTCTCAGAGAACATGTTTGTTATAGTCACCAAAGTTAAAGATCTTGAGTGGCAAGAGTTCATATTGGACAAGAAATTATGTTGTGTCCATGCGCTATTGTTGCTTTCTCTTGCATTAGGGACTCAGATGGCTGCTAGGCCGCCTTGGTGATCTCAGGGACATTCATTTGCAGAAACCAGTTCATTCCAGTGAGCAGCATTTACCACCGCCAAGTTAACACCTCTCCTAATTGATTTATACTTATAACTAAATTGTGGGATTGACAGGCCTGCCTATTTTTATTACTATTACTGGAGACAATCTTTTTCAGTTTCTCTTCTTTGAACCAATTTATGTCCTCAACTTAGGCCTGCCATGATTGGCTGCGACAACAACTAAGTTTATCCTGGGGATGACACTTTATTATTATAGGGGTGGAACTGCTGTTGACACGATGGCAATTAAATTAGCACTGGTATACATGAGACGAACTGGACACTTTTATAATTCAGCCTTAGTCCAACTACATCATTTCTGAGTCATTTTTTGCATTTCTTCGCCTATAAACTCGTTTGCTTCTCATAGTTGTTTTTGCCGTTCGGAGATCACTTCTTTTGAACACATAGGGGCTCATTAGGATGGCGGTCGGAAAATCACCCCGACCGCCATGGAAGCGGAAAACAACCGCTCGCCGGCACCGGGGAGAAACCGGCGGCCAAATTAGGATCAACCGCCAAAAAACACCGAACGTGGTGGTACGGGGGAAAGAAAACCCGCCCGTAGCATGCGGAGATGGCCAAAACACGTCCGCGGCAGACGGATCCGCGGCGGAAAAACACCAATTCGCCGGAAGGATAGCGGAGACATCGCACGGGAAATTAGGATATCCCCGATGGTCCCGCGGCACGTTCCGCTGTTTCCGACCGCCGCAGTCGCTAACAGTGATGAATGGGAGAGCATGCGGAAGAGCTACAGCAAAGCCACCGCCGCGGACGCTCCGTGAGAAATTTGGCAGACGATTTAAAAATCCCACAATAAGGCCACAAAGTGCCCACACCAAAGTAGCCATGCCACCCAAAAACAGAAAACACACCCCAATGACACAACATTGCACAAAAAAATAAAAAATAAAAGGACAACCCGCACAACACACCTGAGAGCACTCCCACATGTGGACACACCCACATAGCTGAGCATAAAATCAGCCCCTTCCTTAACCACAATCCACTGCACTAACCCACAACTGAAGGGCCCAACCCCTGAGAACATAGGATAGGCACAGCTACACACCATCACCACTCACACCACACACAGCACCACCACCACTTCCACACCTGCACCCCTAACCCCTTTGCACATCACACACCATACATATCACCACCACCATCACCACTTACACCCCTGCACCTACAACCCCTCTGTGCATCACACACCATGTCAACACATAAAATGCCCAAATTCACAGAGAGTGAGTTGAAGGTAATGGTAGATGAGATAGTCAGAGTGGAACCACAACTGTTTGGTAGCCTGGTCCAACAGACACCATTAGCCACAAGGACTCAAATGTGGGCAAGGATAGTCCAGAAGGTCAATGCAGTAGGGACCATCCCAAGATCCAGAAAGGAAATCATGAAGCGGTGGCATGACTTGAAGAGGGTTGCCAAAGAGAGGAGGACCAAGAACCGTGAGCTGGCTGACAGGACTGGCGGTGGCCCTCCCATACCACCAAAACCATTCACCCCATGGGAGGAGAAGGTGCTTGCCATACTGCATCCAGAGAGTCTCACAGGAGTACCCGGGGGAGTGGAGGCTGGTAAGTACAAACAAATGACTACCACCACACTGCCATGTACTGCCTTGCACAACTACAAAGCTACACCTCCTAGGACCAATTCCATTCATCTACACCACACACTCACAAAAACAAGTCTCACAGATCCAACATCCAACCCCTCCCAATCACCACCAATGTAGCTAGCAACATTACCATGGGTGCATGTGCACAAGCAGCCAGCACTGCAACTCCCACCATGCCCCCTGTCCCACATCTCAGCAGGATGGAGCACTCCCCCACCCCACCCAGAAGCATGTGTCAGCCATTACATCCCCAACAAACAAACTAACAGGTAGGTAGCCATCTTGCCATGGAGGGCTGTTTGGGGGGGAGGCCTGTACTACTACTCCCACCAATCAATCAATCAATCAATCAATCAATCATTATATTTGTAAAGCGCGCTACTTACCCGTGAGGGTTTCAAGGCGCTGAGGGGAGGGGGGAGCTGCTACTGTTCGAATAGCCATGTCTTGAGGAGTCTCCTGAAGGTCAGTAGGTCCTGTGTCTGCCGTAGGTGGAGGGGGAGGGTGTTCCATGTCTTGGCGGCGAGGTGGGAGAAGGATCTGCCGCCGGTGGTTGCTCTTCGGATGCAGGGGACGGTGGCGAGGGCATGGTCGGCGGAGCGGAGCTGGCGGATGGGAGTGTAGAAGTTGAGGCGGCAGTTGAGGTACGCTGGACCATGCCCCCTGTCCCACATCTCAGCAGGATGGAGCACTCCCCCACCCCACCCAGAAGCATGTGTCAGCCATTACATCCCCAACAAACTAACAGGTAGGTAGCCATCTTGCCATGGAGGGCTGTTTGGGGGGAGGCCTGTACTACTACTCCCACCATGCCCCCTGTCCCACATCTCAGCAGGATGGAGCACTCCCCCACCACACCCAGAAGCATGTGTCAGCCATTACATCCCCAACAAACAAACTAACAGGTAGGTAGCCATCTTGCCATGGAGGGCTGTTTGGGGGAGGCCTGTACTACTACTCCCACCATGCCCCCTGTCCCACATCTCAGCAGGATGGAGCACACCCCCACCCCACCCAGAAGCATGTGTCAGCCATTACATCCCCAACAAACAAACTAACAGGTAGGTAGCCATCTTGCCATGGAGAGCTGTTTGGGGGGGAGGCCTGTACTACTACTCCCACCATGTCCCCTGTCCCACATCTCAGCAGGATGGAGCACTACCCCACCCCACCCAGAAGCATGTGTCAGCCATTACATCCCCAACAAACAAACTAACAGGTAGGTAGCCATCTTGCCATGGAGGGCTGTTTGGGGGGAGGCCTGTACTACTACTCCCACCATGCCCCCTGTCCCACACCTCAGCAGGATGGAGCACACCCCCACCCCACCCAGAAGCATGTGTCAGCCATTACATCCCCAACAAACAAACTAACAGGTAGGTAGCCATCTTGCCATGGAGGGCTGTATGTGGGAGGGAGGCCTGTACTACTACTCCCACCATGCCCCCTGTCCCACACCTCAGCAGGATGGAGCACACCCCCACCCCACCCAGAAGCATGTGTCAGCCATTACATCCCCAACAAACAAACTAACAGGTAGGTAGCCATCTTGCCATGGAGGGCTGTATGTGGGAGGGAGGCCTGTACTACTACTCCCACCATGCCCCCTGTCCCACACCTCAGCAGGATGGAGCACACCCCCACCCCACCCAGAAGCATGTGTCAGCCATTACATCCCCAACAAACAAACTAACAGGTAGGTAGCCATCTTGCCATGGAGGGCTGTATGTGGGAGGGAGGCCTGGACTACTACTCCCACCATGCCCCCTGTCCCCCAGTCCAACAAGATGGCTCTCCCCATACCACCCAGATGCATGTGGCATATAATGGATCACTCCAAATAAACAAACAGCTAGCCAGACATATTATACTGTCTTGTGCCACCACTGAGCAGGATGCAAGCCTCCACCACGCACACACAGATGTGTCACAAAACAAAGACAAATGCTAACACACAACAGTTAAGTAGGCAGTACGTGCACCTAGCCATTCGACACAAAACGAATGGTGCGAGATGACAACACCAGTCCTCTCACTGCACAAATATGCACACCGATCATATTGCCACGCACAGTGTGCACACAGCTAAGCAAAGGAAACTGTCACAGCAACCAACGTGTGACACACCAATGCACATGTAGAGGAAAGACTAGGAACAATCATGCACAGCAATGAATGACAGGTTCAGTGCCATGGGGCCAGGGTAACAAGGACCATATGAACAGTAAGAAAGCATGGTATGTGGCACCAATCCAGATATGCACATGACAAGACAAAGGTATGCAGGAGATGACAATGGCCAGGACATGCCCAGATGTGACGGCTGACAGGTCATAAAAATCTACAAACAGTCCGCACAAAAATCATATTTAGCGCAAGGCCCTAGATGTCAACATGTCCCTGTAATCACAAATTATGCACGTGGCGCATGGTATATATTGACACCTCACACCATGGACAAGAAATGCATGTACCACCGCAGCATGTCAGGAGGCACAGTAGTGCACATAGGAAACAATGTGATGATCAGTCAACTGTGTAGTGTACTAACAGTGAATGACACACAGCTAACACAAATCTTACAGGGTGCACCCCAATGATCATTTCCCATCTGACCCACAGGTGACCAAGAATTGACTGCAGAGGACGACACCAGCAACCTGGAGGGCCAGTCTCCCCCCCCCCATCGCCCCCCCACCACACCTGCAGCTACAACAACCAATCTGCAGGCCCCTGCTGTTACGTCCGGTGCGTCCTCCACTACCACCACAACCACAACCACCAGTGGTGCCTGCAACACCCTCCCTGTCCCACAGGATGACCACCCCACCCCACCAACTGAGGAGGGCAGGGAGAGGATGTGTGGTCCGACAGTGGAGAGGCAAGCGGTCCGTGGCAGCGGTGCAGGTGGGAGGGGACGGGTCACCCACACACGATCACAGCCTGGGACCGAATCCCTGGACCACATCCACAGAGTCCTTGGGGCATATGAACGGACCCAGGGACAAACGGCCCGGTCCGAACAAGATTCACGTGAGCTCCTCCTGCTGATGAGGTCCATGGACACCCGCATGGGACAAATTGTGGACCTCTTGGGCCGCTAGTGGCGGTACTGAGGGACAGGCCTGCGCCACAAACAACACCTCCCCCTCCCACTGGTGGTCTGCAGGATGACAGTTCACCATCCTCCCCTGCGGCCACAGAGAGGGGTGAGTCCTCAGACACCACTGGCCCTATAGCAGAGGCCCCCCCTGCCAAGCGGCGAAGGGGCTGTCCGAAGAAAACCCTGGGAGTATCTGTTGGCAAAGACCCTGCCAAACACCAGTCACGCAGCCAGCCATGATGGCAACCCTCTTCACCACTGCATTGACTTTTTGGACTGACTTCCCCACACTGCCTTGTGAATGGCATCTGTCTGTTGGACTGGGTCACCACACCTAAGTGGTGACCACTCGATTATCTCATTTACCATTACTGTCAACTCACTGCTCCACTAATCACCTCACTGTCAATGTACCCCCCCTCACATGTCACCTTTGTAAATAAACAAATCATTACACACATGTTGTTGTACCTGCTCCGTCTTTATTCCAGGATGTACAATTTTCTACAGGAATACAATGTACCAGGGGACGGAGTGTATGTAGGCAAGGAGAGGTCAAAGGCACCTAGGAAAACACAACAGAACAACATTCACTAGTCTGGGTGTGGCATCACAGACATCACACAACACTTCACAACAAGAACAACACACATGCACACATAACAATGGGCAACAAGTGCCAACATACACATCCTGCAGATGTTCATAAATGAACTGTCCCATGAACATTGACAGCAAACACTGAGTCTACAACTGGCTGCTGTCACAAATCTCACTTACACCCTCCCAACAACAGCAACATCATCAGACAATGGGTATGTTGTACATTGTCACCCACCTTCAAGTGAAGTAGCGGGTGATGAGCTGTTGACGCAGGTCAACACCTTCCTCCTCTCCACTGTCATCATCACTGGACACAGGTTGGTTTGCAGGCGGGGGCCTTGGCTGCTCATCATCATCCAGGAGCAGGGGAATCTCCTTGCCAATAGCTATGTTGTGGAGCATGCAGCATGCCACTACAATCTGACACACCTTCCTGGGCGAGTACATCAGTGCCCCTCCGGTCTTGTCCAGGCAGCGGAAACATGACTTCAGCAGTCCAAAGGTACGCTCCACCACACAACGTGTCCTCCCATGGGCATCATTATAGCGGACATCAGCTTGTGTCCTGGGGTTCCGCAGTGGGCTCAGCAACCAAGGACGGTTGGGATATGCAGAGTCACCTATGTGTGACAAACACAAAGAAACATTGCAATGTCGCAGATGCAGAGGACAGCAGGTCACACACACAGCACGCCAAATGACTAGGCATACTCACCCACAATCCATGCACGCTCAGGAAGCAGATTGGCCATCAGCTCGGGTACAATGCTGCTATGCAGGATGTATGAGTCATGGGTCGAGCCAGGAAATTTTGAACACACATGTGAGATGATCATATCTGCCAGGCATACCACTTGGACATTTATGGAGTGGTAATGTTTACGATTCCTGTAGATGTGCTCACGGGCCTGTGGTGGCACTAGCCCAACATGGGTGCAATCAATGGCACCAACAACATGGGGGATGTGTCCGAGGGGATAGAAATCTCCCTTTACAGCTGCCAATTCTGCCCCCCTGGGGAAATGGATGTATCTGTCCTTGTAGATCATCATGGCGGACAGAACATCCCGCAGCACCATGCTGAACATGGGTTGTGACATCCCACCTGTCTCGGCCACCGTGTTCTGGAATGATCCAGTCGCAACAAAATGCAGTGCCGCCATCACCTTATACGTTGGGATGAAAGCTGTTGGATATGTTCGGCGAGGCTGCAGGTGGGGCTCCAACAAATCACAAAGGGTCTTTAGGGTGGCTCTATCCAGACGGCATTTCCGGATGATCGCCTCATCCTCCATGTCGGCCAGCACTGTCAAGTGACGATGCAGATTTGGTCTCCTCCTAGTTGAGATGAGAGTGGACACATTGTAATGCAATACATCATGGGATGAACAAAGCAATACAAAAGGGGATGATGGACGGAACGTTTGAGCCAATCAAACACTCACCCCCAGTCAACTGATCTGGGTTTAATCCATCATCATTCTTTAGCTCACTCCACCACCCCAGTTCAGACATGGCCATATGCAAATCAGTCTGACCCTGTGCCTCATGGGAACAGTCCAGCCCGAACTGCCAAGCCATGTCTTCCCTGGACCGGAAACAAGCATCCTAGGACCGGTTTCTGGCATTCCAGCCGTCATCAGCCAGGCTTGCTTGAATCCAGTGGCAAAGTGAGCAAGGGACCCACGTCTGGGCATACCCCGCCAACTTAGGGCGAACAAAGCGATACAAAGGGGATGATGGACGGAACGTTTGAGCCAATCAAACACTCACCCCCAGTCAACTGATCTGGGTTTAATCCATCATCATTCTTTCGCTCACTCCACCACCCCAGTTCAGACATGGCCATATGCAAATCAGTCTGACCCTGTGCCTCATGGGAACAGTCCAGCCCGAACTGCCAAGCCATGTCTTCCCTGGACCGGCAACAAGCATCCTAGGACCGGTTTCTGGCATTCCAGCTGTCATCAGCCAGGCTTGCTTGAATCCAGTGGCAAAGTGAGCAAGGGACCCACGTCTGGGCATACCCCCGCCAACTTAGGGCGAACAAAGCGATACAAAAGGCAGTTCGGGCTGGACTGTTCCCACAAGGAGCAGGGTCAAGACTGATTTGCATATGGCTGGGTCCAAACTGGGGTGGTGTGGTGAGCAAAAGAATGATGGATTAAACCCAGATCCTTGTGACTGGGGGTGAATGTTTGCATTGTCCAGCATTCCGTCCATCAATTGTTTCTTTTGCATATGTTGCCCTAAGTGGGAAGGGTATGCCCAGACGTGGGTCCCGTGCTCACCACACCACTGGATTCAAGCTAGCCTGGCTGAAGAAGGGTGATGCCCTGAAACCGGTCCCAGGATGCTTGTTTCCGGTCCAGGGAGGACCTGGCTTGGCAGTTCGGGCTGGACTGTTCCCACAAGGAGCAGGGTCAAGACTGATTTGCATATGGCTGGGTCCAAACTGGGGTGGTGTGGTGAGCAAAAGAATGATGGATTAAACCCAGATCCTTGTGACTGGGGGTGAATGTTTGCATTGTCCAGCATTCCGTCCATCAATTGTTTCTTTTGCATATGTTGCCCTAAGTGGGAAGGGTATGCCCAGACGTGGGTCTCGTGCTCACCACACCACTGGATTCAAGCTAGCCTGGCTGAAGAAGGGTGATGCCCTGAAACCGGTCCCAGGATGCTTGTTTCCGGTCCAGGGAGGACCTGGCTTGGCAGTTCGGGCTGGACTGTTCCCACAAGGAGCAGGGTCAAGACTGATTTGCATATGGCTGGGTCCAAACTGGGGTGGTGTGGTGAGCAAAAGAATGATGGATTAAACCCAGATCCTTGTGACTGGGGGTGAATGTTTGCATTGTCCAGCATTCCGTCCATCAATTGTTTCTTATACATCATGGGATGTGCACAGCATCTCACATCAAGGCTGACATAACGCCAACAAAGAATGTCATATGAATTGAGTCACAGACCAGCTGACATGTAGGGACCCCTTCAACTACACAAATCACACACTTGTCTAATTACACACAGCAAGTCCCCCAAACAACACCTCGGTCAAAGTGAATGGATATTGGGATATGGCCACATTCCCCATGGGCACGCCTGGGAGTCTGTCATCCTGCACATGTGTGACAAGGCAACCCCACGGTATCCTACCTAGCTGCTGTACATGACACACATTCAGGTGTCAATTGAACCTGGCACACCTCAACAACACAATGACCACAGTCTGAGCATCAATGACGAGTGTGTGCACGATCTAACATGAGAGGACATGCTAAAACAAACATCATCAATTCGATTTTTTTTTGCTGTGATTGACAATGCACATCAACACATTGACATGTGTGCACATTGTATTGTCCATACCAACACTGTCCTGTAGTGTAGTGTAGTGTACTGTAGGTGCGGTACTGAGAGACAAGTGATGCCCAAATGGCGATTGGCATGCTCCGCCACCCAAATCGCGGTGCCTCATGTGTGTCTATGGCACCCAAATTGCGGAAACTACCGCCTGGCCCCACCGGTGTGTGTGCAACACTCCCCAATGCACAGGTGCGGTACCGATAGCCCCAGAGACATGGCCAAATGGCGGTTGGCATGCTCCGCCACCCAAATCACGGTGCCTCATGTGTGTCTATGGCACCCAAATTGCGGAAACTACCAACTGGCCCCAGCGGTGTGTGTGCAACACTCCCCAATGCACAGGTGCGGTACTGATAGCCCCAGAGACATGGCCAAATGGCGGTTGGCATGCTCCGCCACCCAAATCGCGGTGCCTCATGTGTGTCTATGGCACCCAAATTGCGGAAACTACCGCCTGGCCCCAGCGGTGTGTGTGCAACACTCCCCATTGCACAGGTGCGGTACTGATAGCCCCAGAGACATGGCCAAATGGCGGTTGGCATGCTCCGCCACCCAAATCGCGGTGCCTCATGTGTCTCTATGGCACCCAAATTGCGGAAACTACCGCCTGTCCCCAGTGGTGTGTGTGCAACACTCTCCAATGCACAGGTGCGGTACTGATAGCCCCAGAGACATGGCCAAATGGCGGTTGGCATGCTCCGCCACCCAAATCGCGGTGCCTCATGTGTCTCTATGGCACCCAAATTGCGGAAACTACCGCCTGTCCCCAGCGGTGTGTCCCCGCCATGGTCCATGCCATTACAGCCAATGGGCTCCGCAATCGCGGAAGCTCGATGCAATTTTGAAAATAGCGGTAGGCGTGCTACACCACCGCGGTGCCGGTCATTGGATGCAATCAAAAGATGCAATACCGCGGTAGCGCCCGCCTGGCCCCTGCGGTGTGTCACCGCCATGGTCCATGCCATTACAGCCAATGGGCTCCGCGATCGCGGAAGATTGATGCAATTTTGAAAATAGCGGTAGGCGTGCTACACCACCGCGGTGCCGGTCATTGGATGCATTTGTAAAAGGCTGACCTGGTACACCAATTGCAGCAGCCCAGGACTACTGGAACGACACCAGGGGGCTATATATGTATGAGAGAGTGCCCAGAATTTCCACTGCTCACAGAGCCTGCTGCCTGAGACCCTCATCTGCTGCTGCCTCCAGGGACTGCTGCCTGAGACCCTCACCTGCTGCTGCCTCCAGAGACTGCTGCCTGAGACCCTCACCTGCTGCTGCCTCTAGGGACTGCTGCCTGAGACCCTCACCTGCTGCTGCCTCCAGGAACTGCTGCCTGAGACCCTCACCTGCTGCTGCTGTCTCTAACCAACAGTGATGTCAAGGACAGAGAAGATCCGTGCCAGTCCCTTCACAGGCGAGGAGCTTGAGGTCCTGGTGGACGAGGTACTCACACAGTACCCAAGGCTATATGGTGCCCCAAATGTCGTGGTAAGTCTTCCACAGTGGGTGTGAGAGTGCAGGGGGGCACACATGTAGTCGGTCTGATGCAGTATGTGCATGTGAGTGTGGGTTTGTGTCATGCATTGCCTAACTTGCATTCCATTGGGTGAAGGGGTGTGTACCCTACTCCTCAAGTCTCCCTGCCTGCACATCAAGATTGGAGGGACATGTCTTGTCTTGTCAGCCATACAGTGAAGCAGCAAGTTGGTAATGGAGGATTCAGGTCAGTGATTGCTAGTGTGCACGTCTTTGCGTTTCCCTGTTGTCCATCTCAGTGTGAGCCCACCTGGCCTGCACAGTCACCGCCCAATCCAACAAGAACACATCACTGACTGTACAGAGTGTAACATGTTCATTTTCAAATTTGACTCCTCATCAATGTGCCATGTAAACCCTGTAGATTGCACACGACTGGCACTGTGAGAAAGGACGTGGGTTTGTGAGATCATGTCCCTCAATGTGACATACATGACACAGTGGGCTACTCACAGTGCATGTTCGTTGACGCCTGCGCATTGTCGGACACAGTGGGTCTCGCCACATACACATGTTGTTTTGTGACGTATGTCTTGCTCTACCTAAAAATGGTTAGTAGATGTGGGCAGAGTACACATGGTCTTCTGTGCTGGCATCCTGCTTGTACATGAGATGTGCAGGTATTGTGTCCCCCCTCACACATGCATGCATTTACGTGTAATTCTCATATGCAGATGTACCATGTGAAAAGCATTCCTGTCTCTGCATGTGAGATATGTGGATTTGTGATTAATCTGTATCATGCTACTGTCCTGAGTGAATTTGTCACATGACACTGTGTCACTGATGTTTGCCCCTTCTTGTCTCCCATGCCTGCAGCTGAAGGTGCACCAGCGTAAGGTCGTGTGGAGGGGCATTGCGAACAAGGTACATGCTCTGGTAGTATCAAACCGACAGCGCACCCACTGCCACAGAGGTGGGACGACATCTCACGGCTGGCAAAGAACGTTGCGGAGATGACACTGGGGCGGAACCCTCGCACTGGCCGGATGGCACGGCACAGCATGACACCACTAATGTGCTGCATCTTGGCCGTGACTCACCCTGAGCTGGATGCTCGATTTAAGGAGCATCAGCAGGCAATTAGGGGTGAGTGTACTGGGAAGGGTGACTATGGCTGTGTGTGGCTGCATGTGTGCACAGCATGTGCCAGCGCTGGGCGATGTGATGTTGGTAGTGTGATGCAGTGGCCTGTGAGTGTAAGCTTGTGCCTGTGCTGGGTGCAGCTGTCATGCATGTGTCCTACCTGTACTTAACACTGGGAAACTGGTATGGGGCATTTCAATGGCATTGTGGGTGGTGTGAGACAGGTATGAGCTATCTGTGTTGCTGTTGTAACGGAGCCACATGCAGGCTGTTGTGCTGTGTGGTCATCACATTGCTCACTTTGTCCTGGTTTGATAGTGCACACGCACTGTTGTGATGACAGAGGTGGGTTTGAATGATGTAATTGCACAGGATGGCGTGCAACATGTAGATCTAGACATCTTAATGGTTGTCTGTATTGCATATGTTTGTTCTGTTGCTGCCACTGCACTGACCCTACATCTCTCTCTCTCATGCAGCATCTCCCGTGGTCACGGAGGAACAGGGGACGGACACCAGTGGTGGGGAAACTAGCACAACAGCTGCAGAGGAGCCCTGTGAGACAGATGTGACCAGCGCCTCGGAGGGAGACAGGAGTCTGCTGGAGGAATCACAGCCCGAGACGCAAAGTACTACGTCATCTGATGCCAGCGGTGACGCAGACATGTTGGCGGGCACAGGGAACGGGGACTCTGCATCATCTTCCAACACACAGCGTGCAGTGCCCACCCTCCCAGCCACTTCCTCTGGTGCTGCCCGTGTTCGCACCGCTAAGAGGGGAAGGGTGTCCTTCACCCCGGCACCGCAGCCCCTGCCCCGGTCCCCCTGCTGCCATCAGTGCTGAGTCTGTGGACCTTTTGCGCCAGCTGTGGGTAGGCCAGACAGCTCTCCTCAATGCATTCATGGACCACGACAGTAAATTGGCTCAGGTGGTTGCATTCATTGAGGGCATACATTCAGACGTGGGTGGGCTGCACCGGACTGTCCAGTCATTGTCCACTGCAGTGACATCAGCCCTTCAACTGGCACAATCTGGGAGTCCAGCGAAAGTCCCTTTGTCCACACCCATGCCAGTGGCCACGTCGGACGACAGTGACCACGCTCCACAGACCTCCAAGTCACGATATGGCACACATAGCACACAGCAGCAACAGAAGCCCAAGCGGTCCAGGCCGCAGACACCATCCCCACAGATGACCAAAGCCACCCCAGTGCACACAGACAAGAGCCCATCAGGCAACACCAGGGGACAAAGAGCCAAGAAGCAGGCGTCAGGGTCACGTGCCTCAGGGACATCCCCAGCCAAGGACTCTCCTGTCCCGAAAGCATCTCCCAAAACCAAACATACAATTTCCATGCCCACTGAGAAGGTGGTGAGTGCCAAGGGTAGGCATAAGAAGGACTGCAAGTCCGATTCACCCACTACCTCGACTCCCATAGCAAGCCCAGTGAAGCAGGGAATGGAGGGCACTGTGGGGGGAACACTTGGTAGGCAGGGGATGGAGGGGCAAAGCCAGGGCCATGCAAAGTGTTGCGCAGGTTCAAGCACGTCACCAGAGGGAGGGCCAGCGTCTGCACCTGCTGCAGCCTTGGTGTTGAGTGAGCCTGATGTGTCCATGCCACTTCCCATTGTTCCCAAGACAGTGAAGCCATTGCGACTCCCCAAGAAGTGGAAAGGTACCCCTCCACAATCTCCCATCCACACTGTGTCTCATGTCTGCATGACTCCACCTCCACGTGCCACTACACCACCTGGTCCAAGCAGCCCTCCGTTTTGCCAAGACACTGATAGGTATACCTCAGCTGTGCCTCCCTCTCCCCAGTCAAGTGCTCCAACTGGGCCCGACACACAGCCAGCTCCCAGTACGACTGACAGCCAAGTCTGAGTGTTGGTCGACCTCACACGCCTGTCTCTCACACAGCATGGCCTGTGCTGCACATCGTGACAACCCAGACTGTGTTGCTGACCATGGTTATGGTACAGTTGCACACATTCCCTGTGCATCTTCTCATGGACTCACTAGGCACTTTGTCCTGCCCACTGGCCTTGTCGTTCACTGCTGTGTGCCCCCTGCCTGTGCATCTTCTCATGGACTCACTCTGCACTTTGTCCTGCCCACTGGCCTTGTCGTTCACTGATGTGTGCCCCCTGCCTGTGCAGCTTCTCATGGACTCACTCTGCACTTTGTCCTGCCCACTGGCCTTGTCGTTCACTGCTGTGGGCCCCCTGCCTGTGCATCTTCTCATGGACTCACTCTGCACTTTGTCCTGCCCACTGGCCTTGTCGTTCACTGCTGTGTGCCCCCTACCTGTGCAGCTTCTCATGGACATGCTCTGCACCTTGGACTGGCCACTGGCCTTGCTGTTTTGCCCCTGCCTGTGCAGCTTCTCATGGACATGCTCTGCACCTTGGACTGGCCACTGGCCTGGCTGTTTTGCCCCTGCCTGTGCAGCTTCTCATGGACATGCCCTGCATTTTGTGCCTTGCTATTATCTACTCTTGTTGCCTATCTGTGCAATTTGTGAATAAAGACAGTTGCTCCTGTTGTCTTTTTTGTCAGTGTCCTTACTGAATAAGGTTCTTTTGCTGTGTGTATATGGTTTACTGTGCCACATGCTGTGTGTGCCACTTCAACCTTGCCAATTTCTTTACTCACTTACTCTATTTTTTGCAGGGGTGAGGGACTTCAGTTTTTCCTGACCCTGATACTTGTGTGGGCAATGTATTAGATTTGAGGTGTAATGCAGTTGTCATTGTTTGTTCATGTTGGCTGTGTTGTACACATGTCAAGTTGTGGTGCACTGCCAGCTCAGAATGGGATTCTGTCCAGAGGATTGCAGGCATGCTGGCCAGGCTCATCATGTATGTGTGTTCTTATTTTGTGTGCCCAGTAGTGTATGTGTGTGGTCATCTTGTGATGGGCAGTCATCCTAGTCCCATGGGTTTCTTTCAATGTGTGCTCTTGGGTGGTCAAGAAGTGTGCAGTGTGAGCTCTTGACTTTGTCTGGAGTGTTGATGTGTGTGTGCCCCTGCATTGTCAACTACACACATGTTTCACCCAGGATGTGTGTGCCTGTTGTTTGGATTGTTTATCCCTGTGGATGTGGTTGTATGCACATGTGTGAGTTGTATGTTGTGCAGTGTGCAGTGTGTTGGTGTGTCCATGCAGTTGTGGCTGACTCCTACTTGTTATTTGTGTCACTTGTGAGTATGCAGTGTGTGTGTGTCTGTCAAGTCAGTGTTGTGTTTTGTTGTTCATCCATCTGTCATGTTACTGTTTGTGGAGAGAGTGCAGACCTGCTGATCCACACTGACATTGTGGTTGTGTTTTCTCATGCATTGATGTCACATGGTGCCTGTTTGCCTCCAGTATGTGATGTTGTGTGTGGTGTCTTGCCGCCATCCCCTATCTGTGCTTGGGATGCCTACCCATTGTGAGTCTGCACTCCCTCTATTTGTGTATGGTACACTCCTGCCATGGCACGTCACTTGGATGTCAGCTGTCCCCTTGTTTTACATGTGTGTGTGCCTCCCCATCACTTGATATGTGACACTGTGCTTTGTGGTGCAGTTCTTTGGACAGTGGCAATGTGCCACTCAGGACATTTCCCCAATAGGTTCTGTGTGATGTTCTTGGGCTGTTTGTCAGTCATGTTTGCTCATATGCACTTCAACTGTGTGTGCTGCCCAGTCCCCTGGTCAAGTTGTTTCCACCTTTCTGTGCCAGACTTGTGCATCTGTTGGTGTTGTGTTGCATGTATGTGTGTTTGCTGTGGTACTGCTTCACTACCTGTGTGTGATGTTGTCTTTGTGCTGTGCTGATTGGTGTTGTGTGGGTTCATGTTGTGTCACTCATTTCTGTGTAGGGCTGGTATGCTTGTTGTGCAGACACTGCTTGTTGTGCATGCAGTGCTGTGGGGGTATGTTGCCTTGTCATTGGCTGGTATGCATCCACTGATGTCCTGCTGTGTTCGGTATGTGGGTTTTTTTGGCTGTGCATCTGTTGTTTGTTTGATGTGGCTGTGTTTATCTGTGATGGTACACTTCTTGTCTGTGTTGTGGTATGTTGTCTGTGCATTGTTCCTGACTGATGGGGTTTTGCACTCCTGTTGTGTCTGTGCTCCCATTGCCTTTCCACATTTTTGCTGCACAGGGCATGTCTGTTCTTGTTGTGGTTCTGTGTGTGGTTCTGTTGGGTTATGTGTCTGTCTGTTGTTTTTGTGCAGACATTGGTTCTGGCATCCCTGTGTGTATGTGATGTTTGTGGCTACCCCCAGGGAGTGTGATTGTTTGTCTGTGTACTGCCTGGACATTATTGCCACCCTTCTGTTTGTTTGACACTGGTGTTGTGTGCTGCAGATGTGAGGGGGTATGTGTGTGGATTCCTACTAGTGTTTGACAGTCATGGAGTGTGTCAATGGGCCCTGTGTGTTGTGCTGCTGGAGTATTCCTGTGAAGTATTTGTATACATATGTGTGGCTGTTCACAGTTTGACTTCAGGGCCTTCCTTTCATCCTTGTGCCTATACGTGTGTTGCCTTGCTGTCTCCCTGGGTTGTTGCACTGTGCTGTCTGTGGTTTGACTTCAATCACTATGCCAGCCATGTGTGATTAGATGGGCTGAGGGTGTTGTTCTATATTCCTTGTCTTGCATGTGCTGTACACATGCTTGGTGGTTGTCTCCTTGGCCTTCCATTTGTGTGCACCTCACTTTGGCTTTCCTGTTTTGTGTGCTCCATTGCTGGTGGCATGTGGTCTGTGTATGTGTCTGTGTGTCAGTGTGGGGTATGTGTGTGTGACTTGGCAGGCTGTGTGTCCAGTGAGATGTTTGTTCCTTGTATGTGTGTGTGTCCATTTGATGCTTGTACTGAGTTTACTTGCCATGGGTGTGGTGTTGTTGTGGTGTGTGTGTAGCCCTGGCCCTGTGCTTCTGTGCTGTGTGTTCCTGTGCAGCCACTCCTGCTGTGGCTGTGTCCCTATTTGTTTTGTGTGTGGTGCAGGGTGTGGTGTCACCTGGCTTGTTGTTGTGCATGGGGGTGCACAGGGGGGGCACATGGCATGTCCCTTCAGGGGGGGCTAGTGTGTGGAGGGTGGAGTTGTGGCCCTGTGGTCTTTGTGCCCTGCCCATGCCTGGCGCTGGCCCAGCCTTCTGCATTGTGCACATGTATTACCTTGTCTTCACCGCTGCGGTGACGTGGCCGTGACATTGCTGCACGATCGCGGTCGATGTGTGACCTGGATGCGGAGGGGTGTATTGGTGGCAGGTGGGTCATGTGTGTGTGCACTTGGGGATGTGTTCCTATCCCCACCAGGGTATCTGGTGTGGTTAGGGACCCTGTGCCAGTCCATGGTTTGTGTTTTGTGGTTGTGTGTGGGGTTGTGTTATTGCGTACCTGCGGCGGCGTCCGCGACGGTCCATGATTTGCTGGTGATGTATCAGGTACAGCACCGGGAAAACGTGGAGTGCTGAGTCCATAGCGGTCGTGTCCGGGTGCTGTGGACCGGGTCTCTGGTTTCGCGCTCCGCTGTCGAGGTTCCGCCGTCTAGGATTGGGTGGTTTCTCCGCTGCGGTGCGACTGGTTGTTTGGAGCATCCTAATTTGTGGACCGTAGCGGACGTCATTCAGCACAGCGGTGTGTCTCCATTGGCTCCCACTGCCACGCTTGCGGGCGCACTTTGATGGCGGTTCGCGTCGCACGGCGGCAGACGGGAATTGGGCTATCTTTGGCCATTGTAATATGGCGGGCGTGAAGTCCACTGCTCGCGGGCGGAAAAATGCATTTTTCCGCACCGCCAGCGCCACGGTGGTGCCTCCGCCCGCTATCCTAATAGACCCCATAGTACTGTTTTCTGCTTGGACACTTACTGAATGAATGGTTCCAGTGAGAACTGAGGGCTGTAAGCTAGAATGAATGTAATGCTACATTGTGTGAAGAATAATTAATAGGTATGTCCATAAAATACACTGGCTTGTTATTTTGAAGAATAATGCCAGAGTGAACCATTGACCAATAAACATGGCGTAATACACTATGGTGCAAGCAAGGTTATGTTGAATATTATTTCATATTTTTGATAGTTATAAAGCTTTAAATTTCACCCAGATGTACCTTGTCGCTAAAATGACAAACCCGTCAAGGGCCTCGAAAGGCTGCACTCCACGGCTACTGCCTATTCCAGAAAAAAGGCAATTGTAATTGCTGTTTTAGATACTTAGGTTCTGAGGAATATAAGTTTGTCCCTTACTGTATTGCTGCTATTTCTTAACAAAAACATGCTTCAGCAGCTTCCTTAATTTAAGAGGTTTGAGATAGAAGATCAAATGCAGAGAATACTGTTTGGCTGTTTCTACAGAAAGCGCTCTCCTTCCAAGAGCAGAACACTTAAACGCAGGCACCCTTAGCAGTGCTGCCATCCCTGAACTCAATTTCCGTCTTGATATGAAAGGCACATATTTGTGAGAGAGAAGATTCTTTTGTGTGTCAGACAGCGCCTAGGGGACCAAACAGAGCAATTTAAACATAATTCTTTGTTTGACTAGAAGCCAAGGCAATGAAGAAAATTCAAAACCAGCCAGGCTGCCCCACTCTGAAACAAGTGCAACTTTCTGAGGGTCTTATTGGGAGAATCAAGATAAAGAGCATAGAAATAGTCTAATCTGGTTGAAATAAAGACATTTAACATTTGGACTCTTTAGTAGGGAGCAAATCTGCTCCTGCTCAGATGGGTTTACTATTCTTCACTAGTAAACTAAGCTGACATTGTTTCAGAGGGCAAAACTAGGAGAAGAATTTGAGTACCGCTATTGTCAAGAGCTGTTAGTTCGTAGGTCAGGATGAATTCCAACAGAGTCCAACACCACTCTGATATTTTTGACACAGCTATCAAAATGATTCCCGAATTTATTGCCTGCTGCAACGGTGGTAGGCTCTTGATGAAAGGGAGGCGCCTCTTTCGTTGTTGCAAAAAAGCACTAGAAATATTATGAACTGAAAAGATTCTGTTACCACAACAAGAGTCTTTTGCATTTTTGGTTATTACACATTTATCAAGCCCTCTTATCTGAAAGGAATTATTTCTGGCGCGTTGACTGTTCAAAATGACTAATTAAGAAATTCAGTTTTTTAAACTCTTCATTTACCAACAGTTATAACGTCTGCCATGGTTACATTGAACATTTCTACAGAAGGAAGATCATCGAAAATGAAGGCTATTTGCCCATTGCAAGGGTACCACAATAAATTTGGGTCTGATGATGGAGTCAAGATTCATTATTAGAGGTTGCCCTATTCTCAGAGCCAATGGAAGTATCCAAGATATTTGACTCAAAATAGCTGCTTTTTCGATGTCCACCTTACTCCATTTACACACCACCTTTACTATTGGAACATCAAAATACTTACTGGATAAAGATGCTACTTTCCAAGCAAACGGAACAGCATATCGGTCAGACAAAGGGATGGCCAATGGTGGCAGGCTACTGCAGCAATCCTTGTTGGCACAGAAAATATCAAGGGCATACCTACCCTTTTGGGATTCCTTACAGTCAGCTAAAGTGAAATTAAAAACAGACAAAAAGTCTGAAATAGTGTCAAATTGGACATTAGGATTAGGATTTGTAAGGGCGCATTGCAAGTGCTAAACCGGAAAAGGCACTGAGCGAAAGGGGATCGGCCTAAACAGAGTACGGATGAACAACCGTGCTACTCTAAGGGAATTCTAGTTAGAGTATAAGAAGTTTTCCGCGCATGCGAAAAATCAGGTGCGGGTTTAAACTCCTAATATGTTCCAGGAGGGAATGCCACAGTCTGGCAGCCCGCCACCGTGAAAGCTCGTTGCCTCCATTTAACTTTCTTGCACCTCGGAACAATGACTTGCTCCATCCTACTGATCTCAGAGGGCTGTTAGGGGCATGCCAATTGAAGGCGGTCCTAAGAAAACCCGATCACTGCTGATACAGAGCCTCATGAACCCAGCAAAGGGCTTTGAAAGACACTCTCTTCTGCACTGGCAGACATTAAAAGTATCCAGGTTATCGAGTTAATTTTATCTGGTGCTAAATTAGTAAGACAATGGAAAGCAGGTACTGGGCTCCACTGGGGGGATGGACTCTGAGGAGGATGATAACATAAAAAAATCTCCCATTTTTACGTCAATCTATACATTACTGCTGCCAAAGGGGTAAAAATTATCAATTGTGACATTAATGTGGGTTGCAATTGGCTTTGTATATAGTACACAGAGTGAGTTCTGAGAGAAACTTGCAATATTATCTTACCCTTTAAAGTAGGCTTCCATAAAGGCCTGGACACTGTTGACCAGGAGTTCTGCTTTCAACTCAGAGACTTAAACACAGTTCTTGATAGTATTAATTGGATTAATTTCTGGAAAGTCCTGAATGACCTAGTTCAAAAAGTGTGGATCAGAGCTGTGTGCTGAACCGCTTGCTGTTTATATACTTTTCATGATTCCTATTATGAAGCATATTATGGGGTTGACTTTGGTGGCCCATCATGGGTAGTGAAGAAAATTCCAATCCTCCTATTTTTAGGTCTCACCTGCGACAATGCATGTGCTGCATGGGCTCTCGCTTGCAAGAGATATTGTATATAACAAGAGACTTGCAGCCCACCCACTACTCCTTGGCTAAATTGCTACTCTAAATTGCTAGCTCCTGAATGGCCAGAGCATGCAGTCTACATCCATTTCTCCTTTCCGTGGAGCATGAACCAAGTACTGATACCTTCTTTTTGATTAGGGTCCTTCCGCAACTTGCGCTGGGATTAAGAAACTTTTTTTTCTTCCCCAATCATGGTTGTTGCAGCTTGTTTCTATTATTTGCATTTTACAACATACAATAAGAGTGTGATTGTGTTTTTTTTGACACACTGTCCCTCTATTATTTGCATTTTACAACACTCCATGCAGTGGAGTAGCTAGACCTATTGCCGCCCGGGGCGGACCCTGAGTTTGCTGCCTGGTGCAGGTAAGAGTGGGGGGTTTGTGGTGGTCGACAGACAACTTGCTCTCGGGGGTGGTAGTTGACAGATGACTTGCTCGCCTCTGCTGCCCCCAAAAAGAGTGCTGCCCGGGGCAGACCACACCCCCCATAGCTATGCCACTGACTCCATGACAATATCTGCAAATGCTTGCTGCCGCGTCCTAGCTGCTTGCGACACCCTCACACCCCACCTTTCATGATATGTTGCTTGAAAGCGCTGCAAACACTGTGTGTGGTCATGGGCGAATATTCCTATTTCCATGGGGTTCCATAACAGCAGCTATGAATGAGTCTAGGATGGTGTTTTGGAGTAGGAACAGACTTTCCCCTATATTGAGCTGTGCAGCCCACGGAGATCATCAAACATGACACAGCAGACAAACCATCCGGCTGGGCTCCTCCTAGTGAATTTAACTCAAGATGCCACTCAGCCTCTAGTGGAAATCACAACAAAACCCACAAAGCTATTCTAAAACATGTGCTTACCGCAACAAAGGTGTGCAAGGATGAAAGCATAACAGTAAACCAAGTTGACTTGGGTGATATGACAGGTACTGAACCGTGGTCGAAAATAGGAAAATAACCCTGGACAGTAGCTGGCACCGTCTGTCACAAGACATCTAATATGACCCTGTTTGCCTCTCTTTTTCGCAACAACAGAAATGCGAAAAACACATCTAAGCACAAACTATGTATATGGAGGAAAAGGATAACATTTGTATATACCTGTTTTGTTTCAAAGGGCTACCATTCTGTGGTCCGCAATAATGGTGCTAAAAGTTGCAAACGTTTTCCTTACCAAACTTGATGTTTTCTCAAAACTTTGCTATCTTTCAGTAGGTCGAAGCTGGGGTAAAAAATGTTGATTAAAATTTTTCAAAACCTGCAACTAATACTTCACTTGATAGGTTGATATACTTTGCATGGGAGAAATTTCTCAACACTTTACGGTGAAATTTAAACGCAACACAGCTTAGTTTGAAGAACATGATTTTGAGTACTCAAAGGACAACCAGACAGATGAGTTGCACGTGAAAAGGTATGAATCAATAGAGGAGAGCAAGTCTAAGCAGAGCACCTTCACACAGTGAGATTCGCTAATGATCAGCACCATGCCATTTGGTATAAATCACTGCACATCCCCAGCTGTACATGGTTGGAGGTGGCTCAAATGGCCCAACCTACTGAAATCAATGATCTTGATGTTCAGATCGGTGTAATCTCCAGACATAAAACTGAGGAGTCGAGGGGGCATATTATCAAGGGCCTCATCTCCGCTTTTTTGGCTTTAAAATCCAAAAAAGCGGAGATAATTTGTTCGCCCTATTTACAAGGCAGTGCTAACATGCATTAGCGCATGTTAGCAGCCTTTTTCCCGATGCCTCGCTTTGCATCTCTAATGAGATGCAAAGTGCGCGTCACTGGGTGTATCGTCACTGAATTACATGTAAATTATCGCCATGAGTACATCGCGATATTTACAATGCGACCCACAACACGGTTAGCGATTCAAAAAACCGCGCTAACCGTGCTTTTCTCCAAAAACTAACGTCTGGTAAAATACTGACTAACCCTCTTTGTCCTATGGCAGGTGGATCGTGCGGCTGAGTGCACCTTCGCCTATTTACAAGGTTTGCGCCATCTCTGTGGTTGTATCGCTGGATTCCCAGCGATATTCCCCACACAACGCCGCTATCGCTGGAAATATTATCGCCCTGGTGATAGGCGTTGTTAATAACGCGCTATCCCGGCGATAACACCCAGCGATAGACGGCGATAATTAAAAGCGCGCTAAGCGCGCTTGGCGATATTGATCGCCGTCCGTTGGTAATATGCCCCGAGGTCTGCTATTGTAAAGAAAACTTCACCAGAGAGTGGTCAGACAAAGTGCGGGGCAGGATGTCTACGCTACACACCCTACGCAAGAGACCTCAAAATAACCCACATATCAAGCTGCGAGAAAGTGTCATGCACAGGGAAGTGGAATGTATGGTCAGTTTGATGGGGATGCAGTGCCCGCCAAGTGTCCACCAGGTCATGTATCTGCATAATGTAAGTGAGTGCTACACTGACGCATGTGGCTGGGCGCTTCAGAGGATCTGGTGTGCACATCGGTGAAAGGGAAATGGAAATCTCTCCCCCAGAGTGTGGGCCAGTCACGATATTTAGAGCATAATTGCATAATATCATCAAAGTATGCAGGGCTATCAACTTTGGGGCCTTACACATTTACTAAGAGCAGTCAATCTCCATTTAACATGCCCGCTAGGGCCACCAGCTAGCCCTTAGCCTCAGCGATGTGCACTACCAGTAAGTAATTTAGCAATTTCTATATGAGAGTGACCATGCCTCAGAAGTAGGTAGAGTATGAAGAGAAGTAATGGTGCATGTACCATGAAGTCGTAAACCTATCAATCAATCAAGTCGTTTTTGTACTGCGCAGCTTACCACCCACGAGCCTATCCAGGTGCTGTGCTGCAGATGTTTTGGATCATCTAGAGTCTTTACATGAGTCCGGTGGTGGCGCCTACATAGAGTGCATTGGCTTAGTCTAGTTGGCTGGTCATGAGGGCCTGCATCACCATTTTCCTGGTGCTGTTGGGCAGCCACTTGAAGACTTTGCGGAGCATGCAAAGTCTATACAAGCAGACTGAAGAGCAAGTGTAGACCTGACATTTCATGGAGAGTTTGCTGTCCAGGATGATGCCAAGGTTACGGATGTGGTCTTTAGGCATCGGGGTGGATCCAGGTTTTGACGGTCACCAGGAGTCATTCCAAAGGGCGGTGTGTCTGCTGAAGGCCAGAACTTCAGTTTTGTTTGTGCCGAGCTTCAGGCAGTCGTCCTTCATCCAGGCTGAGACATTCTTCATGCAGTTGTGGAAGTTGGTCTTTGTTGTCGTGGGGGTCCTTTGAGAGTGAGAGGACGAGCTGGGTATCGTCAGCATAGGAGATGATGCTGATGTTGTGTGATCTGACAATGTCTGCCAGTGGTGTCATGTAGATGTTGAAGAGGGTGGGACTGAGTGGTGAACCCTGGGGTATGCCACAGATGGTGTGTTTGGGTGGCGAGGTGAAGGGAGGGAGGCGGACTCTCTGGGTGCATCCCGTGAGGAATGATGCCATCCATTTTAGCGCATCATTTTTAATTCCAATCTGGCATAGTTGTTCGATGAGTGTGAGGTGTGATACGGTGTTAAATGCTGTGGGGAGGTCTAGGAGGATCAGATTGGCTGGTTCTCCTCTGTCGAGTAGGGTGCGAATGTCATCAGTTGTGGCAATCAGGGCTGTCTCGATGCTGTGCTTGGCTCTGAATCCTGATTGGGAGGTGTCAAGTAGGTTGTTTCTCTCCAGGTGTTCGGTGAGTTGGAGGTTGATGACCTTCTCCAGGACTTTGGAGGGGTACAGGAGTATAGGATGATAGTTTTGGAACTCACTGGGATCTGCCAATGATTTTTTGAGGAGATGTCTGACCTCTGTGTGTTTCCAGGCGTTGGGAAAGGTGGCTAAGGTTATGGAGGCATTGAGAGTGGTTGTAAGCGGGTGGCTGATCTTGTTTCCTCTGAGATTGAAGAGTTGGTGGGAGCACGGGTCAGTGGGTGATCCTAAATGGATGGAGTTCATGAGTATGGTTGTGTTAGGTGTGCTGAGTTGTTCCCAAGTGGTGAGCGGGTGGTCGACGATAATGTTGATGGGAAGCTGAGGAGGTCAGAGGGTTGGGACTCAAAGGTTCTGTAAATAGTTGCTATCTTGTTGTAGAAGTGGTCGTCGAGGATGTTGCAGTGTTCCTGAGAGGAGGTAATTGAGTTTTGGGTGGCTGATGGGCAGGTGAACTCTCTGACGATGGTGTAGAGTTCCTTGGTTCAGTTGGCGCTAGTCTTAATTCTGTGGGCAGAGCCTCTTTTTTTGGCTTTGAATTGGCTGTGGTATATGTTGAGGTCTGTTTTGAAGGTGGCACAGTTGGTGTGGTTCCTGCTGGTATGCCATCTTCTTTCCAGTTGTTGCACCTGTGCTTCGATGTGCTTAGTTCCAGTGTACTCAGAAGTGAACAGTGCATCTCCTGGAGCATACCAATATCAATATTATGGGGATTGTTAAGACCTTGTGCATTCCATGTTATAAACTGATCATGTGAGGGCGTAGTGGCATGGTACTATTAGTAGCAGTGAGTGGATCAAACCGTACCAAGGTCTGCGAATTGCAGGGGATAAAGGATGAACATGTAGGCAATTATACATGACCGCAAATACCATAAAGAAAAACAACAGTAGACCGATACCAACCACCCTAACCCACTATCCCACCGACCTTAGTCCCCAGGGAAAGACCCCGTCATGATTGAAGAAAACCTAAAAGAGAGAAAATAGGACCAAAATAACAGCCTAATCTTAGGAAAATTACAAACCCCAAAGGCAATGGATGCACTTCATACAGGAAGGGGGTGCTTGGAGAGTGCAGCAGTTCCCTGTGCAAAACATCAGGATAATTGTCAACACAGTATGCAGTGATGCTGGACACCGAAGAGACAGTTTATAAATGGATATCCGCACTGCTCGTAGAAATTATGAACTATTGCTGACACAAGGAGCCGAAACAGGAGAGCAGCGGCACAGGTGAACAGCAAAGGAGTTCCATCTGGGTACAGCACAACCCTGGAGAGTAACAGGTGGTATATAGTGCAGTGGGCTCATGGTGAGCCAGCCATTGGGTAGAGAATTAGTAGCCATCATTTGTTAAAGCACAGTTAGTTGTTATCACTGAAGGCCAAAGTGCCAGGCCCCTGGCCACCATGGGGAGATCTTGGGCTGGAGCAGGTAGAGTTCTACCAATGGAGATGTGATTTTCGATTAACTCAAAAGTAGTGGCAGGTTGTAGAAAAAAGTGGGTTTTGCCCTTGTGTTCTAGGTGCAGTTTGGCAGGGAATATTTCACCGCCTGTGAATAAAAGATCCTCTTCACCTCCTAAAAAAAGCAGTGGCCTCTTGCATCATGGGGGAGAAATCAGGCTAGAAGGATATCTTGGACCCTCATATTGAAGATCCAGATTGTCTCTGTTTAAGTGTAGTAAGTGGTCTTGGTCCCTGTAATTCAAAAAGCGAGCTATAATTGGGCGTGGAGGCCGACCTGGTTTGGGTTTAGGAGCCAGCGAGTGGTGAGCACGTTCAACGATCAAGACCTCCAAGAACTTGCTGCGACCAAAGAGGGTATCAGGAAGGTGCTCCAGAAAACCCTCAAAGTTGGAGAGTGTAGCAGGTTCTGGCTCACTCAGGTGACACCTTCCCTCCAGGTCCTCATTCTTGGCCATGATGGCCTTGAGTTCCCGTCAAGACAGCTCAAGTCCACGCTAGAACTCCTGCTGGGAATCCTCCAGTGCAGAAATCCAGGTCTCAGCCTGCATCAGCCTGGAGTCATGACGGTCCATGCGATCCTGCATACAATCTAGTTGAGAGATAAGAGAGTCCATCTTACCATCAATGGAACGCAATGGAACTACTTGAACTTGGCTGTAACATTGGATTCCTCTCTGAAACAGGGGTTGGCCGATGATGGATCATTGGGAGCTTTGGAATGACGCTTGTCAAAGTGCAATTTAGCCTGTCTTTGATCAGTTTTGTCCATGTTGTAAAGAGGCCAATGAGGAGAGGTAGATGAGACAAAAAGACACTGACCCCTAGGTCAAATGCAGGTAATGGGGGGACTGTGTCAATGTAAGAGCCCTGGCATCAGATGGAGGACCAGCAGGGGGTCGCAGACAGGACAACACAGGCTAGAAAGAAATGGCGATAGGGAGGTCCAGAGAGTGGAATAAGGAAGGATGATGGTGAGTGTGAACAGCCTATGCTGCAGCGTGGAAACCCATACAGGATCAACTGGTCGAAGAACAGCTGGTGCAGGTAATGTGGGGCATGTCCCAAGGGTTCAGGTTGGGCCCAGCCTCTACCCCCAAACAGGCTTCAGGTATGTCTAGAGTGTTCAATCGGTGAAAAAACCCCCAAGTAGTTTGGACACAGTGTAAGGGATGTGAGGCCCCCACCGCATTATGGAGAAGCCGAGACCTGTGAGGGTGGGTGCTACACGATGTCAGGTGGGCCGGTATCGCAGTGACTCAGGACAGATTCCGTTGATTCAGGCCCCAGGAGGCTGGGAGGTTCAGCGCCAGGCCAGTAGCCTAAAGATGCAGAAGCAGGAGCCCTGAACAAGTGGTGGCAAAGGCAACGAGTCGCGTCAGTCCTCTTCCACCCGTCCTGTGGCTGACCACTCAACCGTGGTTGGTAGGCCCTAAAAGCCCCAAACATCCCACAAGGCTGCACATCAGTTAAACACTCCCGTGACAAGAGTGGCCAAATGTCACGAAGGAGCGGGCGAGGCAGCCAGGTGACCAGCCACCCGACGGTGAAGTATGTCCCTGACGGGCCCTGAACTCCTCTAGAGAGGCTGTAAGGCAGGAAATGCCCTGCCACCCAGCAGCACCAACAAGCAACTGAACTGGCTCCAATGCAAAGGCCATCCACAGTAACTGCATGCAGGTCTGCAGCAGCCACGCTGAGGACCATCAACTTGACAGCGGTAATCAACCAGACAGGCCCCGGGTCCCTGGAGCACGCCACCTCATGGGACCAGGAAAGAAGGGATGGAACCCAAGAGGAAACTGTGACAGGCTATGCTTTTCCACCTTTCAACAGGTGTTCAGCTCAAATATGTAGGAAATCAGACAAAGTGGTAATAGTGACAACTTTGGAGTGGTGAATATCTCTGCACTGGATATCAGCAATTCAATGTGGTTGGTAAATCATGCTTTATTGTACAACGTCCATGTGTTCCTGGTTGAATTCAAGTGCTGAAATGCATTCATTTGCTTCTAGTCTCACCTGCTGGGTGAAAAGGAGCTGATGGTTTCAAAATATGTCCAAAAAAGAGATCTTCTTTCCACTTTAGCTGTCAAATTCAGCCAAAGTGTTGCTTGCTGTGTCTTATGGGCATTACATGTTATATTTTAATGCAGAAGAGATCTATGGTAGCTGGATTAAAGGGCTTGTATGAAGTAAGTAATGGAGATTGGTGATGTACAGAAGGAGACAGGGATTTAAGCACATACATTTTCACCTACACCTAATTTTACCTATACTTGACAGTAATCATAACAGACAACCTACTAGTATAAAACAGAATAGGAAATATCTATTATTTCCATTATTACTTCTAGGTTGGGGCAAATCATTTCAATCATAGACAAAACGGTGTATTTACATTTTCAGGTTCAGGATCCAATCAAGGAATCAGCTATTTAAAACAGACAGAGTAAAGAGGCAAGGCAATGCTTGAAGAAATATTGGGCCTGGGGTTCTGGAGTGCCTTCCACCTGGCCTGACAGAGAGTTGCAAATTTGTATGTTGGGGTGAAGAGCAGCATGAACCTCAACAGTGAGGGAGATTTGAGAGATATGAAAGGGGGAATGAGAAACTGAGTTTTCTGTACATTGGGCCAAACAGTTATCGTCTTATATATTCATTTATTTGTGCAATTATTCATTTGTAATATGCCAACATATCTCTGAGGAAACTTCATAGTATATGTGGAAGAGTGTATACCAGCATTGAGATCTTCAGAAAAATTACGGACTCTAGAGAGGGATAAATCAGGATTATCATTTTAGGTAGACATTGTGGGAGACAATGGGGAGCAGAATGCAAGCAGAGTTAATGGAAGAAGGGGGTTCTGTACCCCAACAGAAAGGGGGTTTGTTCACACTATAGTCTGTTCAAGGCTCATAGGAGCAGGTGTAAAAACAAACATTTGCAATGCAATCAGTCTTGGCTTTGGGACCTTATATGTGTTTAGCTATGTAGCATATTAGCCTGGGTGCTGAAACATCTACTGTTCTTTAACATTGATGGAAAGTAAGCACCAAATTGCCGGACACGCCAGGTATGGGAACACATGGAAAGAAATATTGCCTTTCAGTGGGAAATGGTATAGTCCCAAGCTCTGTTCATAATACACAATCAGGGCCTTCGGTGGTCTTATCACTGAAAATACAAGATTTAAAAAAAATATTATTGCCTAAGGGTGCTCGTGGAAGACAATTTCTATGGATTGGAATCTAGAGAATGCTAAAGTGATTCTGGTATTTTACTGACCTCTGCTGGTCGTGTTCTATCAAGAAAGTTAAATAGAGGCAGTTGCCAGAAAAATTAAAAAAAGAAAGTCCCTAAGCAGAGAGCAATTCTGGTATTTTACTGACCTCTACTGGTCGTTTTCTATCAAGAGAGTTAAATAGAGGCAGTTGAACAGAACAAGCAGAAAGCACTTCTGGTATTTTACTGACCTCTACTGGTCGTTTTCTATCAAGACAGTTAAACTGAGGCAGTTGAACAGAAAAAAAGTCCCTAATCCGAAGCAGACAAGTCCTAAGACTGATCTCCAGAGCCCACAAAGTACATACACATATAAGTATATACTAAGGTATATACAAGAGATCTCGAATGCTCAACCTAAAAAGAGATAGCAGGTTGTGACATTACTTTTTGTGACCAGTATTTAATTTTGATATGTGACCTCTGTACTATTAGGATAGTTTACAAAATAAGGAATCTAGGGGGCCACATAACTACCTGCCTAAATAATATTGATTATGTCAGTCACACTTTGTGACCCCCCAGCCTCTGTAATTGGCTGCAATCAAATTGATGGTCGCTTGCAAAGGACAGTAGACCACCATCCCTGTTATTGCATTTCACAAATAAAAACCTGTTTTTCAAAGCAGCCCGATTTCTTCAAAGGAAATTGGTCTGTTTGAAAAAAAGTTTTCAATTTTGAAAAACTTCGGTAGAGCCGGCCCTTTCCACATTGCGAGTAAGTTACCAACGCAAATTTGTAGTCGTTAACTAAATAATTTTTTATGACCAGAATTACGGTCACAAACTATTGACACATAGGATACTAATTTAGAAATTGAAAGGGACATCCAAAATAAAACTTTTCTGAACTCATTTTGCGATTGCAAAAACATTTTCCAAGTCGCAAACTTTTTCAAGCTTTGAACTGGTTGCAAACTCTCTGATTTACCAATTTACATGGTTTGCTACTGCTAAAAAGCTTTCATAGCCCATAATAGTCTTTGAAAACCGTGGGCCTCATTTGGAGTTTGGTGGAGCGGCAGCACTGTTGTAATGTAGTGGTGCTCCGACTCTGCCAAACACATGGTTCTCCAACTCTGTTTAGATACACAAGAAGCATATGTTTACACCAGCGAAGTGTCTGCTGGCTCCACCAATGTGAAATACTGACCTGCTGACAAGCTTGTCAAAGGGCAACCAAATCACAGTGACATTTGTCCCCCCTCCCCTCCATTGAAAGGGGAGCAAACATCACTGATTTTCATTGATACCTGGGGGATAGTGGCAGGAAAAATGCAGAGAAGCCCTCACATGCAGGGCTAATTCTGACCTGTGCATGAGGCCATTTCTTTTTGTTTAATTAAAGCAAACTCACACTCTGTTCTACTGAGCGGACACTTTAAACATAGCACCCACTCAGCAAGGGACTGCCTACCAGGGTATGGATGAACATCTATGGCCCCAGTGTTTTCTTAAAGGACAGTCTGTTGAATAATACTCCAGGTGTGTGTTTTAAACATCAAACGCCTTGTGTTTGTTGTAACTGTGAGTGAGGCAGTTAAGAGAACATGCATGCCTCAGAGGTAGGATGACTGGAAAAGGAGATAGTGACTACTAAGCGGTATAGATGATAGAAATGAGTTCAGCACTAGACTGGCTGATGTAGGTGCTCTCTGTCCAATCTTGAGCATTTTTGTGGTAATTTTCCAACCTCGCCGCCAAGACCTGGAATGACCTCAACACCTCCTAACAGCACCACCACTCTCTAACTTCAGGAGGAGACTCAAGACCTGACTCTTCGATGAATAGCCTTCAAACCTCAGCGCCTGGATACCTCCCTAGGGTTATAAGCCGTGCTATACAAATGCTTCCTGATTGATGTGATGAAATGTTAATGGACTGATGACAGTGTGCTCCCTTAAAAGTATTACAAAGCGGCAGGGGCGGGGGGGGGGGGTAATTGGTTAACAGTATTGACTGGCTTCTTACTTGACTAAAGTCCACATTAAAGGCAATCACCATTCTATAAGTTAAGTACTTAAAATAATGTCTTGTGGTGTAGACTGTATGAGGAAATGTGAACACAGAAATCGAGAGAGCTAATTACTTGCTTGTATCGTACACATTCGGTGCATGTGGAAATCACAAAATAAAAAATACAGATTTTATGTACTCATATCAGAATATATTTAGGAATGTGCAAGTTGAATACCGCAGATGTGTAAATTATACCCTGCTCTTAGACACATTGCTTCTTCATCTTACATCAGAAATAGAAAGTAAACCATTTCTATGCAAATTTTCATATTGGAAGCACTGGTTTCCCTGCCTAACATCTCTTAACGCTTTTCACTTCACACCTACTTTTATTAAAAGCTGTGCATTAATGGAACAGCTCATGAAAAGGTGTTGAAGCAAAAGACTTCTTTTTGAGATGTGGAGTTTGATTTTCTTTTTAACTTCTGTCAAGCAATTTAATCTTGATAGCATAGCTCTAAGAAAACCAGCAAAGAAGAGTTATGGGAGGACATGTTTCATCACATCAAAACTGTGTGCACGAGATGATAGGAATCCCTGTGGATAAGTGGAAAATAATCTTGCAGCATTTTTTCAGACCTCCCAGGCCACACAGTTGAAAAAATGATCTTCATATCCACAATTAACACCTGATGACTAAACTTTGAGCCATGTCACACTCTGTAGCTTTCCAGGGGCTTAGTGATGTGTACAGACAATTATTAGAGAAAGGTGCAGGAACACACAATGGTTGACAGAGAAAGTTGTTTATTTGTATTAGGTGCATAGAATAGTAGTTTGTTTTCTGCATATATGTATTATACACTTTGAAAACAGCATGCATATGTTTCAATAAATGTGCATGTTCCTTTATATTATTCAGATTAGTAGAGTGCACTATCACGCAGGATGGTATTTTGGATCTGAGCAGGTGTGGGTCTAGCCAAACCTACGGCTGAGTGGAACTACTCGAAAAACCAGGTCTTCAGCTTCTAGCCGAATGCAAAAAGTGAAGAGGAGGCTCTTATGTCTAGCAGCAGGTCGTTCTCTGCTTTTGGAGCTATGTATAAGACGGCTCAATCGCTGGATCTGGTTTTCCATGGTGGTGTAACATGTGCAAGTAGGAGTCTGGATGAGCGGAGGTGCCTGGAATGTTTGTGAAAGCGGATGCGTTTGTTGAGGTATGCGGAGCCAGTGTTATGTAAAGCCTTGAAAGTGTGGGTGAGGAGTTTGAATTGTGCATGGTTGTGTATGGGTAGCCAGTGAAGCTCCTTCAGATGTGATGTAATGTGACTCCTGCATGGGAGATTGAGGCAGCCATGTTCTGCATGGTCTGTAGCCTTCCAGTGAGTTATTTGTTGATGCCGGCATTGACGGTGTTCTTTTAGTCGAGCTTGCTTGTGAGGAGGGCATGTGCAATAGTTTTCCTGGGGCTGATTGGAAGCCATTTGAAAATCTTCCTCAGCATCTTCAGGGCATAAAAGCATGAGGTGGTGATGGTGTTGACTTGGGCAGTCATGTCGAGTTTTGGTGTTTATGACGATCCCGATGATATTGGCATTGTCAGCCCTAGCTCTGTTGGCCACCAGGTGGAGTCTCACAGTGAAGTGCTACTCCCAAAGATCATGAAGAGTATGAAGTTTAGCACTTTCATTATTTAATGTTTTAACTGAATTGAATGTTTGCAATGTTGGGGGGGTTATTTAGAAGTTGGTTGGTCTGGGCATTCAACAAAAAAAGAGGTTGCCCTGACCACCAAACTCACTGTTCCTTAACCCAATTTGGGGATGGGAGAACTACTGGATTTGCATCAGTAGAGCCTCAGCTCTGCCCGTAAAAAACTCTTGATGGTCACTGAATTTCCTGGGCTGGGTACACAATGCTAGACAGGCTAGGGAAATAATCAATGGCCGCTATGCACTTAGAAAAAATTCTCTGCATATCACAAGCTTGCCAGCTACGGGCGTTTGTTTCTGGAACAAAAATGCTCACCAATTCAAAAACATATGGCATTCCATCGATTATTAGCAGAGACAAAAGTGCATGCGTAATATCAGAGGGTGCATGTTTGTAATTGATCCTTACCAGTTAGTTAAGGATTTCTAAATATGGGGGCAATTCACCTCTTTAGAAGGGGGAGACCAGAGCCTCTGCTGTCCTGACAGGCTAGAGGGCTATTCTCCAAATTACAAATGCCCCCATAAATCTTGACCTTGGCCCATGATACTAAAGGTAAGACAAATATCCTATTAAGCAGGGGTATAGCTATGAATTGTTCAGTACATGCACTAGTAGCAGGGCCAAGAAGTGTGTGTTTCACAGTATCCCATTTAACAGCTGGAGGGGGGGGGGGTTCCTAGCATTTTGACCCATGGAACACTGCTTTAGATTACCTTTGTTAGACCTACCTAATCAGGGGGTTTCAAGCTTTTGAATTACCCACAACAAAACATTTTGCTGCTCACTGTTCATCCTACATAACCAGATTTTTACTCTATGAGGCAAGTTCCCCTGGGCACTGAGGGCCTCTCATTTATGAGGTATTGACGTAGGGCAGTGCTGCAAGGAATCTTGCTGCGCTGCCCTACGTCAAAACAAAAGAGCAGGAAGGCGCCCTATCTATGAGATAGGGCACATTCCTGTCCTTTTCCCAAGCGCCGGCACACATTGGGCTGCCATGTGCCAACGCAGGCACCCTTGCGCCATGGTGCAAGGGTGTCTGCGTTGCGGGGTTGATTAATTTTGTGCAGGAAGGGACACCTTCCAGCACAAAATCAATCACAAGAGGCGATTTCCCCTTTCTATGTGTGCTGCAGATTGCAGCACACATAGAAATAGGAAAAACGAGGAGACATGAAAACATTTCTCCTCGTTGCGCCTCCCTAATGCCACCCAAGAGGTGGCGTTAGATTCTGACGCATTCCCAGGTTTACGATTTCCCGTAAATCTGGGAATGCTTCAGGTTCCATGGGTGTTGCGTGGGAACACCCACATCATCACCCACGGTACGCCCCTTTCATGTAGTGTTCTGTGTGAAAGGGGCACATATTTACAAGACCATGAAAAGCCATGTAAAATGGCTTTATGTGGCCTTGTAAATATGCTGCTGCACATTGCGCCTCCGAAACGTCAAAGAAGTGATGTTCCGGCAATGCAAAAGTGCCAGGAGGGCCTCATAAATGAGACCCTAGATCTTCAGCTGACATGCATGTAGAGCAATTACTGAGAGAGATGAATGGATAGATTGCCATCTCCTGGAAGAGCACTCTATTTCACATGGTGGCAGGTGAGATAACAGCCCAGGTGTCATGTATTTATTTATGTAGCTATGCATTTGTAGAGCCTAACCCTAATTGGGGAGCAATGGAGTGCTGAAAAGTGTGGGAGCAATGAAGCAGGTTGTTCCTGGGTGGTGAATCGCATCATGAGGAAATGTAATGTTATCTGAAGAGTAGGGTCTTAAGGTCTTTTCGTAATTGCAGCAGGGTTTGGCAATAGTGTTGTTGATGGGGATGTTGATCCAAATCCTGGGTGCAAAACTTGAACGCATTGTCTCTTTCTTGCATTTGTGTGTGTCCAGACAGGGAATGATCTAAGTTCAGGAATGGAACTGCCCACCTGAAGTAGTTCACCTCTATCAGGTATGGGTGGGTGCCTTTTCTCGTAGCCTTGCATGCTATGCAGCTTATTTTGAAGAGAGAGCAAAAGTACTTCCTTCATGATTAGAGTGATACCCCTTAACTAAGAGATGCTGCCACATGTAGGGTACCTTTCCAGGGAGCCACTGTGGTGTCAGTGTAATCAAAGGGCAAGAGGTTTTCTCCACCTAGGTGTGAATAGAGTAAGGCTTGGACTTTTGTTCTGAAGTCCATTTCCTAGGGGGTAGTATTTCATGCTTTTGAGAAAGGAAAGTTGGTACCAATTTATTTGTTTTAGCACGGTGTTCTTTGAAGCAGATTTGGGTGTCAATGGTAAAACCAAGTGCTTGTGTTTTTTATGTCAGCTGGGGAGATTAACCTATCAAAGTTAATTTAAAAGAGTAAGGCTTTAATTTGTAATTGTTTGTTACTATTGCCAAGCTGGAGGGAATCTGTCTTGACAGACTTATAGTCATGCACTGGAGATACATTCTGAATGAGACTGAAGCAGGTTTTGAATCAATGGATGCTGTGATTAGTGGCGAATTTCAGACAATATTGTGTGTAGTCAGATTATTGCTGAATTTTGATTCTGCTGTTGGTAAATATGATTGTGAGGCATTTTATTTAGAGGTTGAAGACAATGGGGTGGGAATGGTGCTCCAGGAAATCCTCAGGAGATAGGTAGGTTCTGGAATCTCGAGGTTCCCATCTTGATGGACGGGTGGTTGTTGAAGAGGTAGGAAATGAACTGTTGCTGGATCATGACGGAAGAGCCCTATGTTTGTTAGCAGCATTTGTAGTAGTGCTTGGTAGTCAACTTCATTGAAAGCCGCAGAGTGATCAAGTAGGATCAAGAGGTGGGAGGTGTTCTTGTTAACAATCAGGAGGGCTTTGTTGACTGTGTGAAGTGTAAGGGCTTCTTTGGTGGAGCAAGGTCTAAAGCCAGATTTGTAGTCCTTTAAGAGGCTATTCTTTTTGATTAGAAATTGCACTGGAAAGACAACCCTTTTTGATGACTTTACAGAGAAAAGCCTGGATGTTAATAACGTAGTAGTTGGGTAGATCATCTGGGTCAAGGTTAGGCTTTTTCCACAGATGAAGAACTAGTCCTCTTTTGAGAATGTCTGGAAAGGTTTCTTGACTGATGGAAGTGTTGACAATAGTACGGAGGAGTGCTAGGATATCGCCATCTAAAGATTTTATTTTGGTAAGTGGTTGTCTTCATAAATGGTGGCCCTAAGAGAGTTGAGGATGTTGGTGAGTTTAGTGTGCGAAGACATTGAAGATGGTCTACTTGGAAAGGGATTAGTAGGGTATGACAGAAGGTATGGGGCAAGATGTGCGCAGCATTTTTGCAGTTTCAAATGGCCTGATTTACAACCACAAAAAGCCATTGGGTATGTATTAATCTCAAATTGTGAATTGGTGATATGTTACTGATTCACAATTTGGAATTGCAAATACATACCATTTCGTACCCTCTTTGAGAATGTTTAAAAAATATTTTTTAAGAGCATGCAGTTGTACCACAGACCACTCCCTATTCTAAAAAATAAAAATGAAACTTTCTTTTTTTTAAAACAAATCCTGTATTCCTTTAAGGAAAATGGACTACATTAAAAAAAATATTGCTTCATTTAAAAGCAATCACACACATGGTGATCTGCTGACCCCAGCAGGCCACCAACACTGGGATGGCAGTGAATCCTAGTGGGCCACAAATTGCGACCTACCTTATTATTATTCATGAGGTAGGTCCATTTATGACCCAGTACGAATCACTAATGGGCCAGATATTACATACGTAAGACCTCCGACCCTTGGTCTAGGTCCACTCTCTCCCCACTGCTCCGCTGTGCCGTCTCTTGCCTCCAGACCCCGACCTCCTCCTTGGGAGGTTCGAGGCTGCTGCCCGCTCCTGCGCCTGCTGCCCACTCCAACTGGGACCAGACTGCCTCCAACCACCGTAACCTTTCTCAGCCGTTTTTTTTCTTAATTTTTTCCCTGTTGTGCCACTGTTATTGTGCCCATCTGTGTCTTGCTCTAATTCCACCACTGTTTTTATTTTCTCGTGCCTGCCTGTTCCTTTTGCCTTTTGCCGCTGCTGCCCCTGCGGCCCCTCCCCCCCGGAATTCCCCCCTGGAATTTCCCCCCGGAATTTCCCTCCGGAATTCCCCTGCTCCCGCCTCCCAGCCTCTCCTCCCTCCCACCTCCCCTACTTAATGGCGGCCGCTGCGCGGTCGCGCCGCTGGCGCACCACAGGCGCGCCAAAGGCAAGCCCGTCTGTGCCTGTCCGCGACGTGGCCAGCGCCAGGAACCCTGGACCTCCCACTACCCATCGCTAAGACACCACCACCCTCCTCGCACTCAACCCTGGAAGACTTAGAGAATGCCAACATGCCTCGCCAAACACGACCCACGGCCAGTTCTCCTGCCTCCACTGCTGCCAGACCCTCACCGCCACCCTGGCCTCCAACACCGCAGACGCCAGCACCGGCGACACCCTAAAATGCATCCTCCTCAACGTACGCTCCGTACACAAACACGCCATGGAAATCTGGAACCTACTCGACTCTCTTTCGCCCGACATTGCCTTCTTCACAGAGACCTGGACCAACGCATCCTCCGCCCCCGACAACAGCACCGCCATCCCAGACGGATACAAGATCCAGAGGAAAGACCGCCCAAACCACCCAGGAGGGGGCCTCGCCCACAAGATCACCCTCCGCCTCACCACCTCCAGCGAAACCTGCCCCTCCGCCGAACACCTGCACTTCAAGATCCAGACCACCCCCAAAGCCACACTCCGAGGAACCCTCGTCTACAGACCCCCCGGCCCCTGAACACCCTTCGCCACCACCATCACAGACTTCATCGCACCCCACGCGATCGCCTCAACAAACTACATATTCATTGGAGACCTGAACTTTCACCTCGACAACCCCAGCGACCCCAACTCCACTATCCTTCGTGACAACCTCGCCAGCATCGGACTTAAACAACTCGTCAACACACCGACCCACAGAGCAGGACACACCCTCGACCGCATCTTCGTGGCAGGAAACAGCGTCCATTTCAGCCACACAACGCAGCCGCCATGGACCGACCACCACTGCGTACACTTTGCCATCAACAAACCCAAGGCACCCAAACCAGCCCCACACCCACCACGAAGGAACTGGAGCAAGGTTACCGATGAGCAACTTAACTCCACCCTCACCCGAGACAACCACACCTGGGCACCCAACGCAAACAGCGCAAACAACGCAGCCAGAGAACTCCACACCTGGATCTCCAACTGCGCAGATGAGCTCGCCCCGCTACGCAACCCCAACAGACAACGCCCCAGGAAAGCCGCCTGGTTCACAACCGCTCTCCAAGAAGCCAGACGCACCTGCAGACGCCTGGAGAAGAACTGGAGAAACACCAAGACAACAGAAAACCACACCACCTACAAGGACGCCATGACGGACAACCACAACCAGATCAGAGCCACCAAAAGGAACTTCATCCACAACAAAATCCTGACCAACTCCACCAACTCCAAGGAACTTTTCAGTGTCATTCAAGAATTCACCAACCCACGCAGCGAAGCCACAGACATCACCCCATCCCAAGACCTCTGCGACAAGCTTGGAACCTATTTCCACCTAAAGATCAAAAACCTCTACGACAACTTAATCGACCATCCACCAGGTGCCACAGATAGCCCCCCGCCCCCCAGAAACACCAGCCAGCCCACCATCTCCAACTGGACACCGATCACGGCCAACGACACCGCCTCAACCATGAAAAGCATCCACTCGGGGGCCCCCACCGACCCCTGCCCCCATCACATCTACCACAGAGCCGTGGCCGCCATCGCACCCAAACTACAACGCACCATCAACACCACCTTCAAAACAGGCACCTTCCCAGATGACTGGAAGCGCGCAGAAGTCAGACCCCTGCTCAAGGCGCCCACAGCTGACCCCACCGACCTCAAGAACTATCGGCCCATCTCGCTCCTCCCCTTCGAAGCCAAAGTTGCAGTGAAAACAGTCAACAGGAAACTGACATGATTCATTGAAGAGAACGCCGTCCTCGACCCGTCCCAAACCGGATTCCGAAGCAATCACAGCACAGAGACCGCCCTACTCGCTGCCACAGACGACATCCGCACCCTCCTGGACCAAGGCCACTCCGCAGCCCTCATCCTACTTGACCTATCAGCGGCCTTCGACACCGTCTCCCATCGCACACTAGTCGTCAGACTACACGACGCAGGCATACAAGGAACAGCCCTGGACTGGATCCGATCATTCCTCACCGGAAGAAGCCAAAGGATCAGACTCCCACCCTTCCTCTCCGACTCCACGAAAATCACCTGCGGAGTCCCACAGGGTTCATCACTGAGCCCCACCCTCTTCAACATTTACATGGCCCCCCTCGCAGCCATCGTCCGACAACACGGCCTCAACATCGTATCCTACGCCGACAACACCCAGCTCATCCTCTCCCTCACCAAAGACCCCACCACTGCCAAACTCAACTTCCAGAAAGGAATGCAAGACGTCGCAGTCTGGATGACCAACAGCTGCCTGAAGCTCAACGCTGAGAAGACAGAAGTCCTCGTCCTCGGTACCACCCCATCTGCATGAGACAGCACCTGGTGGCCGAATGCCCTCGGAAGCCCACCTACCCCCTCAGACCATGCCAAGAACACTGGCATCGTACTCGACTCATCACTCTCCATGAACCGACAGGTCAACGCCGTCACCTCCAGCTGCTTCAACACCCTCCGCAAGACCTTCAAGTGGATCCCCCTGAGTCAAGGAAGACAGTCACCCACGCACTCATCACCAGCAGACTGGACTATGGAAACGCACTCTACGCCGGCATCAACAAGTCCCTACTCTGCAAACTCCAGACAGTACAAAACACCGCCGCCAGACTCGTCCTCGGCATCCCCCGACACGAACACATCAGCCAACACCTACGAAGTCTCCACTGGCTCCCAGTGGAGAAAAGAGTCACTTTCAAAATCCTCACTCACGCCTACAAATGCATACACAACAACGGACCCAAATACTTCAACGACAGAATCAACTTCCACGTACCCAAAAGAAACCTCAGATCTTCCAACCTCGCACTGGCCGAAACCCCGCGCATTCAGAGCCAGAGCAGGCGTAAGATCCTTCGCTCACATTGCAGCCAAGACCTGGAACGAGCTACCGGCAGATATCAGACGCGCCCCCTCCCTGAACACCTTCAGGAAGACCCTCAAGACCTGGCTCTTTGGCTAAACAGATCTGCGGACCCCCCCCCCCAGCGCCTTGAGACCCTCACGGGTGAGTAGCGCGCTTACAATTCCCTGATTGATTGATTGATTGGTAATAGTGATTACCAAATAGCGATTTGCAATAAATCACTATTTGGCAATCAATGTTACCAATCTTTGTTCATCTAGCCCATGGTTTTCTGTTTGGTAGTGTTCTTGTGGGTTCTTATTTTGTTCACCTTCACAGTGTAGAAGTGATTGATGAGATTACATTTCCCAATTTAATTACATATAGAAAAGACTGAGAGGTGGTTGAAGCATTGTTTAACTACATTCATTTCTGTGACTTGCTTTGCTGGTGGTGGTCATGTAGAAGGTGGCTTTGGTTGTAGAGGTGAAGGATCTCCATGTAGATCAGAGTGTTTTGAGATGGGTGAGGTAATCAGAGTCTTGTTTCCATCTATGTGTATTTTTGTGTCTGCAGATAGAGCATTTGTTCTCTAAAAGTTTTCGCGAATTCCATAGTGCTGATGTTATGAGGTTAGTGGATCTTGTTTGGAGGGGTGAGGTGAGGCCCACCTGATTTTTTCATGGCACTGTTGTACACACTGAGGAGCGTGCTGACATCTGTTGTAGCTTGAAGTGGGTGGGAGAATCTAATGATTTTGTCATGGAGTGTGTCCAGGACGAATCTGTACAGTCTAGAGGTATGGGGGACTTCTAATAGTATGAGTTTGAGGCAAATATGAAGATTTGGGGACATTGCCTTTCGACTGTGTGGGCTTGGTGATGTTTTGCTTGATGGCGAGGGGAATCAGGAGTGTGTAATGTGAGTGTTTCATTGTCTTTGTGGTTGAATCTCTGGGAGTTTCAAATATCCAAGGAATGTGAAATGGGTGTGCTGCATCAAGGAAGGCATGGTAAGTTTGGCCTTTTTTTTAAGACAAGTTTTTGTTGTGTCTAGGGGTCTGTAGAACAGGTTGAAGGAACTTGTCCTTAATGGTAACAGGAATTAGAAGCGAAGGAATTCAAAGCGCCTGAATGTTGTTGGTATGCTAAGGGTGCACAGCAAGCTGGACAGCAATCCTTCACTTGTTTTGTGTGTGTTCTGCATATTAGATGCTGTAGTGTCAGGAGATGATGATGTCCTAGATGTATGCGGCTGTCAGCATACAATTGATGTTATGTGATGATGTCTGCGGTGTTAGGTGTGAGAAGAACAGTACATGTTTTGCTGATGAAAATGAATTGGAGGGTATGTTGTTTTGGTAGAGTCTTTATGCTAATGAATGACATGTGGATGAAATTCTGGGTGTTTGTTATGTGATTATGATGCACCATCTGAGTCCACTCTGAGCACACAGTCATGTAGTCATGTCACTTGACTATTAATCAGGTCAGATCAGGGTGAGCCTGACAGTCGACCCTCATAAGATGAGCAGGAGAGCCCCAAATTACCATATTGTTTTACTGTTATCTTATTTTATTTGTGCTTTTTGTTCTTGCGCCTTGCTGAAGAAAGCAATTTTGTAGTGAATAGAGGATTTTGATGTGAGGCATTACAAGAGATACAGGGTCAGATGTCCAAAAATACTGGTCACAAAAGGTGGTCTCAATTTATGCGAACCACCTATGTACTAATGTGGCCGTTCATATAAAATACAGAATCAGAGGGGATCACAGAATGTCCTAAGTAATTAATGTTCATTAAGCAGGGCGTGCAGCAAGGGACAGCAGACCAGCTTGCCTGTCTACATTAAAAAACAGAATGTTTTTTATTAACCCCTTTGCTGCCAGGCCTCCCCCACCCCCGTGTCACGCCCATTTCGACATTTTGGGTTTGTTCACGCTTAGACCCCCATACCTTTTAGTCCAAAAAAGGTATCCATGCCAAATGTGCGTCCTTTTCTTCCAAAATCCTGAGGATTCTAAAGGTACCAGGGGTTTGTGGATTCCCCTGGAGGGGACTGACAAATTAAGCAAAATACAGCTAAATTTGTTTTTTTGTGGGGGGGAAATTGAATAAAAGTGCTGCAAAAGAAAGCGTCTGGTTTCTTTCCTGCAAATGGTATCAACAAAGGGTTTGTGGTGCTAAAATCACAATATTCCCACATTTGAGGAACAGGCAGACTTTTGTCATAAAGCCAACATTTTCTACACAGTTTTGGCATTTTACTGGGACATAGCCTATTTTTACTATTTTTTGTGCTTTCAACATCCTTCCAGTTAGTGGTAGAAATGGGTGTGAAAACAATAATGGATCATGGACAGCTATACATTTCTGAAAAGTAGACAACATTCATTTGTGTAGATGCTTCAAGGTTTTTCTATGGAAAGTAACAGTTGAAATAAAAGAATATTGAAATTTAGTTGAGAAAAAACAGCCATTTGTGCCTACATTTTAACCTGTAACTTCTTATTATGATAGATTTTTGAAAGCTATATACTGTTTTGTCCGCGTGACCATTCTGGTTGCGGGGTTATATGACGCTTGTAGGTTCACTCAGAACCCGAGGTACACGGAGCCAATAACTGAGTTACACCTTGCAATGTTTTCTCATTGTTTACAGTAATTCATTTGGTAAAATATAAAGAGTGAATAATCGGTATCAAGGAAACCTATGTATTTCTTTAATTGGAACAAGATATGGAGTTTAGAAGCAGTGGTTATTTGTGCATCTCTGAATTTGTGGGCACCCATATTAGCATGTGAATTAGAGGGTATTGTTCAAAATGACTTCTCTTTTACACACTGTCTTACATTTGGAAGGCAGAAATGCATAGAGAGACAAATAGTAATAACACTTGTTCTACTGTTCTGTGTTTCCCTAAGTCTCCCAATAAAAATGGTACCTCACTTGTGTGGATAGGCCTAGTGTCTGTGACAGGAAACTGCCAAAAATGCAACACGGATACATCACATTTTTCAAATGAAAACGGTCCCTTTTTTCACAATGTGCCTGATTGTGGATTTTGGGCTCTAGATCAGCTGGCACCTAGGGAAACCTAGCAAACCTGTAATTTTTTAAAAACTAGACACCCAGGGTAATCCAGGATGGGGGGGCTTGTGTGGCTTCCACCAGGTTCTGTTACCCAGAATCCCTTGCAAATCTCAAACTTTGTAAAAAAGCACACATTTTCCTCACATTTCTGTGATGAAAAGTTCTGGAATCTGCAGGGAGCCATAAACTTCCACCCACCCAGCATTCCCCCAAGTCTTATGATAAAAATGGTACCTCAGTTGTGTGGGTAGGCTTAGTGCCTGCGACAGGAAACAGCCCAAAACGCAATGGGGACACATCACATTTTTCCAGTGAAAACCAACCTTTTTTTTGCAATGTGCCTAGCTGTGGATTTTGGGCTCTAGCTCAGCCGGCACCTAGGGAAACCTAGCAAACTTGTACATTTTTTAAAGCTAGACACCCAGGGGAATCCAGGATGTGGTGACTTCTGTGGCTCTCACCATGTTCTGTTACCCAGAATGACTTACAAACCTCAAACTTTGTCAAAACAAACACATTTTCCTCATATTTCTGTGATGGAAAGTTTTGGAATCTGTGGGGAGCCACAGACTTCTATTCACCCAACACTCCCCCAAGTCTCCCGATAAAAATGGTACCTCACTTGTCCGGGTTGCCTTAGTGCCCGCGACACGAAACGGCCCAAAACACAATGTTGACACATCACATTTTTCAGTGAAAACTGACCCTTTTTTTTGCAATGTGCCTAGCTGTGGATTTTGGGTCCTAGCTCAGCCGGCACCTAGGGAAACCTAGCAAACCTGTTCGTTTTTGAAAACTAGACACACAGGGATTCCAGGATGGGGTGACTTGTGTGGCTCTCACCAGGTTCTGTTAGCAGAATCCCTTGCAAACCTCAAACTTTATTAAAAAACTACATTTTCCTCACATTTCTGTGATGGAAAGTTCTAGAATCTGCAGGGAACCACAAACTTCAACACACCCAGCACTAACTCAAGTCTCCCGTTAAAAATGATACCTCACTTGTGTGGGTAGGCTTAGTGCCCCCGACAGGAAACGGCCCAAAATGCAGCGTGGACACATCACATGTTTCCAGTGAAACTGACCCTTTTTTTGCAATGTGCCTAGCTGTGGATTGTGTGCCCTAGCTCAGCTGGCACCTAGGGAATCCTAGCAAACGTGTTGAAAACTAGACACCCAGCGGAATCCACGATGGGGTGACTTGAGCGGCTCTCACCAGGTTCTGTAACCAGAATCACTTACAAACCACAAACTTGGTCCCAAAAAAAAAGATTTCCTCTCATTTCTGTGATGGAAAGTTCTGGAATCTGCGGTGAGACACAAACATTTCTGTGATATGCTTGAAGAAGTCGTTTACAAAATGAGTTCCATTATCTGATCTTATTGTTGATGAAGTCAACAAAGCCGAAATGCGCGTAATGGTTCTACCTACCACCAGCCTTCGAATTGTTTACAGCTCATCTGCTCGTTTCTGTATTTACATGATTAATATACAGTGAAGTTAATTTGTCTCTGTGTACATTATATGTTTATGTACATGCTCGTCATGGATATGTGATTGTGTTGTATAATGTCTTATATGTAAATCAAAATATTCAGAATATTAACGAACCAAAAGAAACAAGAAAAATATATATATTTTGATAAGTACTTTTAGCACTTTTAATAAAGAATCTTTTGATAAATGTATACAACAAAACAGGGTCAAGTGTGTATATTCATCATAGTGCACTTTGTTGTTTGCATTATCACTTTTGGTCTGTGGCATGAAATCTATAACCTGTAACTATTGAATAGCTTGTATCTAGCATCTACTTTCCCCTTATTGTAATTTTCCCTACAGCTAGCAAGTTCCATTGTTCTCCGTAGGGGTCCCCTTCTTCCCAAAATCGAATTCCATAGTTTCGGCACCAACTGTCTGTATCAAACCTACATCATGTGTTCCTGTTGTCCACAACTGCGGTGATGTTTTTGTTAAATCCTGGCCTTTTATAGAGTTTGGACTTAGCTTGGGGGTGAGATTTCTTATCTCTAGTTCTACCCGAACCGCTACTGTATTTTCAAATACCACGGTGGAAGCTGCTGGCTTATTGTCTTCAAACAATTGTTAATCAAGTAGGTCTTGTAACCTTAGTCCAGCATTCCTAAATATTACACATGCCACATTGTTTGTGGCTTGTCATTGGCCAATAGTATAGCATGTCTGGGAGTTATTTCGACTCTGTCTATGGTTGTCAAGAGTGTGTCTTGCAACTGCTGTGATTGGGGTATTCCTTAGCATCTGAACAGGAATTGTTTTGGTATTTCCACTAGTCTTCTTTTCAATTGGGGCATATTTGCTATTGTAGCATATAGTACCCTTAAAAACTCTCTTTCATTAGCAGACCTGGCTCGGTATTGTTAATTTACCTCAGCTCTCATAAGTAATGTATTGTTATATTCAGTCCGGACATCAAAACCCTTCATGAGGGATTAGCTGGAGATGATGGTGAGTATAACAGTTTTCCATTTACCAAAGCTCCTCCTATTTTCATCTCTACTGTTTCTGCAAATGGAACCCTATGTATGGCCCCAGAGAATACCTGCTTTTCCATATCTGTATTTGATAAGGGGATGTTTCTTTCTCTAATGCATGATTTTACTACCCCTATATCTACTAGGAAGATGTATGGGATTTTGTTTATGGCAACTGTCACAGTGTGTTCCTCATCTGGTCTCTGTGCTACAGATAACACTGGACACATTGAAATGCGCTGTGGGCTCCTTCATTGTATATATTGTGGTTGTTGTTGTTGCCCATTGTCTCTCATATTCACTAGAATGGTTTAGTTCCTGCCATCACTACCATCCCTCATTGCCTTTGTTGGTGTAGGGGTTATTTTGCTACTCTTTCCCCTGGATTTGTTGACCCTGTGTGTGATAACCTTGAAAGTTATTTTGCAGAGGTGGGCTCTGTATCTGTTGTCCCAGCCCCTGTATCAAGTTATTTGGCAGGACTGGGCTCTGTATCCATTGTCCCTGTCCCTGTATCTGTATCTGTGTTGCTTGTGCCTGCATGTCTGATTTCCTGTATTTGCACTACCTTGCCATTTGGCCCATATTATGACAGTATAAGCATTCTTTTGACTTTTGGTTGCCCATATTTCCTCCGAAATTTCCTTTTCCCCTTCCACCACCTGACTGGTTGCCTTTTGGGGGTGCCATATTTTATTACATGTACTTTTAGACAATTTTGGATAGTTAATGTAAGCCAGACTTTTATACCATTATGAAAGAAAAAAATAGAAATCTTACAAAAGTAATTTTTGCAGATATATAATACTTTTCTCTTTGCATTAATCTTCGTTTCAATTGAACTAGAAATTGTAACTATTTTAGAAGAATCAATATTCTTTTTTATACATCATGAAAATCTACCTAGAGTCATCAATATGGAAAGGGCAGCAGAAGTGGTATCGCACTTTGCTTGACTCCGGATCACATCATACAGCTGACCCCTTATCTTGCCCTTTAACCCTCAATGGTTTGCCAGATGCTGCTGATGGCTTAAAGGAAGGGCGATGATAGGAAACTACAAGTGAAAAGGGCAGATTGATTCTTTTTTTTTTCTGTTCCTGTAGTCCCTTTCATAACACATTGTAAAAGGAGTATTCAAGGAAAGTGTCAGTGGTGTTGAAGGTCAAACCAAGGTTAGCAGCTGATATCCCTGGTTACACCGCATTTATGTCCATAATGAAAGTGGTACCTTGATGCAAAGATTTCATTATGCTACTTTTGGTGATTGATTGATTATCTTGATATGTGTTGCTTCTTACAGCCCATTCAAATGGACATCTGTCTTAAAACAGAATTTTGAGGACTTTATAAAGATTTTGCTTTAATATGCTAGAAAACAACAAAGAACTACGCAGATGCAGAAAGAGCACCATGATATTTTATATATCATATATTTTATTAAAAAAGTAGAATGAGACTAATATCTTACCAGAGTGCATGGAACATTTACCCTTACACTCTAGGGTAAGATTACATAGATTGCACTATTAAGTGTTTTGAGAGAAGTTATCTTTTGGTTGATCTATTCTGAGACACTGCATTTCTGCACATCAATATTCTACTATGTTATTGTTAAACCTGACATCTTTGGCGTGGTCTTCCCCCAAGCCTGTTGCCTTCACCGCTCATGTTGTGCTGGATTTCTTTTGTTGACTTTAGTACTCTGTGGACTTTACCATTGCTATCCAGTGCTAAAGGGCTTGCGCTCTTCCTTCAAACATGTTAAAATTGGCCAACACCTAATTGCGGCATTTAAGTTACTTGTAAGTCCCTACTAAATGGTACTATATTTACCCAGGGCCTTCAAATGAAATGCTACTAGTGGTCCTGCAGCACTTCTTGTGTCACCTACTGAAGTACCTCTTTAAAACATGTCTCAGTCCTGACTTTTGACATGGCCAAATAAACCTTTTTCCAGGCCTAAACCTTCCATTAAAATACATATGAGCCACCTCTAAGGTATGCCCTAAAGGCTTATAGACCAGGTTTCATTGTATTTAAAAAGTAGGACACATGGGTTTAAGTTTACATGTCCTGGTAGTAAAAAACTCTTGAAGTTATTTTTCACTGCTGTAAGTCAATTCTCTCCCATACTAATACTGGGTTACCTTATTACATTTATTAAGTCCTAAGTTTGTATTGGAAGAAGTTAGAAAGGTCATGGTTAGACTCAAATTCACAACATTTCATAAGCTCACAATTGAGCAGGTCACATCACTCAAATCCATGAAGTCAGGTTCCCCTCTGGATCCGTCCCCACCATTGAGGGCCAAATTAGCACCAGACATTATTGCTGCCAAAAAACAGGTATTTTAAACCACATGTTTGAGACCGGTCAATTTCTGACACAATGGAATATTGAATTGATACTTCCTCTGATAAAGACGCCTACTCTCAATCCCACAGATTAAAATAGTTATCTTTCGATATCTCGCTTGCAACTTCCAGCCAAGTTGGCAGAATAGATCTGAACCTACAACTGGCAGCCTAAATACAAGATAACGATCTTTTGGACCCACCCAATATGGATTCAGAAGTGGTTACAGTACCAAGACAGCCTTGATTATGGCTGTTGAAGAAATCAGAGAAGGCCTGGATCGGGGGGGGGGGGGAGTGATGCCCTCATACTATTGGATCTCTCAGCAGCTTTTGATACTGTTAATCATAAGCTTCTGGTTGGCCGCCTGCAAGACATAGGAATGCCTCTTTCCCTCCTGAGATCCTTTCTCTTGGGCCGAGAACAATCGATGGCACTTCAGGAATTCACTTCAGAACCATTCTCTCTTCCTTGTGGGGTTTCCCAGGGTTCCTTGTTAAGTCTCATGTTCTTTAACGTGTTTGTCACAAGCTTGGCTGATATCATCTTATTGTTTGGGTTTTCACTTGCATCCTATGCCAAAGATACTCAGATTGTGGTTTCCCTTACTAAGAATGAGCAGAATGTGGGCACTCATTTTTATGACTGTACACTGGCAGTCAGTGTTTGGTTGGCAAGGAACTACTTGAAGCTTAACCCTGGGAAAAAAGAGGTCATCCTGTTTGGAAACCAAGTCTTCTTGTGGCCCCCTTCTTGCTGGCCTCAGGAATTGGGTACCCTCCCAACCCCCGTCAGGAAGGTCTGTAATCTGGGAGCACTAGTCAATGATAAACTCACCTTTGGGTCTCAGGCAAATGTGGTTACTTCTGCTTCGTATTACATTCTTAAAACCATAAAGAAGATCCTTCCTTACATCCCTGCACATTTACAAAAGACGGTAGTCACTTCTTTGGTTCTGTCGAGAATCGACTACTGCAATGGCCTCTACACAAACATGCAACAACAACACATTAATAAATTGCAAACCTGCAAAATGCAGCAGCACATCTGTTGCTATGAATACCTAATTTACCTACGTATAAATCAGCTTCCATGGCATTAAAAAGGTTTCACAGGCTACCAGTCAGACAGAGAATTATTTTTAAGGCACTCTGGGGGATATGTACAATGAAGCGGCGGAGCGTGTCGTTAGCCTCCTGGGCTTAACTACACGCTCCGCCACTTCGGAAACGCACAGCTGCACCATATTTACAAGAATGTGGTGCAGCCTTGCGTTTCCCCCTGCGATGGCGCTAAGTTTAACAACTTAGCGCCAACGCAGGCACCCTTGCACCAGAGTGTAACGGTGTCTGTGTGCAGGGGAGGATTGGTTATGTGTAGGAAGGTGTCCCTGCCTGCACATAAACAATCCTAAAATGCCATTTTGTAACTTTCATGTGTGCTGCTTCATGCAGCACACATGAAAGTTACAAAATGGCATTTTAAAAGATTTGTTTATGTACATGAAGGGACACCTTCCTGTACATAAACAAACCATGGCATTTGCTTTTTCCATGTGTGCTGCACAAGGCAGCACACATGGAAAAAGCAAAAACGAGGAGGAATAATGCATTTCTCCTCGTTTCCCCAACTTAAGACCAGGATAGGGGCTTGTACATATGCCCCTCTGTATCACCTTTAAAACCCTTCATGGGATTGGACCAGACTATTTGAAAAGGTGCGCCACCTAGGGAATTACTTTCCTCCACTGCAAAAAATGCAGAAGTCTCAAAGTTCAGAATCCCCTCCAGGAATGGAAGAAGTTTTGTGACTGGTGCAACCAAAACCTGTAACTCTTTACCCATCCACATCAAATTGATGAATTCTTTGTTCACATTCAGAAATGCTCTCAAAACATGGCTTTTCTTGTCCCAATGAGCTTTTCATACTAGGTTTCAGCTGAGCAAGTGCCAAGACACCTCCGGGTAGATGTGTGCTTTAGAAATTAATATAGCATAACATAACATAATTCAAATTAATTTAAAATCAAAATATTCTTTAATGGTAAAGTCGGATTCTGATTCACAATGCTGAAAATGCCTTTTTGGAAAGTTTATATTATCTTGCCCTAACCATTTGTTCCTTCTACCAGTGTCCTGGTTTGCAAGACTGTGAATGGCTCTGCTGTTGTGGTTTGTGTATTCTTTCTTTCCAGACAGTAACACAATGGGGACTAGGTGTGGACAGAATAGGCCATCCTGCCAGAATGTCTAGGGCGGAGCTGTGCCTTGCTCCACTTATACTTCAAGTGGCTTGCCTCCAGCATGCACAAAGGAACCTGACACTAATCTTTTGTCCAATTATCAAAGGGGAATGGATCACTTGTACCTGAGTAACCAGGGTTCAATGTTCTTGCCGTCTTTCAATGAAACCCTCATTCACGTATACAGGCCGTGACCCGGGGCACCGAAAGGAGAGCGAGCACAAGTCGTGCACCGCATCCGCACAAGCAGGCCAAAACGCCCGCCGGCACCCCGAGGGAGTCAGCACTTAGAGACTGAAAGGTACTCAATGATAAAACTTATTATAAAATACAAAAATTTAAAATTCACTATACAATACTGGCCAAAAATCATCTAATACATGATAATTTAGCAGCAGAGCAAATTTAGTAAAGTGCTTGGGATCCTAAAAATGAATAACTAGCAGCGGAGAACGTTAGAAAAAGTGTGCATGCTTAATTGCAAACATAATAAATCAGTCATAAAGACCGGAAGGTCGAGAAAAAGTGCAAGTGCTCTGTACATACGTATTAAGAAGATCTTTACTAACGAGTAACTAGCAGCAGAAAAAGTTTGTAAAAGTGCACAGTTGTAAACATAACTAATCGGTCATAAAGACCGAGAGATCGAGATAAAGTGCAAATGCTCTAAACATATATATTAAAAAGATCTTTCCGACCTTAATATATGTTTAAAAATTGTTTAAAAAAGCAAAAAAATTTAAAACACATCAGTTCGGTTGGGGGGGACAGCAGACAATTTCGGGCCTGTTCTGCTGTAGTGATATTATACTTTAAAAAACAATTCCTTAAATATCTACGACGTATTAATTGTAATGCGGGACAAACAAATAAAACATGATTCAAATCTTGTATACAGGAATTACATAAATGACAATACCTCTCATGTCTAGGAATACCCTCCCAAGATCCTGTTACAATTCTTAGGGGGAGTAAATTCAATCTCAGTAGCAAAATTACCCTGCAAACTCCGTGTTTAAGATTCCATAAGACATAAGGTTGGGGATTTTTGACAATACTACTCTCCGCAATACAATCCATGTTTCTGTTCTCTGAACACATTTTAATATCTCTTTCACGAGAAACCCCGTAGATTGTTCTCTTAATTATACTTTTCAAGGCCCTTTTACAAAGAACCACCACCCCATCCATATCTAAACCAAACATTGATAATGCTTTTAAGTTATTCCTAAAAATAGCGCTTTTTTCCTTCATATTTACAAATATTTCTCTGTACAGCGCCACCCTTAGCAAATTCTCAGAACTATTTATCAGTGCATTACACCATCTTAAGCACGCAGCCATTGATAGCACATATGTAGAAAGAAGACCAAATTCGAGCCTAAGCGCTGCAATCGGTGCTGCGCGATTCAAATTACATATTTGGCACCAGATTTTACCTTCCACTGTCTCGAATCTGGCCCACTCTTGTGCATCAATTGTTTCACTGGCGTAGCTCAGGGTTGGTGGAATCTTTATTTTATAGACCGAAATAATGTGTGAGAAATGTCTTTTCCCACAATATGTATACAGACGATTAATTGCAAAGGCTTGTGAAATCGCTTTACCTCTGCAATGGTCCATATGTCTAGTAGCTGAGCACCTATTTGTAAATATTTTTCCTAAGTATGGATAACATTTTACTACTTCCAATTTTTCTTTTCCCAGGAACCAATTCAAATTTTTTCTGACCTTACAACCTTGATAACTAAAAATCATAACTTTGCTTTTTAAAATATTTATTTTTAGATAATACTCTTCTGTATACCTAATTAACTCAGCAAGTGATCTTTGCAGTCCAATTGGAGTTAAATCCATTATTATTAGCGTCATCTGCATATAGCAGACAGCTCAACTCTAAGTTTCCTAATTTAGGGGATCCCCTTTACTAAGGCCCACTCTTCTTGGCAGATCATTAATGTAGATAGAGAAGAGTAAAGGGGCCAAAAGGCACCCCTGCTTCAACCCATTATTGGTTACTATTTTCTTCGAGAGACCTTGTGTTCCCCCAATAATACCTTAGTCCAGGTAGAAGAGTGGAGAGCAATTATTAATCTTAAAAGATTCCCTGGTATCCCCATAGTAACCAATTTCCTCCACAGCTTCCCCGATCTACCCTATCGAATGCTGTGGAGAAATCTATAAAAGCCGAGTATAACGGCACACCCCGACATACTGGATATTTTTCAGTTAAAGTTTGCAAAATAGAGATATTATCCAGTGTGCCACTATTCTTACGGAATCCTGTTTGTTCCAAAGGAATATAGTTATTTCCAAATGCCCACTCTTGAAGATGAGTGAGAATACTCTTTGCAAACAGTTTCCCGGTTGCATCCAGGAGCGAAATCTGTCTAAAACTGGCCGGGGAATTTTTGGACCCTTTTTATATAACGGAACAAGTATACTTCCCTTCCAGGATTGTGGAATATCCCCATAGGTATAACAATGGACAAACAACGGATGCAAAAATTTTGCCCATTCTTCACAATCCTGTTTTATTATGGCTACTGGTACATCATCTGGGCCCATTGCGCTAGAATGTCTTGCCCCTTTAATGTAACCCTCAATCTCCATACATGAAAGGTACTCATTGACCTCAACTATTTAGGTGAACTAATATCGTACTCACCTTGGTTGCAACAATCCGCAACCTCCACTTTTCTAAGGTCCTGAAGAAGGCCCCCGACCCTTCTGGGCAATTTATGGGGCTGAAACATGTCGACCCTTCACATAGACACTCCAGTGCGTTAGACCGGTAATTCGTCTTCCTACACACAATATTGTTTTTTAGCTACCTACATTCCGAACTGAATAAAGGTACAGTTCAGTGAATGTGTGGCCTCCCCTTTTTTTTTTTTTTTAAACTCACCTCACTTGAGCACTTTCACTTTTTTCATCACTGATCACTACTGCAATAACCAATGGTTACTCCTCCTGGTGGAGGATAGCATACAACAAAAAGAAACCCAATGATGATGCTGTCACATTGTTAACAAGGCGGAGAACCAAGATATACCGCCTCATGGCCTGTATACGTGAATGAGGGTTTCATTGAAAGACGGCAAGAACATTGAACCCTGGTTACTCAGGTACAAGTGATCCATTTCTCTTTGATAATTTTCATTACGACAAGGAAGCTGAATGGATCACAGCTTCTTCTTCCTCCCTCCTTCCTGATCAGATATAACTAGTCTTTTGTCACCAAAATGTTCTTGGAGCCTTGATAGGGGAAGGGAAAACTTTCCAGAACCAGATGTAGGGTATCCCCCAATTCAAAGGCTGGCACCAGGTATAAATATTGGACCTCCAGAGCCACTCTTCAATGCACTCAGATGTGTGCAAATTACACAAGAAGGCCTGTCTTGCTCTCCAGAGGACTGCCCTGCTGCTACCAAAGAATATCCCTGCTCTTTGAGGACTACCTTGACCCCCAGAGGGCTGCCTTGCTGCTTGAAGACTGTCCTGATCTCTAGGAAGGAAGACTTGGTCTGCTTCCTTCATCGCAGGTTAACCTGAGTGACTCCAAGAGAAAGTTGGCTGACCTCCTGTCTTACCTACGTGGACACAACAAGCTGCAGAGGTCTTTCTGCAACTGCCCAGCTGACCTGCTGCACTAGACCTGCCTGAACCTGCCTGAGCACTGCTGGCCTCTGCTGGAGTTAGTTCCTGATCACCAAGAGGTGCCTCCCCATGTCCTGGACCCTTGGTTGCCATCAATTGAGCTCCTCATATGAAGAAAGGTGAAATCTTGGAGTTCTGGGCTTTTCACAATCATGAACGGGCCCATTTGCAGCAGGACTCTGCCGCCTGTGACAACCGCCAACACGAAGCTTCGTTGAACCAATAAAGACCGGCAGTGCAAGATCTGCAATTCACACTACAGCAACAACAGCCACGGTCACTGCCAATGCAAAGCTCCTGCAAAAACTATCTGCGACACCTGAATGGCTCTTTGTAATACAGCAATGGCCATGACATGGCCATATGTTTCTAAATATGTTTGGGATTTTTCTTTTGCTGTCTTTTCACTTTATTACCCTTTTTGTGCTGCAAAAATACTTTACACAGTGCCTCTAAGTTATTTTTTACTGCTTTTTTGCCAATGTACCAGACAGTTAAGCATGGGTTAATTTAGTGACTTTTATAGTTCACCCTGGTAAGGTCTGTGGTTGTTTTTTGATTAGGGTTTTCACCCTCTCAGCAATTAACCCAGTTTCTTACAGTTATGCTCTGTTATGAAATGCCATGTACTGCTGCTATATATTATGTAATTGGTTAATTCAATGAGTGGTCATTATATCATCATGCACTATGGTGCAAAATATTGCATGTGTGAATTTCTCAAGAATTAAATCCTTTAGTGAGTGATGTTATAAGGTTTGTTTATTTGTTTTTATTTATTCAGCACACTCAATAATCCCAATTGTCATTCATTGCTTTTGATGTGCAAAAAAGCAATATCTGTCTGATTGCTGTGCACACTACAATGTCAGTTAGAGTTAAGAAAGTTAAACAATGGTGAACGGGATATTAGTACACAAAAACCAAAAGGGTTTTGTTAGGGGATGGCAGCTCCATGAACTAACACATGACCTGAAAGGTGCAATAAACATGGCCACTTAAGATAAAACTGCTTTGACTGTACTGACCGTTGATGTCGCCAAACGTTTCGTAAGGGTGTGCTGGCCTTTTTTGCAAAGTGTGATCCAACAGTATGATTTGGGCCAAGAATTCTCAAGAGCAGTTAGGTCACTATACAAGAACCCAACAGCTGGGATATTGGTGAACGGAAATCTCACCAAACAGAAAAACATGGAGAGAGGGACACGTCAGGGGTGCCCACTGTCACCTGTCAAGAATCCTTTGCAGTGTAATTCAGTAACTCTAAATAGAAAGCAGAAAACAGGAAAAATACCTTTCCTTTCAAAGAAACCCATTGTGGAAGAAACTGTGCCCTTTCAGAAAGCAGCTGCTTCGTGTTCTGTTAGGAGAATTCCAAGGATGAAATTGCGAGAATTCCAAGATGGTCGACGTCGGTAGCGAAAAAAGTCAACACACCACTGATCCTCTGTGGACTGCAACATTTAAATTTGAGTCCAGTCACCTGCATTTCACGCTGTATTTAAATTCAGATACTTCAAGCAGCCTTGGGTGTTTATGACCTCACCCCAATAAAAGCATCCCTGTTTTGGTTAGACTTAGAATGTGTCCACTGTTGATAAACTATTATGCTACATCGTTCCGCCCTCTTTCTAGACAGAAAAAAATCATCAGGGTCATTCATTCATAAACTGAATAATAGTTTGGGATTCTGCAGTCTAGTATTGGCTTTAGACTTTTTAGATGTCACTAACGCCAATAAATACATAGGGATACATTAATAAATACAAAGCCACATATGTATATTGGCAAGCTTGCATATAACAGATATGTGACTTCAATTCCTAGGCACATGGGTCTCTTATTCAAAGGCAGGACATGCATGTTAGAGAGTGCTGGGTTGGCAGCATCAGTGTTGAGCACCAGTAGCAATGGTTTAGACATGTGTCGGGAAGAGTGGTTGTTACTTCTCATGAGCAGTGTGCTTAGGTGGATATGCGCTACTTTCGTCTGAAGCGCTTTCCACCCATGTTAGCAGGGTGCACATTTTTCTAGGCAGGGCATAAATAGCCCCTATACGCAAATTGTCACTTACTTCATTTTTATATCTAACAATGGGACAGAAATGCAAATATATTTGAGGTGATGTGCCCACAACTGTACATTAGAAGGCTATTGCAAGTAACAGAGTAGATGACTGATCAAATAACCTCATGGAAATTAAGTTTTATTAAAGTTCTACATAATTTCTTTTGGGGAATTTAGGAAATTACGTAAAAATTGTGCAAAATAAAACCTAATTCATTAGTGACACCTCATGTCTTAAATTGAAGATGAAGACATACTTCAGATGCCGATTTTGAACTAGTGTATAGAACTCCTCACTCATTCACGCTCCTGACTGACAGGCCTGGGCGTAGTTCGCAGAGTTTTGCTACGCGGAACTCCACAAAGTTACAAAAAACCTCCGCGAAATTCCGCGAGTGGCGGAGTGCAGTGCGAACTGCAGTATGTGCTGGTATTCCTACCGCTCAGGTAGAAATTCTACCCGAGCGGCAGCTCGCGCTCGCGAACTTACCGTTCGCAATCGCGAACTTACCGTTCGCAATCGCAAGCAGGGAAAAAACTCTGCTGCACATCACGAAGCGGAGTTTTCTGCACTCCGCGAGCTCCGCGGAGTGCGGAGTGCAGAAAACTCAGCAAACTCCGCGAACGGAGCGAAGTTCACCGCCCAGGCCTACTGACTGATTCGTTTTCAGCCCTACTGCATGTCACAATCAAGATGTACCCTTTACTTTGTAAAATGTCTTTTTTTAATCTAGTGTTATTTTCTTTCTCTTTCCCTGGCTTTTAGTGTCCTTTTTCATGCAGGCAGGACAATGCACAATATTTTTTCCAAGGCGGAGGTGGGAGTACTCATTTTCTAAATGCTGCATTAACTCACTCATATCACTAAAATGGAGGTACATAGAGATATATTATATGCACACATGTCCACAAATTCGTAACATTTCAGCAAAATATCTTCTCATTCTTCGTTTATATCACAATATCTTATTTTAATAGCCAACTGATAGGATTGTAATAGTTGTAACAAAAGAATCATTATTTATACAGCTGCAGGCAACACATATTTCACTGTAATTCCGCTTTATCTTAAGACATAGAATGATTAATCTTAGAATTCATTATCCATTAATTCCTACTTGATATGTTAAACCTTTTTGCATGGAAGGTTTAGGGTACAGGCAACTGTGGCAACTTTGAACCCTAGAAAGTCTGCGGTCTGTGTGGAAGAGCAGGAGTCACAAGAAATTCTAGCTCATGCAGGTGGGTTATTGTCCACTCTTGATGTAGGGAAATGATGGATGTGGACTGTTGTGTTGCTTGAATATGAATTTATCTTACATAAATGAAAAGACAAGAGGCATTTGGCAAAACAGGAACAAGAACAAAGCGGCTGGAAGAGTATCGCATTTGAAGACAGTCTCGGAGTACAGACGTTTTGGCCGCACATATATACATTTTGTGGGTACAATAAAACACTTCGACATTCTTTGAAAAGCACCATATTCATAAACAACAAGTACAGCCATCTGATAAGGAAGACACAGATGCCTCTCGACCTCAGGGAGAGCTAGTGTGGGCCAATGTGTCCGGTGAGAGTGTGATCGCTAACCCTGGGAGGAGCAGGCATAGTGCCTCTACGCAAAGTTCCACAGAGTTGGATAACCCCTACGTTGTACGTCTTGCGCGTGCACATGCACATTAGCAAGACGTACAATGTAGGGGTTATTCAGTGAAGAAGGATGGCGAGGAGGAGGCAGGAGAGTGGCCATGGCAAGGAGGAGGCAGCCACGGTAGGTAAGTGCCTTTTTAATTACTTTTAATTACTTTGGGAGGTGGAGGGACCGGCTAACTACGCTCCGCCATGGAGTAGTAGTTTTGCCTGAACTCCACGTTCGCAATGGAACGTGGAGTAGGCAAAACTACGTAAACTATGCTGGCAGAGCGTAGTTACCCGCCCAGGCTTAGTGATCACCCCGTGCTGTGTGCATGTCGTGTCCTCAGTGGCTGAGTGTTCCTAACTACATGTTGATTCTAACTTTGTGGTATTTTGGGAATGCACACCTTTGGCCAAATGTGTTTTATTGGGGCCAATCTCCTCGGTCATGTTTGTTGTGTGACTACCTATCTGTGGGATTGATTTGGGTTTTCCCTGGGTGCGTGTTTGTCTTTTGGGCTAAGTGTAACCTCACCTGTGACCTGTCAATCGGTAGGCTTGGGTTTGGGTCATAGGGACTGTCTGACCATGTATCTCTGACTTGGAGTTGATGGGGAGGTCATCTCGACTGAATCTGACAGCAATGATATGAGTTTGTGAGTGTGTGCATGTGTCACATCATTGATATCATATTTACCAATATTCTCATTATTACATGTACAGTTGTTACATCGTACATCAACATTGTATTCACTGAGATTGATGTAATTATGCATGCATAAGTTACGGTCTACATCAACACTGGATTTACTGGTATTGACATCACTGTGCGTGCATAGGTTACAGCGTACATTCATATTGGATTCATTGGTGCTGCTGCTGATATGTGTGCATACATCAGGGTGTACATTGCTATCGTGTTTATAGATCACCAACAGAATTCCATTCAAATATGTCACTTGATAACCCTTTTGGCTAGCAGGTGTACCACAACTATTGAAGCACCTTTGTAAAGTACCAAAGGGCAGTGGATAAGCCAAAACATAGATAGCTATATTTCCAAGTTTGATGCTTGCACTGAAATTGGATTGGGATTGAAAAATAGGCATCCTTTGCATTGAGACTTATTTGATGATTTACTACTCACTGTCCAGGGGAGCCAAAGTTTATGACAAGCCTGTGGTCCCTTTCTTCTTGCAGATATAGATGATAGAGCTTACAAAGCAGCCCTCCGCCAAAGATGGGATGATAGCCCTTTTCTGAATAATGCCTGTGATCTTCTGGTCTACCAGGGCTGTTTCCTTGAGATGAAACATAATAAGTAGGTGGTAGTGAGTCCAGAGGGAAGGGGCTCAAAAGTTTATGTAATAGCTGGACACTCTCTCTAGATGCAGAAGTCTGAGATAATGTTGCACCAGTTTAGAAGTGTGTCCCAAAACGAGGGCACGAATATAATGGAGGAGGTACACTTACCTACTTAAGTGGCGGGCGTTGTTGCTTCTAACCAAGTCCTGGGCCTCAAGTGGGGCAGCCTCCTCTCTGGAAGAAGGCTGGCAGAAGGAATACAAAGGAGAGGTTGGCATACTCATAGAAGTTGACCTTTGTGACAGCTGGATGAACACCCCCTAAGATCGCCGGCTGCGGAAAAATGGCAGGATCTACTGAAGACCTTCTCAGATTACCTTGGGATAAGGAGACTTGTTTTGAGACAGATTTAATAAATTTATCTTCAAAGCTGAGGTCATCTGTTGGGTCTGGTATAGAGTTGGCCCCCAGTTCTACCGGGTTATGATCCAGTCGAAGAGGAATAGCCGGCTGCATCTCCAAGGTGATGGAGGCCTGAGCCTCTCCCAAGAAGGATAACAATCTTTGGGCGCAGCCTCTGACAGTGTCTAGATCCAAATTCAAAGGAATGTAGTGGCACTTTCCAAGATGTCCAGGAGGCACATGAATAGACCGGTAATGTTGAGATGCAATAATGACAGAGCTTAAGAGTGCGGATGATACCCTGTCGAGGATCACAACTCTGGTGTTGGAGGAAGGTTAGAGGTTGAGGGTCGATGTCTGGAGTAATGCTGACTTAGACTGAGATGGAGGGACGGTGGCTTTGTGCACAAAGGGAACTCCCAGAGAATTTGTCCAAAGGTGTGTAGAACCAATGACAGATAAATCTGCCACAAGACATCCCAGGAGTTCAGGTGGTAATTCTGATGCATCTAACATGGGTTTCGATGATAGAGCAGAAGAGGCCTCGGAGATCAGAAGAAGGACCCAACAGGGCATCACAGCATAGAGCAGCAGAATAAAACATATCATCATCACTAGACAGCGATGCACAGTAAGAGGAGGCAACCATGGTGACATCCTCTACATCATCTTCAATTTGGGCCTGGGGAAGTCCTACAAGATGCTGCACCACAGTCTTTGCGGGGATGCTCTGGACAACAATGCCCCTTTGAGCCCAGGGATGGCCTCATGAAGGTGTTTGCATTTACAAGGTATTTTACAGTACTTTTCTGAGACTAGTTTGGATGGGGGCAGAAAAGGAAAACCAAAAAGCGAGGAAAACAATGGAGAAACAAACTTTTTTGAGACTGTCAATAGAAGCGTATAATATTAAATTCCTCAATTACTTTTTGGACTTGGCCCAGAGAAATTCGGAGAGAAGATGGGTAGGAATCTTCATTGGAGGCTTCTGTAATCATATCACAAAAGTACCATGTAGGGTTGAGGATGGGTGTAAGCTGGACACTTCTTGCTTAACAAAGGGAGGTGGTTACGTGAAGACATCCAAATCAAACATTCCCCGTCTACAAAACCTGTTAGTGAGCTTCCCATTTCATTTGTGTTTGCATATGCCTCTTCCAGAAAGGTTAAAGTGGGTTACGTACTTGTGCTTCGGAGCGAATACCCAATATATTAGCAAAATAATATGATAATTCAGTGTTTGAAATGGTTTTTGGAATGTTTTAATGTATATAAGGGCTTCTGAGTTGAGCAAATGTGTTGGAAAGGGTAGAGCAGAACAGTGAGGTGAGTGGGGATCGCGCTGATAAGGATTCAAAGTATCCATTGTGAAGGGCAAGAAAGTTACTATCGCAACAATAAAAACAATATTGTTCTGTGTGCCGTAATGTCAAAAGGTGACCCATGAATATACAGAAGCCTGATAAAGACATCCAGGGCTTTAAAATGAGGTGAAGAAATCAGCGTGGCAGAAAAGAAAAAGGAGAAAAAATGAGTAGGAAAGAATACTGTGGATGTCGCCTCTGCATCCCACAGGAGCAGACCAGGATGCTCTGAGTCACGTGAGCCTGAAGCTTGGAATAGTGAGAGCCCTGACAAAGGGCGCACAAAGGAAATGTTACGTGGGGGGGTGGGGGGGGGGCGAGGGGTCTACATTGAAATGAAGAAAATGCTGAGGTGAGGTAGCACTAGGAATGGTCGGATACTGGGAAATAAAGAAAATTAAAGAAAAAAGGAATAGAGGAAAGGAATAGAGGATGTAAAAGTACAGGGGCAGAAAGGTGCTTGAGGCTGTAAAGCAAGAACTGGGATAGTAAGCTAAAGGGTGGTAAAGGCAAAAGCTAAACAAGGAGTAAGAGGAAAGACGACTGAGAAGTGGCAGAAGAAGGAAAAGAGGGAAATGAAATAGTTACATGGAAAAAGACTCAAATGTAAAGGAGTGTAAATAAAAATACATGCATGGAGAGAGACACAGGAAAATGTGTTGCCAGAAGCAGCAAAAACACTAGAGAGAGGGCATGTGCTGCTGGAGAGACTGTCTTATAGGACTGCTGACATAAAAAAACTTAATGGTATCTTACCTCAATGCTGCTGTCAGTGGTAACCGATAAAGGGAAAATCAATAAAGATAATTTGGATATTGTACAGCCTCGTTGTCTTTAGTAAAATCTTACGTTTCCTATACACTGAAGCTCGAAAAATCCCTATTCAGTGCACCACTGCTGCACTCGGCCCACGGCACATATTGGGGTGGCTGCACACGGTGTGGGTGGAGGGGTCTACCCATTCCCCACAATAATAGGGAAAATAAATATAAAAAATGAAAACATAGCTGACAATACCTGAGGACATCTCATGGGCCTTAACATATTTCATTTCTAGCATAAGACTTTTAAAATTGGCATGGAAAAGTTAATATTTAACCATCAGACCCATAGACTGTTTCCAGAAAATGGTGCATGGATACATTATTAGAAAATGATGGAAAATGCCTGGGCAACAAAGAGAAGATGGCCTATTAACAAACAAGTATTGACTTCACAAAATAGTGGCACATGACAAGCACGAAGAAAGCAAGGAGAAAATTCTCACCTAAAAGAGAAGTAGTTTAACAAAATGGTGGATGAGCACAACATAAGCAAACAAGAAGCAGGAGTGGGGGACAATGACAAAATGGCTTCCATTAAGAGCCCACTCCTTCACCACCAAGTACTAATGGATGCAGCACGGCCGTGCACGAATTACACAACTCTACACTTAAAATTTACCTTAGCCATGCACAAGCCTAACAAATCAATTAAAATACACAGTAATAATACAACAACCTGGAAATTGACAACAAAACAAATAAAATAAAATGTATAAATGCCCCAGACAACTAGATAACAATTACCTCAGCCAAAGACTTTGCAGAAATTACACATTAATCAAACATCTCTCTAACACACACACAAAATGGTGAAAAGCGCCTAACACCTGAGACAACAGCAGAGAACAAAGGAATATGGCTGGGTTCCTGGGCCTGGAACGCCCCTCGCAGCCACCAGCAGACATATACAGACCAAAGTACCATACCTTTGGTGAAAATTAGGGTCATCCAGAGGCCCCTAAACTATATAACAAACTTAAAGTGAGAATGTGAAAAATTGATTAAAATAACTGAGAAATAATATCAAATCTGCTCACAATGTGAAAGTAATGAGAAGAAATATGTTCAAAGCACCCAACCACCACAAAATGACTGTTGCGCATACACTCTTGTCCCTTAATCTCAATATGGCCTGTCCTTATTCTTTAGTCTGGATTTCAGATTTCAGGAAAAAATATGGTGATGACTGTCCTCCCTCATATATCAGTCCATCCAAAAATATTTTGCAAAGTACTGAACGGAAACTACTTGATGTTCCCCAAAAATCAAAAAACCTGAAGGTGCATGATGCAGTAGAGATTGCGGATAAAGGGTGATTGAGGCTTTCTCTTCAGTATTTAAATCCAAAATGATCAAGGAGTCAATTGAAAGAGGCAGTATGTATAGTTATGTTACTTTCCATGGTACTTCCCTAGTAAAATAAAGATTTTGCACTATAAAAGGCGCTAAGTTGTGCTTTTGGGTAATCTACTCAAAATTATTTTCACTCTATAATCAGTGTCTGGTGACAAACAACAATGCTTTCTTAGTCCCTCCTACATGAAGCATACATGACAAAGCTGGATTTACTGCTGCACCCCAGTCCAAGATTTAACTTTGGGCTCAATCACTATTTTGGTTCTAAGAATCCACAAGTGGGGTACAGCTGATAATTCTAAGAACCATCCAAAAGGCCAGGGACATTTATTGCAACATCGCACAGCGCCAATTTTTAGCACCGCAAAAATCTCAGAGTGGGACAAACTTGGATTTCTTGCCCACCTAATGTGTGAACCCCCCAGCAAGATTCAGCACCTTCTACCTGTCCCTGAGAGTTGGAAAAAAACATTCTGTGAAATTCTTTAGAGTTACTGGGAAATTTCCTCCTGGTCACTTGCACAGCTCTCAGATCTCCAAGGGCAACCTTCTAGGCATCAGGTCTCTCTCCATGGAGGGATCCTGCAAGGTCAAGTCGTCTGTCCTCTGTGGTCAACTGAGCCCTATTAGAATCAGCAGTCCTGCTTTTTGTGTGACTGGAGCAGTCAAACAAGATGTCAGTCCTTGAAAAACAACTCCAGTCCCTGTGTACCAGCAGGAGTTAGGAGTCTGTGAGTTTTTTTCAGCAAGGTTCTTTTTTTTACAGGAATATTCTCAGGAGTTGGTGGTGGAGTGTCAGTCTCATACTGAGCACCAGTCCATGCTTGGAAATGTTTTCCTATTCAACCCTTTCTACTTTCTTGCCCTATGCCAACCTTCGTTTGCAGCGCTTCTTTCCTCTACTGTAAAATGTTCAAGAAGCCCTAAATCCAAAATGGCTAACCAATCTTCTATCAGAAGGGACTCTGGTTCTTCTTCCATCACTCCTCTATTTATGTGAAATCTCCTTCCTCTGTCAGGGCTGATAACTCTTTATTTCTCCCTGCTTTCACTGGATCAAGAAAGTCTAGGAACCAAAAGACTTTATGTCAAACTAGGTAGTGGGAAATCTGCCCTTTGCTCTGCCATCTGTTCCTGTTGCCCTCCCAGATGACTAATCCCTGTTAAGTGGACAGTTATTGGCAACACCCCTGCCTTCCTTAGCCCACATCCCAAGCCATCATCCTGTGGCGAACAGGAGCATTAGGTCCATCCTGGAATGTCTTTTGGTCCTCTGGAGGTGAGATGACTGGTTCTAAGACAGTTTAGGCTCAGAAAGCATAGAGTTTATTTTTAAAACATATACTTTTCTGATGAAGTTATCATAAATTGGATTTCACCTCTAAATTAAAATGGAAAATAATATATTTTGCTGCTATTTTCTCGAGGAAAAATACAAATAGATAAATGTATTTGTACCCAAGACTGTTTTCTGAGAATCTAGCTGAACCTACAGGGTGGAAACAGCATTTGGATATTTAGGTACTGTGAGGGAACTGTACCCAATTTAATACATTAAGTACCTAGCCCTATTTGCTTACCAGACACTCTTTAAGATTACTTATTAACACATAAAAATATTTTCCTACATGGAAAAGACAATTTTTCTTTCTGCATGTCACTGCCGTGAATTTAAACTGCAGCCCAATCAGAGCACAGTGTTGTTGCTAGGAGCTATACATATTGTTTTGTATGTGGATATGTTAAAAAGATGCTGTAGCCCACACACCATTTAACTTCTATCCCATTAGTGAATTTACTGCCCATCCACTATTGCCTTGGAGGAAAATTAAATAAACCAATTAGGCAAAACAAATCTTACCTGTACTATTTTAGGGGCAGAGCCCATCCACTTTTTCACTGCATGACAGTACGCAGAGTCCAAATACTAGCAAATATAGTGCTTTGAAAAAGTAAAACAATCTGGGGTGACCACTCAGTAAAGATGACTTTGCTACAAAGTGAAAATTGATGCAACTATCTGGGCCTCCCCATACAAGATATACAATGTACTCTAGGGGCCTGATTCACAGAACTAACTTACGTCAAAATCCTAAACTTACAACAATTTTGGTATTCACAGAATGAACTTACACATTTGGGTATTCACAGAATGAACTTACACATTTGGGTATTCACAGAATGAACTTACAACAATTTTGGTATTCACAGAATGAACTTACACATTTGGGTATTCACAGAATGAACTTACAACAATTTTGGTATTCACAGAATGAACTTACACATTTGGGTATTCACAGAATGAACTTACAACAATTTTGGTATTCACAGAATTAACTTACTCATTTTGGTATTCACAGAAGGCACTTACTCATCAATGAGTAAGTGCCTTCTGTGAATACCAAAATGTGTAAGTTACACAAAATGTGTAAGTTACACAAAATGTGTAAGTGTCTTCTGTGAATACCAAAATGAGTAAGTTTATTCTGTGAATACCAAAATGAGTAAGTTCATTCTGTGAATACCAAAATGGTAGTAAGTTTAGGATTTTGTCGTAAATTAGTTCTGTGAATCGGGCCCTAGGTGTCTTCCTACTCAGTATAAGGAACAGACAAACACTCACAGCTCTTGTTCTGCATCCCCCAATGAATAAAAGAGAAACATTCTACAAAGATCTTGTCACCATTAAGAAACAAAATTGTATTTAATTTATTCTGAGTGCTTTAGTGGGAAACAGATGACAAAGGCTGTGCAATGTGAAATGCAATGGCAATCTAAAGCCAGTCGATCAGCTACAGAGAGTGATGATGATATACCCATTGTGAAATTGAACCAAAAGATGGTAAAGCCTTAAGGAAATGGAATCCATTGATCAATGGAGGAGGCATGCTGGTCTTAGGCAACTAACTGGGCTGGACAAAGAATGCACATTAAAAGGGCAGAGAGATGTCTAGTTAGTGCCATAATACCCGGTTGAAAATATTGATCTTTAATGATCTTCTGAATTTTAGATAGGGATGTTCCGATCTGAGATGGGTGCGTAGACAGTTCTAAACTGCGGAGCCCTTGGAAAGGAAGCAGCACCACCGTGTCTTTTCAGTCTGTAGGATTGAATGCATAATAGTCGCTAGTTGTGTAATCTGGAGGTTTTTGGTGGTTGGTATTAGGTAAAGGTTTTGCAGGGTAATTTAGTAAGCAGCTGTAGAGTGAATTGTGCACATGGCAAAGTGTTTTGAAGGTTGTACATTGTTTTACAGCTATGCACTTCAGTGATATTAGGGCTTGGCTGATGTTGTCATGGTGCTTCAGGCCAAGTAATATGCCACAATATTCAACTCTCCCTGGAGTTTTTAGAGGGAAGAGCTGGGTAGGACAGTATATTGGTTGCCCCAGTATTTCAGATGAGAAGTGTCTATGGCCATGATAGGGTGATATTGTTTGAATTATGAGGCAATTGCAGAACCCTCACATGAAAGAAAGTGGCAAAAAGCCATCTTTGTGACCAGGTTTATTTCAGAGTTAAAAGAAAGTTCCTCATCAAATAGTACACCAAGGCTATGCATGTTGTCATTTAGTGTTGTGAGGTGCCTAACCAGGCAGGCCAGGGTAGAAGGTGTGAGTGTTTTGTAAGAAATAAGCGAGCCATGCATGCACTTTCACACTAAAGGCAGCTCATGCTTTTGATGAGTACTTGGTGATCAATGCCGTCAAAAGCTGCTAGCAAGCTATGAGGTTGTGTGTGCAGGGATAAACCGGCTCACATGAATTAGGGACTTCTTACCTTATGTTTAGTAGGTGGTTTTTATGCATCTGAAGCCTCAATGGAAGCCACTTAGCAGGTGGGTAGTTCTTTTGGTGAGTGGCTATTTGGCATGTGATAATGGTTTCAACTGCCTTTGCAAGGCATGCAAGGCATGGGAGTGTGGAGATAGGTCTGTAATTTGCAAGGTATTGCATGTCAGTCGATTTCTGCAACATGGATATGATAGTGACACGTTTGAGGGCAAAAGTGATGGTTCCAAAGAATGGGTAGGAGTTTATTTGTCTAGTGATGATTGGTGTGAGTGTTTGGTGGCCAAGGTTGATGTTTTTTACACTGCTGAGGTCCCAGGAAAAAGAGGACATTTTGTAATGTGCTCAGGATGTTGATTGTGTTAGATTCTGAAACTGGACCTCACTAAGAGAGAGCACCTACATTGTTAGTATCGGAGGATTGTTCAACTCAGGAGGTCAGGTAGTGTCAGAGGCTGTGGTGGTTCAAATGTCTGCTCTCTTATTGATGTGGACATGCAGAAATATGTTGAAGATGTTGAAGATGAATTTCCATGGTATACCAGTGTTTGCACTTTAGGTCGCTCATCATAATATGGGAACCCACCCAGTTCTTATATTGTGAATAGAAATGTCCTTTATTTATAATTTTTAATTAAAAATCTGTTTCTACATAGCCCGACAGTATCTTTCAACCATTCCATATGAGATGGTGTATGTTTGAAGTGGTGGGGTCAGGATTCTTGCTGCGGCTGCCGAGCAGAGCGGTTGTGCTTCACCATACTCTACTTTCATCTGTGGTCCCGCACGCTGCAAGTACTACTGTTACTTGGCGGCACCACCAAAGTGGTCCGTGGGGGGTCTGGTGCTCAGTGGCGATGACCCCCGGAGGCAGAGACTGGGCGTTGCTTGATGCTGCTTGACTCTGCAGCCCCAGCCTCCTCATCCTGCTTTTCACATGGCCCATAGCAGGGAAGAAGGTGGTGATTGTGACCTGAGCACGCTGGTGCTAAACTAGTGAATGGCGATTTGGCTGACGAAGGTGACAGTGCAATGGGTTAGTCCTTCTCCAAAGGTTTAGCCCGTGTTCACAAAAGCAGCCCAGCTAGGCTGGGTGCAGCTTGCATTTGGGTGCGCTCCCCCACACCTGCAGCCCTTTGTAAGGCTGCCAGTAACTGCTCCTGCATCCCCAATCTGCAGGTAACAGCCCAGTAATTTTTTATACTGCTACCCTGTGAAAGATCTCAACAGAAGGACTTTGCTAATTTATGCCAATTCCTGCCTCCCTAAACCGCCTACTGAAATTGCAACTAAACCTGTAATTAAGCATCAGTGACCATGCCAGGAGGCGCCTATTTTCAGTACCGGTATTCCCACAGGTGCGAGCCAGAGGAGCCAGAAGGGTCGGGGATAAACTACAAGCTGAACTATAAGCCCTAGTCTGCCGTGCTGCAGAGTCAGTGACCGCACCAGTCATTATATTCACTGGAGGGTGGTGGTGATTCTCACCAGCAGTTGACCTTGCTTGAAAATTTGCAGAGGGAAAGGTGTGATCTGCCACAGGCTAAAATGTTTACATCTATTTCCCTGGAGGAAGTTCATACCGCCCACGGTAAATTAAGTTGCAATAAAGCTCCAGGATTGGACAAAATCCCAGGGGACCTCTACAGGCACAACCAGGATGTGTAAGGTCCATATTTCACTGTACTATTTAATAACATTTTAAATGGAGAAGTTATTTCCCCAACATGGACAGGGGCTGAAATTATCCCCATACATAAAAAGGGTTCCCCAGAGGATCACGTAATTACAGACCTATTAACTTAATGATTTCTCTCAAAAGCTCTTTGGCACCATACTTTTAAATTGGCTACATTCTTGGACAGAGGAGCATAACGTTTTAATCCCTTTCCAAGCAGGTTTTAGAAAGGCTGCCAGTACAATTGACCATGTCTTCCTTCTTTTGCTAATTTATTGGAAATTTCTGGTGTTGGGTGGTGGCAGCCTTTACATTGTTTTTTTATTTACATTCAGCTTTTGATATGGTCCCACAATATAATCGCTGGCAAGTTTTATCTGATATGGGTGTCCCCTCGGATCTTCTGGCTATTTTAATCAGGCTTCACTTGGGAAATAATTCACAAGTGCGGTGCGGAACGTCAGGCAACTTAACAGCCCCTATCTCTGTGGATTGTGGGGTGAGACAGGGATGTGTGCTCGCTCCCACCCTGTTTTCACTGTATATGAACGACTTAATTTCATTCCCGGATGATTGTGATGGGGATGCACCTAGATTAGCGAACACTAGAGCCCCGGCCCTAATGATTGCAGATGATACACTATTAATCTTCAAATTTCCTATGGGCCTTCAGAATATTCTATGTCGCTTTGAGAAATTTTGTGAACTGCGGAGCCTAGAAATAAATGTAGCGAAAACTAAATTTATGATATTAAATCCAGGCCAATCTACAAGACCGAATCCTAAACTTCTAGGTGTCCCGTTCGAGTGAGTTAAAGTTTTTGACTATTTGGGACTGTCCTTTAGTGAAGGTATGAACAGGTGTAATTACATACAAAATAGGAGACTTAAAGTTGTACAGCATAGCGGGGGATATACCTGGTGCTGTCTAGAATGGATCATTATATCCTCCAATTTCGCCAGTTGTGCAAATATATAAGGCACAGACACTGTGAACTGCACTGTATGGTTCGGAACTCTGGGGTTATAAAAACATACAAGTCTCAGAGAATTGTTTTGTAGGCCAAATATTAGGCCTTCCTAGTAGTACACCAATAGTCCCCCTGAGATTTAATTTGGGATTTAGGGCCTTCTCAGAGGAAGTTGGTCTTATGCTCATTCTTTACTGGTGACAGATCTGGGCCACACCTACATTTTCATCCTATTTGGAGGGCCTTAAGGATGTGCTGGGGATTCCAAGGACAAGCATTATCCCCTGGTTCAAATGTTTGAGAGACACTCTAGGTAAGATTGGATGTAGACATCTGTGGAATGTATGCAAGGATGTCCTAGTTACCAGTAAATGCTGGTATTAAAGCAAGTTACCACCAGTTTAAACTGTGCCAGATTATGTCAGCTTCTAAAATAGGCACTATGACTGACCAATTTCTGCAAGTTAAACTCACGTATAGCTTCGAAGAATTTCTAGATGCTATACATCCCCAATTAGCTTGCAGACTGTACTTGCAATTTAGGAATGGAACCCTACAAATAGCTACATATACCAGTAAATGGTCTCAAACCATTCATCCCTCAGATTGCCACTGTCCGTCCTGTGGAGCAGAGAAGAAAACTATAGAGTTTGTGTTCTTTTTCTGCCCAACCTATTCCCTCTCTAGGAAGAAGTGGCTTATACCAATTTGCCGAGCCGTGGGCACAAGATCTTATTCTAATGCATTCCGAATACTGAAAGATGATTTAAGTTATCTAACTGGATTTGCAGTAACTCGGTTTTTATTGGCAATATGGAGGGTAAGGCAGCAGTGTCTGCAAGATAGGACAATATTAGTCCATAGTGTATAGGTTCTAGTTTTAAGAATTTCAAAAATAGAATGTGCTAGTCGCTGTATTTATTATTTTAGACCAGTGCATTTTGTCTGCAGATATAAGCTAATTAATTAATGTGTCTGGTATTAATGTATGTGGCTTCATACACTATCCTTTCTCCTAATTTTTTTTCTTTCTTTTTTTGTATCTTTTATATATGAGTGTTTAATTGTGATTTTTATTGTGTACTTTTATGGCTTATGTATTTGCCAGATAAAGTTATCGATGATGATGATTATGATGAAGTGTTGCAAGAATATGTTTTTACAAAAAGGAAACATTAATTCCACATTATATGAAATTATATTCCTTTTATCAGGAGATATATGTCAAAAGTATGAACATTGCATTTCTCTTTTAAAAAAAATAGTTTTCAAGATAAGGTTTGATCATGGAACACCTTTGATGCAAAGCATAACATTTATCAACTGCCCCATTTGTTCCTGTGTGGAATAGTTGAATGTTTGACAGATGCAAATAAATGTCTTAAGCACTAATGTATAACAGTACTTCTCAAAAGCTGCACCAAATTTCATCACTGGAAAGGACAGGCTTGTGCATGAGTGCAATGTAACAAACTAGTTAAATATGAAATGTTTATATGTATTTCTCAGGCTTCAAAATAGCAATTCTAATTGAAATTGCAATGCACTTCACATTATAAATAAGGGGATTCCTGCTTCACATCCTCCATTATCAATTAGTATTTTTTGACACAATAAACCACTACTCCCTAGGTGAAACTATAAAATGGGGCTGAAGGAACCTGATGAGAACCGTTGTTAACAGATGAAATTAGTTAGCTCTCTCGACCCTAGGCATCGAACAAGGTTTCACTCTATATTCCTTCTATGGAGTCTCTTGCATAAAATATTCAAATATTGCATGCCACTTTAACACTGATGTCTCTCAATTATATCTGAAAATCACCTCCCCAAATAACATTAAACCTTTTGGCAAAAGCTCACCAGTAGTCAATCTTGATTGACATTTCATCACCTCAAACACCATCCTCTCAAACAGATTACCCGCAGCTTTCTGCATCACCATCCGAATACAATCCTGGCTCAACATGCGTTCTTGGCTCAACAGCCAACCCATCATTGTGGAACACACTAAGACCCAGATAATGCTGTTCATCGAAGTTGCCTCCGACCGACAACGCTGCGGATGAGGAACTTACCGACCTCAGGTCAGCGGTTCCGACACTGCAATTAGGATGTGACCGTACATGGTGTGGCCGCAAACTACTATTTTTCAATGGGAGCTTGTGCGGTGGGCTGAAACCTTCTGCAGCACAAGCTGCCATTGAAAAATGGAACTTTTTAAACATCCCTGCACCATGCGGCAGGCACCGTGAAGGGATGTGAAGGGTGCCCCCCAAAACCACATATGGAGGGCCAGGGGGGCAGCGGGCCCTGCAAGGGGCCCCCAAAGACATTTACAGGCAGCAGTTCCATGTCAGAAAGGCCAACATGGAACTGCTATCGAAAAGTGCCATCATAATCCCGATGGCGGAAACGCCTTCCTTAAGGGATTCTGAGGTCTTCCGGACTGCTCGACAGGCTCACCGAGTCGGATTCCCCAGCCAGTTTAAACTCCGACCACCATCATTGTAATACTGCGGTTGGAGTTTAAACCTACAGTGTCGGTTGGAAAGCCTCCGACCCGCGGTTGGAGGCTTTCCAACAAACATTCTAATTAGTCTCCAAATCTCTTGGTTCCGTCCTGGAAAAAAATGTGAACATAGAAGCACACATCAAATTTTTGGCAAACTACTGTGTAAAATAATCTGAGATAGAAACAGGTATCAATATCTTAATACCTGAAAGCAAATTGCTTTAAAAAGCTCACTCAAACCCTGGTGTTGTCTAGAATGGATTATGTAAACTCACAACTTGTAGGAATTCCTAAGCTTACATTAACCCCCCTTAAATGAGGGAACTAAGGTAGTAATGGGCAAAAACATTCACTCTGAGACAGCATGAATTATTTACAAGATAGCTTGCATTACTTACAAGGCACTTTGCTCTTATTCACCAGCCTACCTAATGGTGCAACTAGCCAACTCAGCGGGCTAACATAAGGTTCGAAGCACAGACTCCCTCCTTTTGAAAATCACATCATTCAAAAAGCTAATGTTTCTGAAGCAGTCCTTACATAAGTGCTATTAGAGTCTGGAATTCTATCACCTGTATTTCTTATAATTAAATAGTATAAGTATTGATTACTTTCGATTAGCTGTCACTCAACTTTAGTGGTGTGCACATTGTATTTGTGGTTAATCATTGTTAGCACATTAATTTCAATCATTATAGACCTATGGACGAATTTAATAATAAAAAAGACACTCAGTGCTCATACGTTGTGGGATCTTATACTATGTTTGATTTGTTGAGCATTTGTAGGAGGGCATTTTGACACTGGATGTACCATGACTACCTGCAGGCAACATTCTCATTCAAAAATTAGGATGGTGACGGAAAATAAGGTTTTTTTCTACCCAAAACGTATCATAGACTGTTGAACAAATGGGACCTGATCCGAAAACAATATAGCTTGGCTGAATTGGATGGCTAAATTAGATGTCTTTGGTGGTAACTATGGCAATGCTTGGAACAAAGACCTTTTACCAAGGAAATCTGAAAGCAGATTTTGTGGTGGTGGTAATGTGATACAAACATATGTGAGCATATTCAAGAAGATAGAAACTACAACAACTACCCACCATATTTCAATAACTTATAACAGTAATAGCAATGCAGCACAACTACAAAATAACAATGCAAAAATAAGATAGCAACAAATATACAATACAGTGTTCCAATACCCTGTAACAAACCAACAACCCAATTATTGACAGCACTACAACAACACAAAACAGACCTCAACAATGCAACACCACACCCAGGCAGAGCTTATCAACACAACTGCGCAGTATTACACCACAACAACTCAACAGCACAAATTAGGAGTTCTGTTGTGCTATATTGTGTGGTTCTTTTTTATTTTGCTATTCAGGTGTGGTGTTATTCTGTAGTGATCGGTTTGTGCTTTTTTGTTTTGTTGTATTATTGTAAAAGCATGCAGTATTATTGTTCTGGTAGCCTATTTGTTGTGTTTCTGTGATATGTGTGTCATTATTCTGTTAAGAGTGGTATTATTTTATTGTGAGTTGTGCTATTGGGTTGTATCTTTTCTGCAATGTACTGTGTTGTTGTAGTGGTATGTTGTTTTATGTTAATTTGATTCATTTTGTAGTGATTATGATGGTGTTCCTTGTTTTTCATGCTTTTGTATTTCTGTTTGCGTTATTAACTTGTGCTTAACTTATTTAGTTGTGGTGCACTCTGTTTTGATTGTTCTGTGGGTTTGGGTCCTATTATGTTTTGTTTATTTTTATATTGTTTTGTGGTATGTGAATGTGTTGTGCCCTCTAGTTACTGTAGAGATGCGAGCAAAAGCTGCTACATTTCAAGTAAAATAAGCACATTCCTTTAATGTTCCACCTACAAACAACCATTTACCACTCTTTAAGATTTTACCATATCCCTGCTTCACCTCTTTAACTATTGATAACGGTAGTCAGCGCAAAACTGAGGTAGAGACAAGGGGCCCTATGGCATAAAGTGAACAATCGGAATTAAGACATAGGGGCATATGTACAAGCCCCTATCGCCACGCGGGAAAGTCACTTTTTGTGGCTTAACGCTGCCTTGTACATAAGGCACCCTTTCACGCTATGTTTAGCATGAAAGGGGCATGCAGTGGGTGTTGTGGTGGGCGTTCCACCGCAACACCCATTGTATTTGACGCTGCCCCCTATGTACAAGGGTGGCGTACATAGGAGGCAGCGCCAAAACAACTGCAGTACAACACATCACATTCAATAATGTGGCACTAATATACAGCAGCACAAAAAACAACAGAATGCATCCCCTGCACAACAAAATGCCACATAACAAATATGCACAAACTTTCTTGTCACATATTACCACATCCAGAATCCTTTTTTCATATTAAGGTGGTAGAAGGTATTTAGATTGAGAATCAAAGGATATGAAATAATACTATTCAAAAACGTTTTGGATCAGTTCCCAAATCTCAAATGAGCATTTCTAACATTCACTTTTGTCCATGATCACATTGGTATTGTGCTTTACAATAAGTAGAAGAATGTTGGCAACCACAACAATCAATTAGTTAAACATATGTGAATTTCCCAGTCCAGCAAAACAAGATGCAAATGAGATCTACAAAACATGTAGAAGATTCACTGGATAGTCCATTACTCAAACAGTAACTCAACAAGGGCCCCTCTATGCTAAAAACCTGGTCACAGTGGGAGGCCTGTAATTCTATTTCACATGGACGACTATTATAACCGCCTCTTTCTGCAGCTGAAGTTGTTTTCTTAATGCCACAAGCATTCAGAATGGCATATTAGATCAAAGACTGCAATCTGTAGCTTTTTCATTTTACATCATAGAGAAAAAAAGTTATATCTTAATTTAGCACAGCTGGGACGATTAAAAGGGCATTTTATTCCCAGACAGATATATTTGATTAAGTCCACTTTTATGCCAAGGTTCTAGGGAACTTTCAGCAATTTTTTTTAAATTGGTCCTTGGTATTACATTTAATTTTTACTCAATAAGTCAATACGCATTTATTCGGATTTTCTACGGCGGGATGTGTATAATTTTACCATCAGAGTGCTTCAGCGATCTAGCTGTTGGTTTTGGTGTTCTGCAAATGTAATGCTGATATGTTCAGCATTGTGGGCCAGATGCATCAAGCAGTGTTTGCCTTTGCAAACTGCTGATTCACAGAATCGGCCGTTTGAGAATGCAAAAAAATGCTCTTCTGATGCAGGAAACCCTATTTTGCGATTCGGTAGCCTGTTACGGAATCGCAAAATGGGTTTGCGATTTGCTGTTAGGAAGGGGCGTGTTTAGGGCGTCCCTTCCTAATACCGAATCGCATCGGTATGCATGAATGTTTTGCGACCGAAATGCGGTCGCAAAACATTCACATTTTACCACCTACTACAAGTAGGTGGTAACCAATTCGCAAATGGGAAGGGGTCCCCAAGGGAACCCTTCCCCTTTGTGAATGTCTGTAAATGCATTTTCTAAGAGCAGACAGTGATCCCACGGACCACTGCCTGCTCTTAGAAAATTAAAGAAAAAGGTTTCTTTTTCTCTTTTGTAAAGCATCCCGTTTTCCTTTAAGGAAAACGGGCTGCTTTACATAAAAAAAGATTGCTTTATTAAAAAGCAATCACGGACATGGTGGACTGCTGACCCCAGCAGGCCACCATCCCCGTGATTTTTGCGATTCCTAGGGGGTCGCAAATTGCGACCTACCTCATTAATATTCATGAGGTAGGTCATTTGTGATCCCCTAGGAATCACAGAAAGTGTTAAACACACTTTCATGCATTCCGTTTTGCGATTTTCTAATTGCGAATCGCAAGGATTCGCAATTAGGAAATCGCAAATTGGTTTGTTGATGCATCTGGCCCTGTGTGTCTGCATGATGGATTGGCATATTTTTATTCACTCCATTTTACACAGAACTGGGAAATGTTGTCAAATAAAAACTCAAATTAATATTTACTCGTGGGAGATGCTTGGTTATGTGTGGTCCTGAACCATAGGATTTTTGCAAGGAAACAAAGAGTCTAAGGGCCATATTCTCAAGAACGGCAATAACATTATCGCTGCTTTAGCGGCAGGAAACTGCCGCTAAAGTGGCGATAAGGGGCTTTATCGCTGCTTTAGCTGCAGTTTTCTGCCGCTAAAGCGGCGATAATGTTATCGCCGTTCTTGAGAATGTGGCCCTAAAAGTGCAAAAAGTGTTATCTCTGGGCACAAAATTCACACCTGGTTCCCCATATTAGGGATCTTAATAGATTTATAGAAATAAAAGGCATTCATCATGAGGTAGCCAGGTATTTTCAAATTGTAAGGTTGTTTTTGGGCAAAAAAACGGAGTGATGAAGGATGGCCACTTACAAGTCTGAGGGGCTCATTTATGAAAAGTGACGCATCGCTGCGTGAAAACAGTGATGCGTCACTTTTCATTGCGCCTTCCTTGCGAAATGCTAAATGCGTCATATTTACAGTATGACGCATCATGTCGCAAGGAGTCACAGATACGTCAGTATTTCTGACGTATCTGTAGGCGCAAAAGTGACGCATTGCTGGAGTGTGTCACAAAAGTGACGCAACTCCAGCAATGTGTACTTTCACATGGGCAGGTCCATTGTTGTCAGAGCCTGCGTCAGTCTTACGCCTGCCATGAGGCAGGCGTAAGATTTTGACGCATTAGCGTCCAAGAAATGGCGCAGTGAAATCTCATAGATTTCACTGCGTCACTTCTACGACTCTTTGTTGCGTCAAAACGCCCCCCTTGCATACATTATACCTGGCGCAGGTATAATGTTGCGCAGGGGGTTTACAAAGTGACGCATCTACCTAGATGCGTCACTTTGTAAATATGACGCAACCAGGCGCATTTTTTACGCCACTGGTGCGTCACAAAAAGTGACGCACTGGCGGCGCAAAAGTGACGCAAGGGCTCATAAATAAGCCCCTGAAAGTTTTAGGTATCCACACAAATTCTAGTTTGTTTTCCGATCCTAATTTTAATTTAGTCGTAAAAAATATCGCAATAGGTGTGCTGTCAGCATGGGAAGTTTTCCGTTCATGGAAAAATGTGTTCAATATGCAGAAAGAAAACAGCATACAAAGGCATAGTTGCACGATATTGGAATGTTTCTGCTTAGAAGAATGCTTTCTATGTGGAGAAAAAATGTAATAAGATGATGCAATCGCAAAAAGGCTTTCAAAGTAGAGAAAAACGTTCTACAAAATGTGAAAACTGTGGAGAGCAGAGCTGACTAAAAAAGTGCAGTTGGACCTCTAAGCTTAACCTGCATATTGTCTGAACTTTAGGCAACCTAGGTGTTGGAAAATGGCCCTCTTTGAAGGGTCACCACCCATTTTTTGCCTTCCTCCTTCTCTGCTTCTGAACTTATTTTTGTTGGCCCTAGGACTCTGAGCACTTTACATGTGCTAAAGTGCATGTGCTTCTCCCTTAAACATGGTGGCATTGGTGTATACACAATTGGCATATTTAGTTGACTGTTAAGTCCCTTGTAATGTCATATACGATGTACCCAGGGCCTGTAACCTAAATGCTACTAGTGGGTCTGCAATACTGACTGTGCCACCCACCCATGTAGACTTTCAAACTTGTCTTAGGCCTGTCATTGCAGGGGCTGTGTGTGCCATTTACTGCCACTTAGACTTGAAACTTAAAACAACTTGCCAAGCCTTAAACACCCCTTTTATTACACATGTCTCCCCTAAGGTATGCCCTACGTAGCCCATAGGGCAGGGTGCTGTGTAAGTAAAAAGTAAGACATGTACTTCTAAGTTTTGCATGGCCTGGTAGTGAAAAACACCCAAATTCATTTTTCACTGCTGTGAGGCCTACTCCTCTCATAGGTTAACATTGGATATGCCTTCATTCACCTTTAATCTGTAATTCCTGGCCAGTAAAGATTAGCTGTGTCATGTTTTATGTCTTTGAAATGGATTTATCATTACTATTTTAGAAATACCACTTTTAGAAAGTGGGTGTTTCTCTGCTCTGACTGCTCTGTGTGCCTTGCATCCTGTCTCCCGTACATGTCTGGGGTGGGTGACAGCTATGCTTTGTGAATTCCCTCTAGACATCCACAAACACAGGAATGGTGGGTTAACAGAGAACTCATCTGCATTCACCTGCATTCTGATAGATCTTCCTGGGCAGGAAAAGAGGGGGGAGCTGACACACCTGAATAGGCATAATCCTGTTTCCCAAACAAAGGGCTGATTACCCCCTGCTGATAGTCTGGAGCCAAGGTTGGGACCTGTGCACTTCAAGGGCCTGCTTTGAAGTCACCCCCTCTTCAAAGGCACAACTGGGTATATGTCCCGGGGCTTTGACCCAACAGCACATGAACTCTGTCATCTGTGAGTCCTGTGCTGCCAAGTGGTGCCAATCCAGTCCTGGGGTAGAATCTCACAGGGAGGGACAGGGGGCTTGGTAGGTCCAGCATACGGGCCCCGATAGAGCTATGGAAACAAAGGGTAAGCTGTTCCTGAGGGACTGGAAGGGAGGGAAGGAGGTTGGAAGGAGAGAGAGGGAGGACACGTCAGTGATGGCGGGCGTGGGTAGGTGCATCCAGGGATAGCTCCAATAAGGAGCAAGGGCCCTCACACACCCCGAGGGATGTCATGCTTCATCATAGGGCAGCTCCTGGTTGGGGCGGCGCTGCAATGCCCAACGGGCCCCGCGAGGGGGTACTTTGCCAGAGGTCTTCTCGGTTTTGCAGTAGTGAAGCTAGATGGTGTTGTGAGAGGGCGAACCTATGTGAAGTGAGTAGATGTGGGAATGCATGCGAGGTCTTAAAATGGCTCCTGGAGTCTCCAAGTGGAGTATATTCGCAAAGTCTCTGGGCCATGGATAAAAATGTGTGAACTGAGAGGGGAAATTAGACCTGTGTCAGTTAATGTGAGTTATGTGAAAGGGTCGACATGTTTCTTGCCTATTTAAAAAGTCCAACAGGATCTCGGCAATTCATCAGGACCTGTAATCCTTGTCTACTCTTAAGGGGGCGGCAAAAAATGTGAAGGAGGTTAAAGTCACGCCCCCTTATGTCAGGATACCTAGTCGTCCTGGTGTGTGAAAAAATATTTATAAGTGAGGTACAATGATACCTTCCGGAGATAGATGCACCTAGAGGAGAGAAAAGAGAAAAAAAAATGTAACATACAAGTCAAGGAGTACTCGATGAGGCTTGGGCTGGATCACCCTGAAAGGACAAGGACAGGGGATGGAGGGAGGGAAGGAAGGGGGCAATTGGAGGGGGGGAGGTGGAAACAGGTATGTGAATTGCCCAGGTGAGGAACGGAGAGCAAAGAAGGGTAAAACCACTGCGCACCTGGAGAGAAAACACATGAAGGTCTACATAGTATAAATCAATCAAAGGCACAAGGTATCTCTATTGCCTGAACCGTGGCAACTCCCCATGCTGCTCCATAGTGAGTGTTGTGAGCCACGTTGTCCCTAAAATATTGTACGTGCAGTGTTTTGATACCTGAAGGTGGTGACATGGTTAAAATATTCACATTGAAGAAAACACTTAAGGTAGGAGGGTTGAGGAACACAAATTGTGAAAGAAAACAAAACATAGTATCACCATACCAATAGGTAGTCACATATATCATACATTGATTATGGTGAATGTGTGGCCATGCCAAGTGGTAATGGTATTGTGGTCGGCTGTGTGCAGCCACCATGCAGTCTCTAAAGCCCTGTATCACACTCACCGGGAAGGTGAGGTCGTTATGCCCCAGCCGGGACAACCGGAAGACTCGAATAATTCGCGAGGGGGACCAATCTGGAAAAGTGGATGTAAAGAGTTAACGAATTGGTGATGACACTCAAATGTGAGGGAGAGGGTTTTGAGAATGTCTTATCACAGGGGAGCAGGTATGTGGGCAATACGTGCCTGCTGCGGGGAGTCGGTGTCATGTAAATGAGGGTCACTCGTCGCTTAGGGGACACGCTAAACAACTTACGCTAAAAAAGACATGAGTGGCTCATCGTAGAGATGCGCTGCAAAAAGGGGGGCTACTGGGAAGTGTCAGGATCTGGTGTGCTCCCAAGGGCTACTATGGCTCAGAAGCAATTAGCGGCATATACACTGGGTACCCCGCAGTGCAGGGCATGTTACCGCAGGGGCTGAATGGGGATATCGATATCATGACTATTCCACCCTCGGTGCAGGTGTGCTGCCAAGGGCTGCTGCGGGGTTGGAAACCAATTTAAATCAATTAATAATAAATAAATATTCATTAAATAAATATATATTTATTCCTGCCCGGGAACTGGTGGCAGTGCATGACGGCATGGATAGGGCGTGGTGTGCAGCAATCCCGCTTGGATAGCCCCTGGTGTAGGGCATGATAAGTGGGGCCGGGTGCCGACATCATAGTCAAGGGCCATGGAGTGCGGGGTTGCCAGATCTACAGATTTGGAAGTGACAAACGCGGCATGGCAGGCATAGCAGGCACTTACTTGTATCCTCGGCGGTTCACGGTGCGGGACCTACCCATGGCCGATTGTCCCAGGGTGGTGTGGCTAGTACAAAGGGCAGGCATTTTAAAGACGAAAGGGATGGTGGCCCAGCCAGGTCAAACTAGCCACAGCGGGGGCCATCTTGGAACGGTGTGTGAATCAACACAGAGGCCAGCGGCCATGTTATGAGGCGATCCCACATGTTGTGAAAGAAAGGGGCCATTTTGGAGTGGAGAGGTCACAGTGCTGAAGCGCACTGTCAGGTGGAAAAGGAGCAGCCATGTTGGAGTGGACCCGTAAGGTTCAAGGTGATGAGTGTATAGCATGTACACTACATCGCCGAGGGTGGCCCGTGGGGCTCTGGTTAGCACTCCAGAGAACTACTGTGGATGAAGAGGCTGCAAGGTTAGGGCATCTGGGGGTAATGATGTCAAGGTGGCCACACGTAATGTCAGAAATGGGGCCAATTGAGGAGTGGAGGAGTCACAGTACTTGTAGGAACAGTGCTAAAGCGCACTGTCAAGTGGAAATGGAGGGGACATATTGCGGTCGACTACTGAGGTTCAGAGGGGAAGGGGGAGTGGAATGTGTATCCATCACGGAGGGAGGTCAATAGGTCACAGGGGTAGGCCATGGAGGGATTTCCAGTTACTGAGGGCAAAGAGACTGCATGGTTTTGCTCATGTGGGGGTAATGTGGTATCATGGTGGCGGACCCTGGGCAGAGCAAGGTGGCAGTCGGTTGCTCCATGTGTGTAACGCAGAAACATCCGCAGGGACACGGTCTCATTTCATGTACCTAGACAAAGTGTCACAATGTCAGTGCGTCACCTCTCCCCACGGTATATCACCATTCAGGCCCGTCTGGTGTGTTTTTAAGTGGAAGACCCATCTTTGTTCTCTGACTAAAAGGGCATAGGAAGTCAGGGTGGCAACCGCTTCTAGGACTGTCCATTTGATGTCATCAGGTGTATGGTGTTGTTCCATGTAATGTGTGAGTAGTTTAGTCATGCTTTGCTTGCACCTTATGTTGCTACAATGTTCAGTAATGCGCAATTTAACCGCCCGTGTGGTCATGCCAATGTAGCGTTTCTGGCAAGGGCACGTGAGCATGTATACACAGTTGCGTGTATTTCAATTAGTGTGGGATCTCTGTACCCATGCGTCCGAAGTTCCTATGTCCACCTGTTTTGATTGATGTGTAAAGAGACACCCGCTGCATGAACCCCATGGGTAATGCCCAGACACTGGAGGGAGACCTCAAAGTTGCAATTGGCGCCTGATGGGTGTGGGGGTAGGAAGTGGTCTCGTGTGCACAACCCTGTCCTTAATGTTAGCAGTCCATTTAAATCAATCAATCAATCAATCATGTCACTTATAAAGCGCACTACATACCCGCGAGGGTCTCAAGGCGCTGGGGGAAGAGGGGGGTGGTGCTGCTACTGATCGAAGAGCCAGGTCTTGAGGAGTCTTCTGAAGGCCAGTAGGTCTTGGGTCTGTCGGAGGTTGGTGGGGAGGGTGTTCCAGGTCTTGGCGGCAAGGTGGGAGAAGGATCTGCCGCCGGCGGTCGTTTTCCGGATGCGGGGGACTGTGGCGAGGGCGAGGCTGGTCGAGCGGAGCTGGCGGGTGGGGGTGTAGAAGCTGAGTCGACTGTTGAGGTAGGCTGGTCCGGAGTTGTGGAGTGCTTTGTGTGCGTGGGTGAGGAGCTTGAAGGTTATCCTCTTGTTGACAGGGAGCCAGTGCAGGTCTCTCAGGTGGGGTGTGATGTGGCTGCGTCGGGGGATGTCGAGGATAAGACGTGCAGAGGCGTTCTGGATGCGTTGCAGCCGTCTCAGGAGCTTAGCCGTCGTTCCTGCGTAAAGGGCGTTTCCGTAGTCCAGCCTGCTGGTGACGAGGGCCTGGGTGACTGTTTTTCTTGTTTCGGTGGGGATCCACTTGAAGATCCTGCGGAGCATTCGGAGGATGTTGAAGCAGGATGAGGAAACGGCGTTGACCTGCTTAGTCATGGAGAGGGTGGGGTCGAGGATGACCCCTAGGTTGCGTACGTGGTCGGTGGGTGGCGGGGCTGTTCCCAGTGATGTTGGCCACCAGGAGTCGTCCCAGGCTGAATGGTTGGAACCAAGGATGAGGACCTCCGTCTTGTCCGAGTTCAGCTTCAGGCGGCTGGTCCTCATCCATTCGGCGACGGCCTTCATTCCTTCGTGGAGGTGGGCTTTGGCGGTGTGAGGGTCTTTGGTGAGGGAGAGGATCAGCTGGGTGTCGTCGGCGTAGGAGATGATGTTGAGGTTGTGCTGTCGGGCGACGTGGGCGAGGGGTGCCATGTAGATGTTGAACAGCGTTGGGCTGAGGGAGGAGCCTTGGGGTACGCCGCAGATGATCTTGGGGGCCTTGGATCGGAAGGGGGCGAGGCGGACGCTTTGTGTTCTGCCGGAAAGGAAGGATGTGGTCCAGTCCAGGGCCTTCTCTTGGATCCCGGCATCGTGAAGGCGTGTTCGTAGTGTGTGCTGGCAGACCGTGTCGAAGGCGGCTGATAGGTCCAGGAGGATGAGGGCTGCTGTTTCTCCATTGTCTAGCAGGGTCCTGATGTCATCGGTGGCGGCGATGAGGGCGGTTTCGGTGCTGTGGTTGCTGCGGAAGCCGGACTGGGAAGGGTCCAGCATGTTGTTCTCCTCGAGGTTGTTTGTTGACGATTTTCTCGGTGACCTTCGCGGGGAACGGGAGCAGAGAGATGGGTCGGAAGTTCTTGAAGTCCTTGGGGTCTGCCTTGGGTTTCTTGAGTAAGGCGGTGATCTCGGCGTGCTTCCAGCTTTCCGGGAAGGTTGCTGTCTCGAAGGAGATGTTGATTATTTTCCGGAGATGGGGCGCGATGGCTGTACTGGCTTTGTTGAAGATGTGGTGAGGGCACGGGTCTAGCGGTGAACCGGAGTGGATGGTGTTCATGATCTCGCTTGTGTCCTCGTCGTTGATGTTGGTCCAGGAGAGCAGGCGGTTGGTGGTTGTGGGGGCAGTGGTCTCGGTGGTTGCCGGGGCGGTCGTGGTGTTGAAGCTGTCGTGGATGTCGGCGATTTTGCGGTGGAAGGAGGTGGCCAGTGAGTCGCACAGGTCTCGCGACGGCTGGATGTCGTTGGTGTTGGAGCTGGGGTTGGAGAGTTCCTTCACGATGTTGAAGAGCTCTTTGCTATTGTGTGCATTGTTGTCTAGGCGGTCTTTGAGTGAGGCCCTTTTGGCGGATCTGATGAGGTGATGGTGATTGCGGGTGGCGCTCTTGTGGGCGGCGTAGCTGTCCGCTGTCCGTTCGTGGAGCCAGATCTTCTCCAGTTTTCGGCATGTTCGTTTGGAGGCCTGGAGGTCTTCGGTGAACCAGGTGGCTTTCTTGCTGGTGTGGCTGTTGGGCGGATTCTTGAGCGGGGCGAGGTGTTGGCGCAGTCGTCGATCCACTGTCTGAGGTTGCGGGCGGCGGTGTCGGGGTCGGAGGGTTCGGCGGGTGGGCTCAGGGCGAGGGTTGTGGTTAGCTGGTCTTCCGTGACTCTGCTCCAGCAGCGGCGAGGCATTTGTTCGGTGCGGTGGTGCGTGGTGGGCTTCCTGTAGGTGAAGTGGATGCAGTGGTGGTCAGTCCAGTGGGGTTCGGAGGTGTGGTTGAAGGAGACGTGTGGGCTTGCGGAAAAGATGGAGTCGAGCGTGTGGCCGGCGGCGTGGGTGGGTGTAGTCACGAGCTGTCTGAGTCCGAGGGTGGCGAGGTTGTCGATCAGGGTGGTGGAGTTGGTGTCCTTGTTGTTCTCGAGGTGGAAGTTCAGGTCCCCGAGGAGGATGTAGTCCGTGGAGGCGATGGCGTGTGTGCTGACGAAGTCAGCGATGGAATCGCTGAACTGTGGTCGGGGTCCGGGGGGTCTGTAGATGAGGGTTCCTCTGAGGGTGGTGTTGGGATCGGTGTGGATCTGGAAGTGCATGTGTTCGGCGGTGCTGAGGGTGTCGTCGGTGTTGGTTGAGACTCTGAGGGTGTTCCTGTGGATGATGGCGATGCCTCCTCCGACTCCGTTGGTGCGGTCCCTGCGGGTGATCTTGTATCCGTCCGGGATGGCAATGGCGATGTCGGGGGCTGAAGCGGGATTCAGCCAGGTCTCCGTCAGGAATGCGACGTCTGGGGAGGTTGAGTCGAGAAGGTCCCAGAGTTCGATGGCGTGTTTGCGGGTGGAGTGGGTGTTGAGGAGGATGCATCTGAGGTAGTTGGGTTCTTTCCTGGGCGGTGGTTGGGCGGGTGCTGGCGAAGCTGCAGTTCCGGCAGGTGAAGGGCCCTTGGGTGCGCTTCGGGGTGGCCTGGTAGCAGGCGTGATCTTTTCCGGGATTGAGTGCGTGGAGGGTGCTGGCGTCGTATCGGCGTCTGTTGATGTGGCGGGTGCGGGAGTTGCCCGGACCAGGGGGTCTGGCGCTGGGCGCGGCCACGGCGCGGACGGGCGCAGACGGGCTTGCCTTAGGCGAAGCGGGGGGTGGCTGGTGATAATTCTCCAGTACTCAGTATGGGCCAGTGTTGTTTTATGATCTTCTGGATGTGGTTGGACTGTGGGCTGAAAGAGGTGACGCAGGTGATAACCTCACTTTGAGTGCGTTCCCTTGATTCCAATAAGGCTTCCTGTGGTTATTCCTGGCTCTTTTGTTGGCTTTTTTCACCACATTCTCAGGGTATCTCCGGGACACAGGGATTCTGCTTGTTGTTTGTAGTCCCTAACGTCACTGCAATTGCGTCGCAAGCGCACAAATTGACGAAAAGGGAGGTTATCCCTTAGATGTTTCGGGTGGTGACTATCATACCGAAGCAGACTGTTGGTATCAGTAGGTTTTTTGTATGTTTTTGTGGTCAATTTGCCTTCACTTAGTATTACCACTAGGTCCAGGAAGGGTATCTCTGTGAGGGAAGTGGTTTTGCTAATCTTGAGGAACTGGTCAAGTGTGTTCACCCAATTGCAAAATTCTGTGCAGGAGTCAATGGTGCCTTCCCACAGGATGAGTATATCATCGACATATCTTCGCCACAATAGTATGTTCTCTTTGTAAGGGTTGGTATTATTCTCTATGTTTTTCTTCTGAAAATCTGCCATGTACAAACATGCTAGGCTAGGGGCGAAGGTGCTACCCATTGAGGTACCCTGTGTCTGGTGGTATAGCTGGTCCTCAAATTGGAAATAGTTCTCTTTCAGGGCGAGAGACGCACACTCCATTATGAAGCTAATGGGTGTGGGTGAGGTCCATTCCTCACTCCTGAGGGCAGTCTCTATTACGTCCAGAGTGGCATCCTGGGGAATGTTGGTGTAAAGGGCCTCCACGTCTAAGGTGATCAGTAGATCAACCTGGGGGGCACTCACCCAAGCCCTTTAGGAGATTAAGGACCGCTGTTGTGTCCTTTAGGAATGATGGTGTCTTTGTTACCAGGGGCTGCCAGAAGTGATCACAAAATTGGGATAGTGGTTCCAGTAAGGTGCTCACCTTCGAGCAGGCCGTCCTTAAGGATGTTGGAAAAGCCCTGCGCAAGACTCCCTTTTACAACATGTCCAAGATGGAAACGATGGCCATGCAGACACTGGGAACTGATACTTCAATCACCATAAAATCAGCTGATAAGGGTGGTGTGATTGTGATTCAAACATCACAGAATACAACCTGGAGTGTAAACGTCAATTGTCGAACAACCTGCATTACACACCCATCAGGGATGACCCCACCAACAGTCTCAACAAATATATATCATCTATGGTGTTTACTGCTGAGGCACAAGGGTGGATCAACAAGAAGGAGGCCGAGTTTCTGATCAGTGACCATCCCAAAACACCTTACTTCTACACCCTCCCAAAAATCCATAAAGGGGTCACACCTCCCCCTGGCAGGCCCATAGTGTCTGGCATAGGGTCCATACATGCAGCGTGTGTCCCTTTACACATCAATCCAAACAGGTGGACATAGGAACTTCTGATGCATGGGTACAGAGATCCCACACTAATTGTAATACACGCAACTGTGTATTCATGCTCATGTGACCTTGCCAGAAACGCTACATTGGCATGACCACACGGGCGGTAAAATTGTGCATCACTGAACATCGTAGCAACATAAGGTGCAAGAAAAGCATGACTAAACTACTCACACATTACATGGAACAACAACATACACCTGATGACATCAAATGGACAGTCCTAGAAGCGGATGCCACCCTGACTTCCCATGCCCTTTTAGTCAGGGAACAAAGATGGGTCTTCCGCTTAAAAACACACCAGACGGGCCTGAATGATGATATACCGTGAGGAGAGGTGACGCACTGACATTGTGACACTTTGTCTAGGTTCATGAGATGAGACCATGTCCCTGCGGATGTCCCTGCTTTACACACATGGAGTAACCGACTGCCACCTTGCTCTGCCCAGGGTCCGCCACCTTGATACCACATCACCCCCACACTCGCAAAACCATGCAGTCTCTTTGCCCTCAGTAACTGCCTGAAAATCCCTCCATGGCCTACCCCTGTGGCCTATGGACCTCCCTCCGCAATAGAGTACACATTCCACTCCCCCTTCCCCTCTGAACCTCAGTAGTCAACCACAATATGGCCCCTCCATTTCCACTTGACAGTGCGCTTTAGCACTGTTCCTACGAGTACTGTGACTCCTCCACTCCTCAATTGGCCCCATTTCTCACCTTACGTGTGGCCACCTTGACATCACTACCCCCAGATGTCCTAACCTTGCAGCCTCTTCATCCACAGTAGTTCTCTGGATTGCTAACTAGAGACCCACGGGCCACCCTCGGCGATGTATTGTACATGCTATACACTCATCACCTTGAACCTTACGGGTCCAATCCAACATGGCTGCTCCTTTTCCACCTGACAGTGCGCTTGAGCACTGTGACCTCTCCACTCCAAGATGGCCCCTTTCTTTCACAACATGTGGGATCACTTCATAACATGGCCGCTGGCCTCTGTGTTGATTCACACATGGTTCCAAGATGGCCCCCGCTGTGGCTAGTTTGACCCGGCTGGGCCACCATCCCTTTCGTCTTTAAAATGCTAGCCCTTCGTACTAGCCACACCACCCTGGGACAATCGGCCACAGGTAGGTCCCGCACTGTGAACCACCGAGGATACAAGTAAGTGTCTGCTATGCCTGCCATGCCGCGTTTGTCACTTCCAAATCCATAGATCTGGCAACCCCGCACTCCGTGGCCCTTGACTATCATGTCGGCACCCAGCCCCGCTTATCATGCCCTACACCAGCGGCTACCCAAGCGAGATTGCTGCACACCGCGCCCTATCCATGCCGTCATGCACTGCCACCAGTTCCCGGGCGGGAATAAATATATATTTATTTATTGAATATTTATTTCTTATTAATTGTTTTAAATTGGTTTCCAACCCCACAGCAGCCCTTGGCAGCACACCTGCACCGAGGGTGGAATAGTCATGATATTGATATCCCCATTCAGCCCCTGCGGTAACAGACCCTGCACTGCGGGGTACCCAGTGTATATGCCGCTACTTGCTTCCGAGCCATAGCAGCCCTTGGGAGCACACCAGATCTTGACACTTTCCAGTAGCCCCCCTTTTTGCAGCGCGTCTCTACGATGAGCCGCTCATGTCTTTTCTAGCATAACTTGTTTAGCGTGTCCCCTAAGCGACGAGCGAACCTCATTTACATGACACTGACTCCCCACAGCAGGCACGTATTGCCCACATACCTGCTCCCCTGTGATAAGACCCCCCTTCACCTTTGAGTGTCATCACCAATTTGTTAATTCTTTACATCCACTTTTCCAGATTGGTCCCCCTCCAAACTCCAAATTAAGCGAGTCTTCCGGTTGTCCCGGCTGGGGCATAACGACCTCACCTTCCCGGTGAGTGTGAGACAGGGCTTTAGAGACTGCAGGGTGGCTGCACACAGCTGACCACAATACCTTTACCACGTGGCATGGCCGCACATTCACCATAATCAATGTATGACATATGTGACTACCTATTGGTTTGGTGAGACTATGTTTTCTTTTCTTTCACAATTTGTGTTCCTCAACCCTCCTACCTTAAGTGTTTTCTTCAATGTGAATATTTTAACCATGTCACCACCTTCAGGTATCAAAACACTGCACGTACAATATTTTAGAGACAACGTGGCTCACAACACTCACTATGGAGCAGCATGGGGAGTTGCCACGGTTCAGGCAATAGAGATACCTTGTGCCTTTGATTGATTTATACTATGTAGACCTTCATGTGTTTTCTCTCCAGGTGCACAGTGGTTTTACCCTTCTTTGCTCTCCGTTCCTCGCCTGGGCTATTCACATGCCTCCTATCCCCCTCCCCCTCTTTTTGCCCCCTTCCCTCCCTCCATCCCCTGTCCTTGTCCTTTCAGGGTGATCCAGCCCAAGCCTCAACGAGTACTCCTTGACTTGTATGTTACATTTTTTTTCTCTCCTCTAGGTGCATCTATCTCCGGAAGGTATCATTGTACCTCATTTATAAATATTTTTTCGCACACCAGGACGACTAGGTATCCTGACATAAGGGGACGTGACTTTAACCTCCTTCACATTTTTTGCCGCCCCCTTAAGAGTAGACGTGGATTACAGGTCCTGATGAATTGCCGAGATCCTGTTGGACTTTTTAAATAGGCAAGAAACATGTCGACCCTTTCACATAACTCATATGAACTGACAGAGGTCTAAGTTCCCCTCTCAGTTCACACATTTTTATCTATGGCCCAGAGACTATGCTAATAAACTCCACTTGGAGACTCCAGGAGCCATTTTTAAACCACACACACATTCCCACATCTACTCACTTCACATAGGTTCGCCCTCTCACAACACCATCTAGCTTCACTACGGCAAAACCGAGAAGATCTCCGGCAAAGAGCCCCCTCGCGGGGCCCATTGGGCATTGCAGCGCCTGCCCAATGAGGAGCTGCCCTATGATGAAGCATGACACCCCTCGGGGTGTGTGAGGGCCCTTGCTCCTTATTGGAGCTATCCCTGGACGCACCTACCCACGCCTGCCATCACTGACGTGTCCTCCCTCTCTATCCTTCTGCCCTCCTTCCCTCCCTTCCAGTCCCTCATGAACAGTTTACCCTTTGTTTCCATAATCCAGTCCTAGGCCCTTGACACGTAACTTCTGCTGTACAAAATCAACAAAATTGACGCAGTGACAACTTTGCGCCGATGAAAACCGACGCATTGCCCTTCGATGCTGACACAGGAGCCGATCAATGACATTGCCTTGATGGGCTGCATGGCTCGACAGTGCCACAGCACCTGCATCATAAAGGGGTGTGTCAAAGAAACCTTCATCGCCTGCGAGGCTCGGAACTGATGCATCAAGCCTTCGATGTCGACGCTTGCTTTATCCAAGGTACTTTTTCAGCAGGACCTGCATCAGTCCTGTAGCCAGCCTGCACTCCATTGCAGTTGGCCTGAAAATTGGATTTACCTAGGTCTAGCATGACCTCTAGTAATGCCAAAGTGCTATTCTTTTCTAAGCACTACTTTTTTATTTATTCTTTAAAAATTCATAACTCCGGTTCTGCTTATTTTTTTTATTTTTTTGGTCTTGTTTTACTCATAACACTATAGTCTATTCCTCTAACCCTGTATGGAGTAGTTTTGTGGCATTTTCATTGTGTTTCTGTGTGTGTTGCATAAATACTTTACACATTGCCTCTTTGGATAAGCCTGACTGCTCTCTGCCAACCTAAAAAGAAGGTGAGCACAGGTTATCTTTTAGTGTGTATCTAGCTTACCCTGTGTTATGATTTGGGTCTCTAGTTGGCAGAGGTTTGCACCCTGTCTAAGTCTGGGTCACAATCCTAGTCAGTGTAAGCTAGATGCACACTTTGATTTAACCTGTGCTCACCTTCTGGTAGCTTGGCACAGAGGAGGCAGGCTTAACTTAAGAAGCAATGTGTAATGTATTTGTGCAACACACATGCACAGTAACACAATGAATACACCACAAAAAGAATCCACACAGATTTTGATAAATAGAGAATAAGTTTATAAGAAAATCAAGACCAAAATGTCAAACATCTAATAAGTAGAATTGGAGTTATGAATTTTTAATAATAAACCAAAAATGGTGCTTAGAAGTCAATAGCGATAAAAGGTTACTTGAGGCCATGCTAGACCGTGGTAAACCCATAGTTCAAGCCAACCACGATGGATGCCAGGCCGACTATAGGACTCAGAAAGGTCCCGCTAACAAAGTACCTTGGATGGAGCAAAGCAACAACGTCAAAGTCTTGAGGCAAGGAGACTAGGATGCGGCGTGCTGTTGTCGATTCATGAGTTGAGGCGAGCGGTGTCACCGATCTGTGCTGTCAAGATAAGCTTTGTGTTGAACCCCTTTGCATAGCAGGCATTGCATCGATGTTGAGCCTTACTATCCATAGGCGTTTGAGCCACGCCGGCTGTAGAACCGATGTCATTGAGCGGTCACTGCTTCGGCGTTAAAGGCGATGCGTCAGTTCCAATCAGAGTAAATATCGATATGGAAAAAGCTGCAAGAATGCACTTCTGAGGCTCAGGACTGGAGGGGCCCCTCAGGCAAGGGTAGAACTCACAGATGGCAGAGTCCAGCAGCAGAATTGTAGGAAGTCTTTTGTGTCCTTGAGACTTCTGAAAACAGGAGGCAAGCCATCAAGCCCTTGGAGTCACTCTAGGTTTGAGATGGGTTCAGTCCTTGTCTTCAGCAGGGCAGAGATCTGCAGGCAGCAGGGGAAGCTCAGCACAGCAGTGAAGTAGTTCCTTTGAACAGTCAGTGAAGCAGAGTAGCAATCCTTGTAGAACAGCAGTCCTTACTCCTGGCAGGGTTCTTTACAGGTCCAATAGTGTACTGATTTGGTAGGGCCAGAGCCCCAGGATTTATACCCAAATTTGCCTTTGAAGTGGGGGTGACTTAAAAGCAGCTCCTTGAAGTGCACAGGTACCCTTTCATCCCCGCTCTGTCTGCCAGGCTATCTGTGGGAGGTAATCAGTCCTTTGTGTGGGGCCAGGGCACAGGCTATTCAGATATGTGTCAGCTCCTTCTTGCCCAGGAAGGCAATCAAAATGCACCACCCATGCTTTGTTTGTGGCTGTCTAGAGGGAATGCACAAAGTGCAGTTGTCAGCCAGCCCAGATGTATATTGGAGACAGGCTGAAGGCACACAGTGCAAAGTTAAGAGCAGAGACATGTCCACTTTCAAAAAGTGACATTTCTAAAATAGTAATGTCAAATCGAACTTTACCACTAAAGAGTGTTTATAATTACCATTCCAAAGATATGAAACATGATTTAGCTACTCTTTTCTAATCATGAATTAAAGCTTAAAAGTGGTTTAAGGAATTCCCAATGCTAGTCTATGAGAGGAGTACGCCTCACAGTAGTGAACAATTAATTTTGCTGTTTTTCACTATCAGGATATGTAAAACTTAAAAGTACATGTCCTACCTTTTACTTACACAGCACCCTGCCCTTAGGGCTACATAGGGCCTATGTTAGCAGTTACCTATGTGCAGTAAAAGGGGAGTTTAAGGCTTGGCAAGGGGTTTTAAATGTTAATTTGAAGTGGCAGTAAAACTGCACAAAAGCGCCTTGCAAAGACAGGCCTGAGACAGGTTAGAAAGGCTACTGGTGTGGGTGGCACAAGGAGTGCTGCAGGCCCACTAGTAGCATTTAGAATATAGGTCCTGGGTATATGGTATACCACTTTACAAGAGGCTTACAGGTAAATTAAATATGTCAATCAGTTATACACCAATGTCACCATATTTGGGGAGAAGCACACGCACTTTAGCACTGGTTAGGAGTGGTAAAGTGCTCAGAGTCCTAAGGCCTACAGAAAGATACAGCAAAAAGTGGAGATAAGTAGGCAAAACTTTGGGGAAGACCACCCTAAGGATGACAGGTCTAACACCCTGACTAGAGTGGGGGTTTCTGCTTGTACAGGGTGCATACTCTGACAACCAGAAACCCCATTTCTAACACCAGAGGAATGATTAGAAGCAAAGGGCTATAAAAACATGACTGGAAAACTCATATTTCTATATATTTCCAAATTCACACCGAATTTCATACAGGTATAAATCTTTGCAAGTCATAAACCTAGGTCTACAATACATCAGTTACCTCTTTTTTGTGAATTGTGGAAGTGTTTTATTGATGTGCTTTCAAATGAGAATAGTGGATGACCGTATGTTTTTCAAGTGGGCAGTGAGGGCACTTTTACATGAGTATGGAACATGCACAGTAGCATAATTGACCAAAGTCGGACAATCCAATACCATGTTGTCAGGCTGAGATCTTTGAACAGTCAGTCACAGCAGTCACTATGCCCTGTCAATGGAAGAAAGCTGAAGAGCACCAGAACTCATATTTACAATTTAATAGCACAGGGAGAATAAGTCATTTGCCTAGAATTACATACTTTTCTGTCCAGTGCATAAACTTGGATTAGAATGCAGGTCCCAGGGAAGTCAGCAATTTACCCACTTGACAAAATCTCATTACTGTATCCTGTCGTACAGTTCCTAATAACTCAGTAAGAGGTAAGGGCAACATAAGGTTCAAAATTATTGGGGACTGAGTCCACTCCTACCATTGGACTATGCTGACCTAGTTCCTGGCTAGCTCACAGAGCCCCATCTGGACATCTAAACCTTATAACGTACTGGAAGTTGTCTGTAACTTCAGAACATGATGACTCTGATTCACCCGAAGAAATCATGGAAACAGATCTACCCATTAGTTGTTAACTCAGGCATGCCCAAAGGGAGACACATTGAATACACAAACTGGCATTTTAAACATTTATTGAAGCAACTGGATTGTTGTGTAAAATATGAGTGCTGCAATAAGTAGCAGAATAAAGCAGAGCATAGTAACCAGCATTGTGAGAATGGTGAAAAAAGATAAACAATTTGACTATTGTGTATTTACATTGATTATATGAATACAGTTAATTGTACTCCTACCTACCACTGCCTAGCCTAGAGATCATAGGGTGGCTGCAGTTCTACCAATACTGTAGAGTGGTCTAACTCCCCATTTACCTGTATGTGTCTGTTATCTGGTAGCCAGTCTGTTGCAGAACAGGCCGCTGTCCCTCTCAAGATAGTGATGAGATTCAGCTAGGCTAGAATTCAGGCATGCGAGGACCACGACAACCCATCAAAATGCTCCTCTGCGTAAACAAAGGCTTGGTGTAGTTTATATAATAAAACTGAACCCATTCGTACTGTGCCTGAGATCTGGTCCAGCTGTCATTATATATTCTACCCACCCAGAGGTGTTGTCAAAAAGACAACAACAAACAAGGCCAGTGTGTGCAGTGTACCGGGTCCTTGAACAGAGTATTCTAAGGTATGATAATGTGCCTTTGAGGAAATTGTAAGCAAACCTTTTCTGAGTACACTATCTCATGAAGGTGTGCAAGCAAATGTGTGCTTAAAGTCATTGTTTAAAAGGATGTCAACTTTAAACGTGAATAAGTAAAATTAAAGTGTTTGTGCACAGGGACTATGTAACCTCACAACAATCCATTTTCTTTTAGACTTTTACTATTGGTGGTTCAGCAGTACCCTGAAACTGTGAGAACTATGCCCCAATCTGCCATTCACCTAAATTATAAACAGTGTTTGTGTGTGTGTGTGTGTGTGTGGGTATGTTTGAATGTTAAAAAGTCAGATGTTATCACATAGTGCTTTATGAGTATTGACTGTATATACATGTGGCTCCAGTGGGGGTCAATGTATGAATACAAGTTAAGTATTCCTCATCCTTAAAAAAGCTTTATACAACAGTGAATGAATGAATAAATAAAGATGCATTCTTTGAGTGACTCTGCCTACTATACAAAAGCTAAAATCAGGTCAGTAATAGAAGCTCTGAATGACACCATTTTTTTTTATATTTTGAGGACCTGTTCACTCTTAATCTCTTCATCATTTTAAGTCTTGAATTGACAACACGCATGCAAAATATCTGCAGCAGTGTCTACACTCACCAGATTGGTTGGGTTGGGTCTATACTCACTAGTTCTTGTTGTGAAGAAGCTTGCAATGTGAAATAAAAATGTTATTCAGTCATCACAGTATAGAAATGACACCAGATATCATGGCTAATATTCTAGGCCCAATTTAGAGTTTCCCAACAGGGCACTGCATAACAAATGCAACAGAGTAACCTTCCCATAAAACCCTCGGTCTGCCTGCCTCATTTAGAGATGTGTGGACGTTAAGTATTCTGTCAACATAGCCCCTGTTGGCTCAGTTGATGTATACTTCATCTGACTGCCTGACACATTAGAGTTGGCCAGGGGAAGGACATTGCACTGCCTATCCTATTTAGGGTGAACAGTGTAATGTATTTTTTAATGTCCATTACCACCACAAAAAATCTGCCTGTGAGCAGCAGAAAAAGTAATAATGACCCTTTGAGAAAGTGCCTCTTTTTGCATGGTTAGCCCCCACTTTTTGCCTGATTTTGATGTGGTTTCAAATATACTGCACAGGGTCCCTGCCATCCAGGTCCTCTATGCCAGTACTACTTTCCTAAAAAAAACTATCCACAATTGGTCCTTCTGCCCCCTGTAAGTCTCTAGTAAGTGGTACCCTGGGTACCACGGGCCTGAGAGCTGAAGAAGGTCCCCTGGGACCCCCCTCACTGGGACCATGCCACTGCCCTTGCAGCTTGCATCCCCCTGTGAGGTGAAAAACGACAAAGTAAACATGACACCCTGCCTGGGTGCTATAAAAGCCAGCACTGCCTGGAGGAATAGGTAAGTCACCCCCTCTAGCAGGTCTTACAGCCCTAAAGCAGGGTGCACTATACCACAGGTCAGGGCATATCTGCATGAGTAGGTATGCCCCTACAATATTAGGGTCCATTCCTTAATGTTGTAAGTGCCAGTGAAGCCATAGAGAGTACCTGGGATTAGAACTCTACAACTCGAGTTCCACAGCATCATTATGTCTTCACTGAACACAGGAGTGTTTGGTACCAAACTACTCCTCTCAATAAATCTACACTGGTGCTTGTGTGAGATTTATTGTACCATGTACTCAGAGGGCACATCAGAGGTGCCCCCTTGAAAACCTACTAACTCTGGTATGGTCTCTGACTGGCTGTGTGCAGCCGGCCACCACCAGACATGTTTCTGGATGCCTGGGTAGAGAGCCCCTGCTCTCCGGGACCAGAAACAATGCACATATCTGGGCAGAGGTGTCACACATCCTCCGCCAGACTGCGCCAGTGCTCGAAGGGAAAAGCTTCAAAGGCCTGCCCCCTTTGTAATGTGACCCCCAGCCCTGCTGCTAGCAGCAGATAACAGCCCTTGGATGACATCCCCACTTTGGGTGGGAAAGCCGGCGGGAAAACAGGAGAAAAGGAGGTGTGCCCACCTCTGTCAACTCCACCTGTAAGGTGGGGGAGGTGAGGTGAAGTACATCTTTCAGTCCCCGTCATCTTGAAGATGGGAAGACCCCTCCTATCAGGGCTAGGTCTATGCCCCCACTCAAAGGTGGGTGGCATAATAGAGGGTGTACTCACCCCAGGTAAGGTGCCCATTGGCCCTACCTGCTACTCCCCTAAACGCCCCTATACCTAGTATTTAGGTGGCTTCTCCAGACCAAGAAACTAGATCTGCAATGAGCTATGAAGAAAGAAGACATCCCTGCAGAGAAGACTGAGGACAACGACTACCTTGGCCACAGCCCTACTAGCCTGTCTCCAGCTTTTACGAACCTGCAGCCTGTCTTGCAGCCAGTGACCTCTGAAACCCTGGGAGAACTGCTGCCTTCGAAAATGACTCCAATCTCCCTTGGACAGCGAGCCTGTTCAGAAGAAACCAACTCCGAGGACTGTGGATCCAGGCTGATTCGTGTCTCCTGCCCACTCTGCACCCAACACCTATGTCCCGAGTCTGAGAGGCTCGCCTGTGCAGTGAAGTTTCCCCAGCAATCCTGACCTCAAGTCAGGTGTTGGCTGACTTCTCCTGATCCCCCGGGCAGTGCCTGCAGTGTGAATCCAGAAGCTCCCCCTGACCGCGACCGGCTCTGGTAAGAAGACTCTGACGCTTACCTCTGCTGTCGTTGGTCTCCCTCCTGCACCCTCCGGTGCCACGCATGCAGCCTGTTTGCCAAAAGAAGAATCTCCATTGAAAAACATTGGGCGCCTGATGCTGGATTTGCACCCTGCACCCAGCCGCCCCTGTGCCGCTGGTGATGTATGTTTGGTGCTGCTTTGTGGCCCCCCCTGTGCTTGTACTAACCCCCAAACCATGGCCCCTGCAACCGATTTACCTACCTGCAAGCAGTGTGGCTCCAGGCACCCCCAGTCTCAATTGAAAAGCATTGGGCCAAACTCCGACTTTGACCTCTGCACCCGGCCGCCCCTGTGCCGCTGGTTGTGCAGTTTTGGTACTAACCGAACCCTTGCCCTTGCTGACCTTTGGTCCCGAAGACTAGAACTGTAAGTGTGTTGCTTACCTGTTTAACAGTGATGTTGTTTTTCCCATAGGAACTGTTCTGAAAAGTTTCCATGTCAATTTTTCAAAGTGAAAAGTATTTTTATTTAAAAACATAAACATGTTGTGAAGATCTTGGTCTTAAAATAAAATACAAACAAAGTATATTTTTCTAAAATTGGTCTGGATCTCCTTCTTGAGTCATGTGTCCATTATTGGTCAAGGTTGTGCAATAAAGGTCTTGCATTCCTCTGTGTTAGGCCTAAGGCTGCTCGCCCGCACTACCACTAATAGAGCACTTTGGGTTTTACATTGAGCCCTGTACACTTTTGGGGAACCCCTGTGCATGGTATAACCACCTAGTGACAAGACCTTATACAGAGCTAGCTTTCTACAGGTACCTACACCCATTCCCACCCTCACTCTCGCTTTTGGAGTTTGTTTCTGAAAAACAACAAATGTAAAATATTTTGTTGACAGCTGTCATAGCTGAAGGTGGCCGTCTAACAACTGTTTTGCACATTAAAGGGAACCACAATGACAGTGATCCCTTTCATCTCTAATCTGATGGTGGCTATTGGTCAGCATGACCGAGGAAATGTACTCTGCCACACTGATGGATGAAGTACCAACTGCCAAACTCATGATCAGGCCCTAAACATATTATTTGTGAAGACTGAAAATACATAAAGCACAGAACACTACTACAATAAGTGAAAAATTAAACCAATGTAATACATTACCAAAATGATAATATGCTGACACAAAGTTTGCAAATGGGTAATATCCCAGCTCTAATGCGTATCAAGCTTAATACAATGCTGAATAGAAAGTGGTGAAACATACTCTTCCCTCCAAAATGCATTATTTTGTATACACTATTAATTTTTAGCATTTGCGATCCTAAAGATTTGCGAGAATTGAAATCAATGCTAAACAAAGCAAAAACCATGCCGTTTAAAGAGCACAACTGAGAGTACCTGTAAATGAAGGAGAGAGTGTCTCAAAGTTTGAGTGTGCATGATGGATACCATGGAGGGACACCAACCTCAAACTTTTGTGATGGTCACACGGCATCAAGCTTGGAAGTGCACAGGGTTTGCCAAATACCAAAAAGGTCTCTGGATCCAGCTAGCTAGTTCACTAGATAGGTGGTGAACTGTCACATGGGCAAGTCAAAAAGAGAGCAGCAAATTGTATAACATTTTAAAAGTCAGGGCATGGAGGTATGACTTCTTAAGCAGCCCACCTCTTACTCTATTGTCATATTCATAGGGTTCAGTGGAGCCCTGTGAACATCTCTTAGTATTGCGTTTGAGGGTGTTTCTTTTACATCTCTCCTCTGATTTTCTGGAAAGAGGTTGAGTGCGTTTTAGGCTCTTTTTGACATTCCCGGTACCCTTGACCTATCTGGGGCTTACACAAAGGATAAGATCAGCAGCAGCAGTAACTACCAACAAATCTTTAACATAACAACCTGGATAAACTTAGGGTGCACTACAGAAAAAGGTCCACTCAGGTGGAACTCAATCAGATATTTAATGAGTGACTCTATCCTGTAACATTGTGGGTCCTCACCACACTGGTTTCCACACAAAGAAAGGGATGGAGTTCCTGTCTCTGGGAAGCACTCATCCTCCATCTTGTAAACACCGTCCTTACCACAGAGTAAATGCAGCATGCGTGCTGATTAATGATTGCTAAGTCATTAACCTTACACACAACCTCCAATACTTGCATGAAATAATTGTAAACATATTTATTTAAAAAAGAAAAAAAACAAAGGGGTTACTGTCCGCATTGAGCCTTTGGACCTCACTTACAAGGAATTGGCAGCAGGAATCGCCCCCGAGTGCCACTAAATACCCACAAACTGTACATTATGCTCTTACCAGCTAGGGCTCAAGTCGAGGTGGGAAAACAGACCTATCCCACTCAAGAATAGGAAAATCATTTGGGGTTTTCCCTCTCAGGTCCCACCAAAATGGTGACCGTGGGGAGCACCAATTTGCAGTTTTTGAGTTACTTGGGATTACAGGTTCCTCAAATTTTAGCTGAAAGAAAAGCTCATGGGGGACTTCAGGAATAAATAAAACAATGGGAGAATGGCATAGCCGCACAGGGTTTCAAGGGTACTCCTTGTTCCACATGGGCTAAAAATAAAATCAATAGGTCAGCTGATAGCTAATAGGGCTTAAGTACCAGGAAAGTCCGCAAAATACTGGTCAGTTTTCGACATGGAAAAATGTTTCAAAAGAAACCCTGCATTAATTTTTACTAAAAGGCTCAGTCTGTGGATGGCAGGCTTATTGTAGAGATACCCCTGTAAAAGTGAAGGCCAAAAACAAGAGTGAAAATAAACAATTTTGGAAAGATTATGCATGTTTCTGTAGATAATTTTTAAAGGGAGTGGCACATGATGCTGTTTTGTAAGCAATTAATGCTGTCTAGTTTATGTATTTATTTTTACTTTCTCTTCCTTTCATGCTGCAGTGGCCAACATATTATGGCGAGAAGAAGGTACTCATACATCTTATTTTAATAATACCTGTTTCATGCTATTTTTTCATAACTTGTAAATGTTTCAATGTGTTTTGAAAATAAGGGGAAAGTTAGTTACCCTGCCTATTGAATATTGCCTTTGGACCACATCTACTCAATCAGCAAACATGTTCACGGCTGCTCTCACTCGTTACTCTCATACAAAGAAGTCCTGCCGCTGGCTGATGGCTTCAGTTGCTAATTAATGCACAATATATTGGAGATAAGGCATTACCCCCAGGTCCCTCCTGTCCTCATCCCCTTCATACTAAACAAGTGAGATAATCTATCTCATTGACAGAAAAAAGAAAAGAAGGAATGCTGGTACACCCCTCCCCCTCCCCACTGGGAGTACATAAGCGTACCCTACCCAGCATTCCTCCTGTTCTTTTTTCTGTCTTCGACAGTATGAAGAGGTCCAGGAGCCGGGAGGCTCCTGGGGACTTACCTGCTGCTGGGCTTCGGGTTTGTGCTGAGTTTCCCGGGGCTCCCCCTGCCGGGCTTGGGGGAGCCCTGTTGACGCCTCCAGTCGGTTCCTTCATGGATGCAGGATCTCCTTCGGCGGCTGGTGTCTGTTGCTGCGCCTCCCGGGTTGCTGGGCTTGTCGGGAGCGCGGCAGTTCCTGTTCTGTCCTCCGTGGAGTGCGGCGGCCCCCGTGTGGCTGGGGTGCTTCCTTCCGGGGCTTGCCTGACTTCCTTTGTTTGGTGTAGGAAGTCAGGCATTTCATCTCTTGCGGCTGGCGGCGGTGGAGTAGGGTGTTTGCCAGCCCTCTTGTAAGTACCGCGTAGCGGTTTTTTTGTTATTTATGCTGCCCACGTTTGTTTGCTTCTGGTGCTTACTCTTCTTGGGACAGCTCCTGGAGTGCGGTACTGCGGTGCCTTGTGCTGTCGGTTCCTGCTTGCCTCCGTCCCGACGCTTGGTTTTCCTGCCTTCTTTCCCTCATTTGGGGGTCTGCCTCCTGTGGGGGTACTGTGGTTGCCTGTGCAGTATCCCTCTGGGGCTTATTTGGCTGCCCTGTTCTGCCGGGTGGCTTGCTGTGCTTCGTGTGCCCTGCGGCCTCCTCCGGTTCACCATGGGTAAACATGCCAAGAAAAGCAGGCATGTGGATGTTTCATCCTCTTCATCTTCTTCCTCTTCTTCTTCGCCTTCTCCTGCACGCTCCGGGCGGCGTTCCAGGGGTGGTGATGCCAGGTTGAAGAGGCTCATTAAGGAGACTTTATTGGAGATGGGTGGTGCTCCTCGGTCCAAATCCTCTGGATGGGCTCCGCCGCCTTCTTCTTCTTCTTCAGCTTCTGAGGAGGAGTGGTTGGGGGGTGATGTGCTGAAAGGCAAATATGTCGACAAGGACATGTTGCCGGACTTGTTGAGTCATGTGAAGGCGAATATGGGGTTTCCTGCCGATGATGCCCCTGGTACTTCTGGGAGTTCCTTGCTTCGCCAGTTCCAGTGCTCTGCTGCTGTGGTTATGCCGGTTCATCCATGTGTCAAGGAGGTGCTTGACCGGGAATGGAAGGATCCGGATCGCATTCTGCTTCCTCGCTTCATGGCGAAACTCTACCCTCTTCAGGATATGGCCAGGGACTTGCCAGACTCTGTTCCTGTGGATTCTTTTGTGGCCAGTCTCGTGGGGCGCACTTCTTTGGCTGAGGATGCGGTTGTGCGTGATCCTGTGGACAAAAAGGTGGACGCTTCCCTTCGTAAAGTTTATTCTGGTTCCCATCTGGCGCTCCGGGCTGGCATATATGGGACTTATGTGGCTCAGTCCCTGCTGTCTGACCTGAAGTCCCTGTATGGGTCTATGGATGATGCCACTGACTGTTCGGGGCTTCTGGCTCATGTTGAGAGGCAGATTGAATTTCTGTCTGATATTTCCTTCGACGTGGTGCGTGCCTCGGCCCTCTCTAGGGGTGCTTGTGTGGCTGCTCATCGTAACTTGGTCCTGAAAGACTGGAAGACGGATTCCGCCCAGAAGTCTGCTGCGCTGCGGTTGCCCTTTCAGGGTTCTATGTTGTTTGGTGAGGAGTTGGAGGGCAAATTGCATCGTCTGTTTAAGGAGAAGAAGCATTCTTCCTCTTTTAAGCAGTCTTCCTCGGTGCCGGCTTCTTCTAAGCCCAAGTCTTTCTTCCCTCCTCCTTCTCGCAGGCAGTTTACCAGGGGCAGGGGTCGTTTTCAGTCTGGAAAGGGTCGTGACAGGAAAGCGAAGTCCCCTCCCGCAAAACCTCATTCCTGACTGTCTGGCGGCCATCGCCGGATCCTTGGTCGGAGGTCGGCTTCGGTTTTTTCTTCCAGCCTGGATGTCCTCCTGTTCAGACTTGTGGGTGCTGGACATTGTGCGGTTGGGATACCTGATAGAATTTTCGGCTCCTCCTCCGGACTCGGGGGTCCGGCCGACTCCGTGGCCGTCTTGTCCGTCCAGACGGGCGGAACTGTCTCTGGGGATCCAGTCTCTGCTGAACAAGGGGCGGTGCAGGAGGTTCCTCCCGGGGAGAGGGGTCAGGGATTTTATTCCATTATTTTTCTGGTTCCCAAGGTGACAGGGGGTTTCGTCTTGTCCTGGATCTGAAGGCCCTGAACAAGTTTGTGCTGCGTGTCCCGTTCAAGATGGAGACTCTTCAGCGGATCATTCCCCTGGTTCTCCGAGGTCATTACATGTGCACTCTGGACCTTCAGGATGCCTATTATCACGTTCCGGTTCGCCCCCTCTCTCGTCGTTTCCTGAGGTTTTGTCTTCGGGGTGTCCATTATCAGTTCCAGGTCCTCCCTTTCGGCCTGCGGTCGGCCCCCAGGGTGTTTACCAAGGTGGTGGCTCCCTTGGTGGCTTCCTTGCATCTTCAGGGGGTGTTGGTTTATCCTTATCTGGACGATTGGCTCCTTCATGCTCCCTCCGCGGTTCTGTTGTTGCAGGTTCAGGAGTTGGTGTGTTCGACCTTGGGGGCCCATGGGTTCCTGTTGAATCTCCCCAAGTGTCAGCTGCTGCCGTCCCAGCACTTGACTTTCATAGGGGCTCGTTTCCGCACGGATCTGAATCGGGTCTTCCTGCCGGTTGCTCGTGCAGTGACCTTGTGTTCCCTGGCTCAGCGGTTTCTGGAGGGTCGGTCCTTCCCGGTCCGTCTTTGGTTGCGCCTTCTGGGTCTGATGGCGGCTACGGTGTTCACTGTGCCTTGGGCGCGTTTCCATCTTCGGCCTCTTTGGTCCTACCTGTTGGCTCGGTGGGATCCTTTGTCTCGGGATTTGTCTCTCTTGGTTCCGGTGTCTCTGTCACTCCTTCCTGCTCTGCGCTGGTGGACTTTGTCGGACAATCTGGCCAGAGGTTTGCCTCTGCAGTCCCCTCCTCCGGTGGTCTTTACGACGGACGCCAGTGCGTTGGGTTGGGGGGCAACTTTGGGGTCGGAGTTCCTTCAGGGCCGTTGGTCGCTGCTGGAGAGTCGGCGGTCTTCGAACTGGCGGGAGTTGTCTGCTGTGTTTCGGGCGGTCATGGGGTTTCGGGGTCTGCTGTTGCACCACCATGTGTTGGTTCGGTCGGACAACACTGTGACCGTGGCCTACTTGAATCACCAGGGGGGTATCCGGTCCCAGTCCCTGAACGCGGTGGTGTCCCCGTTGTTTTGCTGGGCGGAGGGCCATCTCTTGTCTCTGGCGGCTGTTCATGTCCGGGGGTGGACAATGGGGTGGCGGATGCCCTCAGTCGGTTTTTTCCCGCCTCCCTGGAGTTGGCTTTGACTCCGGTGGCCTTTCGTCTGGTGTGCGTGAGGTTTGGTCTTCCTTTTCTGGACCTATTTGCTTCCCGGCTCAATGCTCTGCTTCCCGCTTCTATTCCCGGGTTCCTCAGGAGGGGTCTTGGGGGGGTGGATGCCCTGACCCTCCCTTGGCCTTCTCGCCTGCTGTATGCCTTTCCTCCCCTTTCCCTGATCTCTCGGTTTCTGTCTCGGCTGGTGATGGAGGATCGGGAGGTGGTTGTGGTGGTGCCCTTCTGGCCCCGCCAGTCGTGGTTTCCCACTCTGAAGTTGTTGGCGGTTCAGGGTCCTTGGTTCTTCCCCTTCCCTCCGTCTCCCTTGCGGTCCTCTCCGATGTTGTCCCTCCGGCGGCTTCGGCTGTCGGTTTGGAGGTTGAAAGGCAGGGGTGGAGGAATCGGGGTATCCCCGAGCATTTAGCTTTGGCTATTCAGCAGTCCCAGAGGCCGTCTACTCTTCGGTCCTACGGTAGGCATTGGGGGAACTTCGAGCGTTGGTGTCTCGGTCTGGCGCTGTCTCCTTTGGTTTGTCCTTTGCCTGATGTTCTTCAGTTTCTTTGGGATGGGTTCGAGAAGGGTTTGTCTGTCTCAACTCTGCGGGCCCAGTGGGCTGCTGTTTGGGCTTTCCGTTCCCCTTGGGGGAATCTGACTGATGTGGATGACCTGGTTTCTCGTTTGTTGCGCAGTTTTTCTATTTCCCGTCCTGTGGTTCGGCCTTCTTTTCCCCTTTGGGACCTCCCTTTGGTTTTGAGGGCTTTGGTGGCTGCGCCTTTTGAGCCTTTGGAGGCGGTTGATTTGAAGTTTGTCACTTTTAAGGTTGTTTTTTTTGGTGGCTGTTACTTCTGCTCGTCGCCTGGGTGAGCTGGGGGCTTTGATGGCTCGGGAGCCTTTTCTTTCCTTTTCTGCGGATGGAGTTGTTCTTCGTTTGGATTCCTCCTTTGTTCCAAAAGTTTCCTCCCAATTCCATCGCTCCCAGGAGCTGGTCTTGCCTGCTCTGTGTTCTGTTCAGGTGGATGAGGACGACCTTCCCTGGTCCTTGCTGGATGTTTGCCGTGCCTTGTGGGTCTATGTGGACCGTACTCGTTCCTTTAGGCGGTCTGACTCCCTGTTTGTTTCCTTTGGGGTGGTCTCCAGGGGTTGCCGGGCTTCCACTTCCTCCATTGGTCGTTGGTTGAAGCAAGTCATCATGTTGGCCTATTCCCTTTCGGGCTCCCCTCCTCCGGCTGGGGTTCAGGGGCGTTCTACGCGGGGTGGCGGCTTCCTGGGCGGAGGTTCATGGTGTGTCCCTTTCTGAGATTTGTAGGGCCGCTACTTGGGCCTCTGCTAATACCTTTGTTAGGCATTACCGGATTCAGAATGTTCTGGGGGATGAGGCTAACTTTGGTTTGGGGGTGCTTCGGGCTGTGTGCTCCTGATTCCCCTTTTTTTCTTTGGTACTGTGCTGTTTTCAATAAATTGCTGGGTTTGCTATGGCTCTGTGTCCTGGTGGTTTGTTGTGTGATGATGGCCGGTTGCTGCTTGGGTATTCTCACTTGTTTAGTATGAAGGGGACGAGGACAGGAGGGACCTGGGGGTAATGTCCTATTACTTACCGGTAATCTTCATTACTCCGGCTCCCGTTGTCATCGTCCCCTTCATAGCATCCCTCCCTCCCTCCCGGGCTTTCCGGCCCTCATCTGGGGCTTGGTGGTTCAGGAGGAATGCTGGGTAGGGTACGCTTATGTACTCCCAGTGGGGAGGGGGAGGGGTGTACCAGCATTCCTTCTTTTCTTTTTTCTGTCAATGAGATAGATTATCTCACTTGTTTAGTATGAAGGGGACGAGGACAACGGGACCCGGAGTAATGAAGATTACCGGTAAGTAATAGGACAATAGGTTAATTAGCTGCACATTTGGCAAGGAACATACGGGTTCAGAAATATGGAGGAAGAACCCAACATCTTTTAGCAGGAACTATTTGTTCTCTGAATCTATTTACACAGCTGCTGAAAAACAAATGCACCTTTCTTTACCATCGCTCGGTGTAACCGATTGGCCATTACATTCACGTCAACATTCAATATAGAATGGTGTGCTTTCTAATCAAGCATAAAAGCAAATTTCTTGTATTCATTGGCGTTCACACAAGCATTGAATTCCATGCATTCGATAATTATAATTTAGGTTTCCGCATATAAATCACTCTGAGACATGTTTGCACATTTCTCCTATGGATTGGAAAAGGTGGTGTGCTAGACTAGATTTTAGTGTTTTTCAAACCTGTTGGCGCTAATGAAGTCATATCTTAATTATTCAAGTCATTGAGTATGGTTTGCAGATGCATTTTAGATTTGTAAAACTGTTTAGAAAGTCACATAATGATTCTTTTATTTTTATAAAATGTAAAATACATTGTGAAGGGGACCTATAAACTGAGGTATGGGACGGTAATTGGGTGTAGTATTTTAAATCAGCAAACAAGGTGTCCTATTCACAGAGTTCATTTACACATGAGTAACTCTACCTGTGTAAATTTGCTCTAATATTTGTAGTAAATGTACTACTTACTGCTACTTCCCATTTCCGGCTCTAAATTTACTCCAAAGTGTAGAATTATATGTCTTTACCCTGTAAAACAGGGGGTGGAGCCAATTTTACTAGTGTAAAGTTACTACACGCAAAGAGATCCCAGGAGTAAGTCTAGCACCACACATACAACATACAAAAAGTGAGGCTTGCCTACTTGCCTGGCCCGCTGCCGTTCTCAATGGCATTGTAGTTTGCTGGTGACACACATCCCTTGGAGTGAGTGTGACAACAAGGACGTGTCTCACCAGCCCTTATATGGTGATTGGATACAGCTAGAAGACAAGGCACAATTGCATGCCTCTCTACCAGGGGATCATGCAAGTAGGCCAGCCTCACGTTTTGTATGTTTGTCTATGTTCCATGACACAACATCATAAACCTAAAACAGTGATTACAACTTTAAAAAAGGGTTTCACTACCAGTCCTGATGAAAGCCCGGGTCCCCATTAGGGCTGTGAAAAAGGTCGGAAACATGTTGACTTAGCATAAGGGAATAGGGATATTAACACTCCCCTTAATTGACCCACATTTTATGTAATTTTTAACCATACCAGTGGTACCCAAAATAAAGGGGAAACCGAAGTCACCAAAAGATATTACTGATATGTACTCTCCCCTTCAGGACTAGATCATTATCCAAAGTGCACCTTGGAAAATGGTTCTGCCAACCCTGGCCATAGGGACCAGGGTGCAATCCAGTGATGAAGCATGACAACAATTGGATGTGTGAGGGTCCATAATAACAATATTTAATATTTCCAGAGGAGCAATAGGACCATATCATTCCCTTTTAATTGAGTATAGGGTGGTAGGATATCTTTTGTAGGAGTGATTCGGAGTAGGGAGATAGTATCCTACAGTATCCATCATGGAAACCTTTCCCTCTCCCCTGCCACACATCCATGTGAGTTTTTTTTAATTTGATGCCATTATCAGTTACCATTTCTTCTGGATAACCCTCCCTTACAAATACCCCTTTAAAGTAATCTATGACAACATTTTAATTTACACTCTCTTCAACTTTCATCTCAGCTCATTTAGATAAGTAATCAATCAAAACAAAGGCACATTTTAGTGTTCTACCCAGATCCCCAAGTGGTTCAGAAATGTCAAAAGCTACCTCGTGCCAAAAAGTTATTGATAGCAACGGGACTAAAGGGAGAAGAACATGTCACCTGGGATTTGTCACTGAGGACACATGTACAACAATCACAAACGAAAAGATCCACAGCCAAATCTACTCGAGGTCACCAGAAATCTCTCCCACATTACGCCTCATAGAACAAACTTCAATATGTCCCTTGTGAGTCGAATCCAACACCTTACCACAAATACTCAAAGTAACGACCTATTGCCCACATCTCTGAATGATTCCAAAAGATTACTGCTCAGATACTCTCTTATAAGGAATTAAGTTCTCCCATATATCTATCTATCTATCTATCTATATATATATATATATATATATATATCAAAACAATACCCTTTCAGGCATAGAGTGACGCATAAATTGTGCAAAAGAAGCAGAGAACCCTGGGTAGTTCTCAAGTTTAGGTGGAAAGCAGCTCCTCTATAGAGCACTCTCAACACCAGAGACACTCTAGATCTGGTCACCTCAAATGTCTGCTTTGCTATCAAAGTATTTAAGCATAGGATTAGCACAGTGCCATCCACGCCAAGATAGAAAGGGACAAAGTCTTTCGCCATTTCTACAGCAAAGTCTTTAAGCATAGGACTAGCACAGTGCTGTCCATGCCGAGCTGTAAAATGACAAAAGCCATATATATATATTTTATTAGGCCAGTAACTAGTAATACATTTCATATCTTCCTGTATTTCTTATCGACAGCTAATGTCTCCAACCATTCCTCTCCTGACAAAGCTTATTTCATGGCACTACCACGTGAACTTACTGTACAGACCATTTCTTAGTCATCCTTCTTCAGAGATAACATAGATAAACAATCAGCCATAAAATTCTTAGCACCAGCTATATATTCCAGCTTATAATGGAAATTTTGTAATCTATATTGCCCTTGGCAATACGAAGAGTAGATATTTCTACATCCCTCATGCTGAACAAATCCACCAATGGTCTTAATAAAATCTTACTGCTCCACAGAAAATTTGTAAAATGCTGAATGTTCCACCACCAACCAAGCACTTTCTTTTTTTATGGTGGAATATGTGTCCTCCACACCACTCAAAGCTCTTGAAGAAAACGTAGCAATTTCGTCACTCAAATTACTCCTATTCTGCAAAAGTACAGAACTTAGATCCACATTACTCGAATCCGTTGAAGTAATGCATACATCATTGGTGTCAAAAGCATTGAAAGGTTAATCATATACAATTTCACTTTTGATTGATTCAAAACCTTCTCACATTCATCGTCCCATGCATATTTTGGACTTTTCTTAAGCAGTTTACATAACCATGCAGTTTTCTCAGCAAACCTTCCCACACATTTGATGAGGTACTCTACAAGGCCCAGAAAAGAATGAAGCTGATCATTATCAAGAAGATTTGGGTGCTCTTTTTATTGCTTCCAATATCTTCATCTTGGGATCAATACCTCTTCTAGATATGTGATGTTATATCTATATTAAGTTTAAGAGAGTACAATAGTTCCTTACCTACTGATATTTGGTCATTGCCTCTTGGCTATTTTTATAAACCCAATGTCTTCCATAACAGACCAGTCATTTCCCCACTCTAGTCACAAAATAGGTTTACTTCCCTTTCTGGTTTAGACACTTTAGATTGACTGCCTCTTATACCATTGCCCATCGAATTGGCCCCTAGCACATTAGCTTCTGTCCCCCTGGTAAGTGATGTTTCTGGGCCCTTAGATCACTATTTGCAGGTGCTAAGCTGGAACGTTGCTGGCTTAGCCTCTAAAGTAAATAACGAGGACTGGGTCAAGCTGGTAAATAAATTTGACATTTTAATGTTCCAGGAGACCTGGGCAACAGGGGAGTTATATCTCGAGGGCTTTCAATGTTTTAATGTCTGCGCACCTGCTCCTATACATGGGCGACCCTCTGGCGGCCTTTCTATTTGGGTTAATATTCTGTCTGGTGCCAGTGTCAAAACTATTTCCACAAATAGCCCCAACTTCCAAGCTTTGCTATATACATGGGGGGCTTCTATTTGCTTTATTAATTTTTATAATAACGATTTCCTGAGTCTACCCAATATGATTGTTGCAAATCTTTTTAATTTTGTGTCAGACATACAAATTGCAATAGGGAACCGCAATCTAGCTGGAATTTGTCTGGGCGGAGATTTTAATGTTAAGATTTCTGGGGCAAATATATCAGATAGCGTCCACGTACCATATGTAAATTTGTTTAAAAGGGGGACTGAATTAGTGGACTATTTGTCAAACCATGAGTTATTAAATGTGATGTACATTGCAGCCACAAACCATAACGACAGTCACCCAACACCAACGTTCAGAGGTCGTGGCTGTGCTTCAATAATCGATTATGTTTTTATATCAGCCTCGCTGGAAGATATTTTAGTTAGGGCGGAGGTTATACCCACTGTTTTTGGGGACCATAACCCAACCTCGGTCATGCTTAGGGTCACTTCTAGAGCCAATTTTATTGTAGAACCAGGAGCAAGTCATTTATCACCCTCAACTGACAACTTAAGAATTATATGGAAAGGTATCGACAATAGTAATGTGTTCTCGAATATGGTAATATCTTATCGAACATTTGTCGATACCTGTTTGTCGCCTATGGACCCCAATCCTGAGGTAGTTGTTGCCTTTGCCCATTTATGCGCAGGCATCATACAAATGATCTCAAAACCCCTGTCTACCAATAACCACAATACTAAGTGGTTTAATAGTGATTGCTCACGGGCCAACAGAGAGCTTTGTGCTGCTTTGTCATCTACACCAAGGGATGCAAGCTTTGTTAGATCACTGAGGAATCAATACAATAAAGTGGTTAAGCAGAGGAAAGATGAGATCTTAAGAGAACAATGGGATAATTTGTCCAGCACTGCGAGTTTAAATAACACAAATGGCTTTTGGGCATCTGTTAAAAATATGAGAACTATGGGCCAGAATTTAACTCCTCTAAGCTGTAATATAACCAGCGAAGCTTGGGTAGCACATTTTTCAAAAATATATACAGCTTCTACTCAGAATGAGGCCCATATAGATCTTCACGTTGCTTCACGAGTCCAGATATCGATAGCTGAAGTTGAGGACGCTATTGATCAAAGTCTAGGTAACAAGGCCCCTGGCCCGGATGGGCTTTATATTGATCTTATCAAGCATAAACCTGAGTTTTGGGCACCGCTTTTAATCAATGTTTTTAACAATCTAACAAATTCTCATATCCCCAGCACATGGTCAACTAGCATTATAGTCCCGATTTTTAAAAAGGGGGACAGGTCCAACCCTAGCTGTTATAGACCGATCTCTTTGATCGACAACACACTCAAGATACTTGGGCGGGTATTATTTAATAAAATTAGGAGTTGGGCTGAGGATGAAAGTATCTTAGATAAATGTCAGTTAGGTTTCAGAAGCAAATTGGGAACTGTAGAGCAATGCCTTAATCTAAATTTGATTATTGGTAAATACACGATAGCTCGACAGTCCCCAATTTACCTGGCCTTTATGGATCTCACCTCAGCATTTGATTTTGAAAATAGACCGCGTCTTTGGCTATGTCTTTTGAATTACGGGCTGGACGAGGCCTTAGTACACTTTTTGGCTTACTTACATAGGGATCTGGGGGCTAAGGTGAGGATCACTAGGGACGGGGCAGTATCAGGGAATATCGTGATTGGCAGAGGGGTCAGGCAGGGATGCGTACTGGCCCCTCTGCTTTTTAGCCTATATATTAATGAGCTGAATAATGAGTTGTCTAAATTGACTAAGGACGTCCCGATGATCAATGGCAACAAGCTACCCGCCCTATTGTATGCGGATGATGCGGTCCTAATGGGTCGCACACCCAATGCATTGCGTATCTTAGTTGGGGGTTTTGTAGATTTTATGAATAAACTGGACCTTTGCACAAATTTAAAAAAATCATTTTTAATGAGTTGCGGCCCTAAAAAATATTCTGTTAATGTAATCAATTCTGGGTCCGAAAAACTGTTATGCACACACACTTTTCCATATCTGGGCTTGGTATTTTCAGACAATGGTTCTTGGGCTGCCCATTTGGCACATAGCAGGAGTAAACTTTTAAAGGCTACCAACTCGATTCTGTGTCTCCCCCAACCGAGAAGAACTGAGGTAGTGTTACCCTTACTGAAAATATACAAAACTCAGTGTCTACCTACCGCAACATATGGAGCAGAAATTTGGGGCCATGCGAACTGTAACAGCATCCAGGTAGAAGAAAATAGATTTTGTCGGAGAATTTTGGGGGCACCGATTCATTCTTCTTCCTTTGTTTGCCATCATGAGTTAAATTTACCCTTTATTGAGGATTATATCAGGATACGTCCAGTCATTTTCTGGATAAAAGTATGGCAAAATCCAGCAGCCACGTTAACTAGAGACATCATAGTTGATTGCCTTAATTGTGACAAGGGTAGCGATATACCATGGTTGGCGGCTGTCAAGGCTAGCCTGACCATTGCAGATCTGCCACACATTTTTACAGACCCAGGTAATATGGCAGGCATTAATAAAAAGATTATCCAGGGGGCCTTGTACAAATACTATGGCGACTTGAGACGTAAGCAAGAAATTTTGAAAACCTCAGTCGCTCGGTATATAACTATGGTGGATACCGATGGCCCCCCACAAAACTTCCAGCCAGTTATCTTTTAAAAGTGACTAACCGCTGTGAACGAAGCTTGCTCTTTCGTCTTAGGGCTGGCACTTTAAAATATCTACTTTGCTTCCCCTTAGGCTTCAATACTAACCTTGAGCTAATGTCCTGCCCTTGTGGGAACCGTGGCAACCAATCTATGCTACACTTTTTATTTTTCTGTAATTTTTATCAAATATATAGCAAGCAGCTGCTGATCCCTTTCTTTAAGGCTTCGGCCATTACTGATTTTAAGGTGGCATACAGGGAAATTGTCATGCTCAATGGGGAAAATTTAACCCTCCGTGTTAGCACTTTCCTGAGACTGGCTGTTCGCTCCCGCGTCTCTATGAGCACAATATAAACAGTTTTGATTGTATGCCCGATATTTGACTGGGCCGCATCATTTTATTATACGTATTTTTATTGTATTATGTTACGTGTTAAAGTCTCTGCATTTTAATATTTAGATTTTAAGTATTATATTATTACTACCTCTGATCCAATGATTTAAATTATAGGCCCATGATGAATTTGCTGCACTGACCTTTTGCACTATGTATATATTTTTGTGTATTTATAGCTACGCTTTTATTGCACTCATTGTTTTTAATTTCTTATTTATGTATGTACCGTTTGATTGTTGTGCTGGTATTTTTGTTTTTTATTCTGCACTTTCATGGATATCTTTTGTATCCGAATAAAGACTGAATTGAATTGAATTGATATGTGATGTCATACGTAGTCTATCCCATCCTGGAAAACATTACATTGATACGATGATCTCTAAGACATTTCTTAACGTATTGACATTAAAGTCTCTCAATGACTGCTATGTAAAAGACCTTGTGCAGATATGGACGGACAGATATCAGCGTCTATGCACTATTAGTGTCTGTTCATGGAAAAAGGGCCTTCCATTTCAAAAGTGCGAAGTCCTGCCTACAAATAGTCCCCACAGCATCCCAAGGATCCTTTGTGCTCCGTTTGAAACACCTCCATTGTCAGGCCGCCAAGTGCGCACCACCTCATGGCACAATTTGAGATCATCCTCTTGGGATGGATTGCATGTGCACTTTATATGAAACTGGCCTACAGACAGGTCACGAGCATTCCCTCATATGAATGATGACCTGTTCACATGAAAAGGAAGACACTTCCTTTTGCCAGTGAATTTCCATAGCAAGATTAGGAGTGTGTTCAGTATCGCAAAAGGACATTTACACACACTTGCTTCTCTCTTAATGGGCATCACGATTCTGATATCTTGTGACCTATAACACCTACTTAAAAGCATTATCAATGATAGGTTGACTAACTGTTTATGGCTGCCACACATAACAAGTATTTGCAATGCAATTGGTATCGTATTTGTGAGAGTTAGAGCTATTGACGATGTAAATGACAATGATTTTTACCTAATCTGTTTTTTTGGAGTGGAACGGATTAATGCGTTGTGGAGTGGATTCATGTGGGTTGGATTGGAATTGTTAGTTGTGGAAGTGTGAGTGGTGGAATTGTGTGGAGTGGAGTGCATTTCTGTAGTAGAATAATGTGGCAAGACATGCAGTGGAATTAGGTGGATGGCAATTATGTGGTATTGAGTGTAGTGGAATTATGTGGCGTGGGATAGTGTTTCATGGAATTGGAATTATGTGGAATGGTATTTTGTGTTGTGGATTGATATGTAGTGGAGTTTACTTATGTGGTGTGCTGTTGAATGTTGTGGCATGATGTGGAATTTTGTGGTGTGGATTGTATGTGTGTGTTGTGTAATTATGTTGTTGAAATGAATTATGTAGTTTGTTGTTGAATTATGTGGTGTGGAATGTAAATGTGTAGAGCTGAATTGTGTGAGGTGGAAGTGTGTGCCGTTGAGTGAAAATAATTTTGAGTGGTATTATGTGGAGTGTTGCTACGTGGCATAGACTGGATTAATGTGTACTGTATTTATGTGGTATGGAGTAGTGTGTACTTATGTGGATTTGAATTATGTGGTGCTGAGTGGTATTATGTGTAGTGTAATTATGTTGTGTGGTGAATTGTGCGGCGCTGATTTGTTGAATTATTTGGCATGTTAATAATTGTGTGGATTGGAATTATGTGGCATGTTGTATTTTGTGAAGTGTAATTATGTGTTTTGGAGTTGAATGTAAATATGTGGCATGAAGAGTGATTATTTAGGTTGAAGTGGAATTCTGTGTCGTTGAATTGTGTTGTGTGGAGTGGTATTATGTGGTTTGGAGTGGTATTAAGGTGTGTGGAGTGCTAATAAGTGATGTGGTATTATGTGGTGTGGTGTGATTAAATATGTGTTTTTTAATTTTTAGGACTGTAATTATTTGGCATGGAATGTTGTGGGGTGGAATAATGTATAGCTGGATAGTGTGGCATGGAATTATGAGCTGTTCAAATGTGCTGTGTGTGGTAGAATTATGTGGTGTGGATTTGGACAAGCCATGACCGCTATGGCTTTTATGAGATGGAGTATAAAGTTGATGATTGTCTGTTTATTTTTGAAAAATTAATCCAGGCTTTTTCTTTTGCTTCTGCTAGATTTTGTTTGAAAAATTTGTTAAGCTGTTTTGTATTATTGTAATGTGACATTGCTTATGCACCAAGGAACGAGTGTCTGGTAGATATGCAAAAAATTATCGTACTTCTTAGTATAACTTCCGCCCTTCTAAGCAATAATTCAATCCTAGGATGAGTTACCTATTTGTTTTAGAAAGACAATTAGTAAAAAAATAAAGTTGTTCCCCAAAGAGGCTTAGCGAGCAACAATAAAAACATCTGCTGATAAGGAGCGGGTGAGGTCTCTGCAGGGGTTTGTTGGCAAATCTCATTTGCTGGTAATTCCTCATTTCCATGGGAAACGCAGGTATTTATAGCAGGCAGGCACATGATGAGCAGAGGGGGCGGCAACGGACAGGTCTGTCCCCGGTGCCCCATTCACTCCCAGGTCTACAACCTAACATTTTTTATTTATTATTTATTTATTCAGTGTTTTCTATAGCACAAACAAGACCCAAGAATTGGGTGTCAGAGCGCTTTACATAATCACCCCCTTCAAAATCAGCGGATATTCAATTCTTTAACAACAAGTGTATAAACGTATTCAATAATATTGGCAAATGCTAACCCTTACCCAACCCACAACATATTGAAGAATAAAAGAAATCACTAGGATAAAGTAAAACATGCCATAGCATAATTAAGTATCGGAATAGGTCCACTCCTGATATCCTAGCTATCTACAATGGTTATATTATTGCTACTCTAAACAAATATACATCGATCGAGGTACTTGTCTGTAGACAACATCCCTGTAGACGGTCAAGGGACTAATTGTCTTTAGCCTAGCTGAGTATAGCTATTATAGTTCCATCAAAGAGGGGTAAGCTGGTTCGTGCAATGACCAGTTTCTTTGATCTGCGATTAACAGGACTTAATCCAGCTTACAGTAGTCTACTTGAACAGCTGACTGTAGCGGATCGACGGGGTGTCTGCCGAACTCAAGATAGTCTTAGTGTAGCCTGATGTTTGTTATGGGAGAAATTTACCCATCAGGATCAGAAAGGACTTAGTCTCCTTTTTGAATCGTGGACCATACGTGATTCTTCTAATATTCGGTGGGAGAGAATTCCAAATCCTTGGTGCAGTTCTCGTGAACGCTCTGTCATATGATCTCTTCTTACGGAAGAATGCTGGTTTCAGTAAAAAATCTTTAGATCCCTGGAGGGTCTACTGCCTCCCGACAACGTGATTTTCTGGGCTAGGTAACGTGGAGTTTTGTGGTGTATTGCCTTGTGTGTGATACATGCAATCTTGAGCTGTATTCTTGCCTCATTCGGTAGCCAATTGAGCACATTCAGATGTGGAGTTATGTGGTCAAATCTTTTTGATCCCGTTATAAGTCTGGCTGCTGTATTGAGACATGCTTTTAGGGGAGCTGTAGAGATCTTAGGAAGCCCTGAAAGGGTTGCACATCCGTACTCAATTCTTGATATGACCAGTGCCTGAACTGCCATTTTAAGATCATCTGATTCGATAAACGGCTTCAATTTTTTGAGGTAACTCAGATGGAAACGTGCGTTTTTTGCCATTGTGTTGATGTGGGTTCGCATGTTTAGTTCTTTATCCAGAGTGCTTCCAAGAGATTTGGTTGAGTCTACTAGAATCGGGGAACCGTTTAGTGCAGTAATCATTTTGGTCCATTCCTTAATCCTGGCTGCGCTTTTAGGAGGGGAGATCAGGAGGAATTCATTTTTTTTTGCGTTGAGCTTAAGATGATTGTCACCTAGCCATTCAACGGTTCTCTCTAGTGCTTGGTTCATTATGTTGATCTCTTCTGGTGATGAAAGCTTCATATACAGCTGGGTGTCATCTGCATACATGTGGAAGGAAATGTTAGCCTGTTGTAATAGGGATTGAGTTGATCCTTGTGGAACCCCAATCTGAATTGGAGATGGAAGGGATAGCTTTTTGTTCACTAGGAATCTTTGCGATCTGTTCTCTAGGAAGGAATAGAACCATTTCAAGACTGTTCCTGATAAGCCCATCCTATTCTCGAGACGGTCTAATAATTTGGAATGATTTACGGGTTCAAATGCGGACGATAGGTCAAGAAGGACCAGGAGACAGGTTTCATTGCGGTCTAGAGCAAGCAGAGCGTCATGTACTATGTGTAGGATTGCTGTTTCCGTACTGGGATCTGATATGAACCCTGATTGGCAGTCGTTTAGTAGCTTGAATTCAGTAATATGTTGATTCAGTTGTTGTTGAGCACATTTTTCTAGTACTTTGGCTAGTAAGGGGATGAGTAACATGAGTGCAGAGAGCGAGGCCGGCTCACTTTGATCCATTAAGTAGGATCTAATGGTGGCTGCTTGGTCTGTTAGCAGACGTGCTTTTCATATGACAACAACCCAGAGATAGAGCTGCTTGGTCAATGCCTCCAGCTGTCACATGCCCCATTATCTGTACATTTGAATATGTTAATGGTTTAGGACGGGGAGAGAGGGTGCCTAATTTGATGTTTAGCCGGCCCTTGATAGTTGAATAATTTAGGAACTGTCTGGGGAGTGGTCAGTCCTACAATGATTCTACAAGACAGCTATGATGCCTGCATATTGTTGAAATTCTTACTCGGGGGTAATAAGAAAAACAGAGGAATAGCCTTGCCTGAGAGAAAAGGCTGCACTGTATTTCTGTTAACTGTTTCCTCCCTTAGAGGTGAGAGTGTTATAACACAGCTGTACAATGGGTTGCCCCTGGACCAGAAACCCATCCAACCAGTCTGCATGAAAGGCCAACTCGACATGCTGCGGCTCAGCCAAGCTTCATGCAGAGTGTGATTCAAGTCTTTGTCAAGTCCCAGCAAATGACCGGGCGAGAATGTTGTAGCCTCCAGCAATCTAATCGACCATGTGAGGAGGGGCCCAGAAATTTAACAACACAGCAAGACAACTTGTTGGTAGAGCAGCTGTTAAAGCAAAGTGTTACGAACACGTACAGTGGTGCAACAGAAGCCCTTGCAGCCTGTAGTGAGCGCGAGGTCGCCGCCTCAGCTAAGCCCCACTAATCAGGTACCCTCTTCATTTATTGATTGAGAGAACTGAAAAATGCCTGTACACAGTCGAGGTAGCAGAAGAAGAGAAATATTCACATACCCACTGCCGCCCTCAGTAACACTTTCACTTTGACAAAGAAGCAGCCATGACATCTCTCCCCGGTGCTGGCAGCCAGCCAACCACCCTCGATTGTGACATCACCTGGACATCACACGGGTTACGCCCACAACACTAAAGCGATTGCCAATAGACTGAACTAATAAAGTGGTGGCCATAAGCATCCGCTGAGCTGTTGAGAAAGTCATTAATATCAATGAACTCAATTCTTTGTGATTTATCGACTTTGTATATGTCAGTTTGACAAGGAAGAGGTTTGGTCCTTTTTAAAATGCAGTTTCTACAAATGGAAAGCGTGGTGGACATAAAGCATGTGTGGTGCTGAGGCAGGAAACACAAGAAGAAGAAAAGTAGTCCCCGAACGAAGACATAAACACATAAAGCGCAAGGATTTAGTACATGGTCGGTGCTGCATGGAGGAAATCGAAACGAGAAGGAGGGAAAAAGACGGCAGATTGCTCATTGCCAAGCAAGTATTTGTAAAGGACACTAACCGAGACAAATAAAAAGCAATCGGCAAGCAATGGGTAGAGTTCAACTCCTATAGCATACACAAAAGGTCGGTAAGCGACAGCGCAAGCGCTGTACGCTCGACCTAAAAAGTGGTGAGGGTAACAATACATTAAGAACAATATTTCTCATTAAATCTTAAATTAGATTTGAACTAGTGATATATTTCCAGGTATGCAAAATGTGTAATTTCCATCTTGACATATGCCATTGTCCTCTCTATCCATATATTTGAGATCAATTCTAAACTGCAACACTGAAAAAGTGTGATATATTAGAGGTGAGCTGATTGAACCGAGATGTGTAGTTTCGAGTTTTACAGGAGGTAAACAAAAATGCTCCTCTGACAATCTAAACGCCAATAAAATTAATAGATACTATGGCAAAGCTTTCACAACCACCTGCTCAGCAGCGCCCAAATGAGTCCAACTCATGTTTGCTAATGGTATTCTTTGCTTCACCTTATGAAGGTGTATGCTTAGAACTAAACTCTCTCTTCATTTGTTGCACTTTCATTAGGTCTTAGGATTCAGGTAAATTTGAGTTATGAATCTACAAGCATATTGTAAGCAAGAGGCTGAGGTTGATCATAACTTTTAGCTTCAAATATAGGTAGTTAGCATCAGAGGATGATGCAGGCAATGCCTGAGCAAGCTTTTAAAATTGTAGATGCTCTTGACAGGTGCCCCAGGGGCCAGGAATATCTGGGCTGCCTAATTCTCAATTCAAAGACATCAGATGGGATGAAGCTGTTTTGCAGTCAGTTCCTCCTAAGCTACCTCTTTTGAGCTTGGCTATACTGCAGATGTGATGCTGATAGCAGGACAACGAACAGATCACCACGAGTCAGATTTTCATTTGTAGGTCACTTCTTTCTTGTGTGGCTGCCATCAGGTAATTTAGCTTCTCCAATTGATCTCAATAACCTTGTCAGGTGTTTTTTCAATAGTAATTTGACTGACTGGTGCTGCTTAGTTGGTGGTAGAAGTGCCTAGTGCCAGATAAGTATGTAGCCAATGTCTGAGGATGCTTCCACAGTTCTAGATGCTCTTGACACATGCCTGAGGTACAAGGTACCTCTCAATATCTAATGCTCAATACAAAGATATTAGATTGGCCACCAGCTCCTCCAGTCAGTGGTTTGTTTGTTTTTTGGGGGGGGGAGTTTTATATAGCATGAACTAAACCCAAAAGTATCAGGGCACTTTATATGAGCACCAGTTGCCTTACAGAGGGAGACCTTTTTTTTTTTGTTAGGCACAGGGAGATTGTGTGGTTTGCCCAGAATCACAGGACGTTGAGCGTCCCTGCCGAGACTCGAACCCGGTTCCCCAGCTCCGAGGTTGACTGCTCTAGCTGTTAGGCCACATCCTCTCCCAGTTCTACCTATACTCCTTATCCTGAGGGCGATTATACTACACTGATGATGCAGAGGATAATGAACAGAGTTCTATAGACTCAGATTTGTAGTTGCAGGTGCTTGCCATCAGGGCCGGACTGGGAACAGAAACCGGCCCTGGTAAACTGCTCAGCCGGCCCCCCCTGGGGTGAGGGGGAGTGCAGCCGAGCAGTTTGCGAGGACCGGTTTCGGGCGATTTTGTTACAGGGTCCGATATTGCCGACCCCCGGTAACAAAAACGGCCCCCTAGGGCCCAAAACCGGCCCCCACCATAGCGGCCTACCGGGGAAACGCCCGGTGCCCGCTATGGCCAGTCCGGCAGTGCTTGCCATAGATGTTCTTTGTTGGTGTTGTGGGTTTTTCATAGCTTTTTAAGGCGTTTCATCATTCCTTTGTAATCACTACTTACTTGAGTGATTACCACAATGTCACCCTGCTCCTTGCACAGATTTGTTTAGCAATAATTGTACTGCTTGGTGCTGCTTAGGGTGTAGTAGCAGTATTACCCCAATGACTTTTCAGACATCATCTGGACTGGCGATTCAGTAACCTCACTCAGTGTGGGTATACATTTGGGACAATGACCAAATCATGTGCAGGCAGGTTCCAGTGGTCCTTTTATACCAGCTAAGGGTTGGATATAAGCGCAAATATTTAGCCTAATGTTTCCTAATTATGAGCTTCAACTAAGCTGTTCTACATTTACCTTTCCTACAGAGTGAGAAAACAAGATTCAGAACGAGATGATTTCAGGTGGGCTAACTCTCTTAGCCTTCTTGCCTTAATTTTACAAAATGGCATGTGGCAGTGAATGTGTTTGCACAGCCTAGCATACATGCAGACATTACACGTGACAGAAATGCATTTCCCTCTGTGCACCTTTTAAGGTAGCACAACCTCGACAGAGACTATGGACCCACTCAGCAGCTAGGAATTTCAAGTGTGTATTTTTGTTTAAATTGATAGCCAAATGTACAATCTAGCAGCCTTCCTGGCGTCATGTCACACTCTTATAATTAGTGTAAACATACGGGGAAAAAAACTAACCAATTGCAGAGGATTATGGGACAGACACAAAAGTGCCATTGTTGCTCCTTAGTTGAGGTAAAAAATTAGGTGCAGAGAAATCAACGTTTGTTTATTCACATAAAGGCAAGTTTGGATCATTACGCTAAATTAAGAAATTGACCATGCTGATTTAATACCAAGCTTCATTTGGAGGTGGTTATTGGGGAAAAAGGAAGGCGCTTCAATTGCTATTTAGATTTGACTGAAAGTGAAACTTTACGTAAGAGAAATTCAAAATATAATCAAGTAAAGCTCAGCTTCGTTGAATAATGAATTAAAATCATGATCAAACACATTCACCATACAAATAAAATCACCCTACATAAAGTGAACCGAAATATAAAACTCAATGGAAATTTGATATTTCAAGTGTCCATCACAAAAATGTACTTCTGCAATTCATGAAGATGCAAGAATTACACGTGCCTTTTACAAAAGTTCAACAGTTTTGCTGTGTACATATGAAGAGTGATTCATGTACAACAACACCACATCAACATTATCTTATACCATATTTAAAAAAAGAGGAAGCAGGTTATACTTTCTATTCTCCAAAAAACAATCTGCAATTGCCTGTAGTATTTGGAAAAGAGCTCCTTCTTTCCCTAAATTCTGCTTTTGGGAGCAATAAAAGCATTTCTCAAAGATGCATATAATGTGGTAGATGCAATAGAGAGTTAGACAAATATTCTTTACCCTGCTTCATATATTAGGAGAATGGATACTCCAAGGTCCAGATTTTCCAAAAAGTCACGGAATGCAGGACAGCAGGCAAAAACACTGCACTGCTTTGTGTGACAAAGAGGGAGCAGAAGAGCACCATTTCTACAGAGATGTGGCTCTCTCCTCCCCTCTCCCTAGAACCAGCGCACATTTTAGCTGCCGTGTGCAAGGCACACACCTTAGCGCCATAGTGAGTCTATCATAGGTTTCGTACTGGAAGGTTATCCTTCCAGTACAAAATACTATGCTTAGACACGCTTTAAAATGTGTCCCACTTTTATGTGTTCTGCACAGTGCAGTACACATGCAAAGTTGAAAAAGAAAGGAGGAATAAAAACTTTTAATGCCTCCTTTCAAGTGGCATCAGTGGTAGCTCGCAGAGGGAATGCTGTGGGGAGGTGGGGCGGGCGAGGGCGGGGCAGGGTGGAGGGGTAGTGGAGTCGGACATACGACGGCGATGCAGCGAGCGCAAGGTAAATAGTTTTATTTATTTATTTACTTACTTTACTCCTTGCCGTATTAAGTCCGAATCCACTACCCCCCACCCTGCCCCGCACCCGCCCCACAGCATTCCCTCTGCAAGCCTTCACTAAGTGGCATTAACTTTTGGCACTAAACCCTGTCTACTGTTGTTTGTAGATAGGGTTTTGCATTAAAAAGACATGAGTCGTTGCATGGGAATGCCAATGTTCCACCCATGTAGCACCCCCTTAGCGCTAAGTAATGCAAAGCAGTGCTTCACACTGCTTTGCGTTGCTTTCAGGGTACTTTCCAGTGCAAAATAATTTTTGCACTGGAAAGTAAATTACGAAAGAAACATTTTGTGTTGGTTATCATCCCTTTTGTGACGCTAAAACCCAGCACAAAATGTTTGTATATCTACCCCCAAGTGTCCTGTATCGGCAAAATGTGCTACAACATTCACCCTCAAAACTCAACTATTAGCTTTCCTGTAACTTTTCTAAACAGCTTGAATGACAAGTTCTGAGATGAGAATAATAACAATTCTTATGAGATGCGTAGAGTTTTACTGGAAATTGTCTATATGCTATCTTTTCTAGGGCTCTGTTTGTGCTCACTTGGTTTAGTTTCTAGATGGAGGAACATAAGGTTCTACTGTCTGATGTCCTTATTTGGTGGCACAAGTTTACAAAGACAAAATGAATAGCAATTAAGCCCTAATCAGGCATAAGTCAAGCTCTACTTGTGCCTGACTTTCAGTGGTTGGTTTCTGAAAAACAGCCCAGTAAACCTTGCATTGTATTTTGCCAAGGCAAGTTCTAAGTTGTCCCTAATAGGCCATAGAAGATGGTACGAATTAGCCCAGCCATCATGACATCTAGGAGAGGATCCAGTAAGGAGCCTGGCAGCTTGTTGAATAAGTGTTGAAAGGAAAATTTCATTATGGAGGATTTATTCTGTGAGGTTGGGAGGTCATACAGGGAAGATCCGCTATACCTAAACCAAACTCCCAAGTAATTATTATTTTGTATTACTACAATTTTATGGTTGCCTCCAAACCAACTGCCCATTCGTTTGCAAGCACTCCCAAAGGTCCTTACTTTAATTTTTGAGGCATTAAGATTCTCATTAAAGGGTTTCAAGAGAATTAATATCATTAGAATGCCTCAACATGGTCCTATGTTGTTAATTGTTGTCGCTATGCCTGTTGCGTTTGTTCAATGAGATAGACTTTTCTTAGGCTTCCTCTCCCAATCAAACCTTGATATTCATGAAGTATACTCATGCCCACCTCTCAGCCTTCCTCACAAATGAAGAGTCGGTCAGACACTAGAGAATACAAACCAAAGGTATTTATTAGAGGTACACTCGAGTAGAGTCCGGTCTGACCAGCCTCCTTAGATTGCTGCAGAGGGACTGACTTCAGCCAACATGGAATTACATTAAGTACAGCTCAAACCAATGAAAGCACCTCCCAGGATGGAAAATTCCAGGCTCACACAGCTAAAACAAAGAGGTACAGTAGGATTAGTTTCAACTCTAAGGCTGGGTACACGCTATCTATAAATGAAGGTCATCCTGCTTTGCCCGCAGCTGGGCTGGTGGGAGAAGGCCTCTATCTAGTGCGAAAGATATGCGGTAACGAAGACAATGTACTCCGCAAGACAGCGTTAAAAAGAGGAAAAAAACAAATGGAGACATTTCTCAGCAAGCTAGGGTTAGTTTCAATCATGGTGCAAAATGGCATCTCAACTTAAAATGGTGCCGCGAATGCTAACTTTACATAGAACAATATGCAAGCAAAAGGAGTGCATAACATTTACATTTCAACAATACCAAAAGAAATTCACAAACAAAAATTCAGCAACACGTTTCAATATTTATTGAAGCATTCCGATTCTTGTATAAAAAAAATATGTGTGCAGCAATAATCAGTAGAATGAAACAGATTAACATAATTAGCTTTATGAGAATAGTGAAAAAATTAAACCATTCCACTATAATGCTAAGGCAGTGAATATATGATGGCATATAAATACTGTGTACACCTTTCTAGCGCTTCCTAACCTAGTCTTGACTAGGGTGGGTGATCTGCCAAATCCCTGACAAGTGGTCTAATTCCCCATTACCTGTGGGAGTGTGTCATCAAGCTGTCCGTCTTGGTGTAGAGCTGAACATCCCTTGTGTTGGTAAACAGAAATCAGCTGAGTTGGAATTCTGGCATGGATTGACCTTGCAGTGTCAGCTGACTGCTCCTCCCCCTTAAACAAGGAAGTGGTTCTGTATATATAATAAACAGTACCCATGTGGCCCTGTCGCAAGTTAGGCCGCAATTGTTAATTATAATTTGATAGCTGTGTCGCCTACCGAACAATAACAATAATGACATTTTCTCAGTGAACTTCATCCCTTGTACTGAATCTTCAAGGTGTCATGATAATGTACCTATGAAGTAGAAATGTAAGCAATGGCAATTCGTAGAATGTTATCCTGCATTTTCAGGCACGCAAACGAATGTCAAAAGTCGTCATATGTAATAGAGAAGCCAACTTGAGAAACATGAGCATGTAAAAGGTGGTGTTCCTTACCAGGCCTATCTTGACCATGTGACAATCGGAGAACCATTCTTCATTCCTACAGAGCCACCCCTTACGTTTCCCAGGAACTGAGTCAATCACTGTTGCGCATTTGTGTGGGGAGGTCTATGATCCCTCTGCTCAGGAGTCAGGTAATTAACTTGGTCCAGTACGGGGGAAAGGCCTGGAATCTGACTATGACCTGAACCAGAGAAATATGAGAAAACCTAAGTCCCAAAAGATTTGGGTTGTTGGGTTCTGTAAATTCAAACTTGGTGTGAATGTTTTACCCAGATTTGGTACCTTGCTGGACCCTGTAGGCCTAGGTGGAACAAAACTGTACTCCAGTTCAGATTTTGCATATATGTGTAATACAGTGAAAACACCACAGATTTTCTAGTAAGCACTGCAGACCTACACTATGAATGCCCACTCATATTATAAGGCCTACCCCTGGCCAGCACCGATCTTTGCCAACTCCCGACTACAACAGTCTACTTGTGCCCAGGTACTGGGCTATGCACAATGTTAGTCTCACACTTGTGCTCATGTCTTCTCGTGAAACCAACTAGGTGTCTCTTACCCTAGTTGCAAAGTGGACAGTGGTGGTTAGCACACCCAGTCCAATTACCGTGAATTTTCAATGAGTGAAACTCAGGTAATGAGACTCATGGTAAAAGACAAAAGAAGTTGGTAGTCGTTTGCATAAGATTCTGGTGGACTAAATGGGCAGCAACCATTCGATATAGGCCTCTCCCCATAACCACTCTATTCCTCAAGGATCCTATTCCCCAGGGGCTGATACAAAAGCCAGGAATTGTTGCAGCACACTTTTCTCACAGTTCTCGGGGACTGACAACAAACCAGGCTGGGTGCTCCTCAGGCCCCATGGGTATGTCCCTAAAATAGATTGTAAGCCTGGATAAAGAGACCTGGAGTAGGGCCCTAGTGTAAAGTGCTCTTTCCTAGATGAGGTAACACTGGTATTCATGTGCTACTTGAGTAACTTGTCAACATTTTATCACACTGCATATAACAAAAAACCAACTTCATACACCTTAGAAATCATCGCTCTACGCCCCAGACATACCACACTACCCCATTCAGTCTTTTGCTTATAGTAAAGTGCAAAGAAGTGGTCATAAAGTGACATATTGTGAAGTGATGAACCCTGAAAGAGGGTATAAAAATGCATCAGAGACACACAGAAGATAAAAATTAACAGGGTTATGGTGGATACCAAGGAGACAGTTCTGAAATGACTGTGACTTTATAGAAAGTGTGTAGATGTGTGAAATAGATGCATTTATCCCATAAAGAGAGTCTAGGAAGGTCAATGTAGAGCCATATGTGCAACAGCAACAAAACAAAAGGAAAAGAAACAGGGAACTGATGCTGCAGGAAACGAAAAATGTAGAGGACGATCAAGACTATGTATGGACTCATTCTCTGGAAGTCATACAATACTTTTCAGAAATTACATGAAGCTCTAATGCCCCTTTTACCCATGTAGCACAAATAAAAAATACACCATGCATGTCTGGGTGACGAGGAAGAGAGAAAGCCATAAATTAATTGCGGTAACATTATACACATGTTCATAATCAATTACTAGTTAACTGCACATGAGTTTAGACCAAATGTAATTTCCAACTTCAACAAAATTATTGCAGTAACGTGACATTTGTCTTCTGCAATTGTTGTATCAATGCTAGCTTTGAATTTTTTTAATGCCTGGTTATATTTTCAAAGCCTAATCATGGGGTGATTCCAGCTCATTAAAAAGCAAAATTCTCCTGGAAATGTTTCACTTATCTATAGCTTACATTCTTTATTTTACTAGATATTATCTTCCAGGGAAAGTTTAAAGTTTTAAGTTTAAAGGCTCCAGCAAGAATCATGGAGGGTCGAGTTTGATACAAACTCTGGTATCACACAGGGGACACTATTTTCCCTTTTATTATTGGACCAGTTGAATATATGTTTGGCTGATCTGGTCCATAAATATGGAGACCATCCAATTATAGTTATTCGCTTGATCTGATCAATGAATTTTGTGGACTGCTTTCACTAATCTCTGCACCCGGAGTATAAGAGATATTAAGAAATTTGAGCCCTGACAAAGTTCAAATGCTTTTTTGAACGAAACACATTTGCTTGATGTCCATTTGTATGGGAATTTTATGAATATGAAATAAAGGAAGGATAAAAATACTTTTAAATACAACTAAGGATTTGTGGACTACTGCATTTCCGGGTGACACATTCCACTTCTTTGTAAATCCAATTTCTGCTTGGCAGCAGTACCTAACAACGGCAGGTACCGGAAAATAAGTGCCGCTGGTGATAATTGGTTGGAACTTTATGTGCGATATGGTTATTTAAATCCACCGTTGGTGTTAAGGTTGTTTATACTTAAGTTTAAATGCTGAATGGTAGATTGGTGTCTCCAGGAGTACAGTGCCTAAAGTATTAAAATGAGATGCTTTACATAACTCTATTCAAAAAAGTGTAGGAGTGTCTTCCCATTTAATAATCAGTCACAGTCATATCCATTTGTATGTGGCTCCAATTTTATTTCCAAGACAATATTTTGATGTCCAATGAAGCTGAAGAACAGCCAACACATGTTTCACCCACTAGGGCTATTAAGCCTGGGGCTTTCTCAAGGCTGTGTCAAACAAATAAAAATAAAAACTGATCTTAATTACAGATTCCGTGTTCTAAGAGGTACCATCGCCAAAGGTGAGAGTGAGGAAAAAGTGTTCACACTGTATCCAGTGTTCAGAACGCGATTCTGGTGCGAGTGCAGTAGGTACTTAAATTTTTACGTTTTTCACAGCAGGAGGTGGTCACACAATTAAAGGATGTGCAAAATAAGATTAAGAGATAGAGAGATTACTAATAGTACTAATAGTGAAATCTCATTAAGGATGGTTTCTAGATATGATGTGCTTAACCAAGTGGAGCGTGTTGTGAAGGAGACTTTATGGTAAACTCAATTAAGGTGAGGGTTTAATTTATTTCATGCATTACTTCCTTTTTAGTGGTACTCCATATTAGTAATCTTGTTAGTTAGTGCTCTATTTGTTATGTGCCATGCACTTAGTCATAGGTAATCAGGTGGTGTGACATTTAATCAGGGCATACCTTTTGAGTTACACAGATTAGTCTCTTAACGTTCTTTACCAAGATTGAGTCACAAGTCTGTATATGTCTGTGTGTGAATACAGTGAAATTAAATACATTGCTCAGGATACATCACATTGTTTCAACCGAACAGTTTTGTTTTACGTGTGTGATTCCTCACACTATTTTACTTTCATACATGTAGTATCTCACTTTGCATCAGTACAGTGCAATCGTACTCATGGTGTTAAAGAGCAGGTATTGAGCTAAGCAGGGGCAAAATATGATTTGAAAATCTAGACAAATGACAATTCTCACCAGGCTTAAAGATAGGTCATATCAATCATGCCTCAACATATTTGATGCTAATTATGGGGGAAGGCATGTTTCTCCAGGATGTCAGTGTGAGGACGATCCCTATCTCAGTCAATTGTATGCAGTGATTTGCTTGAATAATAAACCACGCAATGCTTGCGAGTGACGTGTATTTGCCTTAGTCTGCAGTAAAATATTGTCTCAGACGGCTCTTTCTGTGTTTTATAACCCAATCATTAAGCATGCTGCATTTGCGAGAGAGACCCGCTAACTGCGCATGATCTGGTATTGCCTCTTTAGTTAATCCGTTGAGTCTTAGCAGGAATGAAGGTGGATCATAACATAAGTACCTCAACATTTCTGATACGTATTCAGGGGAAAGCACATTTTTCCAAAGTGTCTACGTGCGAACAATGCCTTATCTAAATAAGTTCATTGCACAACAGAATAGAAAGCAATATAGATATCTTGCATGTGGAGAATCAGTGTTCTGTCTAATGCAGCTCGTTATACGTTAAACAGCAAAATTTATGGGACATGCGAAACTAGTGAGTAAAGTCCGCTGTCCGCATATGAATCGATGAGGTAGTTGTGGTCAATCTGCTATAGGTTTAATAATGTATTCCTAAAGCATGAGTCCAACCTGCTTCCATGGGTGAAATCCCTCCTCAAGTTTGCTGGCATTGTGTTACGGCACCATGTTAAATGCCGGTCATTGGAACTGTCTTTTATTCTTACTCTTAGATTGGTGGGAGGATTACTCGTGGCATATTTACGGCCGCCATCTTAGAGTGCAGTCACAAGTATTTTGTGGTATTGTTATCAACCAATTTACATAACTCTAATATAGGTATCTTCAGTTCCTGAAATTCTTTGATGGAGAGAGCCTTCGGTTTTACTTATGTTTGCAGTTCACATCCTTAAAGGAAGGGAAAAGGCCAAATTGTGTTGCTCCTTTATTGAATCATGGTTTTGAGAGAGTTTGCTACAAAAGGAACATATTCAAAAGGTCTTTCTGATATCACAAAATCCTGTTTTTCAAATCAAGAAATCATTAAATCTCTTTCTACCAGATCCTAAATAAAGGCCAATTCACTCAGCTATCTTTCTTATGTAAATAGCTACAATATATTACAATATGTAAAATTTCGGTGACCATCCAAATGTCATTATTTTGTGTGCTCTCTACATTTTCAATATATTTCTGCACAAGTCAAATAAAGCTCCTTTGATGGATATATGATCACATTTATATTTATGACTTGACTCCAAAGTATGAAGACTTGCAACCCCTAAGAATCTGCCCTTCAGATTTAAAGAAAACTATATTTCATATATACTATATACCAGATTGATCTTGCTTGTAGCATATGCTTGTCTCACAGATTATGCCAGCAGTTGTAAGCACACACAGAAAGGAGAGTAACACTGTAAATTAAATCAGTTATGGTAACTTTGATCCCTCCACGTTTTACATGGATAACTGAGAAAATTCTAGAGCTAATACATGCCAATAAGCACTGACTTCCTGGCATGCATTTATTAGAGGAAGATCAATCCAGGCTTAACTGGACATTTTGGTGACTCTAGATAACCATGGTCTGATTGCATGTTTTCTGATGGCAATGATACATCAGATGTCGCGTCTATCAACTTCTGCTGGTACTTCATGTGCCTCCCCGGTCGAGAGTGACCCAGCGACCGAACAGGGACTCCATCGGGTGACCCATCCTCGGTGAGGAGGTCGGGGCCGCGTCGGGTCGGACGGGCAGACCGGGGATCCCTGCATGAGAGTGTCTTGTACTCGCAGCTGCTCTGTCTGTCTGACTGGGCAGTGCCTCATCCAGTGATCATCCCGACTGGGGTCCTGAACGGCGAAGCCCATGGATCTGACCGTTTGGTCCGAAGAGTCGGCAGTGGAGAATAAACTCGTTTGACCTGTGTGCACCAGGTGAGTTTGTTTTGGTTCTTTGTGGATATGGCGCCATTTTGATTTGTATTTGATGCGGTCTGAGGACCGTCTTTGGACAAGCGCTTGAATTTGTTTGAGTTCTTTATGAACACGGTACCACTTTGAGGACCGACTTTGGTAAAGATATTTGCAAATATTTGTTAGGCATAAGTAGTGAACTTGTTTTCTTTAAAAATGCCTTGTTTGAGTAAGTTGTTTTGTTTGGGCTATCGTTGTTGTTCTACTGATGCTCGATTGGAGGAAAGTCAGCCGGCGCCTCCAGAAGGTACTCCGAATTTCGACATGTACGTAAAACATGGCCTTGGCCCTATTATGTTTAGTACGTTATGACAAAAATATACGAGGGACAATGCCGAGTGGCAGTGGCTGTTGACGGGCACTTTTGATGAACAGAAAATTGATTTCCTGCAGGAAAAATTGTTTGCGAAAAGGAGTAGGCAGTCGATGTTTGATTCCCTCAGAACATGGCAAAAAGAGGCTAAACAGAGGCGAATGAAAGCAGAGAAAGGAGCCCGAAAGGTTAGAATGCAGACATTGACTCAAAAATCTGTAGCGCATGATAGAGAGGAAATAGAAAAAGGAATAGAGTGTACTGATAGGAAATTTCGATTACAATATGAAAAGTATTATGTTGCCCGAGAAGAAAATGATACATTTGTGGAGGAATTGTTAGATACTCGACCTCCATCCCCATACTCCCCACAGAGAATAAACCCTGCCATGCCCCAGCGTTTCCTCTGTCTCTGCTGTTTCCGTTTCTTCTGCTGTTGATCAAGCTGCTTCAGCGTCAGCACCTCCTGCCCTTTCTTTGACTTCGCCTTCCGTGGCTACGAAGACTGCCAGACTACCTGCTACGCCTATTGTTTCGGCATCTCTCTCTCCAGTTCTTACACCTACATCGCAGCCGGCAGCGACGTTGGTGCCTGTTACGTCTGTCGCTACTCCTTCCCTGTTCCTACAATCCCGACCTTACTGAGCAGCGGAACGCCGGTACGTGGGGTAGGGGATGGAGACTGGGCAACTGCTAGGGAACGACTGGGGTGGATATTGATACTATCACCTGTGAGAGACGAAGAGAAAAAGATAGTAGCCGAGCAGGCTGCCCAGTGGGCTCGTAACCCCATCTACAGTGTGGAAGATGTGTGAAGAGTGATGAAAGATTATGAGCCTTTTGTGCAGCAGCATGCCCTTAAGCACATGTCGGCTACTTTGATTGGATTGTGGGAACAGTGTTTTAATGGTGTTGCACCCCAGATCATTTATGATATTAGGGATCATGTATATGCTGCTGATATGGCACCCGGTAAAGTTTTTGGTAATGTCGCAGCGTTGGTCGCTTATCGGGGTAGGTTGCTTGAGAAGAGCACAACGACCGTATCCCAGTTTCCGATGAGGGAAGTCCACCCCATATATCACCCTGAAATTAAGTCTGGCCGGTGAACTCCGCTCTGCTCTCGGAGTTTGCAGAGTTTTCCAAACTTCGCGTTACACGGAGCTCGCGGAGTCAAGTTGGCGAGCGCGAGCGAGGAAAATCCACCTCCCGGCGAGATTTTTCCTCGTTCGCGATCGTCAACATCAAGTTGGCGAGCGCGAGCGTGGAAAATCAACCTCCCGGAGAGATTTCTCAACGCGGGCGGTCAGATTTCTCATTGCGAGTGGTCGCGTATGCTCGCGACCGCTCGCGTTGAGAAACCGCCCGCTCGCGTTGAGAAAGCTGCCGCTTGAGTAAAAATCTACTCGAGCAGCAGAAAAGAAGCAGCACCCGCTTGCGCAGTGCATGATGCCATTCGTGATGATTGCACAGTGCGGACAAGCACCTGGCACTGACAATGACCGCGAACTGCATTTATCTAAAGAAACTCCACCACTCGCGGAGCTCCGCGTAGTGCGGCGGAGTTTTTTGTGCACTTCGAGGAGTTCCGCATAGCGGAACTCCACAAACTCTTCCCAGGGTTACCTGAAATACCAGAGCTACGGGATCAGCACAACGTTGTTACTAGACCACGGGCAGAGGCCCGATTCCAAGAACAGTGGGTCTACACTCCATGGAAAAGGAGTGAAGTTTTATCCCTTAAGACTCAGTTGCCTGACCCTAGGAAAAACCCACCCCATATTATAAGGAATTGACTGAGGCCACTTCATCAACAGTGATGACGCTTGCAAATATTGAGATGTCCTTTGGTTTACTGGTGCCCGTTGATATTTGGAGACAGGTGAACACACAGGACCATGTTGTGGAATTGGGTGGTACCTGTGATCATATTAAAGCATGGGACCAGGAGAGGTACTAGCTTTGCCTGGCCGAATTATTAGGTATATGCATTCTCTTATTCCACTGAGAAGAGTAGATTGGGACAAGTTAACGGCATGTCGTCAGATGAAGGATGAGAGTGTGTTTGATTTTTTCATTAGGTTTGAAGGCATGTTTTGGGATTTTAGCGGCCAGGATTTTTCGGTGGAGGGGGGTGTCCGATTGTTCGTTAATGGATTTGTTACGGACCTGCTTCCTGAGATCGTGACTCGGTTGCAGGCCTCGGAGAGCACTTGGACTACCTCCTCCCCTTCTGTAATTTTGAGTATGGCACATTATTATGAGCACAGGGAAAATGACGAGAAGGCGAAAGTGGAGAAAAAGCATAAAGAATTGAAGACAAAGGTGTTGCTCCAGCAGGCTTCTCGAGGGAATGGTAGAGGACGTGGTGGTATGGCCCGACAGCTTCCTTCTACTATCCGGAATACTACGCCTGTATGGCCGAATCAGTGTGCGTACTGTAAGGAGGAAGGACATTGGCGTAGCGAGTGTCTGGTGTTGTTGCAGAAAGTCGCGGCCCCTAGAGGACGAGGTTCTCGTGGCCGGGGTCGTGGAGCTAGTGGACAGGACAGAGCTCAGCATACTGCAATGTTACAGGAACGCCCGGATAGTAACTACATCGATGACACTAGGGGCGACCAGTATTATCATGATGACTATGATCTAGACGAGGTGACAGGTATATCTCACAGCTAGGACAGCCAGGGACAGGGTGAGGGACCAGTTCAGATACCTGTGGATCAGCGTGGTCCTTGTGTTACTGCAGATTTGCAGGGCTCAGCTAAGGAATTTTTGGTGGATACAGGTGCAATGAATAGCTCTATTTCTCGTTCACTAGTCCCCGGGGCAGCTCTGTCTGGCCATAATAATGTTTTGGTAGGATTTTCTGGTATACCGGTTGTGAGCCCCATTTCCAAACCTCTTACACTGACTATAGGTCATTTTACTGTGGATTCGCCATTTTTGTTGACATCTAATTGCAGAGAAAATCTCATGGGCTTAGATTTATTAAAGAAATTGCATGCTACTATTTATTGTTCCCCGGTGAGTGTTTACATAACGATGGGCCCGAATGTGGTCAGTACTAAGCAATGTCTGTCCAAAGATGCGCCCCTCCCTGTTGAATTTAAGGATGTGCCGCCCACATTGTGGGCAATGGGTGACAAGGACGTAGGACTATTGCAGATACCCCCAGTTTCTATCAAAATTAAAAGCAATGCCATTTTGCCTCATATTCCACAGTACAAAATACCGCAGGCAGGGGAGCAAGCCTTGTTACAAATTATACAGGATTTGATTAAGTCAGAAGTTGTTGAGAAGATGACTGCTAATGTGTGCAATAGCCCTATTCTTCCCATTCTTCAAAAGGGCACCTTCGGCTCCTCTGATGATCATCCAGATGTTTATCGTTTTGTGATTGACTTGCACGAAATAAATAAAATAGTAGTTCCACAATTCCCCGTGGTCCCTGACATTACTGCCCTTTTGACGATGATTCCTTCTACTGCTAAATTCTTCTTTGTCATTTACCTAATAAAAGCATTCTTTAGTATTCCGATCCATCCAGACAGCAGGTACTTGTTCGGTTTTACCCTAGCTGGCAGAAGTTTTAGATACTGTCGAGCTCCTCAGGGCTATACTGAGAGCCCTAGTGTATATATAGTCAAGCTTTAAAAGCTCAATTGGACTCCCTTACGCTTCCTCCAGGTAATGTATTGTTATATTCTATATAGGTACCCTATATAGGTGCAGGTAACATCGCAACCTTTCACCTATATTCTTCCCTACACTACATACATAACGATTCTTAGGGACTGACCTTTTACCTAGATACAACACTGCATTCAGAACGCGGGTTTCCCCCTAGTTCGAATCTCATACATTATGCATGAGGCTTCCTGGAAGAACAGCAGGACTAACATCTCCTGTATAATAGCTCTGTATAAATTTCAGGCCCGACGTCATCCTTTAGGCCGACACAGTAACACAGCAAGGTAGGACCCCTGGGGAGACTTATGGGTATATATACATCACATCTTACTTAGAAAGACAGAGGAGGCCAAGACTTCCCGGCTGACACACTGACCAGAGACGCTGAGGTTCCTGCATGCAGACACTCCAGCTCGCAGTGGTCTAACATCCCTCGCGGGGTGTCCAACTCGAGACCAGGACGGGGTCCCATATTCTCTCATTCTCAGGTAATGGGGTTGACTAGATCCTAGAGGGATTCTTGGCATAACACCTACACAGATGCTAGGTACATTTAGGTACATCTAGTTAGGAAGGCATTGTAGGAGTATGCACTTTTTATCATGTGTTTTATGTACTTGTATATATTCATGATTTCTGCAAGATGGTAGAACTTTACCATCCCTTTACTTTCGTAGTACTTCTAATCATATATCTCTGCTACTGTCTAATGGTTGTTGCAGCTCATCTACGCTACACTAGAATAACAATTGTTCAATAAATACTTATTGACAAGCCTGTTTATTCTGTGTAACTCTCTGAGACAAACTAAGTGAGTACGAGTGACTGAGCGAAAGGTAGTATATTGTTTCCACGATTCTGAGGGATCAGGGTTGTCATGTTCTGAGGTTGCCAGAATCTATTCTCTCCTTGGTAAGAGGAGATTATAGTGGCACTGTGAGCTAGCTGATACAGACAGGCTAATGTATCCGGTGGGGGTGCACAGAATCAGTCCGCCAGCAATCCCACAGTTTATGTTATCCAAACGCGCAGATCCTGTATTTGTTATATAGGAACTACATGACATGGCGCCCCCAACGTTGGTTGGGTACTTATTTATTAGTAGAATCTGAGTAGTTTAGTCGTGCTATTTTCAGAGACCCCTACTCACAAAACACCAGAGACGTCTGGCGTGGGTGGGCACACACTCCGCCACAGCTGAGTAGGCTAAAAAATCCTATTTATTGGCTGTTGGTTAATCAAGCTTGATGGACACAGTGTTCCTAAAATTGTGCAAAAACACCTTATCTTAGTTTCCTTGAAAATCTTCTTCCTCTAAAAAAATGACTGAAGACATAGAAAACGCGGGAGGAGTTGTGCATAGTTTGCACCTCTCAGATGAAGAAGAAAATGCAGATGCAATTCCGATTGCAGAAAATCTTAGAAATACAGTCACCCTGAAACTACTTGCGCATGGTGTAACAGCCAGGGGTGGCATAGTAGCTTTCGTGACTGAGGCACACGAATCATATAGAACATAGGTATTTTATTTGTGGGTTACATTCCCAGCAGCAAATGCAAGAACAAAAACATTTCACTCCTACACAGAAGGAGATGCACCAGTGGAATATTGTCCGTTTGAGGACATTGAGGTTCCACTCACATACCAGGAACACTTATACTGGTTTAAAGGTGCCCTACCCCACATAAGAAGAAGAGTGAGACTCGGCCCGCTTGGAAGAGAAGGGGCAACATGGCCAATATTAGCGGCCTACACACCACATCCTGACATTGAAACAATGCCACCAGGAGACTTACTCACACAACACAAAGAATTAATAAAAATTTACAGAAACTTGACGCAACTCGTCATGAGGACACTTACAGTCCAACCAGCAATAGTTGCAACAAATGGAACTCAAGTTCAGAGTACAGCAACTAAAATCACACCACAAACATTGCACGCAGTGATGGGTAAAATGCCCACAAAATGTGAACAAATGCCATTCTGGGTAGCTCAGAAAATAACACAGCTAGAGGCAGTATTCCCAAATACTACCCCGTATGAAAAACACAGAATGCTAACAATCTGCTTGCCCATGGGGATAACACCACAAATAGAGGATTATACCACTTGGGGTACAGTCTTTGCTGCCATTTATACCAGAACTCATGGTATCCCGTCATTAGCAGTAGTACCAGACGTATTGAGACAAATACAAAACGAATACGGAGCAGATCCTGTTCTGAACTTAGGGATGAAGTTACTAGGTAACTATGCCCAGGTATTAACCATAATATTAGCTAATATTAAAGGGGAAGCAGCTTCAGTGGCTATCCGCCAACGCCTAAGGGAGTTCAGTACTTTAGAACAAGAACACGAACTACCGAAAATAATTGAAACTACATATGCAGAATTAGGCATAGACAGTTTGGGTGGGAAAGCTTTAAAACCACAACTGATGGGCAGTCCTGAAAAGGACACTTCTAAGCAGACACCTACTTAAACAAAAAAGAAGTGGGACAATAAAAAACAACAAAACTTTAAAGGAAACAGATCTCAATCCAGAGGTAGATCTCCTCCACAGGAGCCCTCCGAAAAGAGGTATAACCTTAGGAATAGGGATAATATTAGGAAACCTGACGGGTATCAGGATACTGATACATGTTCCTTTCGTTCCTTTCAGGGTTCATCGAAAAACTCAGAGAGGGAAGTGTGGTCAGACAGACCAGAAGAGCGTACAAAGTCCAGAGACAAGCAGCACGCTCAGGATTACACTTCTAAAATAGAAGAGAAACCAAAGCAAAAGCCCCAGTTCAAAAAGAAGAAGGTTGCAGGTCTAAAGATCAGACATGCCCAGAATTCTGAGGACTCGACTACTGAACGAGGAATGGGCTCTGACGATGCTAGTCAGTGCGGCAGAAGTAACAATAGCTCGCCAGAACCTGATGGAATTTCTGGTGACAGCGGACTTGAATGATTATATCACGGTAGAGACACCAGATACTAGGGTAAGTGTCCCACATAAGTTATATGAAATAACACTCCAAATGGAGGGAGACAAATGTAGGACAGTTAGAGGTCTCCTTTGGGAGAATCTGTCATTTGGCTATGACATTTTGTTAGCTGAACAAGATTGGCCGCCATCATTCGTCATGGATTGCCCTAAAGGAGAAACGGTAATTTTACCGGCATTCTCAGACCATATTCCCAGGCACCTAAAACACACATATGCGCGGGAGTGGGCTGTAACCCAAGCCCCAGCATTATACAAAAACCATGTAGATTGGGATGAGGATTCAGCCCACCACATTATTCCACTAAAAAACAATCCAACTGCACAAAGGCAGTATCCTATAAAGCAAGAAGCTAAGAAACAGGTCAGGGAGATCCTAGATCAACTTGAATACCAAGGGGTGATCGAAAATTGCACCTCATCGATGAACAATCCTTTGTTCCCGGTCATGAAACCTGATAATTCATATCGTTTAGTTTTAGATTATAAACATTTAAACACTTGCACTAAGACATTTGTAGTCCAAAATGTACACAGTTCCGCATTAATGAATAACATTGTGCGGAAAAAATATAAAACAACACTTGATATGTCAAATGGATTTTTCTGCCAAAATTTAGCGCCTGATACCATGTATCTAACAGCATTCTCAGCGCTAGGATCTCAGCGTCAATTTTGTCGACTCCCCCAGGGGTATAAGAACAGCCCGGGGTTGTTTTCAGCCAGAGTAACTGAATTACTTCAAAAATTGGACACAGGAACACACAGATACACTTCGTTCCTTACAAGCTGACATGATAGCGTCCAAACACTTACAGACACGCGTAAACGTACGCAACCTGGTGATCCGTATAGTTGCGGGTCAATCAGGGTACACCTATCTAACATATAATGAAGGTGATACAGTACCAATTGCATACAAGTCACATTTGTACACAAATGCTGAGATGCGCTTCGCATCCACTGAAAAGATTCTGACAGCAGTACAGACTGCTGAAGTGAGAGAAAGAGCACTGGCTCAAGGGAAACGAATAATAGTAGTGACTCTAGTTCCAGCTTTAGAGGCTGCGACAAAGGCAAGTGTTCCTAACGCTAAAGTCTTACATTCCAGATGGATACAATGGGCTAATTCTCTCACTGTAACAGATGTAGAATACAGGTACGACCCAAATTTAAAGACACAAGCATTTCTGCAATACAAACAAGAATATCCTCTGCCAAATGAAATAATGCCTCTAGATCAGTATGAATATATAATTTACACTGATGGATCAGCTCAACCGGCCATAGTAAGTAAGCAACAATATAGCGCGGCATGCGCAATTGTTAAAGGTCGCATGCGGGATGGAAGGTTCCACCCAAGTTGCACAAGAACGCAATCTCTAGGAGACTGCACGGCACAGCTGGCAGAATTAAAAGCCTTGATACTGGCACTGGTAAATACGGATCGAGAATTCCCCACACTAATTGTGTGCGAGTCGTTTTACTGTGTGCAGTCATATACTGAATATTTGCAGCACTGGGTTCAAAACTGGTTCAAAGATGCAAAAGGTGGCACAATTAAGCATAAAATGCTATGGGAACAGGTAGTGGAGTTGAAAACCGAACTATCAAGAGCTCACGTGATACAGACACTGAGTCATCAGCGTGATGGCGTTCACGTTGAAGGGAATTCATTGGCTGATGAAGCCGCAAAGGGGACTGTACGCACGGCATCCGTAGCTGCAGTCACTCGTTCTAAAACGAGAATAGAAGGTGAGATTATGGTGGCTGTCATTGCTTGTCGCAAAAACAGCGGAGCAGTACCAAAAGGGTTTCCACTCAAGTACTCCTACAAGTTAGCTGCCAATAACATCCCATTTGCTCAGATTCCTGGAGTGGGGGATAGAGTAATTCCAAACATGGATCGTAGGTTAGGTTCAATTCTAGCAGCACACAAAGGGATAGGTTCTGCACATGCAGGAGTTACGGCGACGGTTTCTTTACTGAAACAACGCTATTGGTGGCCTGGGTTAACTAAGCAGACTAAAGACTATGTCTTAAAATGCGACATCTGCCAGCAGATGAAAGGTTCCACTGTAACACGTCCAGCACAGACACCATTGTTAATATCTGACAAACCACTAGCGTGTGTTTACTTGGACCACTGCGGCCCCTTACAAAGTGATGGGGCTTACAGGTATATCATAGTTGCAGTGGATTCCTGCTCAAGATTCCTATGGGTGTGGCCCCAACACTCGGCTGATGCGCGAACTGTTATAAAAGATTTGCGAGTCTTTATAGGGACATACGCAATTGGCACATTACATTATGACCAGGGTCCTGCGTTTAGGTCTCGGGCTTACAAGGAGGCCATGTGAGGATTAGGTGTAGCTTTGCGGTACTCCTCTCCGTACCATCCCGAGGGAAATTTGGTTGTGGACAGGAAAAACCGAGACTTAAAGCAATCTTTAACGGCTAGAGTATTAGGCACGGGTGAGAGTTGGGTAAAACATCTGTATGGAGTGCAGCAAGCATTGAATGACATGCCAAGAAGTTCTCTAGGGGGGGTCACTCCATATGAGGTCCTATTTGGGACAAGAATGTGGGTACCTGATCTTGATTGTGAAGGCGCAGTGGCGGATGAAAAGCCTTTTGACATCCATGATCGTTTGGCTGTTCTACAGGATGTAAATGAGTCCAGGACACAACAAAGTAATGTCCATATGAAGCAGACCGCCACTGGGGAAGTCAAATCAGTCACGGCAAGACCTGTCTGGATCCCAAAAGTCGGGGATCTGGTCAGAGAGAAAATAGCGGACAAGAAGGAATTTGGGCCATCATACAGAAAGCCTGTACAGGTTCTAGTAGTTGAAGGAACAAGAACTGTACTTCTACCACCTCTTGCCGGAAAAAAGGAGAAAAGATTTGTCTCAATCGACCTAATCAAACCACACTATGTGGCCGATACTGAGTAGTAGGCCATGTGGACTCCAAAGTAGCAGACGCCCTCCTCTCACTACAATTCAAGAAGTTCAAAAGGAAAGACTCATCACGTTTGACGTTTGAAGAGTCTCCTGCATGGAATGATGGACAATGCAACAATGCTATGGAACTTGTTCCCCTTGAACCTGAAATTCAAATTCAGAACCAAAATGAAAGACAAATTTCAATTCGACCAAATACAGATGTCTACATCAACATGCCTCAACAAGAGCAAACTACAATTTCTACAAATCCTGATGCAATACCAACAATTGATCGAACTGCTTCTGGCTACTTCCTAAACTTTGATACGTTTTCTTTGGATCCAAGTGAACTGGAAGCAATGCCAGCACAAAAATCGCACTAGCAGCAAGTTAAAGACTTTCTGAACTTTCTTAAAAAGACTTACTTGGTGTCACCTTGGGTAGAACTATGGGTAATCACCGGGATACTTTTCTTTCTTTTCTGGTTAGGCTTAGTAATAGTTTTTAGCATGCTTGTTAATGGAAAATACTTTAGACAAAGCTCTGCAGCCCAAAAGGTGAACTTAATTTTAAAACCACACCATTCATCTCATCGAGGACAAAGAGACTTGTCATCAGTGAACATTACATCAGTTCCTATACCTGATGGTATAGTTTGGGACAAGATTGATATCGATATATTTGGTCCGACCGAACTTTTGAGAATTCCTCATTTATTTAATTTATCGTTGAGTGATATCATTACCTCAAGTACATTTTCCGATGATTGGGATTTTGAAACTTTAAATAACATGTTGTCTGATTTGGAAAAATCTGCTGACTTTTCTAATAGTGAAACATTGGAAAGCACATCAGATTTCGAAACAATGTATTGTTATCAACACTATGGTCATCACTTTCTGCATAAATCTGCTAATCCTAGAAATGTGTTCACTTACCACCAGTGGGTACATTGTCCAACACCACCGAAAGGCAGTTCAAAAACATTTACACAAACGTTTCCATATTTTTCAGGGTTTAATATGCCCGACCCAGCATCATATTATTATCAGTTTGCACCAACATCAGCACAGAAAAATATGTTAACAAACACCAAACAGATTTACTCTGCTTCCTTTATTGCCCAGTTGTCTGAACAAGGTTTCGACTTATAGAAAGACACCATAGACCTAAAATCAGTCTGGGGTACTAGGGAATGGCAAGTTCAGGGAACGGAAGCTTTGTTTAGAGCATGCCTTATCCCTCAGCAAATCATGTTTTTGAATGAGACAGTGCAACAAACGTCTTGCCTTGGAGTAGCCAAGAACAAAGACTTGAACACACCTCGGCTTCCAACTCCATCACACACCGAGGGTAACATAACATCACAGAAAGAGATTACTTTGAAGGAAATTATGCAATACAAGAGATCAGACCCCGATTGGGAGAAATGGTTGATTTGGCCCATAGACACGAATAGTGGTCAGGCGAGATTTATGGGTAAAACCGAAGGTTTCACTATCCATAGGCCAGATCCATGCTATGTACAGAGAGAACATCCAGGGTTAGTGACATCCTACAGCGTTGGGAAGTTGCGCCTTGATTGGCTAAAAACCTCAACGCTCACAAATGTGAAGCAACACTTATCCTTACTATCACAGGATGTGGATCTCAGGGATTTTTACTAGGTCCCAGGAAGCCACGTCAGAAACGTTTCTATTATGCTGTCTATAATGAAATATGGAAAATATCCCAACAAGAGGCCACAGAGAGATTACGTGAATTAGACCGTATAAATCTAGAAAAATCTCTATCAGTGGTGGACAATGGGTTAACTACATTGACCTCCAGGATATATTCCTTAGGCAACATTGTATCTTCTGCGATAGACATACTGGAACAAGATTTGGCCATATTACAACACGGGCAATCTCAATTACGTTCTATTATGTTGTTAAGCTGGACGCTGCAATCTTTGCGTTCAGGCTATGTACCTTGGCGTTATATCAACAGTACGTCTCTGTTTTCTGAATACAATCTAATGGATAAACAGATCGAAATGGCACAAAGGGGAGCAAAATATACAATGCTGCGCATCGAAAAACTGGATAGATTAGCATTTACAGTGGCAGAATCACCGTCCACAGAATGGCTAATCCATGGCCACATAACTCTACCAGTCACTACTTTTCAGTTTCAGTATTGCCTTAAACAAAAGCAGGCAGGCAGATATGAAGAAATGGGTAAGGAATACATTAAGGAATCATGGGTATTACCATACAGATTCCGATGCCAGAGTGGGGATCGAGAAGTGTTTCTAAGCGGTACAAACTGTGAGAACGCTTTAAGTGGATCACTCATATGCCAGGATATAATGCTGCACGAGGCTTGTAATGGTTCTGTAGCAAACTTGTCCTGCCATTTGAGGGGTGCCCCAGCTGCAGTGATTACTCCAGCATTCAGGCTACTTTCAAATGGGAGTTAGTTGATGCTGAACAGTCAAGGCTGCTGCGGAATGCTCCTGGGCATCGCATATCTGGTAACCGTAAGCTCCAGGGTTACTTGTTGTATGCAAGTATTGTTTCCACCGACACATACAGTCAGGGAGGCGCCGTTATGGCCTTCACTGAATGTTTCCTTAATACGGTTTGATACTCTAAGCAGAATGAAAGCCATGCTTTTACAAAAGTCTGTGCCCTTAACCTCTGCTCAAGAGACTTTTGATCTCCAGAGTGCAAGATCTTCGGCAGAGATACAGGGGCTTATTCATACAAACTGCCCTTTCGATTTCGCAGAAATGGTAAATCGTATCTTTAACATGTCTGATACGACAGGCATAGTCCACCTATTTAAGACCATAGGTTCTGGACTTCTGAGCACCTTTCAGACGGTACTTGGAGTTATACCAAACTTCATACACTCCGTATTCGGAAGCATCTTTGGAGGATTTCCGCTCATCCTGTTTCTAGTAGCAGGTATCCTGATTGTTTTATATCTACAACGCAATGGACGTCCCAGTCACCAAGGATATGGAAAGAGCACTCCTGGAGCGTAAAAACCGTGACCGCATGGTACAACATCTAGGCATGCCTCGCCTAAGAGAACTAAGTGCATCTTGGTTCTTGTCATTTTGACCAGTCTGGATGGACTGCATCTTACCTGTCCACCGATGCCTATTTTGCAGAGAAGAATGCGTGTTAGACCTTTGTTTGACACTCCCATCATGTGAGCAACCGGACGTGAATGCTTTACTGGACCCGATAACGGCCCATGTTCTGCAGTGTCCTCAGCGTATTCCGATGTTGATGGTGGCATTCCTTTAGCCCCCACAGGTAGTAACAGCACCTGTTGGTATGGACACCGGCTCCTCCTCTGACACCCAGGCTTTGGACAGCGCACAGTCTGCCCCAGCACCGGCTGCGGACAGTGTGGAACATCATCTGTGCTCAATTGTCGTACTCTGTGAGGTGCTACAGGGGCCGTCTACTGCGGAAGCAAGCAACGAAAATGTTGCATCTACCAGCCAGGACACATACACATTTGACTCATTTGGCTCGTTGTGTGCTGGAAGAAATTCGCCCTTTTTTAAAAACAAGCTCTAATTTGGAACTCAAAACAAAAATTGACATTCCTTTCATTTATTGGGCATACATGGCTTTCTAATACTTATAGTGCTTTGGACTATAACTAAGGACACCTTAGAGCTATGGCATGCAAAAAAATATTTTTAGACAGTTTTAAGTTTTTTTAGAACATTTTTTGCAGTTTTAAACATTTTAGCAAAATCAAATGTTTTTATAAACTTTGGTAGTACCAAAATCTAGTTAGGCTAGTAGTGCGGTAAAAAGTTACATATGTCATCCAGTCAGAAGAGGAGTGGGTGTTATATTCCATATAAGTACACTATATAGGCACAGGTAACATTGCAACCTTTCACCTATATTCTTCCCTTCACTACATACATATCGATTCTTGGGGACTGACCTTTTACTTAGATACAACACTGCATTCAGATTGCGGGTTTCCCCCTAGTTCGAATCTCATACATTATGCATGAGGCTTCTTGGAAGCACAGCAGGACTAACATCTCCTGTATAATATCTTTGTATAAAGTTCAGGCCCGACGTCATCCTTTAGGCCGACACACTAACACAGCAAGGTAGGACCCCTGGGGAGACTAATGGGTATATATACATCACATCTTGCTTAGAAAGACAGAGGAGACCGAGACTTCCCGGCTGACACACTGACCAGAGACGCTGAGGTTCCTGCATGCAGACACTCCAGCTCGCAGTGGTCTAACATCCCTCGCGGGGTGTCCAACTCGAGACCAGGACGGGGTCCCATATTCTCTCATTCTCAGGGAATGGGGTTGACTAGATCCTAGAGGGATTCTTGGCATAACACCTACAAAGATGCTAGGTACATTTAGGTACATCTAGTTAGGAAGGCATTGTAGGAGTACGCACTTTTTATCATGTGTTTTATGTACTTGTATATATTCATGATTTCTGCAAGATGGTAGAACTTTACCATCCCTTTACTTTCGTAGTACTTCTAATCATATATCTCTGCTACTTTCTAATGGTTGTTGCAGCTCATCTATTCTACACTAGAATAACAACTGTTCAATAAATACTTATTGAAAACGCCCAGCCTGTTTATTCTGTGTAACTCTCTGAGACAAACTAAGTGAGCACGAGTTACTGAGCGAAAGGTAGTATATTGTTTCCACGATTCTGAGGGATCAGGGTTGTCATGTTCTGAGGTTGCCAGAATCTATTCTCTTCTTGGTAAGAGGAGATTATAGTGGCACTGTGAGCTAGCTGATATGGACAGGCTAATGTATCCGGTGGGGGTGCACGGAATCAGTCCGCCACCAATCCCACAGTTTATGTTATCCAAATGTGCAGATCCTGTATAGGTTATATCGGAACTACACGACAGTATTGTTCCAATATGTAGACGACCTTCTCATTGCTTCTGACACTGAAAAGGGTCGCAAAGACAGTATGGTTAAATTGTTGTTGCATTTGGCACACTACGGACATAAAGTGTCACTTTCCAAATTTCAATATTGTCCACAGGAGTTCACCTACTTGCTACTGTAGAAAGAGGGTAGGAGATTGACCCCTGAGCGCATCATTGTTAAAATGCCTATCCCTAAAACTAAAAGTGATGTACGCGCTTTTATTGGCATTACTTCCTATTGTCATCAGTGGATCCCTAACCTTTCGTTATTAACAAAGCCTCTGCTCGCACTAACCACTAAAGATGTGCATGAACCCTTGCCTTGGATGCCTGAATGTCAGCATTCTTTTGAGCAATTGAAAGTTGTGCTTAGCTCTGCGCCTGTGCTTGGTACGCCTGACTATGCAAAGCCGTTTGTGCTGTACGTACACGGGACGGCTGGTTGTGTGCTTTCTGTTTTAACACAGGCCTTTGGAGGTAAGCAACGGCCGTGTGCTTATTTTTCTGCACTTTTTGACCCTGTCGCAAGAGCCCTTCTTGAGCTGTCTAAGAGCGGTCATGGCTGTGGCCATCTCTATAAGACAATCGGCTGGGCTCGTACTTGATACTGACCTCACAGTCATGGTGCCCCATTGTGTGGATACTCTTTTTAATAAGACCAAGACACAGCACCTCACGAGTGCACGTCTGATCGGTTATGAGCTAACTCTCTTTGCACCACGTCACGATTAAAAGATGTGCCACTCTGAACTCAGCCACGTTACTACCCCTCCCTTCTGAGAGTGAGGAAATTGACATACATGATTGTATCTTCCGAACGGAGGAAGAGACGAAAGGACGGGTAGACTTGACTGACGTTCCCTTATCTGACCCCCAAGGGGAACTATATGTCGATGTCTCTTGCTTTAAGCTACCAAATGGCACTATTACAGCTGCATATGCAATCACAACACTGTCCACGGTAGTTGAGACGTCATGAGCTCCCAATCAGTTGGCCCAAGCTGCAGAGCTCGTTGCCCTTATTCAAAGCCGGCGAGTTGAGTGAGGGACTGGCTGTCAATATCTATACTGACAGTCAGTATGCCTTCAGAGTCGCCCATAATTTTGGGCAGCTCTGGGCAGAGAGAGGGTTTCCCACTTCCCATGGGATGAAGATCCAACATGGCCACCTTATACATAGGCTTTTGGCGGCTTTGACACTCCCCAGGAAATTAGCGATAGTAAAGTGCAGCGCCCACAAGACAATTACTGACAATGTGGGTAAGGGGAATGCCTTTGCAGACCAGACAGCTAAGGAGACAGCCCGGACGAAGATGAAAAGAATGTTTGTAGCAGGTCCTGCTAGGTGGGTACCCAAGGTCACCATGTTTGAGGATACGTTGGAAAGTGCCAAAGAGATACAAAGTGAGGCAACGATTGAGGAATTAGCAATATGGCAGGAAAGCACAGCACGTTTGGATGAGGAGGGGTGTTGGACTGATATGTCAGGGAAACAGAGATGGATGCTACCAGATGCATATGTTCTTTCCATAGTCACCATGGCACATGGGCCAGCTCATATCAGTGCAAAAGGTATTTGTAAGTTGCTAGACCCTGTATGGCAAAATGATAATATCCCAAAGACTGCCGCCCATTTGGTCAAATATTGTATGGTGTGCATGATGCACAATCCTGGAAAAGGTACCCCTACACCACCTGGTAATTTTTTACCTCTCACTTTCCCTTTTGAGGTCCTCCAGATATATTACATAGAAATGAATTGAGTCAACATTCTGAAATATGTATTAGTGGTGTACAGTAGAGAACACAGCCATAGTGACTGCAAAAGTACACCTGAAGGAGTTCTTTCCTCGCTTCGGCTTGCTCCGTTTGATTTGGAGTGATAACGGAAGCCACTTTAATGCGAGAGTAATTCAGTTAGTTTGTGAGGGACTGCATATCAGACAAAGATTTCATGCTGCAAATCACCCCCAGTCGGCAGGTCTGGTTGAGAAGTACAAAGGTACTCTCAAACTGAAATTGGCAAAGATTCAGGAGAGCACAGGGTTGCAGTGGCCAGATGCTTTACCATTAGCCCTTTTGTCCATAAGAACGACAGCGCATTCTAGGACAGGACTGTCACCCTACGAGGTCGTGTTCGGGCACCCGGCAAATGTCTGGGGCGTCCCGCGTCCTCGTAGATTTTCTGAAATTGAATATCCTCTGTTAGTGGACTATCTATATGAGTTAACTAAAAGTCTGCGTTCTATTCACCAACAGATCCAGGATTCTCTCCCGCCAGTACCCGAGGGGCCAGGACATGATATTCAGCCTGGTGACTTTATTCTAATCCGGAATTTTCAGAGGAAGAAGAGTTTGGAGCCGAGGTGGAAGGGACCAGTCCAGGTCTTCCTTGCCACCTGCACTGCAGTGAAGGTCACCGGTCTAAAGAACTGGATTCATAGTCAACACTGCTGCAGAGTGCCTCTACCCTTGCCTTATGATCAGTGGGTCAAAGAAGGAATTGGGGACTCGGAGTGGGAGCAAGCCCCACAATTTGTCCCCTTTTCGGATGCTAAGCTCACCTGGACCCAAATGGAGGCCAAGAACAATGAGGTACTAAATGCAGCAGTGCCCCCAGAGATCAAGGCTATTCAAGAGCCCTTTTCTACTGGCCCCATCTGTGTCTGAGCCCCTTTTTACCCACCCATCTGTGCCTGGATTAGCCAGGTACAATTTGCGCCCCCAACGGAGCAACAGTGCACCAAAGGAGAAGTCAGATTAGCAGGGATGGACTGCGCAAGTCAGGCAACAGTAGTTTAGGGAGAGGTGAGATTGGTGCATTGTTCGGACATTGGACAGGATAGATCGAACATGCCCCCCTGGAGGGCAAGTACATTATCATGTGCAACGTGGGATTTCTTCAAGAGCTAGGATCGAACAGCTCCACGTCCTGGGGTTGGAAGATCCTTGCTTTCCTAGCTGTAGTTGCTGGTATTTTCCTCACATGTTGCATCTGTATGCAATGTCTCCCGGTCTGTTGCTCTGATTGTGTTACCCTTCTCACTCCAAAGCAGAAGACGCCCATCTATGATACCCATGTTGTGATTATGACTCAGAAAGAAATAGATAGTTTTATGCAGATAGACGAGGGTATATTCGAGGACTCATCTTCCCTTGATGCTGAATGCATGGATTGCTCTGAATTCTGAAGATCATTTGTTATATACATGCCATTCTACACTCCATACTCTCTCAACTTCAAATGGTTAGCTTCTGCTAAAAGGAGGGTCTGTTGAAATGTAAATGTTATGCACTCGTTTTGCTTGCATATTGCTCTATGTAAAGTTAGCATTTGCGGCATCATGTTAAGTTGAGCTGCCATTTTGCACCGTGATTGAAACTAATCCTAGCTTGCTGAGACATGTCTCCATTCATTTTTTTCCTCTTTTTCTTCAAGGTTTAACGCTGTCTTGCTGAGTACATTGTCTTCGTTAGCACATACCTTTCCCACTAGATAGAGGCCTTCTCTCACCAGCCCAGCTGCTGGCACAGGCAGGATGACCTTCATTTATAGATAGCGTGTACCCAGCCTTAGAGTTGAAACTTATCCTACTGTACCTCTTTGTTTTAGCTGTGTGAGCCTGGAATTTTCCATCCTGGGCGGTGCTTTCATTGGTTTGAGATGTACTTAATGTAATCCCATGTTGGCTGAAGTCAGTCCCTCTGCAGCAATCTAAGGAGGCTGGTCAGACCGGACTCCACTCGAGTGTACTTCTAATAAATACCTTTGGTTTGTATTCTCCACTGTCTGACCGACTCTTCATTTGTGAGGAAGGCTAAGAGGTGGTCGCGAGTGACCCGAGTGACCTTAATCGGGTCACTTCCTTCAGTATCCATAAGTAACTGAGCGAAAGGGTTCTAGATCTGTTACCACAATTTCCTTGGGGGATCAGGGTTGTCATGTTCTATGGTGGCACACATATTTGTTACCCTGTAAGGCTAGGGGTGCAGATGGTGCACTGTAAGCTAGCAGGACTACAGTCCAACATATCCTGAAGGTGTGCATGGAATCAATCTGGCACAATCCTGACGTTTATGTTGTCTAACAAATGCACAGTTTTACCTTTGAGGTACATGCCGTATGACAGGCCTGTAAGTTAAATACTACTAGTGAGCCTGCAGCACTGATTGTGCCATCCATTTAGGTAGACCTTTAAACATGTCTCAGGCCTGCCATTGCATAGCCTGTGTGTGCAGTTTTTAATAGCCATATTGACCTGGCAAGTTACACCTCTTACCAGGTCCAAACCTTCCTTTTTAATACATATAACTCGCCCCTAGGTTTGGCCTTAGACAGGGTGTAGTGTATTTAAAAGGTTGGACATGTACTTTTATGTTTTTCATGTCCTGGTAGTGAAAAACTCATACATTAATTTTTTATTACTGCAAGGCCTATATCTCCCTTCGGATAACATTGGGGTTACCCTATTACACTTTATAAGCATAATTTCCAAATGTGAAGATATAACTAGTTTATATCTGGTGTTAGAAATTGAGTTTCTGGTTGCAGAGGTATGTGCCCTGTCCAAGCAGGAAACACAATCCTAGTCAGGGTAAGTGTAATACACACTGTAGGTTAACCTGTGCTCACCCTTTGGTAGCTTGTCACAGAGCAGCCAGGCTAAACTAAAGATGCAATGTCGCACTAGAAATAGATGGCAGTGGTAAAAAATGAATAGTCAGCACCTCTGTTATGTTTGCAAATATTAGATGACCAATGTAAAGGCGTGCTTAATGAAAAACACTGTGCCACCAAAGCAGTGTTACTCTGTATAGGAAAAAGAGCTTTTCCATATACTTACATAGTCAAAATACAATTTAGAGCACAGCACCAAGGTAGTTTGAAACTGACTCTGTTGTCAGTTTGATTTTAATTTCAATAATACACCAAGAAAAACAAAGTGGACAGAGTAATATAGTCCTCATGTAAGTACAAAAAAAGTTAGTTCTTGATAATTTTGACACGTAGGTGGAGCATAGATGCAGACAGCTGACATGTGTTTTGTCGTGTAGACGACTTTCTCATGGCTTCAACCGTAACTGTTCCGTTTGTAATAGGTAGATTCAAGACAAGTTCAAATCCCCTTAGTGTACTGGGGAATTTGGACAGCACAAGCTTCAAGAATATCTTGGGTGCAGCGGATAGTATTCCAAAATCAAACGTTGTCTCTGAAATGCGAGAGTCAAACTTGTACAAACTATGGTCTGTGGTACTCGTTGCGATAGACGAGACTACGATCCTAGGGGCTCCATTAACAAAGCAAAATGTCCATTGTCGGTGTGGGGCAGCCTGTGTCTGTAATGCTCCAAGCTCCCCTCGGAAAAGTCCAAGGGTGGGTACATGAATGGCTATATGGTTATTTGATTAGTTGTCTGACTACCTCTATGGTTGTCTGGGTGTCTGTGTATGTGGGTGAGGAGGGGTGTGACTGCCTGTATGGATGAGTGAGTCAGTGGCTGTATGGGCTACTATGTGCGTGTCTCAGAAGCCACAGGGTGAGTGAGTGTCTGTATGGCTGTGTCAATGATTGAGTGCATGTGTTAGTATTGGTGAGTAACTGGGTATGTGAAAGGCAGCATAGGTGAGTGACGGGGTATATGAGTGACTGTAAGCATGAGTGAGTGAATATGAGAGTGGCTATATGGATGAGTATGTGCCTCTGTCACTAACTGTATAGGTGAGTGAGTAAGTGTTACTATTTGTATGAGGAAGTAAGTGGGTGTGTATGTGTACCTGTTTGGTTGAGTAAGTGGCTGTGTGATTGACTGCATAGGTGAGTGTCTAGGTGTGTGAGTAGTTCTATAGCTGACTCACTCAGTATGTGAGTGCCTGTATGGGTGTATGAGTAGATATGTCAATGGCTGTATTAGTGAGAGAGAGGGTATATGAGTGTCAGTATGGGTAAGTGAGTGGATGTGTTTGTAGATCGATGAATCAGTGAATGGGTGTGTAAGTACTGGTATGGCTCTGTGAATGGGTGTTAGAAAAGGGATTTCTGGTTGGCTAAGGCTTGCGCCAAAGCCAGGCAGAAACCACCACTCTAGTCAGGGCAAGGGAGTTACACACCCAAGATAACCCCTGCTCACCCCCTTGGTAGCTTGGCACGAGCAGTCAGGCCTATCCCGGAGGCAATGTGTAAAGCGTTTGCGCAACACACACAGCAGCAACACACTAGGCACACCACAAAACGACTCCACACAAGGTTATATAAAAATAGCCTTTGTATTATCATAAGCACATAGAATAGTAATCACACAATGTACACTGTGCCCAATGGCACTTAGGCAGTATTTACAGGGGATTATATACAGGACCGGCCAATCGGGCCATGGTCAGACCCATCAGAATGCAGGTAAGTAAATATAAAACACAACCAGTAACTACTGGTACAATAATGACCTCAGCATTATATCTAGCAACATAAACACACTGTCTGCATCACAGTAGGCATAAAACACATTAGGCCTCGTATTAGCATAAAACACCTTATGCAAAAACAACAGAAGCATAAACACATTATGCATAGGTACCAGGGGCATAAATCACATTAGGGCCTTGCGCCCTATCACCCCATAAAGCTGAACCCAAGCCAACCGGCCTTCCCCTTGGGCTCAAATCCCCTTTGTCCAGAAAGTCAGGGCTCTACTGTAGGACCTTCCACTGGCCCTCTGTCTGGCTGCTAATGCAGCAAACTCACTATGCACAACGTGCTGGGGGTGTGGGGGGTGCAATTCACCCTTTCCTCTATATCAATAAAGAATGACCCCCAGGTCGCAGCTGCCTGTGCTCTCGCAGCTGGGATTGTCACAAAGGACACTGGCACCACCGTGCCGCTTGGGAGCTCCCCTCTGGGACTCCTACAATCATTTGCCCAACCGTTGCAGCTGCCCGCAACTGCGGTGCAGCTGTGAGAAAGAACAGACTCTGGCACTAATAGTGCCTCGCGAGCTCCTAACACGGCTCCAGGCACCGACAATGTGCCTCGGGGAGCCCCACTCACCGGGGCCTCCTTCTAGTGCCCTCGATCGGCACCAACGATGCACGTGTGGCAGCCCCACTCACCGGGCTGCTCTGGACGCTCCTCCGGTCTCCCCAGTCAGCCCCGTCACTCACCCGGCTCTTGTTCTTGGGTGCACCAGCACCGGGGCCATCTACTCTCTTCCTGGCCAGCACCGGTCTCCAGACAGGTCCCCAGGCACCGCAATGGGCCTCAGCCGGACCCGCCCTCGGTTCTTCTTCGCCTACGCCGCGGGGCTCTCCCCAGCTCACAGGAGCCCCGCTTCAAGCGTGCCCAGACTTCCGGACTCCACGGGGCTCTCTCACCACTTCCAGCGTGGGGTAGGCTCCCGCCTGTATTCTCCTTTTAGCCACGCCCCCTACCAGGCAAGTAGCCTGTCTTCCGGCCCAGGTTGCGGCGGTGAATCAACGCGATTCCTTCGGGGAGGCACAAAGTGCGGGGTGGGCTCCCGCTTTAAGACGCACCTCACATGCGGGGTGGGCATCCGCTTTTCAAATATGCATGAAGCGGGGTGGGCTCCCGCTCCGAGTGGCAAAACGCGGGGTAGGCTCCCACCGTCACCGTCTCAGCCAGGGAAACCCGCACCTCAGCTCCGGGGCTAAACTAAGCCCTCTACCCTGCACCTTCTCCACGAGGGGAGCCGGCTACACGCTCTCCTCTGCAGGGTCAGAGAATCAAGAAAGGTGAGCAGCGCTCTGCCCGTCTCTCACCTGTAAACTGAACAGGGAGCGGGCAGCGCTGGCAGATTCTCCCTTGTTGAGAAAGCGCTTCTCCTGTGCAGAGCCCCAGTCTTCCAGGCCCAGCCCTGGGTTACAGGCAAAGCAGGAATTATAAAGAAAAAGTCCTTGGTGCTGGGGACAACCCAGCAGGGCGCAGCCAGGCAGGCCAGCATGCAGGGACCTCCAAGAGTCATCAGCGGGGTCCCACGGCGGTTCCTCCTGGCAGGGCATCCCCTCCTGTCCCAGTAAGCCCAAGCACACCACCGCTTCATGGGGTCACAGCCCCTACATTTATACTACATTTCTCCTTGTCTGAAAGCACAGGGCTGGGGAAACCAGTTCCAACAGGTTCTGGAGCACTCTGTTTACCAGGCTCCTCTTCCTTATTGTTAGGTGGGGGCTCGTCATCAGACACACCACAGGGGGGCGGAGCCAGCATTGTACAGCCTGGGCACAGTCCTATTCAGAGTCAGGGGATTACCCCTCCCACTACCCTTAGCCCAGGTGTCCCATTCAGCCTAGCGCTGACTCACCCTGCCCGTCCTGGAGCCACACACACCTCCCAGCCCCTGTCACTCACAAGCCAGACATGCAATTCACATCAGGCAGGCAGACACATAGCACACAGAAATGGCAACTTCTAAAAGTGGCATTTCTAAAATAGTTATAATAAATCTGCGCACACCATTGCGCAGCATTTATTATCACTATTCCAAACATACCTAACTTGACCACGCTGCACCTCTCATATCAGGAATTACCACTGAAACACTTATCAGGGAATCCCCAATGCATTCCTATGGGAGGGCAGCCCCACAGTAGTGAGAAACCAAAATGGCTGTTTGTCACTACCAGGACATGTCACACACTTAAGGTACACGTCCTATCTTTTACCTACAATGCACCCTGCCCATAGGGCTAGATGGGGCCTACCTTAGGGGTGACTGACATGTAGTAAAAGGGGGGTCACGGACATGGCACACACTTTAGGTGCCACGTCACAGCAGCAGTAACACTGTGCGCACAGGCCCTGCAATGGCAGAGGCCTGAGATAGGTTTGAAAGGCTACTTTGGTGGGTGGCGCAATCACCGCTGCAAGCCCACCAGTAGCATTTAATTTACCGGCCCTGGTTATATGGGATACCACGTTACAAGGGACTGACAGGTAAATTAAATAGGCCAAACAGGTGTAGACCAATCTTACCACATTTATCACAGAGAGCACACGCACTTTACACTGGACAGCAGTGCTAAAGTGCCCAGAGTCCTAAAACCACCAACACCATGTCAGAAAAAAAGGCTAGGAGAAAGGCAAAAAGTTTAGGGATGACCCTGCAAGAAGGGCCAAGTCCAACACAACCCCCTTCCAGCCAAAACGCAGGGTAGACCAATCACCACCTTGATGGGCTTCCCTGCCTTGGGCGATAGAACACAGACGCGGGCCCGCAACTGCAGGGACACCCTCCAGTTCTACGCCATTCTGAACCCATGTGATTCCTTCTGTCAAAGCTCCCAGGTCCAACTAAGCTACCCCACTGGTACTCCCTAGTTGTCTTCGGCCAGGACCAGGCCCTAGGCCATCCAGATGTATCTGGTCCTTGCCACCTCACAGGGTGGGGGGCAGTAACCCCTGGCACATAGTGACCATCCTCCACTCTACCCCTCATCAGGGCGGTTCTAAACTGCCACTGATCCTCCAGCCTAGGGTCCGCACCCTCAGGCTGACCAGAAGTCATGGGCGGGGCTCTCCTTCCCCTACCTCTCCTTCTAGGGTTCCGCACTCTCCTCCTTTGAGAGTCACCCTCAGAACACCACTCTCCCACCAGTTCAGGACCTCTCTCCAGCAACTGGTCTCCCAACCTAGGGTCTAAACCCTCAGGTTGCACCGGGGTCAGAGGCGAGGACTCCCTCCCTCTGCACCCCCTTCCAGAGTTCTGCACCCTCCCAACTGGAGCGGTACCCCTGGAAGCCAAACCGGTCAGGACACTGGTTACAGATGTCCCTCCCTCCAGGTCAGGCAGATCCTGAACCTGTCCTCCCAACCCAGGGACCAATGCCTGCGGTTGAACACTTGCCTGGCACGCCAGGACTTCTGGGGATTCACACAGTATCCCCCCCGAGGGTAACACATGACTCATGTGTCGTGTGACAGTCTGCCTGGTGCAGATCTCCGGACCCCTGTCCATCTGACAGTGCGCGAAGATCCCCCAAGACAGAAGTGGTGTCACCATGGTCACTACTAGGAGACCCAGCCCTTCTGGCTGGTCCCTGACCCACTGGTTCTTCCACTGGGGAACACATCCCCCTCTCACCCCTCACTCTGGACTTCTGCACTCTCCCAACTGGAGCGGCACCGCCAGACACCAGAACCACTGGAGCTCCATTTACAGACGCTCCAGGTTCTCCTGATACTAGGAGATCTCCCTCAAATGGCCTAACAGTACAGCTTAGGCCCCCAACCTGGTGTTCCCTTAGGGAACCCTCCAGGCCCTGAGACTGGGTTTCGGGCACCTTGGGACACACAGTCCCACACTCACTCCTTCTCCACTGAGCCAGGACGTGAGCCCCTACACCCCTCCCACTACACTGGGACCTAGCTGGGCTACTCTGAACCTCTTCCCCCACACAGGTCTGGTAGATATCTGAGCCACTTCTTTTGGGATCACTCCCCAATGCCTCTTCAGACCCTCCGGCACACAGCCCGAGGTCTGCCTCCCGTGCAAGCTCCCTGGGATCAGAGAACTCACACTCCAACAGGTGTTGGCGTAACCCCGGAAAACAATTACTGAACATGTGCTCTCTGACAACCAGATTGAACAGCCCTTGAAAATCATTTGCCGTGCTCCTCATCACCCATCCTTCCAGTGCATCACAACATTCATCCATAAACTCCCCCCAAGACTGGTGAGACAGTTTCTTACTGCCCCTGAACCTCAACCTATACCCTTCAGGTGTGACACCCTCCTCCTGGGAACTAGGTACCACGCTCTGGGATCTGGGAGTGGGACTTCCTGCACTGGACTCCATATTGCTGCCACCACTGGACCCCACCCTCACTGGTGAATCCAGACAACTAAAACTACTCTCATGGGACAATCTACCCTCCAGAGCTAGTTTCTCCCTGGAGAAGGCCCTCTCTGCCTCCGCCATCCTCTCCTGAGCTAAGACCCTTTCGGTCTCTAGCTTTTGCTCCTCAAGGCCCAATGCCTTGAGACTTAACTCATGGGCCAACTCCTTGAGCCTCAGCTCCTGAGCCAACAAGGCCTTTTTCTCCTCCCAACCCAGCCGCGCTATCTCTGTGGCATACTCCTACTGGAGCTTGTCCAAAGCCATCTGATGCTCCCTTTCTTCCTTCCTATCCACCCACTCCTCTGGGGACAGGGAAAGGGATGGGGCACTGCCCCGACACTGGACCCAGCAAGGGACTCCCTATCTATGGGGTCCTCATTATCTATTGGCGTCCCTGCCCTGTCATTTTCTTCCTCTCCTTCAGGCTCTTCAGGGCCACCCTCAGACCCACCACCCTCTTGGAGTGCGGTTAGGTACTCCCTCTGACTCCACCAATCCTGTTGCCAGCGTATCAGGGCACTCCCCAGGTTTCCCCGAGTGCCCTCTCCACTTACTTCTAAGCCTCTCTCATCACAGTACCCCCTCAGCTCCTCTAGACTGTAGTTCAATATGTCTTTCATGTCAAAGGTAGATTCCATTTTGGCAAGGCCCTTAATACACAGGTGCAACACAAGAGACCTAGGCGTCTGAGCTGAAGCAAGAGTACACAATTTAAAAATGACACTTCTCAGGAGAAAAATAAAACTCAGTAAAAATAATCCCCAAACACATGATTATCTAAATGCAGAGTTTGTAGTGCAACCAGTCGTCGCTGTGGTACTGCGCAAACGCAAGTCCTATCCTCACCGCTGACAACCAATGTTAGAAATGGGATTTCTGGTTGGCTAAGGCTTGCGCCAAAGCCAGGCAGAAACCACCACTCTAGTCAGGGCAAGGGAGTTACACACCCAAGATAACCCCTGCTCACCCCCTTGGTAGCTTGGCACGAGCAGTCAGGCCTATCCCGGAGGCAATGTGTAAAGCGTTTGCGCAACACATACAGCAGCAACACACTAGGCACACCACAAAACGACTCCACACAAGGTTATATAAAAATAGCCTTTGTATTATCATAAGCACATAGAATAGTAATCACACAATGTACACTGTGCCCACTGGCACTTAGGCAGTATTTACAGGGGATTATATACAGGACTGGGCCAATCGGGCCACGGTCAGACCCATCAGAATGCAGGTAAGTAAATATAAAACACAACCAGTAACTACTGGTACAATAATGACCTCAGCATTATATCTAGCAACATAAACACACTGTCTGCATCACAGTAGGCATAAAACACATTAGGCCTCGTATTAGCATAAAACACCTTATGCAAAAACAACAGAAGCATAAACACATTATGCATAGGTACCAGGGGCATAAATCACATTAGGGCCTTGCGCCCTATCACCCCCATAAAGCTGAACCCAAGCCAACCGGCCTTCCCCTTGGGCTCAAATGCCCTTTGTCCAGAAAGTCAGGGCTCTACTGTAGGACCTTCCACTGGCCCTCTGGCTGCTAATGCAGCAAACTCACTACGCACAACGTGCTGGGGGTGTGGGGGGTGCAATTCACCCTTTCCTCTATATCAATAAAGAATGACCCCCTGGTTGCAGCTGCCTGTGCTCTCGCAGGGCAGCTGGGATTGTCACAAAGGACACTGGCACCACCGTGCCGCTTGGGAGCGCCCCTCTGGGACTCCTACAATTACTTGCCCAACCGTTGCAGCTGCCCGCAACTGCGGTGCAGCTGTGAGAAAGAACAGACTCTGGCACTATTAGTGCCTCGCGAGCTCCTAACACGGCTCCAGGCACCGACAATGTGCCTCGGGGAGCCCCACTCACCGGGCCTCCTTCTAGTGCCCTCGATCGGCACCAACGATGCACGTGTGGCAGCCCCACTCACCGGGCTGCTCTGGACGCTCCTCCGGTCTCCCCAGTCAGCCCCCATCACTCACCGGGCTCTTGTTCTTGAGTGCACCAGCACCGGGGCCGTCTACTCTCTTCCTGGCCAGCACCGGTCTCCAGACAGGTCCTCAGGCACCGCAATGGGCCTCAGCCGGACCCGCCCTCGGTTCTTCTTCGCCTACGCCGCGGGGCTCTCCCCAGCTCACGGGAGCCCCGCTTCAGGCGTGCCCAAACTTCCGGACTCCACAGGGCTCTCTCACCACTTCCAGCGCAGGGTAGGCTCCCGCCTGGATTCTTCTTTTGGCCACGCCCCCAACCAGGCAAGTAGCCTGTCTTCCGGCCCGGGTTGCGGCAGTGAATCAACGCGATGCCTTCGGGGAGGCACAAAGTGCGGGGTGGGCTCCCGCTTTAAGACGCACCTCACATGCGGGGTGGGCACCCGCTTTTCAAATATGCATGAAGCGGGGAGGGCTCCCGCTCCGAGTAGCAAAACGCGGGGTAGGCTCCTCCCGTCACCGTCTCAGCCAGGGAAACCCGCACCTCAGCTCCGGGGCTAATCTAAACCCTCTACCCTGCGCCTTCTCCACGAGGGGAGCCGGCTACACGCTCTCCTCTGCAGGGTCAGAGAATCAAGAAAGGTGAGCAGCGCTCTGCCCGTCTCTCACCTGTAAACTGAACAGGGAGCGGGCAGCGCTGGCAGATTCTCCCTTGTTGAGAAAGCGCTTCTCCTGCGCAGATCCCCAGTCTTCCAGGCCCAGCCCTGGGTACAGGCAAAGCAGGAATTATAAAGAAAAAGTCCTTGGTGCTGGGGACAACCCAGCAGGGCACAGCCAGGCAGGCCAGCACGCAGGGACCTCCAAGAGTCATCAGCTGGGTCCCACGGCGGTTCCTCCTGGCAGGGCATCCCCTCCTGTGCCAGTAAGCCCAAGCACACCACCGCTTCATGGGGTCACAGCCCTTACATTTATAGTACATTTCTCCTTGTCTGAAAGCACAGGGCTGGGGAAACCAATTCCAACAGGTTCTGGAGCACTCTGTTTACCAGGCTCCTCTTCCTTATTGTTAGGTGGGGGCTCATCATCAGACACACCACAGGGAGGCGGAGCCAGCATTGTACAGCCTGGGCACAGTCCTATTCAGAGTCAGGGGATTACCCCTCCCACTACCCTTAGCCTAGGTGTCCCATTCAGCCTAGCGCTGACTCACCCTGCCCCTCCTGGAGCCACACACACCTCCCAGCCCCTGTCACTCACAAGCCATACATGCAATTCACATCAGGCAGGCAGACACATAGCACACAGAAATGCCAACTTCTAAAAGTGGCATTTCTAAAATAGTTATAATAAATCTGCGCACACCATTGCGCAGCATTTATTATCACTATTCGAAATATACCAAACTTGACCACGCTGCGCCTCTCATATCAGGAATTACCACTGAAACACTTATCAGGGAATCCCCAATGCATTCCTATGGGAGGGCAGCCCCACAGTAGTGAGAAACCAAAATGGCTGTTTGTCACTACCAGGACATGTCACACACTTAAGGTACACGTCCTATCTTTTACCTACAATGCACCCTGCCCATAGGGCTAGATAGGGCCTACCTTAGGGGTGACTGACATGTAGTAAAAGGGGGGTCACAGACATGGCACTCACTTAAGGTGCCACGTCACAGCGGCAGTAACACTGCGCGCACAGGCCCTGCAATGGCAGAGGCCTGAGATAGGTTTGAAAGGCTACTTTGGTGGGTGGCGCAATCACCGCTGCAAGCCCACCAGTAGCATTTAATTTACCGGCCCTGGGTATATGGGATACCACGTTACAAGGGACTGACAGGTAAATTAAATAGGCCAAACAGGTGTAGACCAATCTTACCACATTTATCACAGAGAGCACACGCACTTTACACTGGACAGCAGTGCTAAAGTGCCCAGAGTCCTAAAACCACCAACACCATGTCAGAAAAAAAGGCTAGGAGAAAGGCAAAAGGTTTAGGGATGACCCTGCAAGAAGGGCCAAGTCCAACAATGGGTTTGTGAATGGTTGTATGGGAGTTGCAGTGGGTGTATAAAAGATTCTATAGGGGTGTGAGTGGGTGCATCAGAGATGCTATGGATGATGTTATCACTGATGTCATCAGTGATATCATTTGAGATGTCATCAGTGATGCCACTGACCACATAATGAGTGATGTAATATGTGAGGTCATAAGCAGTGCATTGCGGGGGTGCAAGTTATAGTTTATTCAGGTAACTGTAACAGCTGAATTTCTCTGGTTTTGTATGAGTAAAATCTGACCCTAACTATAATGTCCCTGTAACCTTTAGCTTTTTTAGTGAATTTCTAAGGCTTTTTAAATTCTATTTGCTAACTATAACGTCCTTGTAACCTTTGTTTTTTTTTGTGGATTTCTAAGGTTTTTTTAAATGCTAAATCCTTACTATAACATCCTTGTAACCTTTGTTTTTTTTTGTGAATTTCTAAGGTTTTTTTAACTAGCAGTCACGTTTGCAGAGTGGTGGAGAAAGGGGACTGGGCCTCCGACCAGCTCTCAGGAATTCCGCTGTGTAGGACTTACAGGATGTACCAGAAGGACTTCTTGGCCCACAAGGCCCCTTTGGAGCCAAGGGAACTTTATCCCCAACTAGTAGTGTGCCAGGAGGCACGTTTGCCGAGTAGTGGAGAAAGGGGGTGTGGCCTCTGACAAATTCTCAGCAATTCTGCTGTGTGGGACTTACTGGAGGTAACAGGAGGGGTAGCTGGCCCCCAAGGACGTCCTTGGGGGCCAACTGCTCCTCCTATTACCTCCAGTAAGTCCCATACAGCAGGACTGCTGAGATCTGATAGCAGGCCATGCCCCCTTTCTCCACCACTCTGCAATGCACCTCCTGACGCACTACTAGTAGGGGATGAAGTCCCCTTGGATATTGAGGGTCCTTGGGGTCCAACTATCCCTTCTGTTACCTCCAGCAAGTCCCACACAGCAGGAGTGCTGAGAAGTTGTCAGAGCCCACAGCCCCTTTCTCCACCACTCTGCGAATGTGCCTTCCAGCACACTACTAGTTGCCCGGGGATGCAGGCGGACCAGTGGGTCCGACCGCATTAATAATGTAAAGTGCCCTGGAGATGTGGCAGTCCACGGGGCTTTGTTGAGCCTTAGGAGGGGGCCCCATGCACCCCCCTCCTCTTTTAATCATATGCCCCTGGGACTTGGCCCACCCGGGGATTATTTGAAAGCAAGCACAGGAGCCCATGCTTGCTCGCTTGCTTTTTAAAAAATATGTTTGCAGCGAATTTGCGAATATCGCAAATTTACGGCACATTTTTTATTTTTTTTATATGCTTTCATGCCGTGGCGGGGGACCCCAAGACCATGGCTTGGGGGTCAGGTTACTCCTACCCTGCCCCCTTTTCTGTATTTTCACTTTTTTGAAGACTCGGTGAAGCAAAGTCCCAAGATAGCTGCCAATACTTCCTGTTTGAAGTGTTCACAGCCAATCAGAGCAGTGCATTTCCCTGCACGAGCTCATCTTTGTTCATGAAGACTTCGTGACCAGAAATATCACTATAAAGTTAAACTTAAATTTCTCAGAAACTACTGAACGGATTTACATCAAATAAGCAAAAGGCACTTCCTTGAACCAACATCTACCTCCCTGCCAAATTTGGTGTAAGTCTGTTCAGCGGTTCGGACTGGAGCTGTGGCTAAAGGTTCCTATGGGAATTAACATTACAAACGCAACCTTATTTCGTGCCCCAAATTCTCGGTCCCTACTGCACGGATCACCCCGAAACTTTCCATGACAACCAGAACCTACCTTGACACTTTTTGGGGAAAATTTCATGAGATTGGTCAAATGACGCCTTTCCTATGGAATCTAGGTCCTAACTATAACTATCGACTGGCAACTGCCAGTCGGTAGTTATAGTCAGGACCTGATTTCTATTAAAAAGCTGTTATTGATTTGCCAATAACTTTGGCATCGTTTGACTTAAGCTCCCGGGTGGGCCAGGTCCTGGGGCAATAAATAATAATGATGATGGGCCCCTGTGCGGGCCCCCCGCATTCCCAGCGACCACCACCTCCCCAGGCCCATATGTAAATTAAAATGTCCTGGGGCTATTTTCTATTATGTGGGGGGCCTCGCGGAGCCCCCCGCCCGGAGACCACGACCTCCTCAGGGCTAATTTACATTATGTGGGGGCCCTCGGAGACAGACACCTCCCTGGGGCACATACTTTAATAATAAACAGCAGGGGAGGCCCTACAGCCTCCCCCGCAGGCCTGGGGACCACAATATTGCATGGGGGAGCTCCAGCCCCCCCTATGCAGCACCGGGGACTACCACCCCTGGGTACACATTCACTAATGAAGGGGGTCCGTTGCGGACCCCCAGCCCTAGGGACCACCACCACACCGGGGCTACATACAAGATGAGAGAGGGGCTGCGCGGCCCCCCTCTTGGAGTCCTGAATGGCCCTGGGGAACACCAACCCCCAAAGCCGGCTCCAGCAATGTCCCAGAGTGCCCACCCCAGGAAATTTCAGTTTGTTATGGTTTGGCGGGAGCGGTATAGCAAACTCTGCTCTGCTTCATGAAAGTGAGAGTATTAAAAATGCTCTCACTTCAACGAAGCAGAGCAGAATTGCTTTTGGACAGAGGGAGCTGCATGTCTGCAGCTTCCTCTGTCCAAAAGCAATGCCGGCTCCTGCAAGAGGTGGGGAATCCGCAGGGATCAAGGGGGCCTTCAGGCTTCCCCCGTGGTCCCCAACAAGGTGGTCATGCCCCTGGGGATGGGGTCCCTGGGGCAATATAAGCCCGGGGAGGAGGGCCACGCAGTCCCCCTCCCATGCAAAAATAAATAAATATGTAGGCCTGGCCCCGGGGGATGGTGTCCCCGTGCCGAAATCAGCCTCGGGAGGGGGGACATGTGGCCCCCTTCCTAATTATTGAAAAGATTTTTCTTTAAACTCTGCAGGTCCCGGGGAGCTGGGGTCCCCGGGGCCGAAAATGGCCCATGTCCCTTTAAAATTGAAAAAGAATAAAAATAAAGGCCGTACCCCGGGAGATGGGGTCCCTGGTGCTGAAATCAGCCCAGGAGGGGGGCCCCCCTCCCATTTTTAAAAACATTTTTTTTAAAAAGGGTCAGGCCCCGGAGGACGGGGTCCTCAGGGCCCAAAATGGTCCAGGGAAGGGGAGCCACACGGCCCCCCTTCCTAAAAAATATCTTTAAAAAAAGCAGCAACTCGTGGGAAGCCACGCCCCCTTTCTCCATTACCCTGCAAATGTGCCTCCTGGTAGCTCCTGATTGGGAGATGAAGTCCCCTTGGCTGCTGAGGGTCATTGGGGGCAAAGAAGAGCTCCTGTTACCTCCAGTAAGCCCCACACTGTGGGATTGCTGAGAGGTGGTCAGAGGCCATGCCTCTTTCGCCACCACGTTGCAAACGCGCCTCTCCACCCTCTGCTGGTGGGGAGATGAGGTCCCCTTGCCTCCTGAGGGCCTCAGGACTAAAGTGGACTTCTTCCCCCAAGCAGCAGTGCACACGGAGGCGCGTTTGCAGAGTGGTGGAGAACGGGGGCGTGGCCTCTGACCACCTCTCAGCAGTCCAGCTGTGTGGGCCTTACTGGAGGTAACAGGAGGGGTAGTTGACCTCCAAGGATCGTCAAAAGCCAAGGGGACTTCATCCCCCTACTAATAGTGCACCTGGAGGCAAGACTGCAGAGTGGTAGAGAAAGGGGGCATGGCCTGCTATCATATCTCAGCTATCCTGTTGTATGGGACTTACTGGAGGTAATAGAAGGGGTAGTTGGCCCCCAAGGATGTCCTTGGGGGCCAGCTACCCCTCCTGTTACCGCCAGTAAGTCCCACACAGCAGGATTGCTGAGAAGTTGTCAGAGGCACTCCCCCTTTCTCCACCATGCTGCCGACATGCCTCCTGGGGCACTACTAGTTGAGGGACAGAGTCCCCTTGGCTCCAGAGGGACCTTAGGAGCCAAGAAGCCCTCCTGGTACCTCCTGTAAGTCCTATACAGTGGAATTCCTGAAACCTGGTCGGAGGCCCCACCCCCGTTTTCCTCTACTCTGCAAATGTGACTACTACTTTAAATTAACCCTGGGCGGTGAACTCCGCTCACGGAGTTTGCGGAGTTTTCTTCACTCCGCGTTACGCGGAGATCGCGGAGTTCTGAAAAACTCTGCTTCGCGTTGCGGAGCGGAGTTTTTTTCCTCGCTCGCATTCGTCAACGTCAAGTTGGCGACCGCGAGCGAGGAAATTCAACCTCCCGGCAAGATTTTTCCTCGTTCTCGATCGTTAACATCAAGTTGGCGAGCGCGAGCATGGAAATTAACATCCCGGCGTGATTTTTCCTCGTTCGCGATCGTCAACATCAAGTTGGCGAGCGTGAGCGTGGAAAATCAACATCCCAGCGAGATTTCTCAACGCGGGGGGGGGTCAGGTTTCTCATTGCGAGTGGTCGCGTATGCTCGTGACCGCTCGCGTTGAGAAATTGCCTGTTCGCGGTGAGAAAGCTGCCGCTCGAGTAAAAATCTACTCGAGCGGCAGAAAAGGAAAGCTTGCGCTGTGCATGGTGCCATTCGCAATGATTGCACAGTGCGGACAAGCATCCGGCACTATGCAATCACCGCGAACAGCATTTTTCTATTATACTCCGCCGCTCGCGGAGCTCTGCGTAGTGCAACAGAGTTTTTTTTGCACTTTGCGGTATTCCGCGTAGTGCAACTCCGTGAACTCCGCCCAGGGTTACTTTAAATACCATAGAAATTCACTGAAAAAAACAAAGGTTATAGGGATGTTATAGTTAGGAATTAGCTTTAAAAACCTTAGACATCTCAAATGACATCACTGATAACATCATCCACAGGATCTCTCACACACCCATTCATACCCCAATATAAACTTTCATTCACCCACTCCAATTTCCATACTACCATTCTCAAAACCATTGACACAACCATACCAGTACACACACACCCACTCACTGATTCATAGGTCTACACACACATCCACTCAGTCACCCATACAGCTACTCATACACCAACTCACTAATACAGCCCCTGATATATCCACTCATTCAGCCACTCACAGTCTGTTGGTCAACCATAAAGCTACTCACACACCTACTCCCTCACCCATAGAGTCAATCCCACAGCCACTGACTCACCTATACAGTTATACACACACCAACTCACTTATTCATACAGATACTAACACATACTATCTCACCTATACAGTCGCTGACACAAGCACACACTCACCCATACAGCCACTCTCACAATCACTCACTCACACATACAGTCACTTATATACTCCAACACTCACCAATACTGCCTTTCACATACGCAGTTAGTCACCCATATACCACTGACACATCCATTCACTCACTGGCACAGCCATACCCACACTCACCCATACAGCCCCTCACAGATGCACTCATGAACCCATACAGCCACTGACTCACCCACTCACACATTCTTGTAGGCAGCAAAACATCCCCTCACTCACCCACATAGACACTCATAAACCCATACAGGTACTCAGACAACCAATCAATAACCCATACAGCCACTCATGTACCTACTCACCAGTCCATACAGCTACTTACATACCAACTGACTGACTGATACAGACATTCACACAACCTAGTCACTCACCCATACATTCACTGAGACACGTATAATCACTTTCTTATACGTAAAGTCACACACCCACTAAATCATCCATACAGGCACTCATACACCCACTGATTCATCAATACACCTTGGTATATATATATATTTAACACTCATAAACATCTTAGAAACACTCACAGTCACCGGATGATGTCATCAGTGATGTCATTAGTGATGTCATTTGAGATGTCATCAGTGACGTCATCAGTGACGTCACTGACCATGTCATGAGTGATGTAATATGTGAGGTCATAAGCAGTGCATTGTCGGGGTGCAAGTTATAGTTAGCTGAGCTAACTATAACTGCTGAATTTCTCCGTTTTGTACGAGTGAAATCTGAGCCTAACTATAACGTCTCTGTAACCTTTGTTTGTTTCAGTGAATTTCTAAGGTTTTTTGTATTCAATTTCCTAACTATAATGTCCCTGTAACCTTTGTTTTTTTCAGTGAATATATATATGTATAGATATATCACCCAGCGGTGTATGCAGTTTTAGCAATGAAGTGGTTTAGCAGAAGATCCATTGTTGCTTACAGATTACAAGATTACAATAGGAGTAGCATAGCAAGGATGCTACAGACTCTGGTGCAAACAAGGAAAATGCCCCCATACACATAGATGTAGCAATTATCAGGGTTCACTGGGCCCACAGAGCTTTGTGGGGTGCTACTGCACATGCTAAACCCAGGTAGCTAAACCTCTGTCCAATAGAACCTGTTAAGTTGCTGGCAATTATGTTCAAAAGCAGTATTGAATAAAGAAAAATAACAGGTAGTCGAAGTCTGAGGCCGTCGGTTTCTCTTTCAACAAAAATGTAGTAGGAAATGATCAGCTTTCATTCACAAACAGGTAAGAGTTGGGATTTGTGCAGGAGCAGACTGAGAACTTAGGGGCATATTTATGAGCCCCTTGTGCCGCAGGAGCATCACATTTTGTGATGCTCCGTGGTGCAAACCTGGAAATTATATCTATGAGGCCACGTAAAGCCACTTTGCATGGATTTCAATGGCCCCATGGATATGGATTAAGGCAAAGGCAGCACAAACTGCTGCATTGTCCTACTCTGTGCTTGGGATCCATTCCTTGGGCATTGCTGTGGGTATTCCCACGCAACCCCCATGGATTTTGATGCTTCCCCAGATTTACAAAACCATGTAAATCTCGGAATGCCCCAAAATCTTAAGCCTCTTGAGGTGAGGCGTAATAAGGAGAATTAACTTTATTTCTCCTCATTTATTCCTCTTTCAATGTGTGCTGCATTCTGCAGCACACATAGAAAGAGGAAAAAGCCTCCCAGAATTATTTGTGTGCAGGAAGGTGCCCCTTCCTGCACAAAACAATCCTGCCAACAACACAGGCACCCTTGCATCATGGTGCAAGTGTGCCTGCATTGACACTAGGCTGCCAAAACGGTGCCAGAGAAGGGGGAAAGGACAGGAAGGCACTATATTGGATAAATACTGTGCATTCCTTCACTTTCACTTTGACATAGATGACTTGCTGTGCTGCGCTACCTCAAACCGCATAAATGAGGGCCTTAAACTCAAGGTAACAGAGCGGATGGCCAAACATTGGCTTTGCATATTGTGAACATCTACCTGTGAGAGGTCAGTGTCTGTTTACAAAGTAAATGGGAGAAGAGCTGTGGCAAAGATGGTGTCCTGCACAACACAGGTTTTTGTCATAAGAAAAGTGAATAAACGATGGGAACAACTGCAGTGTAGCATCCCTTAACAAGCAGGAGGTCAGCCCATACCTTTAATTACAGCCCATACTAAGCGTAATCCCAAGGTAGGCAGTGGGTCTTTAGTAAAACCTCACTCGCCCCCCACCTTTCTAGGGAGGCATGAAAGCCTCTGCTTATATAGAATGCAATTTCTGACTACAACAGAGGCCATGTGTTGCAACCTCAATCACTTATAAAGGCTGAGGGGTCCCCTCTTGATAAAGTGAAGCTGTGTTTTGAGCAAATGCCGGTTTACATTCCACAAGTCGGCATGTACCTGCCTGCTACTACTGAAGCTCTTTGCACAATATCATGTGGTGCACTGTCATGTGCCAGGTGTATTCATTATGTGTGCATTAAGACACTACAAGCACAGGTAAATCTAACATAATGTGACCCATGAAGACTGGCTGCTTTAATTGGGTTGGTAAACAAACCCTACATAGGCAAAAGCAGTTTTGACTTATTTTTATTTATTTATGTCATTTGTAGAGCACATGAATCACCCCGGTTGGGGTATCTCCGCGCTGAGAACGTGTGAGTTAGTGACATAGTAGCTAGAAAAGTGATGATTTAAGTTTTTTTCTAAAGGTCAGGTAGTTAGTGCATTGGCGGATGTCCAAAGGTAGTTGGTTCCAGATTTGAGGGGCTAGGTAGGAGAACGCTTTGCCTCCTAATCTGGTTTGTTTTATACGCGGAACGGTGAGAAGACCCTTATCTTTTGATCGAAGGGTACGCGAGGGTATATATCTAACCAATTTGTCCGCTAGATATCTCAGTCCCATTTTATTAAGGCCTTTGAACACCAAACAGCAAATTTTGAATTCAATTCTTTTGCGTATGGGCAACCAGTGTAGTTTATGGAGCAGGGGGAGTGAGGGTGTTCGGTGGGGTGCACTGGTTACTAGGCGAGCCGCCGTGTTCTGGACCACTTGTAGACTGCACAGGCAGGTTGCCTTGGCAGAGATCAGCAGGGCGTTGCTGTAATCTAGTTGACTAAGAACCAGAGCATGTACCAGAGTTTTACGTGTGGAAGAGGGGAGGAAGTGAAAGACTTTGCGGAGCAGGCTGTGTGCATGGAAGCATGCCCGTTTGGTTGCGACTATATGCTCATCCAGGTTGAGTTTGCTATCTATTAGAACACCCAGGTTCTTAACCACTAACTTAGGGGATGGTGCAGGACCCAGTTCCTCTGGCCACCAGCTAGGTGACCAGCTGGTCACTGCATCTTTAAACAGCATTATTTCTGTTTTATCTGCGTTTAATTGCAGGAAGTTGTTGCTCATCCATGTTGTTATAGTTTTCATGCCCTCTGCGAAGATGCTCTTGATATTAGGGGTGTTTTTGTCAAAGGAAAGGAGGAGTTGCGTGTCGTCCGCGTAGGAAATGGGAGTGAACCCGATGTTTCTTAGGAGTGCCGCAAGTGGAGCGACATATACGTTAAACAGTGAAGGGCTGAGGCAGGAGCCCTGTGGTACGCCCTTGGATACCATGGTGGTCCGAGATTTAAAGGGACCAAGGTTAACTGTTTGGGTTCTCCCCTTTAAAAAGTCTGTCTAAAAGTAACTAAAAGTAGTTGTACTGACAGCGGATTTATATGGTACCTACAGTAAAAGAAAACAATGTTTAATTGTCAGTACATGTTAGTGAATATGTATGTGAGTAATTTGGGTGGAAAATAAGTTAATAAAGCACTGGAACTTGGTGTAGGAGGGCAGAAAACCTGACCGAAAAGGCAAGATTATGGGGACCCTTTCATGATAGCACTGGTGCACCAGCCTTCTTCCAGCAATAATCATCAGAGCAGGAAAGAGGTGAGTCCTCAGAGGGCAGAAGCAATTGTGACTACCCATTCAACATGCCAAGCAAAATAGAGGAGCAGCAGTGCCAAACCCAAGCACCACCCAAAAGCAAACTCTTGCAACTCAATGACTCAGGAGTGCTGAACCATAGCCAGTGCCTGATTCTCATCCACTTAAGAGATGATTTGCTCAAATCCTTGTGTCAGCAGTGTTGTCAGAAATGGTGATTAATAGGGTGGAAAGCACTCAAAGAAAACTGACTAGAAAGCATGACAAAACGTTCTATGACATTTCATCTACTGGTTTCTGAGATGTTTGAAATCCTGCATGCAACATAGCACTGGCACCAGTAGGTGAAATACTTTAAAACATTAATCCATCAAGCTGTCTTCCATAAAATACAACAGGAAACATGTCTATCATTGCAAGGGAGCACCAATTGCATTATAAAAATAAACAAGTGAAAACTTCCATATTAGATATGTCCTGTTACAAGAAAAATGTTACCTAGGAATGAATTTTGTAAACACTGCAAAATACAAAGGGGCTTATTTACAAGCCCCTTGCTCCACTTTTGCGTCACTTTTCCCATGTTAAAAATGACGCAAAAGTGGCGCAAGGGGCTTGTAAATCCCCCCCAGAGTTGCTAAGTTTTTTGTCACTGAAATCAGTAATCCCTGATAACCACTGAAAAAAGGACACTGTGGAAATATCATAGGCTGTCGAAAGACTTGGGAGAATGGAAGCTTTTTTTGCATTCAAGAGGGTGATTTAGAGTTGTTCCCTGATATTTGTCACAGTTAGTTTTTAGCCCCCATTGTGGTCTGAATCCCAAATGGTGATACTTCTGGATATAGTTCTGTTCTGCTTACTCTGCCATATCCAACCCCGGTACCCCCAGTAACACTGTGAAAAATATATTACCAGACAGCATACAAAGGAGTGAACTTTCTTTTACATTTTATCAACATTATTAGGATGTAGTAACTGAGCAGTGGAGCTACAAGTAAGGTGTGAAACATAGGGGCGTGAGTAAGGGCTGCAGATCAGTTGTACACTGTCACTTGAAACATTTGTGCAAAAATGAGTCCACTTAGCAGCATCATTTTTCCTCCTTGATCATATACAGTAGTGAGCATTTGAGTCAACTTCCAAGGCAAATATAACCAGCACATTTGGCAGCAGCTTATCCCTCAATGTGAGGGGTGCAAGTGACCTACTGAAACACTTCCATTGCTGGATAGGTAAGTACAGTTTTTGTGGTTCTAATGCACAAGATTCTTAGTGACGGGTTAGCCACTGAATTATGTTGACCCATTTTTAAGGAGTAGAAAACATGCCTTGTTGGCTTTTAATTTTGTGATTCTGTGCATGACAAAGGGAATACAGCTTTAACATTTTTGTTGGCACTATAGTGCTTAAAAAGATGTAATTTCATCACTTTAGTTTAAAACTACTTATCATGTCCACACTGTCATACCTCAGAACAGTAGGATTTGCATAAGTGGCCCACTACCATACATAGACCCGATAAAGTGCAGTAGATTACAAATAAAGGGCCTGATTATGAACTTGACGAACAGGGTTACTCTGTCACAAACGTGATGGATATACCCTCTGCCAAATTACAATTCAAATATATCCTATGGAACTTGCAATACAGTGGGTGGGATATCCGTCATGTTTATGACGGAGTATCCCATCCGCCAAGATTGTAATCAGGCCCATTGTCTCATTTTATTAAAAAATTCTTCGAGCTCAGACAGTGCATTAGCTGACTTAATGATGAAACAAAAGTACAAATGGTGTTCATTTTATTTTTAGAGGTTTTAAAACAAAGTACAATAAAAACATGTGCTTGGTTCTACACTGAGCCAGCGAAGACATCAAGATATCACTCCTGAATGTTGTCTGTACCTTCCATACTCTCATGATGGGCTAAGTGTTAATGAGTCTACTCACCTTGTACATTCAGGTAGAACGTAAATCCCCATGGTTGGGCCTGACCCTCTCTGCATGCCGAAACATTTTGCTTTCACCCCCTGTTTTGCTGAATTCATTTTTGGTGGCTTTTATGACTCTGTGCACTTTACTACTGCTAACTGGTGCTAAAGTGCTGATGCACTCTCTCTAAACATGGTCACATTAACCTACACCTGATTGACACATTTAATTTACTTGTAGGTTCCTAGTATATGGTATTACATGTACCCAGAGCCTGTAAATTAAATGCTACTAGAGGGTCCCCACTCAAAGAGAACCAGAGCCAGTTGACTTTACTGATGCGACTATGACATCGTAGAATGGGTTAGGAAGGACCTGCTCTGAGGACACTCACTGACATCTGACAGTAATCATGCTGGCTCCTGTGTCCCTCAGATCCTCCACTTGTTGCCCATTGATGGTGATTCACTGCCCATTCTTGGAAGTATTTGCAGGCATATGGACTTTTGGCACCATCTCCTTATCCCCCATTGACACCAGGGTAACTTCTGTATGCTCCCCAAAGAAAACTGTGGCCCCCTCCTGCCCAAGTGCTACACACGCCAGCCCAGGTGTCTGCCCACCGGTGGGGGGCTGTGCTGTCTTGGGACATTTGGTGTCTCCTTTGGCGTGCTCAAACTTGTAGCACTCAGTACATTGGGGAACAAACATCTTTGTCTATCAAGGAACCCTTCCTTCTTTGGCTCAGATTGAAACTAGTTACCACTGCTCCCTTGGGAATAATTTTGGGGGCCTTTTGAGAACTCCTTACATTTCAGTTTTTCTGCCCCCTATTTCGTCCTGTGGGACCCCTGACCACCCTTTTGGGAGTCATGTCCGGATACCTTTTTATACACTCTGGTGCTGACCCAGAGGTTTAACCCCTCTGCAGCAAGATTTCTGAAGTCAATAAACTTGCTGTCCACTAGGTGCAGGCACATCTCTGTAAAACAGATATTGAGCATGTGCTCCCCGAGAATCAAGTTGTACAGCCCATTGTAATCATTGACCTTGCTGCTCCTCACCCAGCCATTCAGTGCCTTGTTAGAGTAATTGTTGGAAATGGCCCTTTTCGCAAGGTTATACCCAAACATTTTGCTTCTTCCTCCTATTTTTTCCTGACCTGTGTTTGTTGGCTATAGGACTCTGGGCACTTTACCACTGCTGATCAGTGCTAAAGTGCATATGCTCTCTGTGTAAATTGTTATTGTGATTGGTTATCCATGATTGGCATATTTGATTTACCAGTAGGTCCCTAGTAAAGTGCACGGAGTGTGCCAGGGCTTGTAAATTAAATGCTACTAGCGGGCTTGCAGCACTGATTGTGCCACCCACATGAGTAGCCCTGAAAAGATGTCCCAGACATGCCACCGCGGTGCCTGCACGCAGTTTGGTAACTGCCATGTCGACTTGGCAAGTGCACTCACTTGCCAGGCCCTAACCTTCCCTTTTCTTACATATAGGGCACCCCTATGGTAGGCCCAAGGTACCCCCCCTGGGCAGGGTACAGTGTATGTGAAAGGTAAGACATGTACTGGTGTGTGTAACATGTCCTGATAGTGAAATACTGCCAATTTTGTTTTTCACTATTGAAAGGCTATCTTGCCCCATAGGACAGAATTGGGAGTGACAGGGGATGGGGAGGTGCAGTGGCTCCAGGTGTCTGGATGAGTCAGCACTAGGCTGAATAGGCCTGATCTGCATTTGGAGTGGTGGCAGGAGTAGCACCTGTACCTGAATAGGGCTGTGCCTGCCTTCCACAATGCTGGCTCCGCCCCCCTGTGGTGTGTCTGGAGCCAAGGCTCACATTGACAATGGATGTTGTTGTGCACTTGCAGAGTGCCCCCCAGAACTAGTTTGAACTGGGCTCAGAGCCCCTTGCACAAAGAGAACAAAGACATTTTGGGGTATACATATCAGACCCAAAACCCCAAACTTTTAGATCATTCCTGGAATTCAAGAGGAACCTTTGCCAAGGAGAAGAGCTGGAGAAACTGAGGAGAAGTACTGCCTTTGCTGTGTGTCTGGGGTTGGCCTGCAGTTGCTGTTTCTGCCAAGGAAAGGAGGAGGATTTTGCTGTGTGCTGTTTCCCCTGCTTGAAGGAGACCTTCAAGGGCCTGAAGTGTGCTGGCCTCCTGTTCTGAAGTCTCAGGGACACAAAGACTTCACCTGAGCTCCCCTGAATTCTGCTGCTGTGAGTTCTAGCCTGCCAAGAGGTGCCTGTGCCAGTTTTGGAGGTTGTTGCTGCTGTTTGGGAGCTGAAAGAAAGAAGAAACTCAAAAAACTACAGAAATTGACGCACCGCTCTTCTTGCGGCTGTTTTCCCGATGCATCGCCACCACGCGAGAAGAATTTCCATGCATCGCCTCGTAGCTGCAGAAACCGCCGCAGCGCCTCTCACCGCTGCAAGAATCAGCGCCTCGAGGAATTGCGGTTGAAGAGGAGCGACGCAGCGCCGCTCGACGCCGTCGCATCGATCTCCGACGCATCCCGGATTTCCACGCATTGTACCTGTGCGGCAAGTTCTTCCGATGCATCACCCGCGGACCGGAACCGTCACAAAGAATCGAAGCATCACTCCCCATACAGACCGGATTTGAAGCAACTCTTTCTCTGTGTGCAGCGGGACTGTCGCATCGCCTCCCCAAGGTCTCAGGAGTGTTGCATCTCTTTATTTTCCGCCGCTGCGGCTATTTGGCTTGAGAACTTTGACGCATCTACAGGTACTTTGGTGAAAAGTCACCCATCCAGTTTTCTATGGTACAAGCTCTTGAAACCTTTTTAAAGTCATATTTTTAACTGTGTATGTTGTGTTTTTGTCGCTTTAGTCTTGTTTAGTTTAGATAAAGATATTTTATTTTTCTAAACTGGTGTGGTGTCCATTTGTGGTGTTTTCACTGTGTTACTGTGAGTGTTGGTACAAATACTTTACACATTGCCTTTGGGATAAGCCTGTCTGCTCTTGCCAAGATTCTAAGGGGGTGAGCAGGGGTTATCTAAAATGTGTTTCCCCCTTACCCTGACTAGAAGCAAGGGTCCCTATTTGGACAAAGGTACCTACCTCTGCCAACAAGAGACCCCCATTTCTAACAGTAATCCAAGAAATCTACCTGATTTGGGAACTTGTGGCTGTCTCTGAACCTCTGGTGTGGCACCACTTGCCAGGGTAGACTCACAGATGCCAGAGTCCAGGTGCAGTATCAAGGTTGACCTGTTGTATCCACGAGGCTTCAGATCAGGAGGCCAGCTACTAGCCCTTGGAGTCACTCTGGGTTCAAGAGATGCAGGTCCAGTCCTTCTCATCTAGGCAGGAGGACAGCAGGCAGCAGGTCAGCACAGCAGGTAGCAGTCCTTTAGAGCAGCATAGCAGTCCTTTTTCCTGGCATGGTATCCACAGGTCCAGAAGTGTACTGAAGCGATGGTGTCTGACGTCCAGTTTATATATCCAGTTGTGTCTTTGAAGTTGGGAGAAGCTTCTAGAGGCATGCCTTCCTGACCTTGGCTCCAGACTAACTACAGGGGGGGCATGCAGACCTTTTTGTGGATACAGGACAAAGCCTATTCACGTGTAAGTGGGGCTAGGTCCAGCTCCTCCCTCCCATAATGCCAGTGATGGCCCATCCAGTCACACCTAAGCTCCCCATTGTGTGTGGCTGTCTAAGAGGAATACACAAAGCCTAACTATCAACTACACCCAGTAATGTGACCCAGAGACAGTCTACAGGCACCAAATGGTAAGACAGGAAAATGCCAACTTTCTAAAAGTGAAAAAGAAAACTAGGGCCTGTGCCGTAGACACAAGATGCACTACTGTTATTCAATTGGAGAGTGTGTACCATTTACATTCAGGTAATGAACAAGCTTGAACACTGTATGCTCCAAATTGACACTAAAAGCAACATTCCAAAGTACAAAAGTCCATCATTGAATCATCATTGAAACGCTGAATGTGGCTCATTCATATTTTATTTTGGAAATGCAGGCATATCACAGGGAAGTCTGTTCCACATGAGTTAGATGGTATTCAAGCAGTTCCCACGTTGATAAAACAAGTCCAATGCATTTTGGGCATATACAATAGTCCTTCATCAGGGGAATCTCCAAACAGCGCGGTGTGGGGGCGAGCCACCCACTGAACAATCGCCCTGTACACAGGAGTGTATTGATCGAGACTCTGATCAGTGAGAGAGCACGGTCAGCCTCAAACGGCGCCTGCTCCAAAAACTGGTGCTCAGGCCTGAAGTGAGGAGAGGTAGAAGCCTCTCCGTCTGGAAAACAAAGTGAAAACGCGGTGAGCAAAAAAATAAAATATGAATGAGCCACATTCAGCGCTTCAGTGATGATTCAATGATGGACTTTTGTACATTGGAATGTTGCTTTTAGTGTCAATTTGGAACATACAGTATTTAAGCTTGTTCATTACCTTAATGTAAATGGTACACACTCTCCGAGTGAATAACAGTAGTGCACCTTGTGTCTAGGGCACAGGCCCTAGTTTTCTTTTTCTCTTTGAACCGGGTGGCTGGGCGGAGCCTCCTCAGAGGGTGCACACTTTGGAAATGTAATTTGTTTCTTCTGTATACATTGTATTACTCTTTTGTTCACTTGAGCGCAACACAGCTGTGTTTTTGCTTTTCAACTTTCTAAAAGTGGCATTTTCATAATTCTAATTTGAAATCGGACTAATCAGACTACACCATAAGTTAGGATTGTCATTACAATTCCAGAGACACCAAACATGAACTCTTCACCTGTCCCATTTGAAAATTACACTTATAAAATGTAATAAGGTAACTCCAATGTTATCCTATGAGAGATGTAGGCCTTGTAGTAGCAAAAAATGAATTTAAGAATGTTTCGCTACCAGAACATGTTAAACTTAAAAGTACAAGTCTGATTGACTGCTCTGTAGGAGCTGGAGCCATGCCCACACCCTCGACTGCAGCGAGTGTGAGTGAAAGGCGCAGAGGAGCGGAGTGCAGAGGGCAAAAGCCGAAGGCCGTCCGGTTCAAGTAGGGAAACCTTGCTAGGTTCCAAGGTCATGGAAGCCGCTACACCCTGGGGAGCCGGACCAAAGTAGGATTCTACCCGCTGGAGCAGATGATGAAGTGGAGAGCGAGTGCAGTGCACGGCAAGCTGTAGTCTGCTATGTTAGAAACTGCAGTGTATGCACCTGTGGAAGTGACTCAGGTTAGTTCTGGTGTAGCTTGTGGACTTGAGAGCACCGCTGACTCCCATCTCCTCTGCAGCAATCCCCGCTCTGACCTCCCTGGCACTACACGGTTCTTGCGGCATTCTCACTTCTGCTATCTTGCTCTTCGCCTTGGTCAATGTCAACGACGGGCCAATAACCCATTTCACCTCACAGAAGGTGCAGTGGGAGCAGCAGCATCTAATCAAGCTCCGGGTAACCACGAGGTAGCTCATTGGTTAAAGCTCCCCACTGCAAGAATCATTGTTCACCTCGCAGAAACCACAGGTCTTAATCGGATTAGTGTTGGATACCTCTTCGAGCTATATTTGCTCACACTGAAGGTACACTGCAAAGGTCGCTGAAGCAATTAGATATATCTTATCCACCCCGCTAACTAATAGGAACCATCCCTAAGCAATACATTCGATGGACCGCTTTTCAGGGCCCAAGCAATGCTACTAGTTGGAACTGGACTGTAATCCTGAATTGGGAGTGGGGGGGCTGTTTTCCCCCTAAAAACTTGTGACCTGGTGTGGAAAAGAGCAGTGCCTGAAGATATGAGGACATTTTGAGTACCAGAACATGTAGAACTTTGCCTCCAAGTTCTGAAATCTCAACACTTTCTTTCAACCCAGGATATTTGCTCTTGCAAGTGAGTAGAGCAAATTCTACTGCACTGGGACCAGGAAATACAGCAAGGAGGTCGCAAGGCCGCAAGGACTCATATAAGTTTAAAAAAAAAAATCTTTAAGTAACACCTGAAGGCCCAAATTGTTGGCAAAAAGGATGCCTTCCTTGAAGAAAAAAAACGCAAAGAATGAAGGAAAAAAGAGAGAGGTGAAATTGAGTAAAGGAGAACCTGTGCTTTCCCCCTCTCTTGACAGAGCACAAGCAGGGTCCTTGGGAACCCCAGGGACAGACAAAGCTCATCCATCAGCCAAATCATTGGCAGTGTTAATTAAAGACTTTGTGGGGAAGCACTTCAAGTCTGTTGTATTAGAGGGTACAAAAACGGGACAAGCGGCTGCATTGGGGATAGTCCTCTGGAGGCATCAGTTATTCGTGAGGAAGAGATACAGGACCTAATTGGGACCTTAGGAGTGCTCCATCCTAGGCTCTCCTCCTCGTCCTGCTTGTTTCGGCCTACAGAGCTGAGTTTTGTGTGCTCTGGAGAGGGGCCAGGGTCAGGAGTGAAGGGCACAATAGAAGGTTTATCATTAGATGTTTACTGGAGAAGGGTGCATTCAGGAGGGCCCAAGACAACTGAAGGTTGTTCCTGTGGTGGCCAAGGGACTTTGGGGAACTCTGGGGTAAACCTAGACTCTCTGCTGTCAGGTCCTTCAGCGATGTTGGATGTTCTTCTGCTGATGCAGAAAACCTTACATGGTTTATTTGAAGCATCACCAGCAACAAATGAGACATTGAGAATGGAGGCCGGAGTTTTAAAGGACATTTTGTTGGAACTAAAAGAAATTAACGCTTGTATGCCGTCATTAGTAAGACCAGTAATTCCTCAGCCAGCGTAAAATGAGGAGCCATGAGTTCAAGTGGAAAGCGAACATACAACAGTTTATGTGTCTAAATGGCCAATGTTGGTGAGGAGAAGGAGCAGTGGGTGGGCAATGTGTTCGCGTTTGGATAAATTGAAAGGTAGAAAAAGGAGTTGGAGCTTAAAAGTAAGATCATTAGCCCATAAGCGCAGGCTGAACCAAGCTTGTGAGCTAGCTTCACCACCTCCACCCACACTGACAAAAAGGCAGCAAGGATTAAGAGGGGCGGGGTCTGAGAAGAAGGGACTGTTAAAAGTGAGTAAAGGTGAGGGTCTAGTTGGTCCTGTCAATCTACGGGAGGGCACTAGACCAAGGAGAAGAGCACACCCCACTAGAAGTCCCAAAGAAAAGAAGCCCTGTGTGGGGAGAACAAAGAACCCTGAGGCCCAAGGGATCTAGGAACAGTGGCCACTCCAGATCAGGGATATAATATGCGTAGATCGTCACAAGTAAAATATGTGTACCTGGAGGTGACCCCGAGGGTAGAAAAGCAAACAAGTGGAAGCCTCTAAACAGGTCAAGTCTCCTGACAATATTCTCATACTGCAAAGTACTGGAGGAGGTTGTATCAAGAGATATCGAATACATGGTCTTCATACAGTCTAAAGCAGATAGAGAGGTAAGGAAAGTCTGCTTTACTTCTCCAGTGTTTGTTGATCTGGTATCAGAAGCAAGTGATGAGTTGAACAAATTAGGAGTAAGAATAGTGCAGGTACCCGAAGTGGAAACTTCCCGCTTAAAGCTACCCATGTTGTCAAATCGGCCTAAGTTTACCACAGCTCAACTGGATGATTGGGAGAGAAGTAAATCCAACCCCGGTGGTGGGGTTGAACTGCGGAACCCTAAAGGTTACTATCCCGTCCCAGGAAAGGGAGTGTTTGACAGATCTGATCCCTGTACGTAATAGGTTTGCACGTCTAAGTGTTGATAGGGAGACTGCTTTTTCATGGGGGGGCAGATAGATTAGGGAACCGACGCACCCGCCGGCTTGGGGGTTGTCTCCTGGAATGTACACGGATTAAAGAATCTAATAAAAACAACAGAGCTTTCACACTTATGGTAGGGGAATGAGATAATTTGCTTCCATGAGACATGGTTGGCGGGTGAGGAATTTCGCTAAAATGGATTTATGCATTTTATAAACGATGGAACAAAATCGGGTTCTGGGCGGGTGAAAGGTGGACTATTGACATTGGTATCTACCAAAAGTAGTAAGGGGGCAAAAATTATTGAAACTGGTAGGGATTGGTTATTAGCCTGTTCACTGGGGATCTTTATGAGGGCTGTCTGCGACAAAAAAAGCTGATAGTTGTGAATGTTTATTGAAATCAGGAGGACTATCGGGAAGAGTTGTGGGAAATGTTCCAGAGGGATCTGGTAGAACTAACAGAGCTCTCGGGGGAATACCCGATTCTCCTATTAGGACTTTAACCTACGCTTAGATCCAAGGAAGGCTGGTTTTAGATATGCTAGATTGTTACGGTATCCCCAACGCAAATTTTCACAAATGAGAACAGTCTAAGTTTGAAAGGAATATGGTGAGCTTTCTTGCAGAGTTATGGTTTGTATGTTTAAATGGCCACTTTAAAGAGGATGACCAATGCAGACCAAACGTTTTCATATGGGAAACAGAATGTGCCCCATTGACTATATGTTTATACAGGCATGGTTCTTTGATCTCTGCATAGAATTTAAGGTGTTAAGACTAAAGGGAAGTGATCATTGGGGGCTAAAATTAGTCATAGAGGCAGCTCCAATATTGAGGGTTCAAGCTTTTCCAATGGCACTAGATTTACCAAAACGTTTAACAACAAGAATAGATGGGAAATATATTGAACAGTTAATGCAGTACCAAGTAATCCACAAGATGGTCCAAGATGGGGCCGTAGGAGAGCCTAATGTTGTATGGTATGCAAAGACCATTGCAGAGGTAGTAAAGCGATTGATACCAGTAGTAAGGGTATGTAATAAGAAAATAAAAAAGGATCTGCCATGCCAATATTCTAAGCAACAGTGGTTCGATAAGGAGTGTGTATTTGCTAGGAAGAAGCTAAGAAAAATAGGAAGGGCAAGGAGATTAGATGGGAAATTAAGTCAAAGGATATCTACCGCTGTAAGAAAAGGGAGTATGAAGCTTTGGTGGTGAGAATGAAGCAGGCTTTATTTCAGTCGAATTAGGACACTTCAGGAAAAGGACATGAGGAAGTTCTGGAGGTTGGTCAGAAGGGAAGCTGTATGGCGGCCCCACCGGCTAGATGCATGGTGTCAGAAACAGATTGGGTTGCTTATTTAACTAATATCTACAAGCCAAGGAAGTCAGTGGTGAGGAAGTGCTGTCCAATATTGGGGGCAGAAGCTTTGGAGTCGTTCTCCATCCAATCTATTGCCAAGTTGATAACCTCCCTAAATTTAACTAAGGCAGCTGGACCAGATAACTTGCCAGCAATTGTAATTAAGTCAAACCCACTGTGGTGTGAAGGATTCTTTTCCAAAGCTTTTATACACATAACCAAGACTGGGATAATTCCTCCAAGTTGGAAGGGCGCTACAATCAAACCCATACATAAAAAAGGTCCTATGAATGACCCAGGTAATTATCGGCTGATAAGCTTGTTGGATGTATGTGCAAAACTGTACTCTAAAGTAATATTAAGGGCTTTAAAGAACTGGATAGAGGGAAATGGAATTATTCCCATGGAGCAGGGAGGCTTTAAAGCTGGGTATTCAACAATATATCATTGTTTAAGTTTATGGGCTTTGGGGCAGAAGGCAAAGGAAACAACTGGAAATTTATTCTGCTGGTTTAATGATTTTAGACTTCGATTTGGTTGATCGTAGTATACTTTGGGCTAAATTGAGACATCAGGGTATTCCAAATTGCCTAATAGCAATTCTGCAGGAATTGCACACCGGGAATTGGGACCAAGTGGAGCTTGATCTAGATGGGGCCCTCCCGGGGAAAATCCCCTTGGGAAATGGGTTAAGGCTGGGCTGTGTCCTAGCCCCTGCACTGTTTTCTTTGTTTTTATCCAACCTTCCGGGAGGGTTGGCAGCGACTCTTTCCTTTTCCCCGAAAATTGGGGGTAGACATGTAATGTGCCTACTCTATGCAGATGATTTGGCAAATCTGGACGTGACTCAAGTTGGCCTGCAGAGGAAGTTGATTAAATGTAATCATTATTGGGATGCTAATAAATTGAAGGCAAACATGGGAAAAACAAAAATAATCCTGTTTGGGAAAAAAATCAAACCGTATAAGTGGCTGTTAGGTAATAGTAGGGTAGAGGTCATGTCCTCTTATAAGTATCTGGGTATGACATTTACCAGTCAACTGAGCTGGACCTTGCATAAAGAATCGATGGAGACGAGGGCATTAGCTACGATAGGGGGTCTTGTTAGTTTTAAAAAGACTTATGGTGATCCTGCCTGGACTCCCCTTTTGATGGCTTATAACGCAATGGTGCCCACGCAATGCCTCTACGGGGCTGAGTTATTAGCCTTAAGTATGGAGGGAAGTTGGGAGAGGTGCGAAAGTGAATGTTTGAAAACATTGCTGGCTCTACCCAAAGGAGCAATGTCCCAGGTGATAAGATTAGAAGGAAATTTGCAGGCCTGGAACTTCTTAGCCTATAAAACAACTTTGCGATTGTGGGATAAACTTTGGGTTTCAAATGCACAGAGGAAATCAGCATTATGTGCCGTTGAAATAGGAAAGAGTAAATTACAGTGGGCAAAGAAGGTAAAGAAAAGATTAGTAGCCATTGCAGGAACCCTAAAATTAGATTTAAAAATAGCTGAGGCCTCACAACTTTCTAAAGCAGAATTAAAAATAGCCTGTAAAAAAGAATCCAGGTTGGCTGATTTGAAGTACGTAAGGAAAAGACCCTCAGCAAAATATATGTTAGATTCATGGGAAAATATGAATGCATTTCTCTATTTATCTGCACTTCCAGACGCCTGCTACGTTTAGCACTATTAAAATTCCGGGTAGCATTAAGGGGCCGATTCCGATCTCGGCCGGTAGGGCTCCGAATCGGATTCGGCTTAACCGGATCCGATTCGGAGCCCTATTTCCCGACCGATTCGTACACGCGTCCGGCCGAGCGAGTACGATGCAAAATCGCCGACCGACTCGTCCGGGCGTCCCGACCGCTCCGACCGACTTGTTCCCGGGTCTAACCGCACCGACCGACTCGCTTGGACTCGACTCGCACCGCGCAATGGAGACGTTCCCCGGCCGGGTAAGTACGATGCGCGCCGCGAGCAGTCCGACCGAGCCGCACACTCTGGCTCGAAAGAGCAGTCGGAGCCGTACTTTGGGGGTCCGTGTCGGACCCCCCTGTACGCGTAGCCACGCGAGTCGCACACAGGGGGGACCCATGGGTTCCCCCTACCTGTGCGTGTACGGCGCGAGTCGCTTCGCCACGTACACGCTGTAGGGGGCGCCCTTGTCCACCTCGCACCCATTGAGTCAATGGGAGCCCGCGTACGCGTTGTACGACAGGCTCCCATTGACTTAAATGGGAGTCCGACCGACTCGAGTCCGATGGCATATGTGCGCATCGCACTCGTTCGGTCGGGCTGCATGGGTCCGATTCGGTCGGAAATCTCTCCGGGTCCGGCTCGGTCGGAGAGATTTCCGGCCCGAATCGGAATCGGCCCCTAAATGTGCAGTTTGTAAGAGTTGAGAAATTTGAAGCTTTCCTAGACCAAGAGAATAATTGCACATGTTGATTGTCTTTTCAAAATGTTAATGCTGATGTTTTAATTGATTGTCGTCATTTTTATAGACTTCGTTGCTTGATTTTAAAACCTCTTTTTAAAAGATGTAATATAAATTGCCACAATGACGCACTTTTGAAAATTTTATTTTTTGATGTGGCATGTGCACTGGCAAACAATTTTAAAATATGTTTTGATTAGCGTCCCAATGTGTCCAGGTGGTAGGGATATGGAGAGTTGTTGCTTGAATAATGATGAATTGGTATTTAGCTGGTTGTATATAAATATAAAATGTAATTTGGTTTTAAAATGTATGTTTTAAAGATAGTGTCTAAACGTTAATAAAGTATGAACTGGAACTAAAAGTACAAATCCTACTTTTTAAATACATTATAACCTGCTCTGTGGGATGTCTAGGGCTTACCATAGGTGTGACTTAAATGTATTAAAAAGGAAGGTTTAGGCCTGGTAAAAAGGTTTATTTTGCCAGGTTGAAGTGCCACTTTAAAACTGCACACTCAGGTTGCAATGGCAGCTCTTAGAAATATTTAAAGTTCTATTCAAGTGGGTGACACAATCAGTGGTGCAGGCTCACTAGTAGCATTTAATTTAACAGGCCGTGGGCACATGTAGTACCACTTTACTAGGGACATATAAGTAAATTAAATATGCCAATTGGGGATAAGCCAATATTACCATGTTTTAATGAGTGAGCACATGCACTTTATTACTGGTTAGCAACGATAAAGTGCATAGAGTCCTATGGTTAGCAAAAACAAGAACAGCAAAAATGGAAGAGGAAGGGAACATTTTGGGGGGTAGACCACTCTAATGCTGGCAGGTCTAACAGTTCTGCATTCTCATCTGTGCTAGAGCATCAAGAAATAGATCCTGAAAGATTTTATTCTCTTGGTATTGAAAGTCAATGGCACTCAGCATCCTGAGATTCTTATGGTAGGCCCCTCTAAACAGTATGGTTTCATTTCTCAGTGAGAGATTAACATTTACGAGCAAGACAATATCATTTGTTTAAATGTCTCCCTTTGGAAGAGATGCAATATGGTCCCAATATTGCACATGTTTATGATGCCAGTGTACCCCAGAGGACCATGATGGTTGGTGAAGTGCACGTTTGGAGAGGAATTGAGTCTTGTGCACACCTCTGTTTTAAATATACTGTTCTGGGGTCTGTGATTTAGAAGGGCTAATATTGAGGTGACTTTCAATCGGCATTTGTGCTCCACCCCTGGAGTTCACCTTCTAGAGAGGCTTGCCTATTGCAACCACGCATTATTGCTGCTGATGATGTCTTGATTTCCTACATCACAAAGTGTTAGACAGTAGCTTGGGTACTTCAAAAAAACTTTTATTTGACATCAGTCTGAGTGAAACACAGCTGGGCTTATTCATAAACTGCATATTACTCATGTACTGCAAAATGCCATTCACAAACCAATGTGAAGAGGTCTCCACCTCTCCTACTATTTATATGAGAAGATCTCCTCTGCGACTGTGGGAATCTCCATACATCTACACCTATATTTTAGTAGTTGATGTTGGAGGGACAGAATGAGTAGAAAATGGGGCATACTTACTACAAAATGGAAGTAGTTTAAAAAGGGTTAATAGGGATTAAAGGAGAATTAAGGACAGGTTTAGTGAGAACCATTAATATTCTAATTTTCACTTCAATAGATACTACAGCCAAAAAGATAGCAAAACAGCTGTAAATGTCCTCCAGCTCAGATCTCGAGTGAGTCTAGCATCAGACATGGCCAACCACTGTCACTTCAAAACCCTCCAACAGAAAATAACGAAGATAGGGACTTAAATTAGAAGCCTATAGAAAATTATTTTTAAAGTAATTTATTTTGACTTTTTAAAAATATATCAAATTTTATTTTAATGTTAACGTATATAAATACAAAATAAATATTATTTTATTGTCAATAATTTTAATAACTTTTTTATCTAAAAATAGAAGTAACTTTATTTTTCTAAAAAAATAGTTACATTAATTTGCATCAATTATGTACTTAAATATTAGTTGATTCAATGAATAATAAATAAATATAAACATTTCACTTTAGGGGGAATGTTTTGTACTTCATCTTAAAATACTTAAATTAATTCAATACTTATTTTAAAATTAAGTTAATATTGCTGCAGCATTTTTTTCTACATTTAAAATAAACATATAAAATTAATCTATATTCATATTTATCATAAAAATATTTGTATTTTTTTTTTTTTTAAAGGTTATTAAACTTTTTCACTTTAGCCACTGGTCCTGGTAGCAGGGAACAGTGGCTATGTGGGAAAAGTTACTGGCAGTTTCATTACACTCATAAATTAGACCCCACCCCTTGAATCCACAGGCTGAAGAGGCCTAAGTCTATACTTTGTAGTAACTTTACATTCAGGAATGCTGAATGACTATTGCAAAGGCATCCTGTGCCCTGGGTACCCCCCAAAATGTTGCTGACTGGAACTGGTGGAAAACTGACTCTGACTCACCCTGGACTCTGCCTAACAAGGCCCAGGGCCAGTGCTATGCTGAAAGACACATATAAAACAGTGAAAACACCTACATACACTAGAGGACACTATGGATTGGGGTACCCCTGTGATCGGCATGACCTACCCTAAAAAGGCCCTAGTACATATTAGGGCAGGGGGATCGAAACTACCTCTAAGTCCCTATCATATAATAGGGCATATCAGTTTAGAGGCCAGCAGCCCTTTCTGCACTTGCATGTGTGCACTGCTGAGCCTGAGGTCAGTTTAAAAGTAGCCCTGTGTTGAAGGACTGCTTTTAAAAAGCAAATTGTGCCCAAACTCGACTTTGGTGTTTGGGGCAATTACAAATGGATAACCTACAATGTTTGGGCATATTAGGTACCCCCAGGAACTCCCCTAGGTGTCCCAGGGGTGGGGGGTCAGGTATCTATAAGGAGGACCCTTATAAAATTAGTTTTATATGCCCTGGGTTAAGTGCAAATTGCACATTTCACTCCCCACATTGTGATAAAGGGCTGCACAAACTCGACTTTGGGGCTAGGAGTATTGTGGAGGGAGGATCTGCAATATCTCTGCATATTCAGAACCCCTAACGTCTCCCCTAGGTATACCAGGAGTGGGGGTAGGCAGATGACCTATAAAATATGTTTTTTATAAGCCCGGGTGCTGGAAAAATGGGCCAAGTCATTTTTCCTATTGCAAATCCCCTGCCACATAGGTTAACATGGCAAGAAGTTATTAAATAATAACTCTTGATAGGGGAAGGCTAAAGGTACCATTCAAAGACTTCACAGAATGGTATTAATAAACTCAACAATATGATATTGTTGAATTTCTCCAAAAATGCACATACAAGAATTTATAAGACTTTCTTGTTTGTAAGTCCAGATTCAGCCTTCCAGTGGCCTGTCCTGATTGGTCAGAGTTAAGTGGAGGAGGTGATAAAGAGCCCCCGGGGTTGACCAGCTCTGCTGGGAGGGAAGTGTTCTGTTACACAGGAATGCCAGAGCAGGGGGAGGAGTCGTAAACAATGGACTTCAAGGGAAGGGGAAGACATCAGTGTCATTTACAATTCTACTCTTTTGAACCCAGCCAGAGGCTAGGATTAAGGAAGGAATGAGCAGATGCAATGGGGAGAGACTATGGAGATTAGCCATCCTAGGGGTTTGTTTAGCCAGCTCTTCTCTCCCTGCTGGAAAATCAGCCATTATGAATTTGGAAGAATTGGTGCACTCTGGGATAAAATATTGCCACACTCTGCAGGAAGTGGTGAGACCTTTGGGTGGTACCCTGCAGCCCACTGGACAGGAGTGACCTCCTGCTTGACCCAGAGAAATTGGAATAAGTATCTGAGAGGGGCAGAGCCTCTCAGATCTGCTTCTTGAAACTTAAGAAAGAAAGAGATCTACTAGTGGACTTGTAAGGGTTTTGTCCAAGTGGATTGGGGGAACTGAAGTCCTCAACTTTCAAGGACCATCTTGGAGATTCTAGACCCTTGGAGTGAGTTTGAGGCACTTTGGGACCCTGTGGGGAACTTCAGGAAGACGTTCCAGGAGTTTGGAGAACTTCGGAGCAACTTTGGAAAAAAGCTCCATAAGGGGACCGACTCAACCTGGCCAGCCAAGCCGCCTGCCTTCAACCGCGAGTTGGCCTGCCGTCCAGGTTTGTCCAGATGAAAAGCTCCACAGGTCCTACTTCCAGAGTTTGACCGGGAGTAGGCGAAATCCGAGGCCGGCGAACCCTCACCGAATCTGGCCTGGTGAAGAGCATTGAGGGACCCCGCAAGAAAAAGCTCCGTAAAAGTTTCTAAGTCCGAACGAAGAAAAGGTGACCGGGAGCAACCGCGAAAGCCAAGTCGCCTGCCTTCAACCGCGTGTCGGCCTGGATCCTTGGTTTGTCCCGCTGGAACACTCCGGAGGTCGGACTTCCATAAGTTTGACCGGGAGCTCGTTGCAAGGCAATTCGGCGAACCCTCACCGAATCCAGACTGGCTGAGAGCTTCTAGAGACCCCAGGAAGAAAGGCTCCAGAAAGGTTTCTAAGCCCAAAGGTAAAGACTGTGACCGAGACCTACAGCAAGGGGTAGCTGAGCAGGGCTCCATCACAGTCGGCCTGAAACTTTGACTTTTACCCGGTCTATCGTGACCAGGTGTCCTGATAAGGCACTAAAGGTTTCTATGTGCTAGATAATGCTAAATCTTTGAAAATTCATATCTCCGGTTCCCTACATTAGAGTTTTGTCGTTTTGGTGTCATTTTAAAGACAAAAATATTTCCTATTTTTATAAATTGGTGTTGGACTTTAATTATGCATTGTGTCTTAATTATTTACTGAATTCGTGTTTTTAAATGCTTTACATACCTGTCTTTGAAGTTAAGCCTGCCTGCTCGCAGCCAAGCTACCAAGGGTTGAGCAAAGGAATAATTTTCTAAGACCTATTCTGAGCCCTATACTGTGTTAGTGGCCTTATTGCGAGTGGCAGATATATATTTGCCCCTACTAATAATCCACTTTCCAACAATAACCAAAAGTAAAAAAGCTACTGCAAAATGTAATGGTAAATGTATATGTGTAATTTTACTCATATGCAAATTTTTGCAAAAGTAAAGAAAGATGGGGTACTGGTGGGGTAAAATGAGACAGGCACTAATAACAAGGCAGCTCTTCTTATTCTGTATGTAATTTACATTCTCTCAATTATTACATGCAGTGAATAGAATTATTAAAATAGGAGATTTAACTCTGAAATATAACTTCTTGAATATTTGGTCTTTATCTGGCCCGTAACTTTATTTGTATTTACCAAGATACTGGGACTATGCGATAATTATTGCACCGTGGTTGAGCCACTCATAATGGGGGCCTTTGTGGTATATTTATCACCTGAGGCCAATCCCACAAGGCAAATCGTTAGTCCAGTGCCATAATAGGCGGTTTTTCAACTCAAGTACTTGCACAGGTTTGATGGTGTTGACACAGTAGCAAATGATCCTCTCTAGACAGATTGTATCTCAATGTAACCGAAAATCCACCAAGAGCGTGCCACAAGCACACTTCTCTGACATTAAGAAGTGTGCATTGATAAAAGTGCCATAGGAACTTACTAAAGCTATTAGCTTAAGCACAAGAGTGGATTTCATGCATACACATTACACCCGAAAGTGATATTTAAAGAGGGTGTTATATGGATGAGTTGCGTCTATGATACATGAGAAGTGATGTTCCATGAAGCAATTTATAGCAACTCAGTATTGTATCCGCCCAGTCTTCATAGAATAGCTTCATAGAGGATATTCAAATGCTAGGAATATCTTGTATGGGAAATAGTTTTGACAAATTCCTAGGTTTGAATTTATATATTATCCATGAACTATAATATAATATGTGAGCTAGAAGGTAGATAAAAGGATGGAAAAGTTTACATAGATTGAAGCCTCATTAATGAGTAGTCGTTTTTTTTCTAACTGTTGTGCCCAAATCTTTGATTAACAGAATTTTCAATGATTATATTAAAAGGTTGATTTTATAATTGTGGAATAGAAACCATGTGGAAGAAGCTTTCTTTCAAGACAGATCTCAATATCACGAAGCTTGACAAAATATTTGTGGCTAGCAATAACACCAACATACCTCTCATGATCTCCAGCGCTCCAAAGTGTTTTGTAACTGTGATAATGAATGTGGAAAATGATTTGCTGTTTCTGAAGAATGAAGGACAATCACTGTTTGCCTACTTACCTACTAATTTCCTACCATATGCCAAATACGTGAAGGACATTGGCCTGGCTTTCACTTGCATCATAAGAAAAGTTTATAATGGTTTTAAATACAAATATATTTTTATCCAGTAAGGGTGTGCTTCCTAATATAGTCCAAATCTATTCCCATGGCTAGTCTTTGGTATTTTTCAGTTTGAGTGCAATTTCTTGTTTGATTTTCAAACAAGAGCAAAAGTCACATATGTCTGTACTAAGTTGATGTCTAGATTGACATTAATATTGGGCAAGTGTAGAAGAGTCAGAATGACATTGAGGGCAAAAATACTAGTCCTATTAACAGGTCACTCGTACTTAGAGTGTGGGAATGTAAATATTACTTTCCTAAATATTTGACATAAGTTCTTTGCTTAATTTAATGGTGTTGTGGGGTACTTGGAAGTCATTTCGGTCAAGCACATTGCTGTTTTTAACATTCGGTTTCTCATATCACCTTATCATTTATATCCTCAAATATTTTTTCAGGTCATTGATTGGTATTGCTACTACATTTGCAGTTACTGAATCTATACACGCCTTCAAATCACACGGCCAATGGAGTCTTCACATAATCTGAAAAAGATGCTGCTAGAGCTACCTTACCTCTCCCAGTCGGGATACTTTTCCTTATGTTAGAGTGATCAGATTTTGAGAAACAAAAACTAGAGCAGGCCAGAGAAAAAAGTAGGACTAAACCCTTTAACCCCTTCTATGTCTAGTCTGTCCTGGTTTCTGCATGGCCTTGTAAGTGTGTGTGTGTGTGTGTCTATATATCCTTGTAAATGTGTGCATATATAGGTTTATATAACATTAGCTATTGAAGGACCTTCACCTAGCGCCCCTCCCCCGTCCTCCCAACTGTCTCTCCAGTGCTGGTAGCATGCAGCTGACCTGCTCCTGTGCTCCCTGAAAGAGACAGATACATAATTCAAAATATTTCAGACTTTACAGGCGCCTGCAGAAAGGATAGCATAGTTTCTATTCTGCTTTACTTGATGATTTGACCTCTGTCCCAAAAACAGGGACATGTATTTAAAATTAAGAGGACTGTCTGGGGAAATCCGAGATGTATGGTCACCCGACATCATGTTATGGTTAGACATGGTCAGGCAGTGCTCGATGGGCTGGTCTGACAGGTCAGTATGTGGGCCGGTCTTGTGGCCTGTTGTACGGTCTTCTGGGTTTTTACTCTTAATTTCCATGATACTGAAACAAACATTGCCTGCAGCAAACTTAAGTCCATCCATTCTTCCATACCTTGCAAAACAATTATACATTGTATCTTTACAAATTCAAAACTGCCTCAATTTGCAAAACATGGGCAACTTTTTTAAGGGCACTATTGAGGGCAACTTTTATTATAGTGCCCAGGCCTGTTTCCTGTCCCAGTCCGACCCTGCGGATATGGAATGCCTAATTTAACACACTGTAATGCATGTTTCCCTGCATTTCAGCACATGCTGAGTATCTGAAGACTGAAGTTCCAGGGCGCAACTATTTACTACATTAATAAAATGTTTTATTTTGTAAATGTTCCTTCATATTAGATATACGTTTTTAATAAGCAAACGTATTGATCATTACATAAAGTAGGACACACCAGTTGTAAATATCCCATACCTCCAACTCCCAAAACGCTATTTTTGTTGTCAAAACCCCATCACGGCAATGTTCAGTCAGAAAAAAACACGCTTGCACCATGTTGGTTTATTGCTCAATTACCTCGGCAAATTACTTGTTCTGTCTGCGTTCCCAAGATCTACTTGTGTGGTGAAGTTCCAAGCCTTGCAGCAGCACACTTGTTCAAACGGCATTAATGACTATCAGTCCCACTTCCTGCCGAGCTCTCGTGGTGGCTTGGAGAGTAATAGAATTATCAGAATTCTTTTCGCCACTGTATTCAATTCAGGCATGATGATCACTGTGAAACCTCATACTTAAAATGCCACTAATTAACATGGAATTTGCCAGCAGTATTTTCGTTACCACAAGTTATTCTCTATTTTTCAAACAATGCTTCTAAATATGTTGTTAATACTGTTGTGTCCTGCGGGACATGTTCTAGTGTCTCAGCAGACACAGAGTTTGTTAACCACTCCCTTGGGGGAGTGGGCACACATGCACCCCACACCCATCCACCACAGGCATCACGAGTGACGTGAGCCTGTTAATAAAAGGGCCCGGGTGCATGTGCTCGTGGCCAGTTCCAGTAACCCACTATTGTGTCCGTGTGGTCTTTGTCCCAGCATGTGGGCCTAGGGCCCAGGACACAACAATGGCGATGAGGGTGGTACATGTCAGAGTTCACAAGGAGAGAAGAAGCAAGCATACAGGGAGTTAGACAAGAGCACCCTCACTGACACAAAGCAAGAGCCTTCAACGGAGACTGTTAAAGCCAAGTTCTGCTGCCACTGCCGGCAGCCAGAGATCTGTTTCCCCTATGAATGCTTGCTGGGTACTGCCCCGAGAGAAGAGGCCACACAACGAGGAAGAAACGTCCCAGAGTACAAAGGTGAGGTGCTCCCTGTCTCCCACGCACCGTTGTAAAAGAAACAGTGCCACATGCCCCTGGTGGTGCACAGCCACCACAGCAAGAAAGAGGAGCAAGCACGCCAAGCGCCAGACAAGGCCGCCGCGAAAGACCAAGAGCGCGGGGTCCCAGGTGCCCCAACGCAGGCACCCAGAAGCTCAACAACACGGGCAGGTGCCCAAGAGAGAGAGACCTCTCCACAGAAATAAGCAATGCTGGAAGCAGCAGGGAGATCCTCTACATCTCCCCCGCAGCAGCGAAGCCCCGAAGTGGGCCAAACACAGCACAGTGTCCTCCCTCACACTGCCTCAAGACGGAGTCGCCAGTGACCCAAGACAGGCAAGAGGAGAGTTGCACACTCCAAGTGGCCAGCCACTACCACAGCCCCCTACTGCCCGTGGAAGTCATTCCCAGAAGAGGGAACACCCGGAGTAGGAGCTTCAAGAAGCTGCCTGAAGAGGGAGCACACGAGACAAGTGGCTGTTCGCCACCCAGCAGAGAAGAGCGACGGAAGTCTCGCCTGCATGGTCCAGAGACCATTGAAGTTGATAGGCCCTGTTGGCCTTTGTGGAACATGGTGCATGCCACTGTACCCGGAGGAAGAAGCAAAAAGAAGAGTGACAATCCTGTCACCAGGAAGAGCTGGACAAACACAGGTGCGTTAAGGAAAACAAGAGGAGAAGCACGAGGACTTGCAGCACCACAAGCCAAGAGCACACCCAGAGACACCAGACAGCCACCAAGGCGGACCGACGTCCCTGGAGACAGCACCATGGGAGAACCAAACATAAGCCGCAGCAAGCGCGAAACTGCGTCTCTCCCCAACGCTTCCCAGTGCGACCGTCCATCCCGAGTGTCGGCAGTTGAAGTCGGACGGCATCCCTGCTCCTGACCGCAGATGCCAGAGGTGAAAGAACAGCCTCATCGAGGCAGAGAAATGTAGCTGCGAAGTCCCTCTAGAAACCTCCTCTCCTAGCCGATCATCACCACCTGTCGTCCAGGCCCAATGGCAACTACATCATCATTGCCATGTGCATGACACCGCACTCAGCATGAAATGTGGAAGTGTGACCGAAGGGTCTACACTAACAATCGGACAACCGACCAAGTTCAGAAGGGGAAGTCGTGAGTGGCCGGGCCGGACAATGAAGAGAACCCGAGCTGCAAAAGGAGCCAATCCTGACACACCAACAGCAAGTGAAGGGGGTGACAACCGGAGAATGAACTGGCGACCGCCCAGTGGGAGACCGAGAGTAAGCCGCAAAGCCTGCGCAAACAGAGTCTCATGCCTCACGTTTCTCAGCATGTCCATCACGCCACTCTCACCAATGCCCCAGTAGCCCAAGAGGTCCAAGTGGACGGATGTACCTGCCTCCCCAAAGGAAATGGAGGCACCTGGCCACCCCCGCTCCAGGTGATCAACTCAAGACTGAAGGCCTGCAACCATCAAGGCAAGCCATCACCAACCGTTGTCCAGATTAACCACATGGCTGGCAATGCCATCACGCCAGTCATCATTAAATGCGTCAAAGACTACTATCTCGAGTACCAATGGACTGGAGTCCTACACTGTTGCTAAACCAGCCGACAAGCAAAACCAGAGGCCACCTGCTGACCTGGCTTACACCTGAACTGCGGCAGCAAGAGCATGTCCTGACCAAGACTCATCCACCCCTGAGGTTTGTGCGAGCGACTGGGTACTGGCTCCTCGGTGGTCTTGCAGCTACCCCCAGTTGGCACACACACAGCCCCAGCGCAGCTCACAAGCAGTCCTGTGGCAAACTCGACAAAGGGCCTCCCCAGGCGGGAGAGTTGGACTTGATATTGCCCCACCGACGGGTTACAGGATACAGCAAAGTAGTCTAGCAGAGACTTCAGTCGATCAAGCAACACCATCGTGAATCTTCACCTTGGACTCCCACCATGCTCTTGGCGCACCCTGTTAAGGAACTGTTATTACCCACCACATACCATCCTCAACATTAGCGAAGGGGAGCCACCACAGACCAAAAGACATGGTTTCACTAGCATGGTACGAGAGTGCAGCTGACATCTCCAAGCCAGCGTTCGTGTCCTGAACCACTCAGGTTAAATTATGAGTGCCCGCCGAGATTGTCCTGCTGCAGTCAGAGTCACCAGCCCCTATCTGCGGTCTTCCTGCTGCCTGACACGAGAAGCTGATGGACCCTGTGGTGTATAGTTAATTGTTGTTTACCCCTACAGGTTGGACTAGTGATTGATTTGTTTTCATTAAAATTTGGGAGGAATGTTGTGTCCTGCGGGACACGTTCTAGTGTCTCAGCAGACACAGAGTCTGTTAACCACTCCCTTGGGGGAGTGGGCACACATGCACCCCACACCCATCCACCACAGGCGTCACGAGTGACGTGAGCCTGTTAATAAAAGGGCCCGGGTGCACGTGCTCGTGGCCAGTTCCAGTAACCCACTATCGTGTCCGTGTGGTCTTTGTCCCAGCATGTGGGCCTAGGGCACAGGACACAACAAATACCATGTTAAAAATGCTATGACCGCTGCTGGGAATTAGCACTTGATTTAGTGGAATTCCGTAAGTATTGCATTTATTTCATTGCCTCATGTTTGGGATAGTGCTAAAAAGTAAACGTACCTCGTTAATTTACAGTAAACAGCACTCATTCGTATACCCCACTCTACAGACGGTGTTCATTTCTGTGTAACTTTAGTTTAGCAGAGATGGTGAATGTTCATTTAATCTGCATTGTTCTGCTTAGCCTCTTTACAGAAGTTTATTTAATTTGTTAACGCATTTAATGAAATGTCATATCACAGTGTTTTAGTGCACCTTGCTTCCTAAATGACTATGCGTTGATTTATTTTTTATTTATACCCAATTCATTCTTAAGGTCTTGGCATTGGAAATATGTTCTATGTATTCTGCGACGATGGAATCAAAGTGATACAGCCGGTAGAGTGTGAATTTCAGAGGCACATTAAAGCTACTGAAAAGTTAATTGGATCGCAGGTGAGACTTACCTAAGACCATTTGTAGGATATTCTGTGTTTACATTAACTTGCATTTGTTTAAGACCTCAGTCCAGTACTTTTTTTGTCTACATATTTGTTAAAGTGCATTACTTGTTTGTATGGCTAATGTTTGTAAGAAAATTATAGATGATTTTAGTAATTCATAGGAATTTCGGAATGGACAAGTTCTTTGTATCATACAAGGAAATATATGCAATACAAGTATTCTGGAAAATGATTGTCTACAGAGACTGTCAATAAAAGTGTATGAAATGACCAACCATCTTACAGTGAATGCATTGCGTAGCTTTTGTCCTTCTGCTTTTCATAAAAGATCTGGAGTTCTTGATCATAGACTGGTCAAGAATGATACACATTTTCTATCCCGGAGACCTGGATTATCATGCAAAAAGAACAATTGATGGACAGTATGGTGAACAATGTCAAACACTCACCCTCAGTCAGAGATCTGGGCCATAATCTGCTGTCTTTTTGCTCACCACGTCATTCCAGTTTCGACCCAGCTATATGCAAATCAGTCTTGACCCTGCTCTCCATCCTCCATCAATTGTTCTTTTTGCATTTCTCACCCCAAGTGGGACGGGTATGCCCAGACGTGTGTCCCATGCTCGCCATCCCACTGGTTTCAAGCTATCCTGGCTGATGAGGGGCGATACCCTGAAACCGGTTTTACAGTGATGAACTTGAATAATCTTTCTCCATCTGGCCCAAACAAGATAGCAAAGCCCACATTTCATAATATAATGAATGCATGCATGAACATCTGGAGAAAGCACCTCTTAAAATCAAACCAAAAGCACTAACCCTCTGCTTCATTCTTTTTCACTGTACTATTTGAAGAAATAAAATTGCTGAAAGTTAGATTATAAATGAGAATAGTGGGCTGCTAGAGGAATGTGAAATAGGCACTAATGTAATGTAATTGTATTGAAATTGGCAACAATCATCTTAAAAACATGTTGAAGTTGTAAAATTGCACTTGAATGGGCGTCTGTCTTTGATTTTTTTTTTTTTACTGAAGTACAACAAAATCAATTTGCCTGAACCTATGCACCAGCATATGTTACTAGTAAATGGTATTCCATGAGCCAGGACATGCTAATTAAATGCTAGAATTGGGCAGGAGCACACATTGTGCTACTCGCTAAAGTACACTTTAGATTTTTTTCTATGTCTCAATGTTAGACCTGACATTTTTGGTGTGGGTTTTCTCCCAACTTTTTGCCTTCATCCCTCCTGTTTTGCTGACTTCGTTTCTGCTGGCATTAGGACTCTGAGCACGTTACCACTGCTAAACAGTGCTAAAGAGCTTGTGCTCTCTCCTTAAAACATGGTAGAATTGAATCACTGACAAAATATCGAAGGTCAGAATATCGACCTACAAAAATATCGCAGCAAGAATATCGAAGTCAAGAATATCGACATCCTATCTACATTATGGTAAGTACAAAAATATAGGAAAAAAAATATCGATGCCAAAAATATCGTTGTTAAAAATATCCTTTTTTATTTAAGTTAAAAAAATAATGTAAAATACAGTAAATAAGACATATAATTAAACTAAACATAGTTAACAATATTTTAAAATGTTTAAAAATTATAAATAATATATATAATGTAAAAATAAATTAAACATATACATATAATATATAATATATATACTTACTAATAATGTTTAATTATTTTAATAACTTATATTTGTTTTTAAAATATCATATAAATTATAAATACATCTATACACATAAAACAATAATATAAATACAATTTAAATAAATGTATATAACAAATTAAAAAAATTAAGATTATTTTTAATCTTTTTAATATTAATTATATACTACATTAACTAAAATAATACAAAAAATATTATATAGCGGCGGTAATAAAATTACTATTCCAACTCCAAACATTGCAACAGTAGAGAAAATGTTGGATAGCGTAGGGGTAAAAATTACTATTCCCACCCCAGTGAGTGCAACAGTAGGGAAAGTGTTGGATAGCGTAGGGGTAAAAATTACTATTCCCACCCAGTGAGTGCAACAGTAGGGAAAGTGTTGGATAGCGTAGGGGTAAAAATTACTATTCCCACTCCAGTGAGTGCAACAGTAGGGAAAGTGTTGGATAGCGTCAGGGTTAAAATTACTATTCCCACTCCAGGGAGTGCAACAGTAGGGAAAGTGTTGGATAGCGTAGGGGTTAAAATTACTATTCCCACTCCAGTGAGTACAACAGTAGGGAAAGTGTTGAATAGCGTAGGGGTAAAAATTACTATTCCCACTCCAGTGAGTGCAACAGTAGGGAAAGTGTTGGATAACGTAGGGGTAAAAATTACTATTCCCACTCCAGTGAGTGCAACAGTAGGGAAAGTGTTGGATAGCGTAGGGGTTAAAATTACTATTCCCACTGCAGGAAGTGCAACAGTAGGGAAAGTGTTGGATAGCGTAGGGGTAAAAATTACTATTCCCACTCCAGTGAGTGCAACAGTAGGGAAAGTGTTGGATAGTGTAGGGGTTAAAATTACTATTCCCACTCCAGTGAGTGCAACAGTAGGGAAAGTGTTGGCTAGCGTACAGGTTAAAATTAATATTCCAACTCCAGTGAATGTAACAGTGTGGAAAATGTAGGATAGCGTAGGGCTTAAATTAACATACTTATTAATTAAATAATGTATGTAAAATAAATAACATATTAAAAATTAATTAACTAAATAAATAATAATAAATACCAATAAAATGTAATTAATATTTACTTAAATAACATTAAATTACTTGCCACCCTATTCCCCCATAAACACACAACCCGCTACACATAAAAAAACACAAATAATTTAATTGTCAATTAATCAATTAATACAAATTAATTACCAATTAATAATGAATTAACAATTAATTAATTAACAATAACAATAGATTAAAAATAATAAAAAATTAATTATAATTAATATAATTATAAATTAATCAATTAATACAAATTAATTACCAATTAATAATTAATTAACAATACATTAATTATCAATAACAATAAATAAATAAAATATTCATTAATTAATTATAAATAAATTACTTCCCACCCTATTCCCCTATAAACCCACAACTCGCTACACATAAAAATTAACATAATTAATGTAATTATCAATTAATCAATTAATACAAATTAATTACCAATTAATAAATAATTAACATTAAATTATTTAACAACAATAAATAAATAAAATAATAAATTAATTATAATTTATATAAAGATAAATTAATCAATTAATAAAAATTAATTAGCAATTAATAATTAATTATCAATACATTAATAATCAATAACAATAAATAAATACATAATAATTAATTATAATTAAATTACTTCCCACCCTATTCCCCTATAAACCCACAACCCGCTCTGATACTAAAACGCAAAATTTACTTAAAAAAATTACTAATTTCTAAACATTTATTACACATATTTAAATATAATAAAAATACATTGCAAAAAATGTTAAACATACATATAAAATACATACTAAAATACATAACTCTAATATAAATATCGTTATTATTAACAACGATATATTTGCTAACGATATTAATTACTTAGATATTACTGACTTCGATATTACTTACTTCGATATAAAAAAACGATATTACTTACCTTAAGGTCGATATTCTGGTCAACGATATTCTTAACATCGATATTCTGTCCCTACGATATTAAAAACTCGATATTAGTGTAGGTCGATATAAAAAAAAATCGATATTTTGACTGCTCACCGGTAGAATTGGCTCATTCCCAACTGGCATGCTTAATCTACTTGTAAGTCCCTGGTAAAGTAGCACACCTGTGTCAGGGCCTGTAAATTAAATGCTACTAGTAGGCCTGTTGCAGTGATTGTGCCACCCAATTAAATAGCATTTAAACATGTCTCAAGTCTGCCATTGCAGCCTGTAGTGCTGTTTTAAACTGCCATTTCGACTTGGCAAAATAAACCTTTTGACAGGCCCAAGCCTTCCTTCTAATACTTATAAGTCAACCCTAAGGTAGGCTCTAACCACCCTTAGGGCAGAGTCAGTGGTATGTAAAAGATAGAACATGCATATTTAAGTTTTACACTTGCAGGGAAATGCTCCAAAAGTAATTTTTCACTACTGCAATGCTTTCTATACTGGAATGGCTACCCTTAGAAGCAAAATGCATCTTCTCTGAAATATTCCAAAATGCCTAGCAAAAACCTGACCTTATCTGAAAAGAAAATACACTCAGGAGCACAGACTTATTGCTTCTGGAACCACCAAAATCCAAAAAAGAACATCGCATGCATGCTCATTTACACAAAACGCACCGAGAATATAGAGCTTCATTCCCCCGTACATTTGTACAAACCTTCACATGCATCAACAGCATACTTCAAGAACAGTGTGAAGTTCCTACTACCATAAAGACCTCTTGGACTCAGTAGGAAATAAGAGTATAGTGAATAGTATCCTGAGCAACAAATCATTGTCTAAAATTTAAAAGTCCACCAGAAGTTGATGTTATTGTTTCCACTTTATTTTCAGTCTTCACATGTATCCAACACTAATCCAGCATGAACTCATAGTCAACACCTGTTTCGTCTCACGGTAAATGTACCATTGACTTCATCAAGGCTACAAAACAAATAATAACCAACCTCAGTTACACTGTATCATTGTGCTAACTTAATCCTAAAATACCACCACAGTGGTTATTAGTTTCTGTGAGAACCTGGTGTCCATCATGAATCCCACACATTCATAAAAAGGTAGAACTTAAGTATAAAGTGTTAGTTCATAATACAGTGCTAAACCAATGTGAGAAAAGAAATGAAACAGAGGATAAATACAGATATTTACAGATATGTTTTAACCTGGAATTGGAAACTTGCCAGACACACGGATTGGCAGCCACATGAATTAATCGAGTAAGGTTTTATGACATCACCTTAACGTTTACCATACATTTGGGAATCCTTGCTGGGAGTGGTTTATATAGTACATTCTTTGTATGTATAGGAACTGCTACGGCATAAACAATATACACTGGATGTTAGACCTGAGATTTTTTCAGATGCTTTTGGGTGAGAAGAACAGATCTCATGGAAAGTGCAATGCTGATTACTCACATTCATTAGAGATAAGGTTGAGATCTTGCAGTGGGAAGCATGGTGTACTCAAAGGATGAGGATATGGTTGCTCCTTCATATTTATCGTCTGTTTCACTTCTTTGTTCACATTGGATATATAATGGCAATATTGGAAGGATTAAGATACTATATTACCATTGTATTATGAACTAACACTTTATTCTTAAGTTGTACCTTTTGTTTCGGTTGGGGTTCACTCTTTATGGATGTGTGGGATTCATTATGGACACCAGGATCTCACAGTAACTAATTATCAGTATTTGGAGGCAATCTTTTTTTCATTATTGGTAGGGTTGAGTTGCTATTTCTATTCCTTGGAGCACCATTTGGGTGTAAATGATATGAAACACTGAGATACACAATTGTGCGTAGAATTTACCCCGCCACTTCCCTTTTATGTAAGAGTATAGTCAATGCAAGCCACTGAACATGCATGGACCTCAGCACATACGATCACCAGTTGGGTGGACCCTTGCACATATTTCAGCAAGTCAACTAACTACCCCTGAAAATAATTCAAACTCCATAACCCGTATCAGCAATCAACCTTGTAAAAAAGGACAATGGAAAATGAACTTTACAAACATATATAAAAATTGTTGTGAAACACGTAACAGAACTTGTATAAATATTTACGAAAAAATGAACACTCTTATATTGTACAGTGCTCCTATACCCTCTGGCCATGGTCACAATATACAAAACTCTCTATAAATAAATAAATAGATAAATAAATAATTGTCCACCCAAAAATCAGATGGAAGAACTGTACCTGTTTCAGATATATACATTTGACTAGTGGGATTAGTCTGAACAAACAAATTGGGTAAACAGACAATACCGTCGGTTTATATTCTTTTCCAGAACAATGTTTATAAATCACTTTGCTTTTAAAGCAGATCAGAATTGTGAAACATTGATTTTTCCAGGTTTGCCTGCTGTGTTTAGTCCTTTATTTATCGGTTTCTGGATGCCCAGCGTGTTTGGAATATAAAGTTTACTACCTGCGCAACATATGGCTTCCTTGCTCTCGGTCCGGCTGAATCAAGGTTGTGCTCACAGCCTTCCCGTACTGTGCTTTCGGATCCTCTACATTCATTTGGGAGTACTTCTGAAACTCGGGCGCCATGCTGTATTTTATTGACTTTGTCAACCACCTGCCAGAGCCGAATCAAGAAAAGATTTCATAGAGGAGACACTGGGCTCCAGCTGACCCTTGGAGACTGAAGGCAATGTAAAGGTGCTCAGTAAATGTTCAGCTGCAGTTTCTTTTATTTTGAGTTAAGACGAATCACCATGGCTTGCAGAAAGTGCAGAATAGAGAACATTGTTGTTAAGTGCATTAAGTCTGCACTTTGTTGAGATTTTGAAGATGCCTTAAAGACTGCGGCCTTGTAAATATTATTGCTACATTAAAATATAAAGTCGTGTTTCCCCAATATTTCACACTTAAAATTAGAAAGATTTTGCATTGCCACTACACTTCATAGAAACAAGTTTTAACATTTATAATTAGTGAACTAAACTACTGTAGGTTGGTACAGTGCACTTATTGCTAGCAGCACAAAGAGAATGAGGTGAAAAACAGTAATATTATCATTTATGCCAAGCTCTGTTTTTACAACTGGGTATGAAAAACCTATTTCTTCATTAAAGTGGGACAATTCCAAGAGTCCTTTGTTTCTAGTGATACATGTCTAAAATGAACTCACACTGCGTGGCGTCTGGGTCCGAGATCCCGAATTGTAATATATGATACCTAAAACTCAAATATTTAGATAGAATTCAGGAGTGCCTCCAACACCTGTATATAATATGTAATGATACCATAATTTAAAAAGGGACATGCAAGTGCGTGCAATAAGAAATTCACAACAGGCCCGGTTAACTGGTGAAGTTAGATTTGAAACAAATATTTTGTAAAGATGAAATTTATAAAATTAACCTTTGCCCTGGACGAAGTCTCTGGAAGTTAAACCTCCAGTTTGTTCTCCCACTTCTGTTAGCCAGTTATTAGCATTTCAGTAGGCGTAAATGAGATGTGAACGTGCTCACAGGACAGGGAGAAAAGGTCTTGGGTGCAGGGAGGTGTTGGTGTGGCCCTTGAAAGGATAGCCTGTGGGCTGGGCCCAAGAACTTGATTAACTTCAAAGAGGCTTACAATGTCACAAGCAGATGTAGCCAGTGCCCAGGCCTTTATGTTATGTTATGTTATGTTAGTGGATACTTGATATAGCGCTGCGACTTACCCCCGAAGGCCAGCCATATTTTAATGTTTGAATACGCCAGGGCGGGGAAGGAGCTGGCTCCTTGATCTGAGATTTCTTTGGGGGCGATAGGGAACCAGTTTGTCCTGTAGACATTTAGGTCCTTTGCCTGACCAAGCTTTATAGGTCAGGCAGGGGAGGTTAAAAATTACTCTTTTCTTTACAGGTAGCCAGTGAAGGGCTTTGAGCAGGGGGGCTGAAGGTGTGCCTGGTGGCTGTTTGTTAACCAGTCGGGCAGCAGTATTTTGTACCACCTGCAATTTCGATTGGAGGGATTCGATAGATGCTGCGAGCAGCACATTTCCAGGCCTGGGCGTAGTTCGCGGAGTTTCACTATGCTGAACTCCGTGAAGTGACAAAAAAACTCTGCGGAGTTACGCAAGTGGCGGAGTGCAGTGTGAACTGCCGTTCGCGCTGGTCTTTCTGCTGCTTGGGCAGAAATTCTACCCGAGTGGCAGCTCGCGCTCGCGAACTTACCGCTCGCGAACTTACCGCTCGCAAGCACGAGCGGGGAAAAAACTCTGCTGCACAGCGCGGGCGGAGTTTTCTGCACTCCGCGAGCTCTGCGGAGTGCAGAGTGCACAAAACACCGAAAACTTCGCAAATGGAACGGAGTTCACTGCCCAGGCCTACACATTTCCATAATCCAGACGACTGATTATCGGAGCCTGGACGAGGGTCTTCCGAGAGGTCAGCGGGAGCCCCTGGAATACCCTCTTAAGGAAGCACATTACCCCAAAGCACGTGCCACAGGTAGCTGTCACCTGATCTTTTGTCGATAATTTTTTTGTCTAACAAAATACCTAAGTTTCTTACTGTGCTTCTGGGAGAGGGAGCTATGCTGAGGTCAGGGGCCACCAATCTGTTCTCCAAAGGAACTGCGCTTTTCCAAACAGTACAATTTCAGTCTTGTCCCATATAATTGAAGGCAATTCAGGACATTCCAAGTAGCAATTTTTCTCATGCATGCAGTAAAACGTTGTTTAACATTCTCTGTATCTTGCCCAAAAGAGATGACCAGTTGTGTGTCGTCTGCATATGAGAGAATTTCAAAGCCACAGGACTTGACCAGCTGAGCGAGGGGAGCGATGTAAATGTTGAAAAGTGTGGGGCTCAGGGCCGAGCCCTAAGGAACTCCCCTGCCAAGGGACAGAGTCTTAGATTGAAAAGGATCAAGTGTAATTTTTTGAGTCCTATCCTTAGAAAGTCTGTTAGCCAGTTCAGTGCAGTGCTATGAATTGCCATCTCATGAAGTCTTCGATTCAGGATGGGATGTGATTCTGTATCAAATGCAGCTGACAGATCGAGAAGGTCCAGCATACCTGGTGTGCCTATGTCCAGTGAAAGGCTGAGTGAGTCACCTACCGCTACAAGGGTGGTTTCTGTACTATGGGAGGGAAAAAAGCCTGATTGGAATGAGTCCAATAGGAGATGCGTCTCTAAGTGAGAAGAAAGTTGTCTTTTGACATGGGATTCCAGCAACTTGCTGATTGAGGGCAGAGGAGAGATAGGACGATATTTTACCACACCCATGGGATTGGCGTGCGGTTTTTTAAAAATAGGTGTGACATAGGCAGCTTTCCATTCTCTAGGCACTGTAGTTGAAGATAGGGATAGGTTGCATAAGGATGTCACCGATAGTGCAAGAGAGGTAGATAACATAGCTGTGATGTGAGGGGGACATAGATCCCCCAGAAAGCCAGATTTAGTTTTGGTTAAAAGGTCTAGTAATTGAATGTGTGTGATTAGTTCAAATCTCTCTAGGCCTTTATCCTTCTTTTGTATTCCCAGTAAGACTGGCCTCTATCACAATGGGCCTCTTGTTGACATCACAGAGTGAGATCCTACTGGAGGGTCAGGACCTGTTTGACAGTTCTGCTGAGTTTCCATATGAATATTTGGGGCATACTTCAATGGAGGGAACCAGAATTCCAAAACAATTTGTGTGCTGAAACCTCAGCTTTATTGTATTAAGCTTCTGTCTTTGAGTTTCTTGAGTGTACAGCTTGCCACCCTGTGAGTCTCTAATTGCCTCCTTTGAGTTCCTAGGGGCTTTAGGATTGTAATCCTGTGGTTAATTGTAAAATGTAAAATCTTTGACCGGAATGAACCTGGTTGGTGTTTTTGATCCGCTCTCTATTGCAGTTAGTGTCATTTTGCACCTAGGTTCTCTTCCACCAGGATCATTGACTGTCATTGGCATTATGTGCTTCTTGGTGATATTTCTACTTAAAATTTAAACAATTCTTATCTCCAGTCCCCCTTTTGGATTTTTGTCACTTTGCTGTTATTTTGTTTATTAACCCTTACTCTAGTTTCCTAATTTGTTTCAGGATTTTTTTTGTTTTACATTTTAACATTATCACTGTTGGAAAGTGGATTATTAATAGGGATAAGTAGGGACTTACCACTAGTAATAATGCCACAATCACAATAAAAGGTTCAGTTAGGGTCTCAATAAATTAATCACTTGCTCAACCCTTGGTAGCTGGCAACAGCCAGGCAGGCTTAGCTTAGGAGACAGGTGTGTAAAGCATTTAAAAACATCACATTAATAAATAAGTAAGACACAACACACAATAAAATCCAACACCAATTTATAAAACTAAATTATACTTTTATGAACAACTAGACACCAAAATGACAACATTTCTAAAGAATTAACACTTTATGGTGCCTATTGTGCCAATTGGGACATCTGGTCATGCTTGACCGGTACAAAGTCAAAGTTTGAGGCCAACCACGATGGACCCCTGGTCGGGTACCCTAAGTGAGGCTTGTCTTCAGGCCAAATTCATGTCAATGCTGTTGGCATGCTTTTCTGTGAGGCCTCAGTGAAATCCTAGGAGTCTGGAGTTCTGGAGCTTTCAGTGGGTTGAACCTGAAATCCAGGCCAGGTCGCAGGTGAAGGTCGCCAGCTTGACTCTCGACTTCGAGACAGTCACCTTATGGCTTTTTACCCAAAAAACCTCAAACTTCATCAAACTTCTGGATCTTCTTCCAGAAGGTCTCCTTGAGGGTTCAAAGTATCTACAACACCAATCCAGGGGTCTAGAATCTCTGCAATGGTCCTTGGGGTGTTGGGACCACAAGTCCCACAATGCACCTGGCCAAATCCTTAAAAGTCTTCTGGACGCACTCCAGGATGGGGACATTTTAGTGGAGATGATGCAGGTGGGATCAGTTAACCTGTAGCTTGCAGGGAGTCCTCTCCTTAATCCTTCTTGAAGCAAGGCAACATCCTTAGGACTGTAGTCCCAGAATGTGCAACAGGTGCAGTCCTTCAGAGTGCAGACGTTTGGGATGCAAATCAGGTTTCCAGCAGGGCAGTCCTTTTTTTCCTTGTAGTTTCAGGCAGCAGATCTGAGTTGCCATGCATCTCTTCCATAGTTATGTATGCTCCTGGGCGTCAATCAAGGGAGCACCCCTGACCAATAGGATGCAGGGTGCCACCCAGGTGTATGACCACTTCCTCTAAAGTGTGGCATATTCTTGCTCAAGAAAGCACCATTTTTCCTAAATCAAAAATGGAGAAATCTCCCCTTGGAGGTTAGATCAGGCTAAGCCAACCTACTGCTGTGGCTAGGATTCTCTAGCACTCCCCTTCCTATCCTCTCACTAATTTAATTACAGGGGCTCCTGTGTGGCTGGGGGTGCAGGATGTGGGGGTGAACCTGTGCTATCCTAAACTGCCATTCTCCCTTTTAAGACCAGTTTGGCTACCCCTCCCTCATCCTGCCTTCTGCAGTTCTCCACCCACAGGAAATCCTTTATCTCTCTAGCAGGCCAGTTCACAACTCATTAATACAGATGCCTCAGCCTGGCAGAGTCTAGCCAATCAGAGAAGGACTGCTGGAAGGCTGGAGTTTGGCTTATAGAAAAAAAAGTTTAATAGCATCTCTCTGTGATAGTTATTATAAAGCTAACAATGGGAAGTTTTTTTATTTTTATTTATCACAAATGCACCATATAAGGCAGCTTTCAATATATAATTACATTTGATAATCACAATTCCTCAATTTACCAAAACCAATGAAAAGATAGAATCCATTACAATACAAATACTAATTGGTAATATGTATAATCAAAAAATGCTTGTGAATGATGTTTTCTCTATCCCACATTAATTGACAGCAAATTAAACAACAGAAGTTAATCATCTAATCATCAATTTACGACTAAGAGACATATGATTAGTAAATACTCCTAAAAGCAAAAAAATGAGACATATGATTATTAAATACTCCTAAAAGGAAAAAAATAACTTGTTTTCCGTGAAAGTTATCAGAAATCTAACAGTGGCAAATTGTTGGGTCTATCATATCTATCATTTTAAGTCCCTGAATGACATTTTCAGCTCCCTCCTGTCAATAGTTATACTTAAATGAGATATTTCAATGTTAGGCTAAGGAGCTAATTATCTACAATGAGGAACAACAAAATTGGCTTTTTTTCCCTCACCCGGGCATTAAAACATCTTTCATAATGTCCCTGCTTATAGTTATATAGCGCCCTACCCCAGGGGCACCTAGGGGAGACCGTAGGGGTGACTTGTGTGTAAAAATAAGGTAGATTACTACTTTTAAAGTACCTTTAATTCCAAAGTCGAATTTACATATAATTTAATTTTAAAGGCAGTCTGCAAAGCAGGGCTGCTTTTAAAATGACAGAAAACAACTTAGTAGTGCACACCCCAGTGCAGGAAACCTACTGGGCCTCTCAACTTCCGTACCCTACTAAATGCTAGGGACTTGCAGGTAGATTGAACCCCCCTTGCCTTATTATATACCAGGGACCTATATGGGTCTGTCATTGCCAATTGTAAGAATACCTAACCTTCATATACCTTTAAAGCAGAGCACTGGCTGTGGGTCTGGTAAGCAGAGTCCATTGCACAATAAGAGGCAGCTACGAGTATCAATCAAGAAATGGGGGTGATCATGGCCAAAAGAATGACTTTCTCACAATTGCTGTTTTACTACTGCATAGGTACTTTATGCATTGCCTCTAAGTTGAGCCTGTCTGATCTGCGCCATAGCTACCAGGGAGTTGGTCTCAGGTTAATTTAGTAACTTTAAGGGAACTTACCCCCTCAACTAATAACCCAGTTTCTTACAAGGCCTGTGCTGATGTCTGCGTTATATAGAATGTTTTCTACATTATGTAGAACTCCACTCAGCGGAATAGGAACCCCAGATATACTCACTTTACTTTTCCTTTCCAGCAGTAATACTGGGAATGTTGGTGAATACCAAAAACGCTTAAGAGTAGGTTCAGGCAGAGATCTAAACCACTGACCTTACTTTTACATGTTTAATTGTGACTAGGCCCCATGACATTTAATCTGGCTGCTTGGTGTTTAGATGCCTTAAAGGAACTACACCTACATTCATGGGATGAGCTCTGTTATTACTGCTGTGGTTATTAAAATCAAAACCTCAAATGCTTCAGAATTAGGCTTCGTTGAAAAGGAGGGCTCAAAATTGTCTATTCGGGGGTTGCAAATACGACATTCTCTACCAGAAGAAATAAAAGAAGAGGCCTATCTACTTGGCTTCAGAAAAGCCATACAATATACTTAATTAGGCAGTGATCAAGTGATAGTTGTGGATGAATCTGCCTATTCCCCTTGACTCTAACCTACCCTTAACCACAAAAATCAACAACGTGCTGAAAGGAGCTAACTGCCTGCTAAACCTGCTAAGAAACACTCGGCTGCTGCTCTAATTTAACCACTTCTAAAAATTAATACAAGCATTGGTTCAACCTCACATGGACTACTGCACCAGCACTGGGCCAGTCAACAAATATTATTCTGTGTGGAGGTGTGACTATGCCTTAAATTATTTCTGAATCTCTAAGAGTAAATCAAGACTGCACATGGAAATAAAGGTTTATGAATTGGACCTCTTGTATGAGGGGATCTAGCCAAAAAATGAAACAGAATCAGCAAATATAAGGCGCTATGATGCTATGCCATGATTTAAAATAAGAAGCAGATTAATACAACCTCTGTGTAAAAGCTAATAATAGACGTGTTTGAAAGTTCTGCATGTCACCCAGAGACCCATTGGGGAAAAAGGTTCAAGCCACCTTACAAAACTGGCTCTTCCCTAACAACCTGTCAGTGACTTCATATACAAACACATAGACTCAATGACCTACACAATTGAAGTTGAAAGAAAATAAAGTGAAGCAGATAGCTCTCGAGCAACATGTCTAAAACTCCAAGGCCACTCAAACCTATACAAGTTCAGTAGATGGCTGAAAATTCTGTTTGCAGGCAAAATTTCACACTTGATCTCTGACTAAAGAGATATGTAATACTTTATATATAGGGGGACATGATCCCAGTCAAAGCCATTGCAGAATTGGCAGATACCTCACTAATCTGTTATTGTGTCAATAGTGGCACGTCAGTGTACAGACATAAGGAACTCTGTTTGCTTTGCTTTCATTTGCAGTTTAGATTGTGTGACTTGAAGCAGGAGGAGACACAGGACGTATCTCTTTCTACTTAAATACATTGAAGGCACAGGTACGTCCATCCAAGCACAGACCAAACTTTGAGAATTCTGCTTTGATGCTGGCATGTGCAATGATATGGTTGCACTTTCATTCCCATTTATTTTCACCCAGAATTATAATATTGTCTTATAGCCGGCAATATTGGGCCTTACAGACCTTTGGAGGCCTCCTTAGTGTCATAGCCTAAATCTGAAGGTGAGGACCAATAACGAGGGGGTAGAACTTTAAAGGCCAGTATTGCCCGCTATGACAGCTATGAGGCTATTGGAATATTCCACCCCTTGAAAGCTGAATGTTCTAATATAAAAAGCCTCTTGACAGACCAACGGGGTTCAAATGCCCCTGCAGCTGAGAAACTTTGCGCCATTTGTTTCACAGACCATGCTGTGAATGTTAAAAAATTACTGCCACAAGCATAGCCACATCAGTAGCTGTCAACGATGTAAACCAGTAGCTGCTGCGAAAGGAGGGAGAAATCCGCACCTAATTATCATTTGGCTTTCCTAAATTGATTTACTTCATTTGGTAGAGCCTAGGGAGACCAGAGCTGAGGAGAATTACTCTCTTTCTTATTCAGCAGCTCCAGTGACACTGCGAACCATGAGAGAAGGGATGGAGGAAAGATCCTTGTTTTCCCTCTTCCACAGAATCTGCTTCTCAAATTCCTCTGTTCAACCCACATATTCAGGAGAGGCTGGGGAGTGGCAGAGTCAGAATCTGCAGATTAAGACACTGAACAATTGAAAGCAATACTAATTGTCTGCTGCTGCTCCTTTGTCTTAAATGGAGTTCTCAATATTCATCCTGGACTCCTCCCTATCAATGACCAAACAAGTCAACGCCGTCTCATCTTCATGCTTCAACACCCTGCGCATGCTCCGCAAGATCTTCAGATGGATCCCCACTGAAACCAGGAAGACCGTCACCCAGGCACTCGTCACCAGCCGACTGGACTATGGGAACACCCTCTACGCCGGAACCACAGCCAAACTTCAAAAGAGACTCCAGCGCATCCAGAACGCCTCCGCACGACTCATCCTGGACATCCCCCGACACAGCCACATCACCGTACACCTGAAAGACCTGCACTGGCTCCCCGTCAGCAAGAGAATCACGTTCAGACTCCTCACCCACGCACACAAGGCCCTCCACGACCTGGGCCCAAAGTACCTCAACGACCGCATGTCCTTCTACACGCCCACACGCCAGCTACGATCAACCAGCCACGCCCTCGCCACCGTACCACGCATCCGCAGAACCACCGCCGGAGGAAGATCCTTCTCCTACCTGGCGGCCAAGACCTGGAACTCCCTCCCCACTCACCTTCGGCGAACCCAGGACCATCTCGCCTTCAGGAAGCAGCTCAAGACCTGGCTGTTCGAGCAGTAACTTACCCCCTCCCCCAGCGCCTTGAGACCCTCCCGGGTGAGTAGCGCGCTCTATAAATGCCGTGATTGATTGATTGAATATTCCAATGTACTGATCAATAATAAATCTCAGAGAGAGCCAGTACTTCATTCTCCTACTCACCTTGCATCTTAATTTAAATATTATTTGGATTATGAATTGTTCTATGTGAAGATGTTTCATATTTTCTATTACTGTTGCTTTCCACATATTTGCACGTTTTTTTAGGTTGTGGCCCAACTTCTTTTGATTCTTATCTAGTGTTCTAGATGTTCAAGAGGTGGCAGCTGATGATTCTCACTGTCTTTTATCTTCTGCCTACTTTGAGGCATAACGGCATGGGTGGGAGAGCAAAAGCCATTCCCAAGGCATGCCCTTGACACGTCTAGCTGTGCTTGTCCTTCTATGACAGGGAATAGAGGCTAGAATTGTTGTGCACACTGATGTAGAGGAAATATGGCTGATGCTTTCGAGAAATAAACTTTTAATGCCTGAAGAGAGTGGATGAAACACTAGCTAGGGAATTCCCCACTTTATCTGAACATTAACTAGCTTTGCACATGTAACTAGTTGCTGATCTACCTTGAGTAATTTCTATGTCTAAATGTATGCTAGTAAGCACTATTTCAGTTTCCTGGCTTGAGAAATCATGGTCGGAGAGACCCAGGGCAGACAGAATGTACTGGGCCCAAATGTAACATCTGGGGTCTTCCGCCTATGGCAGCTTTGGACCTCAGCAAACTAAGGACTTGGAGTCATGTATCCCTTTTCAACATTTGACTCTGATTAGTGAGACAGAGCAGGTCAAGACTTACTCAGGGAGTTGCTGTGAGCTAGAGACTCAATGCTTCTTACATTGCTGTGAAGTCAGTGCTTTAACTATAAACAATTACTTTATTACACATAAAAATAAATATTTATCACAAATTAGGTAATAGACTGACACATTGAGATGCCTACGAGGACACTCTCTAAATAACCCCACAACCAACTGGGAGGTCACAACTACGAAAAGTCACACAGGTCAAATGACCACTTAAATGTGTCCTGGCCCCACTGTACTGCAGGCGTATTTGACTGTTTGTGCACCAGCAGCTCTTAACTCCTAAAGCACTATACTCCCTTTTATGTGTCAATATCAATAAGAGGGGTGTATTAAAAAGTCAGGCCTGCTGACTTAGTCAGGATGTCATCATACATTTCGACAGTAGAATATGAGGTCTTCCATAACAACACATTTTAGCAGTTGGAAAAACATTTCTGATATCATTCGATATATGCATTGATTTTAACTTTCGCACACTGCCCAATATAATATTAGAACAATGAACATTTCATGCAGACCCTAATTTTTATATTCGCACACTGCCCAATATAATATTAGAACAAAGAACATTTCTCGTGTAGAAGCTTTAAAGAACTTAACCAACCAAAGGCCATGAAATTGTCACAGGTGTCTCCTGGGGTTTAAGATTTTCCCACCAGGAAATTGAGTGACAAGACAAAAGAAGAGCAATGAAGGGCTGTTCTGTGGGGACCTGCTACTCTCCTCTCTGCACGCTAAACCACATCATCTACTGTGGTGCTACCCCTGTTCCTCAAGAGGCATTACTTGATACATTTTCAGGTCAGATGGACAGTATTATGGGCTGCCTCCCTGCCCTGAGGATGTTCACCGTGGACAGGCTGCACCAGTAATGTTTTCCTTTCCTATTTTTGTTTCTGTTGGAAAGTGGGTTATTGGTAGGGGCAAATGTAGGTCTGCCACTGGCAATAAGGCCACTAACACATGATAGGACTCAGCATAGGTCTCAGAAAATTATTCCTATGCTCAACCCTTGGTAACGTGGCTGCGAGCAGACAGGCTTAACTTCAAAGACAGGTATGTAAAGCATTTAAAAACACCAATTCAGTAAATAATTAAGACACAACCCATAATAAAAATCCAACACCAATTTATAAAAATAGGAAATATTTTTATCTTTAAAATGACACCAAAACGACAAAAATCCAATGTAGGGAACCGGAGATGTGAATTTTCAAAGATTTAATAAAATATAGCACTTAGAAGTTTATAGCACCATATTGGGATACCTGCTCGCGATAGACCGGGGCAAAGTCAAAGTTTCAGGCCGACCGCGATGGATCCCTAGGCGGCTACAGCTTGCGGCAGGTCCCGTTCGCAGTTTCTACCTTCACACTTAGAAACTTTTCTGGAGCTTTTTCTCGCGAGGCCCATCGAAGCTCCCAGCCAGTCCGGATCCGGTGAGGGTTCGCCGGCTTGGCTTGTGACGAGGTCCCGGTAAACTTCCCTGGAGCGGACTTAGAAAATTTCTCAAGATCGCTTCAACGGGGCCATCCAGAAATCCAGGCCGACACGCGATGGAAGACAGGCGGCTTGGCTCTCGCGGTTGCGCCCGGTCGACTTTTCTACGAGCGGACTTAGAAGCTTTTCTGGAGCTTTTTCTCGCGGGGTCTCTCAATGCTCCTCATGTAGCCGGAGCCGGTGAGGGTTCGCCGGCTTCAGATTTTCTCTAGTCCCGGTCAATCTCTGGAAGTCGATGCGCTGGAGCTTTTAGCGGGAAGAACCTGGTGGGCTTGGCCGGCTCGTGGTTAAGACAGGCGGCTTGGCTGACCAGGTTGAGTCGGTCCCTCTATGGAGCTTTGTTTCAAAGTTCCTCCAAAGTTCTCCAAACTTCTTGAACTTCTTCCTGAAGTTCCTCAAAGGCTCCCAAAGTGTCTCAAACTCACTCCAAGGGTCTGGAAGCTCCAAGATGGTCCTTGAAAGTTGAGGACTTCAGTTCCCACAATCCACTGGGACGTCACCCTTACAAATCCACTGGTAGTTCCCCAAGGTGCAGATTTATTTGGTGATGTTCCAGTTGAGCTCTTTTAACCTGTAGCTTTCAGGGAGTCCACTCTTTAGTTCTTTTCCAGCAAGGTAATCCACAGGGCTGCAGTTTCAGATGGTGCAGTTTTCAGAGGTCAGGCCTTAGAAATCTTTGCACAGCAAAATCTTCTCAGCAGGGCACTTCTTGCTTCAGTAAGTTTCAAGCAGCAGATCTGGAGGGCTCTGCCCCTCTCAGATACTTATTCAAAATTCTCTGGGTCAAGCAGCAGGTCATTCTTGACCAATGAGAGCAGGGTAGCTCCCCAAGGTGATGACCACTTCCTGTAGAGCGTGGCATCATTTTGTCCCAGAGTGCATCGAATCTTCCAAATCCATAATGGCTGAATTTCCAGCAGAGAGGCAAGAGCTGGCTAAACACACCCCCTGGGATGGCTTATCTCCCTGGCCTCTCCCCCTACCATCTGCACATACCTTCCTTAAGCCTAGCCCTGACTCTGGGTCAAGAGTGTCAGAGTGAAACTGAAACCCAGGCCTCCCCTCTGCCTTTGAAGATCATGGTTTACGACTCCACCCCCTGGCCTGGCATTCCTATAGACCAGCACACTGCCCTCCCAGGACAGTTGGTAACCCCAGGGATCTTTATCACCTCTTCAAAGCAGCCTGGCTAATCCCCTTAACTCTGACCAATCAGGGCAGACCAGTGGAAGGCTGAATTTGGACTTACAAACAAGAAAGTCTTATAACTTCTTGTATGTACACTTTAGGAGAAATTCAACAATATAATATTGTTGGATTTAGCATTACCATTCTGAGAAGTCTTTGAATGGCAGCTCTAGCTCTTTTCTATCAGGAGTTATTATTTAATATCTTCCTGCAATGTTAGCCTATGTAACTGGGGATTTGCAATGGGAAAAATGACTTGGGCCAGTTTTCTAGCACCAGGGCTTATAAAAACAGATTTTATAAGTATTTCCCTAATTTCTACAGGACCCCCAACCCTTGTGCAACTAGGGGAGACTTTAGGGGTTCTGAATCTGTAAAAATATTGCAGATCCTCAATTCCCTGTGCTCCTTGCCTCAAAGTCGAATTTGGGCTGCACTTTAACACAATGTGGGGAGTGAAATGTGAAATTTCACTTTACCCAGGCATATAAAAACTCATTTTATAAGGGTGTACATTATAGATAACTGACCCCCCACCCCTGGGATACCTAGGGAAGACCCTGGGGGCCCCTAATATGCCAAAACATTGTAGGTTTTCCATTTTTAAGTGCCCCAAACCCCAAAGTCGAATTTGGGCACAATTTGCTTATTAAAAGCAGTCCTGGCACCCATGGCTGCTTTTAAACTGACCCCAGGCTTCAGCATTGCACCCATGCAAGTGCAGAAAAGCTGCTGGCCTCTAAACTGCCATGCCCCAGGATACTGGGGACTTCTAGGTAGTTTCAATCCCATGCCCTATTATATACTAGGGGCTTATGGGGTAGGTCATGCCAATTACAGGGGTACCCCACCATCCCATAGTGTACCCTAGTGTATGTTGGGTGTCTTAACTGTATTCTCAGGTGTTCCTTTCAGCACAGGATGACTTTACAACAGTTTCCTTTTCAAATAAAACCATCCACTTGCATACATCTCTTTTTCTTTTCATGTTATGTGCCCCTACCACTCAGTGGGGCATTGATGTTTTTTTTGTGGTGACTTCTAGGAAGTTCAAGTACATGCGGTCATGTCAGCTCCATCCTTGCTCATTCCCACAGCACCTAAGGCCAGACAGGGAAGATGGAATCCCACTTCTTATGTGCTCTTCTGAGCACGGAGAATAGGAATCAAGGCACGGTTGCCACTGCTTACGTGAGATGGCCCCCTCCTCGCAAGGCACCTTAGCAGAGAACTGCAGGCTCACCTGCCTGCTTTCGGCAGTGAAAAGTGATCCTCCACCTCTAGAGAATGCAATGAATGGTGCTTCTCTTGTCAGTCTCCCAGAGGAGCTTAAATGGAAACCGAAGTCCCCATCATAGGACCAGTCCACAGAAGTTCCAAGGAACCTTTTCCTCCTTTGTCCACAACACGTTTACACACCACTCTATACCAGATGGACTGCAGAGGCCAGTGCATCTGGGCCTGAGTACACAGAGTCCCCGTAAGTGCAATTCTGGGGTCCTCTCCAGGTGGGAGTGGGGTTCATCCACCCAATGGACGCCTCCTTCTTCTGTATTTACTTCTTCTCTCAGAGTATCTTCCTTGCGCAGGAATTTTAAAGTAGAGTTTGCGGGTACCAGAAGGTGGATGGCTCTACCAAAACCCAGAGATACCACATCACCCCTCCAACATTGACTTACACATATTGGAAGCATCTCACAGATTGGCCCGCTTCCTGCACAGAAAGTTAGGATTTTTAACAATAACAAAATCAAGTTATTGTCTGAAAGACCTCTCCCGGTGCCTTACCTCATCCTCACCCCTTACTTACAGTGCAAAACTAATTATTTCCCTTCAAAACTTCAAAGGGACCCATTGTGTTACTAGTGCCAGAGTTTCCCCTTTGTCCCTGTGAGACTGGCCCGCCTAGGCTTTTCAATGAATGTCAGCTAATCATCCAATGCAGATTTCTCCTCATCCTCTTCCTCAACCAGGAGAAGGCCAATCCTCCCAAATGGCTCATTACTCAAGAGAGGCTTTTAAACTACCAGTTGGTGAACAGAGTAATTACATTGGCCCAACAAGGTTGTTCAAAACCCAAATCTCATTACGGCTGGCTGAGGGAAATAATACCAAAGCCTGAAGAAACACAGTTATGGCCAAATTTATATTTTATTTGACATTTTGAAAATAGAAAAGTAATGTCTCTTATTTTTCAATACTGAGCAATTGCAAAATTACATTTTGCGCTGTTCCCACCAAAAGTGTATATATTGTCATGCACCACAGACTTACACTTAAGTGAAGAATGGTGCCTTTCTACTGGATGTGCAATTAATAACTCAAAGCTATTTTAAAAGAAGTTTATGGTGGATAAGACTCCATTTCCATGTGCCACTCAGGACAGCGATCTAAAAGCCAGGCAGAGTAAAAGTAAAAGATCGAGGAGTATTAAGTAAGTAAGAAGCCACCTCCTCACTCCTGATCATCATTTTAAGCTGTAATAATAAGTCTTCTGCACCTTTGATGGAAAGAAGTTCAGGAAAACACTGTGAGTTTATGCATGTCTTTGAAGTGTTCCTCCGTTTATTTTGCACTGCTGACAAGGTCCCATGTATATTTTTGCAATAAATGTTTCATAACTGATCGTTATTCTGTGGACAAAGATTTTGCACAATTAAAGAAAGTTCAACTAAAGGATACAAGAGTGACAGGAATATTTCTGTACTTGCCTCAGTCTAAAGGGATAACTTGTAGCTAAAATCCAATATTCTATACAGTGAGTGGCAAATGTTTAAAATATTCAAAATAATAAAAATAATTTGCTAACTTCTCTTAAAAATGTTAATCTATAAATTCAGGCTGAGCAAATCAATGGAATGGTTAGAATTTCTGTCTGGCCTCCAGTGATTCATAAATCGTCTTTGATTTATATGCCTACGCTTGCTTGTGGCTAAGGAAGGTAGTTTCTGGCTTCAAAGACAAGCCCTCATATTAGAAACTGCATCATGCCTTCCTGGACACAAATCCTTCTGATTACTACCACAGCACTGAAATTCCGTTTGAAAAGAGTAGCCCACCAAAGAACATTGAAGCTAATCAGTGCATGGGAGAAAAAACAAAGGGGGCTTTGCAGGTGTCAACTTTCTTTGCTTTTTTGTTGAAGTACAGCTTTTCCCAGAAAGCGTATTATTGGAAGAGAAACAGAGTAATTTAGCTCATGGGAAATTGAAAATCACAGACTGGTAATATCCTTTAAATTGCCCTGCTTGACTCACTCAGAGGAGAGGATTGACTGGAACTAAAAAGGAAAGACTGTTCTCCTTGCTGCTTGAGACTGGCAGTGGCCTGTCTGTGGCTAATAGGCTGCTGTAGGGGCTATGGAACCTAGCTTCTTGTGGACTGCCAATGACAGGTGTGTCTCCTATTTATAGAGAAGCCTCCTTGCCCTAAGGAACATTTCCCTGTTGGTAGAGAATACAAGGCACTTGTAAAAAAATGGAAATGTCTTGCCTGGAAGAAAGCCACTGGACTAGCTGGAAATGAAAATTTCTCCTGCCGTCTCTGAATATCTTCTTCATTTTGTCTGTGTGGAAGGGCCTTTGGACAGTGGAGCTGAGGCTTCTGCAGAGAGTTCCTAAAGCTAGTCATAGCTGGACATTTCACTATAGAGATGAAATTTGTTTGTTTTGAACTATCCTGTAACCTGAACTATGGGAGCAGAAAATCCCCTTTCTCCAAATTTTGGGACTTTCTGACACTCTAAAGCCGCGTTCACTAAAAATTGAAACTTAGAAAACATTCATTTCTATGTACCCAGGATAAAGTGCAAAACCACTCTGAAAAACATTGTTTTGGGAGCTACAGTTTGATGGTTTGTACTGCCCTTCACTTTTGACCACATAGTTTGCGGCTACAACAAGACCACTCAAGAGATTTATCTAATCATGTATAGATATTCCCAGATAGATCCTAACTAACTTGGTTTTGGTTTTACTTTGAGCAAAACATTAATGCTTGAGCCAACAAACAGAGAGCGAGAAAGGTATTCTTGACAGAAAACAGTTTACTAGATAGAGGTCAAATGACTAGGCCTTTTGGGGGCTCAATCACAGCATCTATCTGTTACCTCTCTCTTCCTAGCTCAACAAAGCAGTTTGCAATGTAGATTTTTGAATGTGGTGGGGTAATACTAGTTTAAAAGAAATTGTCAAATTAAGAGTGGGCACATCGACTCTTTCCTCCCCTGGATGTTGAACTTCTTTTGTGAAAAATAGGCCAGTATATTTTCAATGATCATTATAATTTGCAGTCAAGGATGAAATGCTAAATTTTCAACTCATTTGTTCATTTTGGTAGCAGCCATTCCACTGTCTTCACATGACATGCTTGTTTGGGTATCTCTACAATTTTGGTGCAAAATATTTTCTTTCTATCCTTTGGTACACAACCGTAAGAGATTTGGCATGCTCCAGGTTGTGACTAGTACAACGCATTCAGAAGAGATATCCTAGACGTTTTCATATTATATTTTGCCTTCAGCTACATGATGACTTTTTCCCACACATCAGATCATATCTCCATAATATTCCTTCTTCAAGACCAATTACATATGATAAATAGTCATACGTTACTGCTAATCATAGTGGATTGATCTTAACAACATTTCTGACTTGCACGAGGATGCACCATTCAATGTGTTGAACTTGGAACAGGTGATTACATGATTCTTAATTTAAATATATCCAATACCGTCTTCACACAATAGCACCTGTAAAAATTAATTCTTTAGTGAGCTGGCATAAATCCGCTTCTTGTGTTACTATTGGCACTGCTGAAAACGTAAGCACGCTCCATGGAATGCAAATGATTTGTAAATATTGTCCCGCGGGTAACTAAAAAACGTGTGTGCAAAATTCTTGTAAATAGCTCTTTCTGCTACAATGATAGCATTGCTGTGGCCAAACAGTTACCAGAAAAAAAAAACCTTGAAGGTGATTTTGGGTTTCGCGTCTGCCACAGCAATGGTTATTAATTGAATAACTGTACTTGTTTTCTGGAAATATCTCCCACACATTTTTTCACAAAAAATGTCTAATATGTCAAGATACCAAAACTGCCAATTTTGAGACTTCCCTGATTGGAAACAGAAACACTTACTCAGATTGGCAGTTTTTCATTTGCTCTCAATGGAAAAATTCAACAAAGCGCTAACTCAATTTTGATCTATTATATCTGTGCACGGTGCTCTAGTTAAAAATACTTTTGTCATTGGTGCCTCCTGTCATGGGAGATGCAATCAGTGCCTGCAATATTATGTGTCTTGCTGAAAAAGACATTTCTGAATTGAGATGAGTTTTTCGGTTTCTTTTCGCCACGCTATGTAGTCTTCCATCCCTCAAGATGTTTAGCTTTGTCAGGTGCTGATCATATTAGATCATTCTCCTCAGGCATATTTGCAAGAAAGCTGCATAATGCCAGGTCCTGCCCGAACTCACTTCTTATTTGGCCATGCACATGCAGGTTATGCCATTAGTGCCATTTACTCCCTTGCCCAAGGAGAATGTTCTCTCTCGAGAACAACAAACGTAGGGGCATATTAACAACGGCCAGCGATAATTATCGCTGGCCGTGCTTAGCGATAATTATATTATCGCAGGCTATCTCTGGCATTTATCGCCCTGGTACCGCGTTATTAACAACGCGTTACTCAGGGCAATAAAATTCCAGAGATAGCGAGGTATCGCCTTTTGCAGGGAACATCGCTGGTTTTCCAGCGATGTTCCCTGCAAAGGGCGATAACTTGCTGGATACGACCCTGTGGTCGTATCAGCAGAATCCACCTTCTATGCCTAACATAGGTAAGTCAGGATTATAGCAGACGTTAGATTTTGGCGAAACGGCCGTTTCGCCGAAATCTAACGTCTGCTATAATCCTGTGGCTGCCTTGTAAATATCGCGATGTGAACATCGGCGATATTTGCAACGTAGCCCATCCGAGGGTACGCCCAGTAATGCCCACTTTGCATCTCATTAGAGATGCAAGGATGGGCGTTGGGGAAAGGGCGATAGTGCAAGGATTCACGCGATAAGCGTGACCTTGCTGATTAGGCGATAGAATTATCGCCGCTTTCCGTCCGAAAACGGACGCTAAAGCGGCGATAATTGCTTATCGCCTCGTTGTTAATATGCCCCTGAGTTTTTCTGAATTAACTAATCTTTATTTTTAGCTCCTCCCTGATGTTGTGGGCTTGCATGTCTATACGTTTTATATTTATGCTAATAATACCAATGCCATCCTCTGATTAGAGAGATGGCACTGTGTGCCAAATCATTGTGTTTGCTCCTTTGCATTTTGGCTGTGTGGGATTGAATGGGAAGCCACTGACTGAAGTTAAACCCTCTGAAAAAGCAGAGGGAATAGCGCTTGGTTACAATGTTCTAAATTGCCATCTGTAAAAAATAATTGGATACTTGCTTGGTACCAATCTGTCGGATCAGCAATCCTGTTTCTAACTTCGATGTCATCCTTTCAATATTTCCGAAGATTACAAGTGCTTCAGTTCATGCCTCGGCAAAGGAAACAATTGATGGACGGAATGCTGGACAATGCAAACATTCACCCCCAGTCACAAATATCTGGGTTAAATCCATCATTCTTTTGCTCAACACACCACCCCAGTTTGGTCCCAGCCATATGCAAATTAGTCTTCACCCTGTTCCTTGTGGGAACAGTCCCGCCCGAACTGCCAAGCCAGGTCCTCCCTGGACCGGAAACAAGCACCCAGGGACCGGTTTCAGGGCATCACCCTTCATCAGCAAGGCTAGCTTGAATCCAGTGGTGAGGTGAGCACGGGACCCATGTCTGGGCATACCCTTCCCACTTAGGGCGACATATGCAAAGGAAACAATTGATGGACGGAATGCTGGACAATGCAAACATTCACCCCCAGTCACAAGGATCTGGGTTAAATCCATCATTCTTTTGCTCACCACACCACCCCAGTTTGGACCCAGCCAAACCGATCCTAGGATGCTTGTTCCCAGTTCAGGGAGGACCTGGCCTGGCAGTTCGGGCTGGACTGTTCCCATTGGGCACAGGTCCAAGACTGATTTGCATATGGCTGGTTCCAAACTGGAATGGCATAGTGAGCAAAAAAACAATGGATTTAGGCCCAGATCTCTGTACTGGGGTGAATGTATGACATTGTTCTGCATTCTGTCCATCAATTGTTTTTTTTGCATTTGTCAGTTAATGCCTCTTCAGCTAGGAATCTAGAGAAATATACCTCCTGTCTTAATAAGGATACAAGAAGTACAGTGACTCTGAACCATTGCAGGGTTCAGGAGTGTAAGCTCATGTTCTCCGAGTGTACTTTATGAATTGACTCCACTTGGTCCACAATAAGGATGCTAATTCGGTCGTTGCATTCATTCATTCGGCCATGTGTCTCATCAGTTGCAGATCCTGCATTGAATTCTCAATCTAAAAGTAACCTTTAAAGTGCCGCGTGTGGTGCACCATTCACACTTTAGTCTCAGCATGCTAGTCTCTTGAGTTGCTCAGCAGCCAGCATGTTAGAGCGCTTTTTACTTTGCAGAGCAACTTTACAAAATGTTGTAGACTATTAACAACAAATCTTTTTCCAAATTAGGTTATTGAACCTTTATCAGGTTGTTCCTCGTCTAGCCATGAAATCCGGGGTTGTCGTTGCACTCTGTTGAACTGGTCTTTTCAGCCATTCATTCAGTTTTCCATTAATCTAATGCAGAGGGAATTATAAGAATGATACCAAATTTAAATAAACCAATATCTGTTCCCATATGTTTAATAATAATGAATTAGATGCATATAAAAGTTTCTAATATCAATAAAGGTAGACAGATATTGTGGTATCACTACGAATAGAGCACACATCTGTTTTCACTATTTATTGCAGTATCAATAGTTAGTAAAGATAAGAGGCGAAATCAGACTTGTTGATGCAAACCTGTAACATGCAATTCTCTATGTGTGTTCACCCTCTGAGCTGACTGATCGCAAGCTGAAACATCGTCTGTGTATACACCCGGCAATGCATAGATTCTTTAGCATGAAGACTCTTCCTCTCGGAGGCCTCCTTCGACATAGCCTATGCCCTTCATAGATACATAATTGCCCTCTGATAATCCACTTCCTCGTGTTAAAGTCCAGACTAAAACAATATTTTGCTGCTATACCTACCGACAGAAAGAAATGCACTACAGTTTACTAAATATTTTGTGTGACTTGGTTTGTTATATTTTATATATAATTCTCATTTCATTTTAGGAGGAAGTATGTCCAAAGTCAGAGGACGGAGAAAGTCAGCGTTGTGAGTGGGCCTCTGCTGTTAACGTCAAGGACAGGTTTATTTATGTGGCTCAGCCCCGCCTCGACAGGGTGCTCATCGTAGATGTTCAGTCCCAGAAAGCTATGCAGGTACGTAAGTGTATATATGTGAAGTCTGTTTCTAAGTAGATAACTAAACCCCCACTACATGTCAATGTTGTTTTCATTAATTGTACTTTGCTGAAACAATGAAGGAACTATAACTACTCCATCTTTTCTTGTTGTGCAGTAGAACATGAATATATAACTACAAACTTTAAATGAGCAAAACTGATTTCTAAAATCGAAGGATGTAAAAAAAAAAAAACCAGCACTGAATTCCTCAATCTGAGTGGATTGAGAAACTTTATCAATATTTCCGCGTTCGTTATTGTTCTATAAATAAGGCGGAATAAGATTACTTTAAGTACTGATCATGTGACAGAAGTCTAGAGCTTGTTCAAAGCCCAAAATGTTTCAGTTAATTCATCTGTTTCTGTTTTTCATAATGAAAACTACTGTACAAACACATACTTTCCAATCGCATTGTGACGACATACGAGCCTTATTATGGAGGCCCAAAAGGTAAATTAGATTGTTCGGGTGGCATGGGCCATGGGTGCAGGAGGGTGCTGGGGAAGCTACGGGTCAATGTTTTTGTGCCATTTCACATGCACGCGAATTCTGAAACAAGACTTGCTGAATTCTGACACAGAAGACTTAATTTGAAATTTATCTAAAGGAACTGTCCAACAGTTGCAATTATTTTATTACGAACAGAAACGTTTTTTAATTTTGAAAGAAAGTGATTTTAAAGTCACATTTTGAAAACGGATTTCAACAAACATTAAAGAGATATATCTTTAAAACATAACCTATTACATGATCAGCTGTGCCGGGCCACTCCTCTTAATGATTGAAAATGAAGTGTCTAACAAGCCAGCTGGGTTTACTGATGGAGATGTTTGCCAGCTGGGCAACATTTTATTTGCCGACTAAACCACACGTTGCTCTAATTCACTCTGCTTTTGCAAAATTAATCAATGGAATAACATGCAGATGGTTCGTTAATCCTCATAGAAATTGTAAATGATTTGATGGCTAAGCTATGTTATCCTGAGTTAAGGCCCAAACACGATCTTCGCCATATTCTTTCATTGCTTTACTTTCTTCTGAATCGAACCCAACATTTCCCCTTCACAGCTGCCTTGACAGTAGATGTGTTTCCAGACAAGCATAAATTAGGAATTATGTTTCTGGAAGCTTTGGTAAACGGTGGCCGGCTAACGTTCAACAGATAACTTTGTGTCTGTAGTTATGAGCGTAGGTTCTATGTTGTGCGAAGAACGTTAGGTGTAACAAGTAGGATGCATAAAAAACATATCTAGTGAAAACCTGTTATTAATTTTTTACAATACTCATGTTTCAAACATTGTACCATCACTGATGAGTAAGAATTCGCAACCTTGGATTGTTGAGAATGTCATTGGCAAATCCAGGCCTTTTCTCCTGGCAGGTGAGGATCATTGCCATCACAAATACACACAATAATTCCAACACTAATGGTGTAAATTTAATCTGCTCCATTTAAAATCTTGTAGCTGATGCATGCTATCATGCTGAATCACTTCTCCATATGAAATCCCTTTTTGTGAGCAATTGTGGCCAGGGCCGGCTTTAACTCTGGTGGCTCCCAGTGCAATAGCCTTTTTTGCCCCCCTCAACCTCATTCTCCACGAATTCCCTCAATACCACCCTCCAACAGTGCCCCTCATCTCTCTATAGCCCCTCTCTGACATGGATTTCGTATTTTATAGAGCTACTCAGTTCACTCACACTCAGGTCTTTGATCTGCCTGGTACACGCTCTTTGCAAGCAGGCCCATTAACCCTCTGCACTACTTTATGATGAGTCAAAGCTGCCACCAGTCAAAACTCCGATTTCTCTCCAGCAGGAACATTAATCACCCAAGTAATCTTGACATTGTTATTGTTGCCTGAAAACTGCTGGACTTACAAGGAACTCTGAAGCACCTGCTTTTAAAGCCATAAGTTATTTTTGAATACAGCGCTCCCCTCCCCAGTCCTAGATTTGAACAAGGTGCAGCTGCATCGGTCGCACTGCCCAAATGTCGGCCATAATTGTGCCAATATTTCAGGTGCTGCACAAACCTAGAGGGCTGGATCAAGCATGGAACAGTTAATGTTTCTAGTTTTTACAATGGTAGCACCAAAACGTGGCACGTGCCAAGATCCAGAAATGTGTACGAGCTCCAAGCTGCGTCTTAAAAGAAAAAAATTGTGGTGACACCCATGTAAAGAGAGCACGGGATATGCAAGGGCCCAGGCATACAGATCATCAGTCATACATAACCCGGTAAAGCAAGGGTCATAGGATGATGCGCCTCAGGAGAGCAGAAGGCAAGGCCGTACAGAGATATGCAGTGATGTACAGCAGGAAACACAGAGTGATGTGCGGTGGGTGCATTGTGGTGATTTCCTCATCATCTACTTGTGTGCTGTCTCCCTTTTTTATTTGGCTTCTTGCTACCTTATACTTCATCTGTGTACTGGGCCATGCATACCAGGGCATGTGTGCTGGCGACAATAGAGGGCATTTTATCTCCATGACAGCAAATTGTACTGTGGGAAGCCGTCTAACTGCCTATGAATGACTGACACTGAGGAATAATAGCTTATTATTAACGTGTCCATTGCAAAGGAATAGAACAAGAGTGTGCCACATTTCTCTGTGTGTCGCATTTTTATATTGACTTGTAGAGAAGACTTTTGTTCCCTATAAGCCAACAACATTGCCATGCATCTTAGAAAGCTTCAGTGGCCACTAAGAGCTCTGCTTCAGGATCCATGTCACAGGATAAATAATTCCTAATTTATTTCTCAGAGACCAGGAAATTGATCTATATTAAAATGAAATGCAGATTGTAGTGTGAAGGGAAAAGATAAAACCCGCTATCATATTTTACCTACCAATTTTCGGTTTGCTACTTATCAAATATGGACTATTGTGTGACTGAACCAGCTGTTGAAACAGTGCCAAAACCATTTTCTCGATTTACCTTTATGTGGAAATTTGTTAGTAACTGACAATGCTATCCATTACTCTTTTCATTATTAGGTTCAGATCAAATTCTCCTATACAGAGAGTAGAAAGGAGATCCTTAGCTAAAAGTCTCACCACAGCCATGTTTTAATTCTATCTGCAAGGGATGATGAGTGTTTTGTGTCCTTAGCACACACTTAAAAATGAATATGTCATCAAGCTATATCAAATGTTGAAGTGCAGAGTGTGGGCAATACTTAGGGGATTAGTTTATGGTCACTTATCAATGATGTACTCATTCAGCTTTTACAAAAATAAATGCCTGGCCCACATCAGAACCAGCATGAAAGACAAAGAAAGTAGAGTTCTTCATTGTTGTTTATTTAAGGAGAATGCCACTATATTACTAGAGAACACTTTATGAACTCCAGGCACGGCCCGTGGAAGGAGTGCCGGTCGGGCGGTGACGTGGGGCGGGGGAGGGGCAGGGTGGGGGGTAGTAAACTACGGATTAAGGCCAAATACAGGTAAGTGAACATTTAAATAAATAAAACGAATTTCGTTGTGAGCGCTGCATCGCCAAATGCAATGCAGTGCGCGCAACGAAATTCGTTTTATTTATTTAAATGTTCACTTACCTGTATTCGGCCTTAATCCGTAGTTTACTACCCCCCACCCTGCCCCTCCCCCGCCCCACATCACCGCCCGACCGGCACTCCTACCACGGGCCGCGCCTGATGAACTCTCTCTTTTTCAGTCAGAATATTTGGGTTTTGAAAAATGAAACCTGATACTGGCACACCGGGTTAATTTGACAAAGCTTGGTAGGGACAACTACCTGTATGTAGGAGAAATGACCATCTGAATAGCCTGAGATGAAGGAGGTAGATGACATTTCAGAGGATGCCTACCAACCAGTAGAAACCATCTCAATTAGCTGGTGCACAAGGAAGACTGTGAAAGCTGAGGCCACTAAAACTTTCACACAGAAACTGTTCACCAAGATCTTCCACCAAGCCAGTCCAGCATCATGAAGACATCATTCAATGAAACGTGGATTTGTCATTTTCACAAGGCTCAAATAGGTTCAGTGGGGCAAATTATGAATTTGGAAAATATCACTTGGACCACAAATCTATGCAAGCCATAAGTGCTTGGAGACAAGTCTCATTAAATCACTTTCCCACTCAGAGCTTGTTCCAAATAACGATCAGGGTTCATTAATGTCTCTCATTTAATTAAAAACGAACCTATTTTCATATATAACTGCATGACACACTTCTGTTTTTTTTCTAACACTTTAAGTTACATTTGTCATTGTTTTCCAATTTAATGATACTCCACATATCCACTATCAGTGCTGGTCTTCCTGGATACAACCTCTAAGTTGGTCAAGTATTAATTTGTCTAGCTCCGGAAATATGTCTTTATTGTGATGGTAGAAATATTTACTCGGAATTACCATTGCTTTCATTTTGACTGCATGCACCACTGATCAGACATATGTCGACTCTCATTCAGTACACATATTGTTGCTGGATGATCATTGAAAGATTGATCAGCTCTCATACACTATCTAATCACAAAAACAAATATAATATGATCCCACCAATCACGAAGTATCTCTCACTGACTTAGCATCTGATTTGCAGTTGTGCAGACAGTTTACTCTGTCACAATATGGATATCCCATATTACAAGTGTCCTAGGATATAATGTACTTGTTATGGGGTGGATGGGATATCCGTCACTTTTAGGATGGAGTATCCTGTCCACCAAATCTAAATCAGGTTCTTAGTTAAACATTGACACATCAGTCTTATCAAACATGCTGGGGTTCAGAAAGCACGCATCAGATGTTTTCTTCTTTTCTTTCTCATTGTGTGTAATTTCGCATTGAAATTCCTAATACATTTTCCCACACCATCCTCAATCTCCTATAACTTGTTTCTCTTCATTTTGTATATTAGCAGCCCATGTCTGCAATTTGATCTCATTCATGTCACATTTATCTGTTTGCTGAAAGCTTTCTCAATGCAGTTAATATTATATCCTGTTTTGACTTTGATTTAGTTTTCTACTTCTTTTCTGTGAGCATTGATTCTGTGTCTCACTTCAACTCCAAAGGTTCTATGTGAATTCTGTGTCTTAGTTCAGTGAAATAAGCCCAAATCTCCTATGAACATGTAAAGGTATTCATTCTATTCCCCTTATTTAACATTATCTTCTTTTGCAGTATTTTTTAGAGCAGTGCCCTATCTAATGCATGTGGTTCATCTTTCTGAAGTACAAAACACTCTGTGAACTATGTCACTAATTCAGACTACGAGGTCAGAGCAATTGACAATTATCCAACATGGAGTTTGCCTTGGCCATGCCATTAGAAAAAAACTGTTTAGATCCTATTAATTTTAGATCCTTATAACTTAGGTAATCAAAGGAGAACATCACAGCTGTGCGAAATTTAAAACAATTGCCATTGTGGATTAAAAAATGTTTACAGTCCTCACCATATTTTACTCTTTGTAGTCAGCCTTTTTTTTAAGATGCCACTGAGCATGGAAGAGGTGCGAGTTAGGGTGTGTATTGTGTGTTTGCACAGCATAACTGGCGAATTTCAGGGCTTTTCTCAGTTTTGCGTTTGCTGAACCATTTTTTTTAATCAATTTCAAGGGTCTTTTGTGACGTACCACACTCAATTACCATGTATTAATTCTGCATTGTATATCACCTGCAGCAAGCCCTGCGTCCAACTGCCAGTGGATATGCACAAAGGGACTTGGCCTTGTACTGGTTTAATTAACAATTTGGCACATTTTATGTAGATCCATCAAACAGTGCCACAGTGAATTCATCTTTTATTGCCTCTCAATTATCTTTGTTCCACACTTGATGAATCTGCTCAAAACTGCCAAATGCCTGCCAAATGTTGTGTGGATTCATCAAACAGTGCCAAATATATTTGCAAATGAATATTTCTTTGACCCTCTCCCTTTTAAATCTGCCCACGTGATAGACCTACATGAAACAGAGACAATCAAGAGTTATATCAATATATGCAAGGTCCATACCAATGTTTTGCAAATCCACCATATAGTTAATCAAAAATGTTCCCACCCCCATCTTTGCATCCCTCCCCCCTTGGATGGACAAGAAACCCTAACTACCTGCTCTTGGAGTAACTTGCTAAGTTACTGCCGGATTTAATACAGAGTCATTGAAGAGTGCTAAAGTTATAAGCAAATGAAAATTGCATCCCTCTCTTTAAATTGCCCCCCGCTTTATTCATGGGCACAACATTTGAAATATTTATTGAAAACAAATGCTTCCTAGCCTCCATCTGATTTTGTGCAGATTTGTCACACAGTGCCGACGTTATGCGCAAATCAACACTTTTGTGATCCACCCTTTTTACCAGACTCCCTTGACAGATCTGTACAAATTTGAAAAGACCAACAATAGGCTAAATATGCTACATATCTACCAATGTTTGTGCAGATCCACTTTGTACTCATGCACATCATGTTTCTCTCTTTGCTCTAAGCTTTCTCAAGACAGTAAATATTATATTGCTGTTTCCACTTAGTTTTGTACTTCTTTTTTGTAAGTGTTAATTCTTTGTCTCAAATAGTGCCAATGTTATTAGCAAATGAAAAATGTTTTGGCCATTCCATTTATCCTTGCCCCCGACTGTCAGGATTCCACCATACTGTCACTAGGCAGTGCCCACGAAGGCCTTCTGGGCTCCTGCTTTTAATCTAAATAGGATACTATAGACTTCTAAACCTTGGCTAGCCAGATAAACTCTGTCTTCCAGTCCAGACTTTCAATCTATTCCTGATGAATCATGATCCTTGTAGTTCCATCTGTCTTCAGACCCTTCCTAGATCCCATCCTGGTGGTGTTTTCTAGTTCGCTAGATTTTTTCCAGGATGCTATGATTTTTTTTAACCCATTATGTCTTTAATCTGAGCCTCTTTCTATGTTTGCTCTGATCCACATTCTGTTCCAGGTTTTCCTATTCCCCCGCTTGTCTCTCTTGGTTTCCATGATCTTCCTTCCTACAAGCCTCAGTTCAGCCTTCACCTTCATTGGTGGTCCCGTGAATCCCTACACCTGGTATTTTCCTTGCACCTGTCTCTCTCCCTGCAGCTGTGCTCCTCTCCTGAGACTCCAGCTGTTTCAGCCCTGTGAGTGCAAAGTGTGCTGGCTTTTCAACTGCCTCGCGTTGCGGCCTCACGAGCTCGGTGTTGCTACTTCTGTTACTACAGGCTTGCCCTTTGATTCAGTTTCATTTTCCCGGTCTTTTGGCTATATGTAGTATCTGTTTCTGTCTCTAGTTTTCCTGAATTTCTGTTCCTGTGTTAGCCATAGTTCATTGTCTCTTGTCTGCACTTTTCTTGATCTGCCCTGATGTATGCAGACTCCTTGCCTTTTTGTGTTTTTGTGTGTCTGCATATTTCTGCCTTGCCTTGTTTGACTGAAGAACCTTCCTAGCCTTGTTCTCAGAATTCTAGTCCTGTTCCTGGCCCTCTTTGTCTAAGCCCAGTTTCTGTTTGGTGTGTTCCCTGTTCTGTTCCCTGTTGTTCAGTCATGTCTTTTTATCTGGATGGTCATTACTTCCAAGGGTGCCAGTTAGATTCCAAGGCTTGTTCCTTGGCACAGAGAACCGCCACAAACACCTTCTCCATAGCAGCTGCTGGGTGTTAACTAGAACTCTGTGAGATTAATCTGCTTCTTGCTTTCGTATAAAATCTTTTCACCTCACCAATAGAACATTTCAGAGGAATGATAGTTGTCTATTGTTTCCCTGCTTATATTCCTGTTGTGTGTATTTGTGTTTGCCCTGTACACTTCCAGTCCCCTAGTCACAGCCTGTTTCCAACCTGCTTCAGTCCTCTGCTTCTGTTCTGCTTCCATTAAAGCCTCCTAGAACTCTCTTGTTTGTATTCCCTTCAGAGACCACATACTAACCTAGAACTCAGTCTCACCTAACTAGTCCCCTGACAGATCACCCTGCTAGCTCCCTGCTAGACCTCCGACACCAACTAAATCTGCACAAAACATGAAATATCTGTACTGGGTATAATTTGCTAAATGTCTGCCACATTTGATGAAAATTAATCAAACAGCATCAGCATTATAAGCAAATTAGAATGGTATTGTACCCTCCCCGTTTAACTTTGCTGCCTTTGATGGATTGGCACAAAACATGGCATATCAATAGAAAACTAATCCTTCCGAGCATCTGCCAAATGATGTGCATATTTATTTTAGAGTGACACAAGTATTAGTAAATGAGCATTTCTATTCTCCCCTTTTTAACTGGGCCCATTAATGGAGTTGTACAAATTCAACATTTCCAGCAGTAATCTCAACATACTAAGTGCTTGCCAAATTACATGCCTATTCATCAAATATTGCAAATGGTAAAAGGAATTAAACAAATGGCTTTTCATTTGATAAAATATATAAAAGTGTAAACACTTTCAAGCCCTTCAGCACCTTTTTCAAATGCTAACATCTCAAAAGCTATGAACAAATTTAGACCAAGGACTAAATTAACTCTTTCTGTGTAACGTTCTACTTTCAGTACAGGTCTGACATAAACTGGGTCAGAAACTTTTGCTGTAGCTACAAACAGAATTTTATGTACAGCTAAAATTGGGAAATACCTTTTTGTGACCCCACCTATCTTTAAATGTTTTCTCCTGCACGGAACTGCGCAAAAAATGGCTTTCCAGATTGTAGCTGTATAAGTTAAGCAACTTCCAAATTTGCTGCTTTTCTATTAATTGAGACTGAAGCTATAGGCAAATCAAAAAAATGCCTTTTCAGTGGAAAGTGCAACTGAACCATAACTACACAGTGGCAACTATTTCGCTCTCATTCTCCATTTGAGTATCTGAGAGCCCCTTGGCAAAAACCATACCCATTTTTCACACCTACTCATCTATAACTCTATATATAATGCATGGCAGAGTGTATACTTCCTAGAAAGGCTACTCCTTTTTACCATCAGCTCATCTCTGGCATTCTGATGCCTTCTGCCTCTTCTCACTAAGTCAGACATCATAGGTTAAGAGGCACCTTGCAGAACAGCACACCATTTACTTTTTATTTTCCCTGGCAATGAAAAAACTGAAGGAAACGGCAGCCAGCATCGAAACACACAGCAAAAGAGGATGTTTATGTTTCCAAAACTACAGTAGCAGTGTCTGCCAGTGCAACTGTGCCTACTACGTAAAGATGTAAAAGAGACAGCTACATTTTAGTAGCAGTAAACTCATTTCCATCAACAGATACTATTAGTTAGCAACCACTATTTCTATCATTGTAAATAAGCACTTTGTTGCGAATGTCAGACCTTGTATCGCCTAATCTTCCATAATTGCAATGTGCACCAATCCAGTATTATCTTTCCACAATACGTTTTATTAGAAGCTATCTCCATTGGTTGCTGTATTTAGTATCTTCCAGAACTTTTACTCAGAGTTATGCATGTATTTTTATACTGCATTTCAGTTATACCTGCGTTATCATACTGCATCTAACATAGGTGCTTAGAGTGGAAAAGTGTCATTGTTGATGCTTCTGTTTCTGCATAAAAATGAAGGTATCATGTCTTGTAAGACATAAAACACCCTGAATGCATGCAATGGGCTATTGTGAGTCATCTCACAGTTTTATAGGGATATACTGGCACTAAATATGCAGCTAAGTTTCCTACTTTCAAACCTCCTAATTTTTTTCTCTGCAAACTGGTAATGTTTTACTAGTTGGCCCGGAATATGGATGTGTATTTACTCACATGTTAATTTTTTTTTTTTTTTTTAAAGTATCATTGCCACTAAATCTTCAGCCTTTTGGCTCTCTGTGGGTATTGAACTCATTGGTGACCTTGAGACTTGATGACTGCGAACAGTTGGATGTACTTTAGCATTGCAAGATTCCTTATTTATCCTCTCTACTAGTAGACAATCCGTGCCTAAAATTGTAATGTAATACATTCCTTCTTTTTGCTGCTAATCTTCCTCGCCAATAGTCCAATGTTCTCACCGGTTCTACGGCCATAAAGTTATTTGAAATAAATTAGACATGTTCTCTTGGCCTTTACTTCAGGCACAGTAACCTTTTCTCTTGAGATGCCTAGGTCAGATTCGTACATCATTTTAAATTTAAATTGATTTCCTGTTTTTTTTTCTGTTTTGTAGTTGTATTGTACTTCCTATGTGAAGAGAACAAAGTCAAAGTGTTGAGAGCTGTCATCCTCTTATTTTTTCACTCATTCAAGCATCTGTAAGACATGAGTCCACACATCTAATTTGAGATCAGCAATGTGTCCTGGAACAAGTGGGACTGTGCCATCCATGCAGAAGAGCCAATACATCCACACAGCGCGCGCTGCTCCATCCTTCCAAAACCTTCCGACTCATTTCGCTTCAGGGAACAGCGGATTGATGGTTGGATCCATCTCACAGCACAAAAACAAAACGAGGCAGACGATAGCCTGAAAATACTTTGGAATACTGAAAGTGCCTCTGAGAGTCAGGCTAGTAAGATACAGCAATGACTGCGTTCTGCGTCTGTCATATTTTCATAAGCAGCTCATTTCCTCATCAATCCTTTCATTTTGTTCTGTGTGCATAGGGAGTTTTAAAAGAATACTATACTAGTTTGTATAACAGCTGTAGCATTCTGGTAGCATTACAGTTTGTCGTGCTGTTGGGTCCCTCAGTGCATGTTTTCTGCGTAAACAGTTTGTTCTATTATTCTGCAATTACAATTGCTCAGTTAGCACGCTGCTGGGTGCTGCCGAGCGTAAATTAACTAGGCTCCAGATTAATTGGAGTCTGAATGCATCCGCGACAGCAGCACACCCATGGATGTTTAGTAGGTTCTGCTTGTATGTTTGCAAACACCATTGAGTTTACATTGTGGCTCATATTTCGAAGGGCAAACGTTGCCCATCTGCCCTGCAATGCTTTTGGACAAGAATAGAGAGGTGTGAAAAGTTCCAAAGTCATTCTCTTGTAAACCTCGCCTAATTCTCACACACATTATCATTTCTACCTGTAGCTCACACATTTATTTTGCTAAATAATCCTTTTTGATCCTAATTTAGTTTGTTTTGATAAAAAAAAGATGAGAAGTACCAATCTAGTTGCAATGTCAGGAGGAAAACTGCCACCAAGTGTCATATACCCAATCTTAATTGGCCAACACTCACCAACAATATGCGGGTCCAGAATACCCCTTTAGATAGCAAAGCATATTGGGACATCATTCGCTGGGTGGCCTCTTTCAATGTGTTTTGAGGGGGAACAAAATATCAGCAGTTTGTGGGGGGAAAACTACACGAGGGTGTTAACAGAGCGAAAGGCCAAAGCTAAGGGTGACTTGACTTAGTTTGTGTAATACAAAATGTGCACACCCCCAGTCAAGAGGCTGAATATCGATGTACTGTAATGTAATTGAATGTTTTATGGCTGCCACTCTGTCAATTTAAAGCCAGTGACATGTTGGCAAGATCAGGCATTTACCAAACTACCAGCATGTTTTCTTTAACCATGGCCAGTCTTGGCACAAAACTGTAACCAATATGTATTAATTGCCGTAGCGCCACTAAATAATTAAGTGCTTTGGTGCACATACACTTTATGATAGAACAGAGGTCTTCAAACTTTTTGATGCAGAGACCCCCTTGTCAAAATTCTTTGGGTGTAAGAACCCCTCCTGATAAAAATATCTAGAACCTGGTACTCCTCATCATCGACAACCATAAATGCCCCCAATTCCCACAGCAAGTCATTTTTACGGTTGGGAAATAATATTAAACAGTGTTTAGCAAACCAAAGATTAGTGAGCGTGTGGGCGTGGGGTCAAAGGTGTAGCTAAAAACAAAGGGCCTCATTTATGAGGAATTGGCTTAGGGTAGTGCCGCAAGTCTTCTTGCTGTGCTGCCCTACGCCAATGTGAAAGGCCAGGAATGCACTGTATTTATGAAATACGGTGTATTCATGTCCTTTCCCCTTACATAGGCGCACAAATTGCTGCCTAGCACCAACAAAGGCAGGATTGTTTTTGTGCAGGAAGGGGCACCTTCCTTCACAAAAAACAATCCTGAGAGGTGTTTTCCTCTTTCTATGTGAGCTGCAAAATGCAGCACACATGGAAAGAGGAAAAACAAGGAGAAATGAAAACATTTCTCCCCATTACGCCTCTGCTGGGGAGGCGTGTGTTTTTGGTGCTGCCCCAGGTTTATGTGATTTTGTAAATATAGGGGAGCATCAAAATCCATTGGTGTTTCTTGAGAACCCCCACGCAACGCTCAGGGAACACTTCCTTGACGCAGAGTAAGACAACACAGTGAATTGCACTGCTTTGTCTTACTCCATATCCATGAGGCCATGCAAAGCCATGCAGGGTGACTTTGCCCTGCCTCATAGACCTGGTTGAGGCGCTTGCACCACCGGAGCTTTAAAAAAAAATGATGCTCTGGTGGTGCAAGCCTCTCATAAATAAGCCCCAAAATATTTTGTACGTTTTTAAGAGCTTTCACCATCAGGTACCTACATATAAAAGAATAGGCAGCGTAAATGAAAAATACATTTTAAAAGTTGTTACTCAGTGGGAAATGCATTGTAGTACATTATGAAACCTCTATTAGTCAATGCACTGCAGAGGTCTGTGTGTAACCAGAAAGCCACAGAATTAAATCTTGGTTTGTGCAGAGAAGAGTGGCTTGTGTATTTTTAGTGCTACGAGGTCACAGCCAGTGACAGATAGCACTGTGAATATATAAGTCTTTATTTTATACTTGCAGTACACACAGTATAAGATAAAGTGATACAAAATGTGCAAATAGTTTTACAATGAAATGGTGCTTCCAAAATGTTGCTTTTAGTAATACCAGCGCGTAATTAATGTAATCATTTTTTACATAACTGTCCCTTCAACACCTCCTTAGTGTTACTAAGGGCTGTGTAAACACAGTTAGAATTAAAAGCACGCACTTCACAGCCCAGTTGTTAACTCTTTGTACTACCACTCAAAAACCCAAATCTTCGTCATCACAAAGCTACGAGTGATTCGTTCAATTAAAGCCAGAACTGGCTCCCAAGCACCCTTTACACTTGTAGATTAACTAATAACGCACATTTGCATTTCAATCAGGCAAGCAGGCACCCTGGCGCAAGGCTTTTCACAGCACAGGAGACTCAATTAATGAAACTTCAGCTGAAGCATTTTATAGATGTAAATTAGCCGTCCCTGGACAGCTATCTTTTTCGAAAAAAAAGCAAACGTTTTGGATACCATGCACAAGTGAGGCTGGAAAATGCGCGGCCCCCTTCCCAGAACTCCGCAGCCCCCCAGGGGGTCTTGCCCCACAGATTGAAGACCTCTGCAATAGAATAAACATATACAACTGTACATGGGAAAAAGGCTTAAAATATGTTTATACAGTAAGTAATGAATGTAAAGGTGAAATATATATCCCACAGTATGCTGAACATAATTCAATTTGGAAAGACTCCTAAATATCTACTATTGATACTATTATACTTTTTTTCTGTATAGAGTAAGAGATAGCATATTCCTGTCCACTGTCTGTGTACCTTTTTTGCCTAAATTTTACACACTACTCCAGATCAATGTTTTAATTTAGGGCGTTGGGCAGTCCGTACATTTTAAGTTTAATAAGCTTCATTTTATTAAAAATTACAAAAAGTAAGCAGAGCATAACACATTGAGCATAAGATTAGTGAAAAATAAGCAATAAAGCAGAGTAGAAAGCTATTTACATTTTAACAATATCATAAGGAAGGGGGGGAGAAAAAGGAACTGAACATAAATCTAAACTGAAGATCAAGTACCTTTACATATTAATAGAGAACAAAGAAACAATTAAAATACATAAAGAACAATTCAATGGTGAAAGACAATTAAGAAGAAAGGCAGAGAAATGAATCATTTACGAAATTTCAACATTTTTAGTACGATTGTGAAATACGTGCATTTTTGCAATCCTACTTATATAGTTAGTTAATGGTGACCAAAATAAATCTCTATTTACAAATGGTTTGTACGAAGAGGCAAAAGTGATATCTAATTTGTGGTAATGACAAACATTATTCCACCAAGACTTAATTGGAAATGTTCATTTAAACTTTCAGTTAAGTGTAGTTTGTTGAAAGGCTAGAGCCAACATAAGGTCAAATAAACCCTTTTCATGTAAAGTTAGTCCCAATGAATCTGATAAACCTCCTGTAAAAAGAATGACATTAAACAGAGGAATATTTAAAGTAAAGGCAAGTGAGATACAGGACCAGATATTTTCCCAAAACTAAAGTACAACTGGGCAGGTAAACAGAAGATGCATCAAATCAGCCAAGGGAAAATCACATGACCAGCAATCCTAATTATTAGTGTGCGAAAAATTAGCTATGGATACAGGCATAAAATACAAGCTATGATATAGAAAGAATATAGATTGAGTGCTAGATGCAGACTTAAACATTTTTAAAGATCTAGCCCAGATTTTGTTCTAGAAGTTGATGCTCCAAACACAACCCAAATCCGCTTCCCAGGTAAGCTACATTTCAGTTTTAGAACTGTAGGATCTGGGGATAAGAGATGTTTAAACATCAGCGATGCTTTTGGAAAAAATTTAAGTTTTCTGAGAAGTGAATCTTTTATGGAAATAGATTCATTTAAAGGGAAGGCATAAAAAACATTTAGTATTACTTCCATAAGGATTGAGAATTTGTACCAAATCAAACGAGGACACTTAAAGGTAGCTTGAAATTGAGTGAAAGAACAAGGAGTCATACCATTAAACAAATCATGAACCCAAACTAGTCTGTTAAGTCTCCAAGATTTCCAAGATAGAAGTATGTTTAAACAGCGGAAGAGAAGTGACATTAGTCTTTGAGGAAAAAGCAAGACTTTCTTTTACAAAAAAAGGTGCAAGAAAAGATTTTCAGTGGTAACCCATATAGGTGTGAAGGGGGATGGCTCTGTGAGTAGGCATTTAGATGCTTGCCTGAGACAAAAGGCTTTATGATAGCGTCGAAAGTCAGGAAAGTTCACCCCTCTGGTAGATTTTGGTTTCCTAAAATGTGATAAGGAAATTCTAGATTTCTTACTGTTCCATAAGAATATGGAAAGGAGAGAGCTATTTTTTTTTTAAATAAATGGACGGAATATGAATTGGAATCATTGAAAAAATATACAACAAAATAGGAGTGATCATCATTTTAATAGAATCAAGTCGTACCCACTATGAGAGAAAAAGAGGGTTCTAGGAAGAGAGGAATTTAGCAATACAATTAAGCCTTTCTTCTTATTAATTTTTACTGAATGCAATATGGAGTTATTAAACCAAATGCCTAAGCATTTAATTTTAGAACTATTCCATAGGAATCCAGTCGAATCAAAAGGTTGGTTGACGCAAAATTTGGTGACGGGAAGAATTTCTGTCTTATCAGAGTTGATTTTATAACCTAAAACTAGGGAAAATCTGAGGTTTCTTGCAAGAAAGGGTGAATAGAAGCCTCAGGGTTTGAAATAAAAAGTTAAATATTGTCCGCGTAGGCGGACAGATTCAGATGGTGATCACTATAAAGAAATCCAGAGATGGTGAATATCAAAATGGTTCAAGAGCTGAAATAAATAAAAGAGGAGTTAAGGGACAACCTTGCCAACAGAAGCTGTAGGAGCTGTATAAAGCAAAGAAATAAGGGAAAAAATGTAGGACCAAAACCATGCCAATTAAGAGCTTTAAAAAAAAAAAGACCATTGCACTCTATCAAATGCTTTTTCCGCATCAATAGAAACTGCGTCTAAAGAATAAGAAAGAAAGGAATCCTTGTTTAATACATTAAATAATAACTGAGAGTTATCTGAGGTTAAACTGCTCTTAACAAAGCCATATTGCTCTTTACCAATTAAATTCGGCAAAAGAGGTTCATGTCACAAAGAAAGCAATTTGGCAAAAACTTTGTAATCCACATTTACGAGAGATATAGGGCAATAATTCTTATACTGCATAGGATCACGACCCTCTTTATGAATTAGCATATGTGTCTTCTTGGATAGTGCCACCCGCCTTACCTGTAGTATAAAAATATTGAAAACTTGCAAGAGTTTAGGAAGTAATACGTTTGAGAAATGTAAGTAGAATTCTACCGTAAACCCATCTGGCCCCGGGATTTTATCTTTTTTAAGGAGATCTAAAGATTTTGATAAATCCACAATCGATTAATCAGATTACAGAGATGTGAAATAAAGATTCCCACAAGAAAAAGGGGAAACGTTATTAAGATAAGCTTCAATAAGAGAGACAGACATAGGGGATTCTAGAGTATATAAGGTTTTGCAAAAGTTCATAAACTCATCTAGAATATCCTGATCTTTAAAAAGATGCTTTGCCTCCAATGATTGAATGGAGTCAATCAACTCATGTTCTTTCCATGATTTGAGGTAATTAGCCAAAAGTGCGCCTACTTTATGTTCTCCGTAAAAGCGAGCACTACTACATAGGAGTATAGATGATGCATAATCAGTAGTTGTTTTTATTGAAATCCAACTTAGCACAAACAAGCTCCTGTGAAGTACAATCAGATGAGGAAGTACAAAATTGATGCTCTAGACATTTAGGGGCCGATTCCGATTCGGGCCGGAAATCTCTCCGACCGAGCCGGACCCGGAGAGATTTCCGACCGAATCGGACCCGTGCAGCCCGACCGAACGAGTACGATGCGTCCGTATGCTATCGTACTCGAGTCGAGTCGGACTCCCATTGAAGTCAATGGGAGCCGGTCGTACAAGGCGTACGCGGGCTCCCATTGCCTCAATGGGTGCGAGGCGAACAAGGGCGCCCCCTACAGCGGGTACGCGGTGAGGCGACTCGCGCCGTACACGCACAGGTAGGGGGGACCCATGGGTCCCCCTGTGTGCGACTCGCGTGGCTACGCATACATGGGGGTCCGACACGGACCCCCGAAGTATGGCTCCGACTGCTCTTTCGAGCCGGACGGCACGTGTCGGTCGGACTGCTCGCGGCACGCATCGTACTTACCCGGCCGGGGAACGTCTCCATTGCGCGGTGCGAGTCGTGTCCGAGCGAGTCAGTCGGTGCGGTTCGACCCGGGAACGAGGCGGTCGGAGCGGTTGGGAAGCCCGAACGAGTCGGTCGGCGATTTCGCATCGTACTCGCTCGTCCGGACGCGCGTACGAATCGGTCGGGAAATAGGGCTCTGAATCGGATCCGGTTAAGCCAAATCCGATTCGGAGCCCTCCCGGCCGAGATCGGAATCGGCTCCTTAATGTTAGTTAATAGAACTTTATGCTGATTAAGAAAATGTTTTTTTGGGGGGGGAAAACATAGTATATAATAAAAGCACGGGCAGTGGCCTTAAAAGTATCTCATATCAATGGAGGGGAAGCACTTGGATCTGCATTTAAGGAAAAGAATTTATCAGCAAAAGAGATGAAAGAGTAAGAAAAAACAGGTTATTGTAAGAGAGAGTTATTAAACCTCCATGTAGTTGACCTGGGATACGATTGGAGCAAATCAAAATCAGCAACAACTGGGGCATGATCAGAAATCATGATGGGCTCAATTGAGGACAAAATATGATTTTTGGAGTGAAAGACTTCGAAAGAAAAATATGATCTAACCAAGTAAGGGAGCCACGAGGAGGGGAGAAAAATAAAATTCTGTTACATCTGGGTTACATAGTCTCCAGGCATCTACAAGACGTGTCTGAGAAATTGTACTATGGAATTGTTTATGAGTTATGTGAGGGATAAAGAAGACTTGGGATTGGCGGTCAATAAATGGATCAATAATCTGGTTAGTCGCCACCTAGAATGAAAATTTCATCTTTATGTTGGGTACTTTTTTTTGTAATATTAGGCCAGAAAGAATAATCTGGTTAAGTCGGGCCTTAAACATTAAACACAGTCAGAGAGATATTATTAATAAATAACTTAACTAATAACCATCTACCCTCCAAATCTATGTTTTGAGATACAACAGAACATTTTAACTTTTTATGACATAGTTTAATTACACCATTTCTTTTAGTGGATGTAGGAGACACTAAGAATGAACCGACCCAATTCCGTTTGAGCTCTAAAGCCTTTGTCTCTGTAAGATGGGTTTCTTGCAAAAGAGCTAAATCTGTGTTATAGGAGGCTAAATGAGATAGAATTCTCTGCCTCTTTATAGAGTTAACAAAACCTTTTATGTTCCAAGATATAACTCTAAATGTAGAAAATTAGAAATATACATGAAACAACACAATCAACAGTAATAAAAAGAGGGGAATAAAATAGTGAAAAAAAAAGAATGCATAGAAGAAAATATATAGTAAAATTATTGAGAAAGAATTAGAAGATAATAGGAAGGAGAAAAAAGGAGTAAAAGAGACAATAAGAAAGGGCAGTACATGTCAAAAACTGATGACTGCAATACATACCTTCAAAGGGGAACAAGAAAAAAATGATGACAGCACAGCCAACAGAGGATAACACACCAAAGCAGGAACTCCTAAAGGACAGACAGGAAATGGATACATAAGGAATATGGATGAGATGCAATGGTATTATGCAAGAAAAATAAAGATAACTTGGTAAAGGAACAAATATCAAAACTACAACCTGTAAAGGAAGCAAAAAAAAAGAGTAAATGAGCAATATCAAAGACTGTCACATAAGAGTCAAGTTATAGAGGAAGGACCAGGAGTCTCCATAGAAGTCGTAGAGTGAATACATTTCCTGAGATCTGCAGGTCCTTCAAATGTAGAGGTGTTGTTCTGAAAAGTAACTTTAAACAAACATGGATGCAATAAGCCATAACATGCACCCAAAGCATGCAAAGCCGGTTGAAGCTCGAGGACCTCATTCTGTCATTTAGCAGTTGCTGTGAAAACACCTTGGGACAAGAACAATTTTGTTGCAGACCAGACTAATTGTTTTTTAAGTTTAGCTGCACTTAAAACTTGTAGGAGGTCAGTAAATTTAAAAAATAGAAGGATCACACTGTGTGGCTTAGAAGGAGCAGATGAAGAAGACCGTTGTGGGCTCAATCTGTGAGCTCACGGGATATTTAAAGATGCTGACATAGGAAGGTCCAGAGGTTTTGGAAGAAATGAGGTGAAGAAAGTAACAGGGTCATCTCCCTACACCTTCTGGAAGACCATACAGATGAAGATTGTTGTGCCTGTTACTGTTTTAAAGATCCTCAGCAGACCTTTTTAATAGCAGAACATCTTTCTCCAGTTCCACCACTGACAACATAGAATCCATGGATGATCATTTATTATCCAATACCTGTAGATGGATATTGGTTTCCTCAATAAATGGTCTCAAAGCACGTATTTCCACTAAAACAGTGTCCAATGATACAGGTGATACAGATTTCAACAGAAAAAAGAGAGTCCTGTTTAAGTCTTTTATTATCAGAAGAAGGTAACTTCATTTTGGATGGTGTAATGGGTGAAGGCGCAGACTGAGAGGAATTAGATTGAGCCATGTTTACAGTATTGTACAAACAGTCCACTGAACGATCAATGGATGAACAACCCGACACAGGCCCACCAGCTGTGAGTCTCTTGTTTACATGTAATACATTTTTACTTCTGCCCATGTATTAAAAAATAATTTTAATAGAAACTGGTTATACAAAAAAAGAGACCAGTGGGAGCATTGAAAACAACAAGTAAATGGCAAAGTCTCCCTAAAAAGATGGTCCTCCCAGTAAGAAAAAGACAGCCCAATGAAGTAATTCCTTAATTGGAAGAGGAGGGATCCAAAAAATACTGAGTAATATTTAAGCTATAATAGGAAGAATTAGGGAGAAAGTAGAAAATGCATTACCTCCGCAAATGTCCAGAGCTTAAGAGAATTCTTCAATATGTGAAGAAATTGAAAATGGCGGCCAGAATGTACTCTCAGGTGTCCTTCGACGTTTCCTTAGTCCATGAATAAAAAACAAGAGTTCGAGGACAGCCCTGTAATGAGGGGATGTTCCGCTGCTAGTGCATCCCAATTTCAAGAATAGCGCGGATTGGGAACCGCCAAAATTAAAGAGGCATTTCCCGGTGCAGCCCAGAGCTCTGTAATTAAGGCCACCATCTCGAAAGCCACCACGCATGCGCTCCCCAGTCCGTACGTTTTAAACTCTTTAAACATATTTATAGTTAGTAACTGACAAAAGTGCCTTTTTACCAGTCTTCTGTGTACTAAAACCACATATTTTAATTTTTTACAACCACCCCAATGCTAATGGCTAGGGGCCATGGGGAAACAGCGTGGAACAATATGTGCAATCTATGCTTACCTCCTAGACATGCTCATTCTAAAACAGGCACAAATACAATACATGCTCACTTTTGCATCGCTGCCTCACTTTCTTTATGTGACACCAATAAATATTATTAAGAAAAGGGACCGACATAGGTCTGCTTCTAGAACCACATAAATCCTTAAGATGACTCTTTTTGTTACATTTGCTATGAATGTTTATTGTTACATCTAAGGAGAAAGTATTTTTGCCTAAAAGAGATAAATTTTTTCTCTCTGAAGGAGGCACAGGTTATTGGCTCTCACAATCACCATTAATTGCATTACTAGAAAGTGGCAAATCGGACATTATATTGCTTCACAAGCTTTCCCCAATATTAGATCATTTTGACTCCATAAGATGTTGACATGGAAACCACATCAAATAAGGGAATGTAGATGGAAATGTATTGATTGGGTCTTTTTTTGCGATGGAGCGTTCCCAATCATGAAGTCAACAAAGTAATATATTGAAATACATTAGGTGTTACTATTGTCTCAGTTGCAGCTTAACACTGAGAGAAAAGAAATACATGTCACAGACTCCTAAAATCCATCATCATTACAGAGTGCACACAGGTTGTGGACAAGACACATCATGGGACCTACATGGGACTGACACAGGACAGTCATTTTCAGTGAACTTGACTTCCCATCATCGGTGTATACAAGAAAGTGATGAATGAACTGCTTGAATTAATCTCAGCCACTGAAAATTACTTGGGTTATACCCCAATCCATTTACATTTTGCACACCGTGGCTCCTCACTTTGTACCCAGCCATATGCAAATCAGTCTTGACGCTGCTCCAGTGGGAACAGTCCTGCCCAAACTGCCAGGCCAGGTCCTCCCTGAACTAAACCACAATCAACCCAAGACTGGTTTTACTCTTAGTAAGGCTCATCAGTGGGGTATAGGTTGGTTCCAGTGGTACAGTGCACACAAGACCCTCATCTGGGCATACCTGTCTCACAAAGGGCGTCACATGTATATAAAAAAGTGATCAATGGAATACTTGAATTAATCTCAGCCACTGGTAATTACTCTGGCTACATCGCAGTCCATCATAATTTCGCACACCATGCCTCCTCAGTTTGGACCCAGCCATAACAAATCAGGCATTGTGTGCAAAATAACAGTGGCTAGATTATTTCAAGCATTCTATCCATCACTTTTTCATATCTTCATCATTGGAATCTTGCTCCTGTGTGTATGGGCAGGAATCTATGGGGCACTGGACTTGTGGGGACCAAACAGCTTAATGGTCACTCACTGTTCATAAAGTAAACACGTTCCTGCACATAACTTATCCTACCTAATTTGAGCAGAGTACGGTTGAGAATACCATCCAAAAACAACAGGTGTTTATAGTACTCTATTGAGAGGTGTTTACAGTACTCGATTGAGATAGCACAGTGTGAGTGAAAAACAGTAAAAAGTAAAAAATGTGTTAGTAGGGTTTAAAGTTCAATACGTACACTCTCTGTGCATATTAATAAGCTATTGGCATGTTAAGACCTTTTGTGTAAAGAACAGGGACCCTATTATGTATAGGGCGCACTTTCCCTGTTTGCACCTGGCACACCTTAAAAAAGATGCGCAGGGCGAAAACAGGGAAAGTGCGCCCTATTACATGGAATGCGCTGACCCCAGCAGCAAACTTGCGTTTTTTCACATGAATGCGCTGCCCACAGGGCAGCGCATTCATGTGAAAAACGGAGCGGCTGCTTTAAAGCCGCTCCGTGTTGTCAGAGTGCAGGTGGCAACCCGCCTGCTCTTTGAAGGGGGATTAGACATCCCCTGGCAGGCGGGTGCAGTCAGTGACTGCACCTGCCTGCCAGGGGATGTCTGGGGATCCATAGGACCTCCCTTTTTCCCCTCCAGAGGGCTGCCATCAGGAGGCGCCCTGACAGTGCACCACCTTTTAGATGCCACACTGTCAGTGCGCCTCCTGAGAGCTTCTTTGCCTCTGCACCCATGTTTGCAATACAGCGCGGATGCAGAGACAAAGAGATTCACTCATTTGCATGGGGCACGCCTCCATGCAAATTAGGGAACGTCCCCTGAAGATTGCACTGGCGCTTTATGTGCGCTAGCACTTTCGGTATTACAGAAGGGGCCGCACAAGCGTCTGCGACCACTTCTGTAATACTATTGGGCCCCGGGCCCCCTATGTAATATGGCCCCAGTTTGACATGTTTCGTTGCCAGTAGTTCAAGGCCCTAATTAGGCATTCTGCTTCAAAAAGATTAGGACACCCAAAATGGCTACCTTTAACAGCATAGACTACAGAGTCCTGTCAAAGGGTAGTGTAGGCCAAGTGCGCTTCTCAAATCACTAACAGTCCAAGTAGAAAATGATTAAAATAGACTCCCTAAACCTGGAAAGAGATACCTTCATATTCTAGGTCAGGGCCAGCATATGAGTTTCGTGTATCACTCCTAGTCGGCCAGGACTCCGACGTTGGCCGGGAAGCCTGACCCTTTAGACTTATGTCCATAAGTAATCTCTTATTTTCAAAGTTTTAGAAGTGCTGGAAAGGCATCTTTGTCGCTCTTCACATTCACTCACCTCTCTAGTCTCTACCAAACCCTAGATCACCTGATTTTTAAAGGCCTAAACTGTAACTAATCCTCTGCTAACTGTTCATAACAGAGACTGAAAAAGTGAATGAGCAACACAAAAGTTTATACTACTTCCACTGTGGAGCTATCAAGAATCTGCTGTTCTTTACAAGACTGCGGCAACATCTATGAGCAATACATGTTTGCCACCTCATTCATCAGCCAAGTTTAATTAAAGTGGCAATTAATTATTAAATGTCTACGTGGCAGCTCGGTGAGTAGACCTTCAATACTGCCTCAAATCATTTTTCTCTAAACGTTTACGCAAGAGAGTAAGAAAGTAAATCATTATACCCTGCCATTTAACAACAAATATTTTTTGATCACCCACAACTGTATTTGCTATCCACCTAAGGCAAATCTGTGGTTATAATAAAGCATAGAGATCACGTTGAGTAGCACAATAATTGATTTCTCAAAACTGGTTGTTCTGAGTTATTTTATTGCTATCACATTTATTACACTAAACTCATAGGCTACACTTGTTGATTGGTTAGGACCAGTGTGAAACCACTGCCTGTGCAGCATTCTCCTGCCATTCAGGCAATGGGAGCAGTGGTACGAGTCAGATGAGCAGTTACAGACAACAGCAAATTATGGCTTTTTACAATGCAGCTGCTGGATGCCCATGCACTTTTAATAATCCACATTCAGGTAGTAATCCCTCCATGCCACCAACTATTTTCCATCTAAGACCAGTGATATTTACTCATTAAAAATCGGGAAATTTGTTCTCGGTGCTGAAAAACAGTATTTAGGATTTTACTGGCTCAGCTATTCAACACCAAGGACCTCATTCTGCGAGGCATTTTAATACTCATTTGGCCAATTACAGGAATTATAAGCCTAATGGGAATTTCATGTTCAATGGTAAAACATGCTGTTGTGACGCACATATTTGTAAAAATGCTCTGGTGATCAAAGGGCCAAAAATTATATAATTCAAAGTAGCAAGGAATTTCTGCAACTTGGAATTATTAGTACTCTCGATATTAGTAATGCCAGGTGCAGTAATGACACATTGGTATTAGACTGATATTCCGTAGCCACTAAATGCTTTCACCCTCTGGTCTTTTGGTGATGCTATGGTATTTAGGAAACATAGTTTGTCTATATCATTAACAGGTTTACAAAACACAGTAATAAGTTATGTGAATCAAATTATGTATTGCACACAGTGCATTACATAGATACATTTTGCATGTGTGTCGTTACCTGGTTCTTCTATTACTATTTGCTTTCTGTGGTTGTTGTGCTGTTCTCGTGTGCTATTTTGAAATATTGTTTTGTTTTGTTGTAGCGTTTTTTATGGTTATGTCATTGTTCAGTTGTATTATTATGAATGTAATTTGGCGTGGTGTTTACTGTTTTTCTGGACTGGTGTAGTGTTATAGTGTTGCTGGGAGCCCAGAAGGAGATTAGAATGTGTCCCATAAACTAGTCCCAAAGGCAATGGTAAGGACCTAATACACTTTAAACTCATAGAGTGTAAAGAGCATGCAATCTATATTTAGGACTAAGGTAATCTCTTCTTCAAGAACCGCTTTAAAAGCATCCTTCTTATGTTTTTACTAAAATCGCATCACACCGCTGGCAAACCCATAACACCAGGACGCTTCGTGAAGAAGCAGGTTAGCATGTAATCATTTACTTTCCTTGTTTTATGCTCATTTTTCTCTTACATTCTTTTCCTTTTTTGTAGCTCTTTTACTTTCTTTATTGTACTCTTTTTGTTTGAGTCGTCCATTCTATAATTCTTTGACACCATTATACTTTAGCTATAAAAACATATTCTAAAAAAGTATCCAAAAACCCTTCTGTAGATTTTCTGAGGTTTATATCCCTGATCTAGAGTAGATGTTAAATATCATGTCACTTTAAATTAAAAAAACAATATTGAAATCGGATAATGGACATACCACTTGGCAAAACCTACTGTATTCTCTGCCCTCTCATTGTGTTATTTTTAAAAGTTTCCTCATTAGTCGCTTCAGCTGCACCAACACATAGCGAAATGTTTGTATAGCATGTTCATTTAAGGAAAATTATATTTTAGGGACGCTTTATGAAAACCGTAAATGTCCTAGAAATTCCCTAAACTTGTATTTGCTGTGGAATGAATGAGAACATTAATGACCAAAGGTATGTACCATTCTATTTAGAACGCCGGATGTAGTTGATACAACTCCTTCTGAATATAAGTCTGTACTGAAAATGTAGCTCCCTGCCTATGAATTGCAGCGTGCTGGGAAGCATCTGGTGTGAGAAAAAAGAACACTAGAACTCTCTGCTGGGTTGCTCTGCGTCTCTTTTGACAGCATACAGAGGGAGAAGCAGATCACAGGAAATCAACACTGAAAATAAACAAGATACATTTCACTACACTTGTTTTTATTTTTTTTTCTTGTCATAATGTGCAAAGATAAGATATTGGAAAACAAGGATCCTTTTACGTGACTTTACTGAACTGGATCTTTCTCACCTCTTTTCGGACATCGGAACCTTTCTTAATCCGAGGTACAGTGTAGCCTTCTGATCTCAGAATTCTTTGGGAAGGTCACTCGTGGTTCCTCCACTGTATCTAACCCATAATTCGTTTATTGCACAGTAGGTAATCATCGGACTACCCTCCCTGCCTTATCTCTTCTCACTGGTCTAAGGTTAATTCCTATCCCAAATCTTCCAAAACTTCGTCAGCTTTCTTCCCTCCTTGTTCACAGCTAGTTTTTTAATCTTATTCACCGAGGTCAACCATTCATTTACGGTTGGGGGGTTTACCCTTATCCATTTTATACATACTTCCCATCTAGCAAGTAAAATTAATACAAACAGTAAGTCCATCTGTTTATTGTTTACATTAAGTGGACCACCAATATCATTCATAATTCCAAAAATAGTTAAGTCTATGCTTACCTCTATGTCTTGTCTCAATACTTCATTTATGACCTTACCCACACTTGCCCAAAATTGTTGCAGTTGCGGGCATTTCCGGAACATATGGATGTCGTTAGCTTTTGTCTCTCCACACTTGGGACATCTTTTCACCCCCTGTTTATTTATCCTTGATAACTTTTCCGGGTTTCCAATATGCCCTGTGTAATGTAAAAAGATGGTTTTTCCTAAGAGGTGCAGATTGTACAACTCGCCATAATGTGATCATAGATACTTGCCATAGGTGTTGGAGATCCCTCGTTGGCATGTCCTTCTCCCAGAGTTCTACCGGTAGTTTGAAGTCTTCTTCCCCTGCTTGGGTCAGTAGCCAGTACCATTTTGATACTTCTTTCTTTGGTGGGTCGCTTTGTAATTCTTCCTCTAAAGTCGCTTTTTCTACAAATCCCTTCTCCAGGCTTTTTGACCAGCTTGTCAGTTGATAAAACTTAAACCTTGATAGTTTCCCATCAGTGCTTTGTTGTAAGGAGTCCCAACTAACCAGTGACCCTTATTGTATCAGTTGACCCCATTTTGTTATACCTGCTTGTCTTATTGGGGTTACCAATGTGTCTTTCAAGCATTCTGGTGTGCCTGGGGAGTCCCAGATTGGAGCGGTGGTATTATAATACGGTATTTGTAGTGTTCTTCTGATCTGATACCATTGATTACAAGCAGCGCGTAGGACCTTTAGTTAATTTAAAAAAAAATATTTTGGGTGGCCAAACTTGTATAGAAAAAAATCTTCTAATAATATGAATTTATAGTAGGAGGGATAGAAAGAGTGTTCCTTGAGTAATACTCTGATGTTTTTGAATTGAAAGGCTCTAAAGTAGTGTAAGAGATCAGGACTAGCAATACCCCCTTGTTCTTTTTTTCTGCGCAGTCTCTTCCATGCTATCCATACCCCTTTTGACGCCCAAATGAAGCCATTCAGTTCCCCTTGTATTTTCTTAAGCCATTGTGTCTTGAATTCCAATGGGATGGTATAAAACAGGAACGTAAATGTAGGCAAAATCATCATTTTTATTGCATTGGATCTTCTCAGGAAGCACAGTGGTAAACCATTCCAAGTTTTTATGAGTTTCCTGGTCTCTTTTACCTTCATCTCGAAATTTGTTTGTGCAATTTCATCGATATTCTGTAATATCTCTATGCCTAGATATCCAATTTTGATTTTTGCTGATGGGGGTGGAAATGGGGAGTTCCATTCCATAATTTCAGTTTTTGGTGATTCACTTGATAGCCTGAAACCCCTCCAAAGTCGTCCAGTATCTTAGTAACGTTCGGTAATGATCCCCGGAGGTTGCTTGTGAAAACCATTAGATTGTCTGCATATAATGCAACTTTTTTTTCCCACCCTTGAAATTTAAACAGGATTACTTCCAAAGATGTTCTTATGGAGTTGGCTAATGGCTCGATATTCAAGTTAAATAATGATGGAGAGAGAGGGCATCCTTGACGAGTACCTCTTTCGATTCTAATTTACTTGGTCAAGTTCCCATTTACCAGTATTTTTGCCACTGGAGATTCATAGATATTCATAACTGCTTTCGAGAATACCTTCCCTAGCCCATATTTGTCTATTACCTTACCGAGAAAAACCCAGTTTACTTGGGCAAAGGCCGTTGCAGCGTCAAATGTTAGAATAGAAAGGGGAATTTTTTCTTGCGTGGCTATATCAATTGATTCAATAAGTTCATGAGTTAGATCGTGCACCTGTCTTCCCTTCATAAATCCTTTCTGATCTTCATGGACTAGCTGGTTTGTCACCTGCCCCAGTCTTGTTGCTAAAATCTGTGAATACATTTTATAGTCGTTGTTCAGAAGTGATATAGGTCTGTACGACTCACATTTCAGGGGATCTTTCCCTGGTTTCAGAATTATACTAATGGTGGCGTCATTCCAGGATTTAGGTAACTTTACCCCATTAACGAAGATTTCATTTAGTAGATGTACTATAAAGGGGGCTAGTAGCTCTTTCAAGTTGATATACAATTCATTTGGTAAAGCATCCGGACCGGCAGCTTTTCCTTTCTTTAATTTTGACAGAGCACTAGTTACTTCTTCAAGCATTATTTCTGCATTGAGTTTCTCTGTCCTCTTCTTCTAGACTAGGGATGAGTAAATTACTGAGGTAGGAGTCTACTTGATTAACAGTTGACTTCAGATCTTCGGCGTATAAGGACTGAAAAAAGTCAGTGAAGGATTTCTCTATCTCTTCTTCCTCTACTTCCTGTACAGCCTGCTCTCCTGGCTGTATAGCAGTTATTCTGTTTCTATTATGTTTAGTCTTGAGTTTCCATGCCAGCAATTTGCCACTACCTTCTCCATATTCATAATTTGCTAACTCGCTAGCCTCCCATTTTTCCTAATTCTAGTATCTAGTATATTAGTTAGCTCGATTTGTTTATTCTGTATTTCTTTTTTGATTATTTCTTGGTTATTTTTGGAGTCAGCGGTCTCTAGCTTCCTGTTCTGTTCTAAGATTTCAGTCTCCAGTTGGTTAATTCTTATTCTTGTGGCCTTATTCCTAAACGTGGAGAGGTTGATTAGAGTCCCCCTAATTACTGCCTTGTAGGCATTCCAGACTGTTTGTACTCGAGTTTCTTTGTTATTATTACACTTGAAGTATTCCTCCGTTATTATCTTTAATTTATCTACAATTTGTTGGTCTAAAAGTAGGGTACGATCTAGAGTCCATCTAGTTGTTGCTTGGTGTTTCCCAATTTTTATTATCAGAGATATGGAAGAATGATCTGACAAATGGGCAGGGTTGTGGTCTATACTAATCAGAGTTTTCTCTACCAAGAAACCTCTACCCCTGGGATAAAGTCTTTCAGCATATTAATTACGAAGTTCTTGAGATCTTGCCGTTCCGACCCTTCCGGTATGTTTAGGATTCGAAGGTTGTTCCGTCTTGCGTTATTTTCCAGTGACTCAATTTTGTCTTGAGGTTCTCTCTCATTTGCTTTCTAAGTAAGAATTTCCCCTTGATTTTCTAGAGTATCTCTTTCGAGCTTATCTACTGATGCTTCGATTGTTTGCACGCGATCCATTAGGGAATTAACTTTTACTTCTAAGGTCTCACATGTTGCTTGAATCTTTTCCTGGTTTCTTTCTGATTTGGCAAAATTAGCTCTCATTTCAACAATTAGGGTTCACATGAGTTCCCCCATGTCCGCTGGTGTGGTTTGATCTAATGGATTAGGGCTGGCCTCTATGTTCTCTTTTTGAGGTATGCTTTGGGCTGGGGTCACGTCTATATCTGGGCCTTCTTTTGACCCTCCCCCAGAAGGACATCTTCTCTGCTTCAGCCTCCTCCATAATTAATGCTTGAAATCTATCTCTGATAACGATCTCTCCACTTCTAGGGATTTGGTTGTCTCATTGCAAGGTTATGTCTGTACAACTCCTAATTTCCTTTTCCATTTTTAACCCTCCAAGGGATGTGTTTAGAGGTGAATGTTTTTCATGAATTTTGAAATAGGAGCGAAGAGAAGGCGTGATTTTAATTTTCCCTCCTTGCTTTCCCTACCCTGGTTTAAGAGTTGAGGAGGTGAAGCTACCCCCCCCCCCGGTTTTGGATTATCACCTGCTTATCCTCCGTTATGTTGCTTTTGGGGCAGCTTTTCCGAATTGTAGGGGTTAGTGCCAGACTCTTTCTTGTTCTTTTGGGGCCGGGGTTTTCTACCTCAAATGTTTTACTCCTAAGACAATAACTGGTCCCGTAGACCCTTGGTTCACCTTTTGTTAGGTCTCTCAACCGCTTTTGTCCCTTTCTTCCCTTTTGTGTAGTGTTTGTAGGTAGAGGTCGGTCTGTGGGATCTCTGGGGGCCCTTGCGCTTTTTTCACCCCTCCCCCTGCCTCTTACCAGCGTCATGCAGAATCTTCTAGTCTCCATCACCTCTTTGCTTCTATTGCTGGTATTCCTGCTCCTTGCATCCTTGGGTCCGCTCTCTGTACAGCCCGGCAATCCCCTGAACGCTATTCTTGCAGCCGCTCTTCGGGACACATGAAGCACTTCGGCTGCCTCCGCCGACACGCTGTATCAGTGCGTGCGCTTCTCCGTGGACTGCTCCTGGGGCCAGAATCTTGCTCCCTGTCTGACCGTGGATCGATGGCGTCCTCCGCGGCGTCCTCCACAGGCGGCACTCCGCAACTTGGCCAGCGCTTGACTGGTTGGCGCTAGGGTTTTCCTGGAACGACTTTTGGAGGTACGAGGTCCAAACATTAATCGGGGACGTATTATTGGGGAAAATTACTTTTACAACGCTGATTTCACATTATTTCGATCCGAGCGGGTGGGCGCTCCCGACCGGAATTGTCAGCCGGCCGCCATGTTCTCCCCTCTTCACTACACTTGTACACTGTGCAATAAAACTTCGCTAAGATTTGCCGCGTTCACGATTTCAGCAGACACTCATACAATATTAAAAGAAGCTACATATTGTCTGAGTTAACTTTCTCATATTATATTGAAATGTAAATGTATGAAATGAACACATATTCCAGATTGTGTCATATTTATTCATTTTTCGGCCTGATTATGACCCTGGCGGTCTGTGAACTGCCATCGCCTTTTGGTGGTCCAACTGCCCGCATACCTGGCGTTCCAACCACCGGATTACAGTGCAGGTGGGGAGACCGCCTCCAGACTGCTGCTTTCACAAACATTCCTGCTCCCACAGCGGCTGCGGGGGAGGCAGAGACAGCCAATGGAGGAGGTCACCGCTCCTGCACTGCCGTCCTCATTACGACCTGCCTTTCCGCAGACCTTTTCATGGTGGGGACACTGCCATGAAAAGAGCAGTGGAAAGGCAGGTAATGAGCCAATAACACATGGCTTCATTGCGAAAATGCCCTTATGTGACATGGCTGGTGCTAAACTGGTGGCCTCTGATGTCGTCATGTCAGTGCGCACACTGTTGTCCTTGCAGGACATGGTGCAAGGAAACAGTGCGCCTGACTGACTGGAGGCATCACAGTACAGCCGGCATTGCCTGCAGGCTCTTTCCTAGAGCCTCAGCATGCCCCCGGCAACAAACTTCCAGCCCTGTGGGAATGTCATAATACGGCGGTGTGGATTCCACCGGCTTAGGGACATTCTCCCGACCGCTACAGCTGCGGGTCTTTGGTGTGACCCCCAAAGTCAAAATCAGACCCTAATATTTTGTGTTCACTTAGCTTTTATTAAAAAATGAAATTGAAAAATGTAAGTCCACAAATCTTTTTGTGTATGTTATTTTTCATCAGTATTATCAAGTTTGTGATAATACCACAAGGTCAGCTTCTATCCTCTACCATGTCACCATGTTATGGCTTGCCAACTCTCTTATGAAGACTGCAACCGGATTATACTGATAGCTTCAATTGCATGTCCATTCAGTCATTGGAGGTTTGGAAAGCTTTACCACAGCGCATTAAATCATTTGTATGGAGGCACCGACGAAGCAGCGGGGTGTTTTCTTAGTGGACCATTTTGCTCCTGGGTCTGGAACAATGGAGACCCAGGAAATAGCTGCATCCAAGCCCGAGGGAGTCTTCCTGATGGAGCCTGCATGATCGGAGTTGGCCAAAAGAAGCAGCCAAAAGCCTACCTTCCTGGAGACTTCACCAGCACAAGATGATTTGTGTTGCCTTCCAAATGGACCTAAAGGATAGGATGTGAGGCAGACCTACAAAACAGAGCAGACACCGAGGATGATATCCACCGCTATGGAAGCACCAATGAATAATTGCTACAAAGCCCAATCAAAGCAAGTGTAGTAGTGAAGGAGGCAAAGCAGAAGGGGCATCACAAAAAGAAGGACCAATCCCACACAACCGCTAAAGATGTCTTGAACCAGGAACAAAGGAGCCCGTGGGCCTTTCTACTCATTTGCAACTCAATGGAAATTAATCCTTAAACTGGGTTGTGGATTCTCAGCACCTCCTTCAATGACATGCTCCAACAAGGTGGTAACACTGCACCCATGCACGCCTGACTAAATATTGTGCCATAGCTGATAATTGCTGAGTAGGGCAATTATCCTGTTGATTCTCTGTGTCCGATGTATACAGAAATACCTGTTTGATCTTTATACTCATCATGTATCATATCAAGTGAACAGTAAAAGGCCACTTTGAAGAAGCATGGGCAAGTGTCCCTACTGAAACCAGCCAAACAAGACCACTGACGCATTGTCAGTGAAATTGCTCTCCCACCCTCGCAGCTCCACCATTAAGTGAGGCCTGCCCCTGCACTCTTGAGTGTTGGTGATCGAGGCCCTCCTCCACCCGCAGGTTTCCCTGTGCCTCATCCCTGGTGGTCCAGTGGACCTCTGTCTCCTTCCTTTCACTCTGCTCTTTCACTCGTTTTTCTACCCTTTTTATCTTTCACCTTTCTGCACTTTTCTGCATCTTTGCTCTTTTGTGCCTTATTTCTGCTCATTTTCCCTTTCTCTCGCTCTGCTCTTTCACTCGTTTTCACTCGTTTTTCTACCCTCTTTTATCTTTCACCTTTCTGCACTTTTCTGCATCTCTGCTCTTTTGTGCCTTATTTCTGCTCATTTTCCCTTTCTCTCGCTCTGCTCTTTCACTCGTTTTTCTACCCTCTTTTATCTTTCACCTTTCTGCACTTTTCTGCATCTCTGCTCTTTTGTGCCTTATTTCTGCTTATTTTCCCTTTTTTCTTTATCCCTTATTTCCTCCCTTTACCTTTCCCCGCCGCTGCTGCCCCCGCGGCCCCTCCCCCCCCAGCGCGACCGGCCCAATCCAGCACCCCTCCCCGCGCCCCCCGCCCAGCGGTCCAGCCCTCCCCGACCCCTACTTAATGGCGGCCACTGCGGGGACAGGCGAGCAAGACCACTGACGCATTGTCAGTGAAATTGCTCTCCCACCCTCGCAGCTCCACCATTAAGTGAGGCCTGCCCCTGCACTCTCGAGTGTTGGTGATCGAGGCCCTCCTCCACCCGCAGGTTTCCCTGCGCCTCATCCCTGGTGGTCCAGTGGACCTCTGTCTCCTTCCTCTCACTCTGCTCTTTCACTCGTTTTCACTTGTTTTTCTACCCTTTTTATCTTTCACCTTTCTGCACTTTTCTGCATCTCTGCTCTTTTGTGCCTTATTTCTGCTCATTTTCCCTTTCTCTCGCTCTGCTCTTTCACTCGTTTTCACTTGTTTTTCTACCCTCTTTTATCTTTCACCTTTCTGCACTTTTCTGCATCTCTGCTCTTTTGTGCCTTATTTCTGCTTATTTTCCCTTTTCTCTTTATCCCTTATTTCCTCCCTTTACCTTTCCCCGCCGCTGCTGCCCCCACTGCCCCTCCCCCCCAGCATGACCTGCCCAATCCAGCTCCCCTCCCCGCTCCCGCCTCCCAGCTGTCCAGCCCTCCCCGACCCCTACTTAATGGCGGCCACTGTGGGGACAGGCGAGCAAGACCACTGACACATTGTCAGTGAAATTGCTCTCCCACCCTCGCAGCTCCACCATTAAGTGAGGTGCCCCTCACTCTTGAGTGTTGGTGATCGAGGCCCTCCTCCACCCGCAGGTTTCCCTGCGCCTCATCCCTGGTGGTCCAGTGGACCTCTGTCTCCTTCCTCTCACTCTGCTCTTTCACTCGTTTTCACTCGTTTTTCTACCCTTTTTATCTTTCACCTTTCCACTGACCCCTGCCCCCACCACATCTTCAACAGAGCCGCCGACACCATCGCACCCATGCTCCGCCACACCATCAACCGCTCCCTGGCGACCGCCTCGTTCCCCGATGACTGGAAACACACCGAGGTCAACCCCCTCCTAAAGAAACCCTCAGCGGACCCCACCGACCTCAAAAACTACAGACCCATCTCCCTGCTCCAGTTCCCAGCGAAAGTCATCGAGAAAGCCATCAACAGCCAACTCGCCACATTCATTGAAGAACACAACATCCTCAACTCCTCCCAATCCGGCTTCAGAAAAAACTACAGTACGGAAACCGCCCTCCTAGCCGCAACAGACGACATCCCCACCCTACTGGACAAAGGAGAAACAGTAGCCCTCATCCTCCTCGACCTATCAGCGGCGTTCGACACAGTCTCCCACCGCACCCTAATACGCAGACTCTACGACGCAGGAATCCAGGACAAGGCCCTCGACTGGATCCGCTCCTTTCTCTCCGGCAGGACGCAGCGGGTCTGACTCCCCCCTTTCCTCTCGGACCCCACACCTACCACCTGCGGAGTCCCCCAGGGCTCCTCCCTCAGCCCGATGCTCTTCAACGTCTACATGGCTCCACTTGCCCCCATCGTCAGAACCTACGGACTCAACATCGTGTCATACGCAGACGACACCCAGCTCATCCTCTCCCTATCCAACGAGCCCAACACCACCAGACGCAACTTTCGAGAAGGCATGGAAGCCGTCGCCAAATGGGTAAAAAACAGCTGCCTACAACTAAACACCAACAAAACAGAAGTACTCATCATGGGGCCAAACCCCGACGCCTGGAGCAACACCTGGTGGCCCCCCGCCCTCGGAAACCCGCCAACCCCCACAGACCACGCACGCAACCTGGGAATCATCCTGGACTCAGAGCTCAAAATGGACCGCCAGATCAACTCTGTCTCGTCTTCCTGCTTCCACACCCTCCGCCTCCTTCGTAAGACCTTCAAATGGATCCCCCTCGAACACCGAAAGACTGTCACTCACGCCCTGGTCACCAGCAGACTCGACTACGGCAACGCACTCTACGCCGGAACAAAAACCTCACCCGCAAGCTACAGAACATCCAGAACGCCGCCGCAAGACTGGTCCTCAACCTGCCAAAACACTGCCACATCTCCCAGCACCTGCGCACACTCCACTGGCTCCCCGTCGAGGCGAGAATCACCTTCAAGATGCTCACCCATGCACACAAGGCCCTCCACGGCACCGGACCAGCATACCTGAACAGCTGACTCAAATTCCATGCACCCCAAAGGACCCTACGATCAGCCCAGCTCTTCTACGCCGTGGTCCCCCGCACCAGAAAGACCAGATTTGGAGGCCGCTCCTTCTCCTTCCTCGCGGCCAAAGCATGAAACGCCCTTCCGCTCCACCTCAGACAGACATCGCTCCCCTTCTTCGCAAGAAACCTCAAAACATGGCTCTTCGACAGACCCCCTCCTTGATGGAATGGAACCTGCACCCCCCCCAGCCCTAGCGCCTTGAGACCCTTACGGGTGAGTAGCCGCGCTTTAACAAACCCCTGATTGATTGATACAATTGTTTTTTACAGAGGGTATAGCAAGCCGAAGACAGAGAGCAACCTGCCACAATGATAGAAGAGGTTAGACCAGAAATAAGGTCATACTAGAAACTAATATGAAGGAACTGTCCCCCATAAAGGTATCCATGGAAACGGCGAAGGACAGCACAATGAAGACAAGTGAAGACCTTTCTGCAAGGAATGACATACCATTCTTCACCTCATGCCTCACAGCTGCAGAAGACAGATTAAGCTTCATGGAACATATGAAGGCAGCATTGATAGTCTGGGAATGGTATTTCTGAAAACTACATAAATAGAACAAGATGCTGGAGGACAAAAATATGAGCGACGTCTGATTTTTGAGAATCCCCTAGCAAATGGAAGAAGACAACATAACTGACTTCTTAACATGCTTTATCCTTCAACTTAGTACCTTGTCTTTGGCCCAGTCCTGGAGTTTCAGAGATCGCACAGAGTTAGAATGTGGGATCAAAATTCAAACCAGGGCTGCTTCCTTGGATACCAACATGCACGCCAAATAGTTAAGTGGTCATGGCAATGAAGAAACACAGCCCAGTTAATTGGAAAGAACATAAAATATATTTTTCACAGAACTTTTCTTTTGAGATCATCTTGAGAAGGTGGAAGTTCTTAGTGTCCCAGCTACAACTGCAAAACAAGGACATTCACTTTGGGAATGATTAACCAGTGATCATGTTGGTTGCGCTGAACAGAAAAAATAAATATTTTGAAAACCTGTATTCCCTGGAAAAACTGCTGGACCCAATTGATGCTTTGATAATGGACAGATCGCAACAATAGCCTCCTTGTCACACTCACAAACAACCACTGGGGGCTCCTTCACTACTTCTCAAATGGATGAGATAACATGTGGCTGTGGTCAATTGTCACTGGGCATTAAGTGACTATAACAGAGCTCAGAGACAAATTTAGATCACCTCTCAAGAACTCCTAAAAACATTTGATAAATGGTCAAACTAAGTATTATGTAGGGTCACAATCTTCAAAGGTTCTTTGGTCTCAGACTACTAAGAAATGGTTCAACATGTGCTACTTATTGGTATGGGGCTTAAGGTTATTTCTATTCAACTGTAACTGGGGCATTTCAATGTGATTCCTTGAAACCTTAGATAAAGAACTATACCATTATACCTGAAACACAGCAGAATTTCCTAGGTACTCCCATGTTTCACATTGATCACTGTTCGCCTGCCGGGATTTGCACCGCACCTGTGAGGGGTGTGATGCGGTGCAGGAGCGCCAGCAGCCAGTAGTAGCATATAATCTCAAGAGGTGTCCCGCAGCGCGGGGCGTGCCCGTGTTCGGCCCGGGCGAAGACGGGGCCAAGACGGGCCCGTCTTAGCCCGGCAGAGGCCGGGCTGGGCCATCTCCCTTTCTTTTGGATCCCAGATAGCTGTGCGCTTGATTAAGGTGAGAGAGTATTTTGTACCCATTCCTCAGCATGAGAACATTGATACTGTACAACCAGGTACACTAATATATATGTGATTGACGCTGTATGTTTCTTATCATTGTTAGTGATAGATGGTGGAAAAGTCAGTGACCTCGGTTGTCTGTTGCCTACTCGACCAAAACTTTTTTTTCAAAGCAACTGTTGAGTTACGGTTGGCTCATTTACCTCAGTCTCCACATTGTTCAACACATACATTTTAAGTCCACACCCCATTAAAATTATAAGCTTAGATAAGGTATAACACAGGGAGTGATTGTTTAACCTTCTGAGAGAATCTTCCCCTCCCCCACAAAAGGCCTTCCTGAGACACGACACACAAATAAAATATACACAATTTCATACCTTCACTGCCTCTCTACCTTATTTCTGAGTGATGCTCAGAGGCACATTACAAGTTCACAAATGCAACACCCTTCTTTGTGGGAGGGATACCAGATCATGACGGCTCAATCCAATCTTATAATTAAATGTAAATAGCCTAATGAATTTTAGTAATATCCAAAAGATTCTGATATTTCCTTGATGCCAAACCTCTAGACATAGTATTAATTCAAGAAACATACATTTCAAAGGAAAGCGAGAAATTGCAGCACAATTAAGTAGGCAGAGAGACAGAATTTTCCATGCTAGCAAGACCCAACCCCTGATACTGGAACAACCCTTCCAAATAATCGAAAATGTGGGGTTGCAGAACTAATCAGGAAATGGTTGCCAGTGAGCGTTCTAAAGAGCTGGATAGACCTACATAGTTATTGTGCACTTCTCAAGCACACAGTACAAGACCAAACAATAACTTCATAGGCTTCATAAATGCACCAACAGGTGATGCGAGTAACTTATTCCTTGACTTCCCCACACTATTGGTTTCCTTAGGGAACGGAGAGATGATATATGTAGTAGACTAGAGTCTACTTTTTGATCTGGATAAATTGGGTGGACCTGACATGAGAAGGACTGGAAACATACACTTCCTGGGATCATTGATATCTATACATTTGCTATTTGTCACAGCAATACTTATCCCACAAGTGGAAAGAGATTACATATTCAGCATATGTATATATGGTATATGCTAACAAGTGTGTTAGAAGGGAGAAATCCCAGCCTAGCTTACGGAAGCACTTATTAAGAAAACAGTGCTATTTTCATAATCCAATTCTGACACTTTTAACATACGGTTTTTAATCAAATATTGATGCTTAATCCAATGTTAAATCATCTTCTTGAGATTTATTCAGTTCATTAATGTCATTGTTCCAATGATTTCTTGGTGGCGATTATATTTCTAACACAAATATTTATTCAACCCAATGCATTTCGGGTCAGTAATGGCCCTTCATCAGGGGTCTCATCAATGTATTCTGTAAACATGAAATGAAAACAAGAGACTATTCAGAACAGTCTGTGCGTCATAAAGCATTCTTAACATAAACCTGAGCTAAGACTCTGAGCTCAATACCTTGTGCGTTGCTTATGCAGGCTTATGAACAGAAAGTTGTGCTCGTGTATTTGTCTTTGCAGAGTAACCAAGAGAATCAAAACTACTCTAACTTGTGATAGTAACGTGCACAAAAACCAAAATGGCCGAAAGAACCAAGTACACCAAATGAGGGATGCGAACACCCTGTGTGTCAGTTAAACAAGATGTGAGACTTCAATGGTGACTCGAACACGACAGAGTACGCGTTACCCGGTTTTGAAAGACATCGAAAAATAGAGTCAACATCAAGCAATAGTTATTACCTCCTCGTCCAGTCTTCCCGTCCCATTCCTTACAAGTGAGCAGCTAGTCTGCTCCACAGAAACCTATTACCTAGCGAGCTTTTCGCACTTCCCCCAACATGGCGCCACCATCAGGTGACAATAAAGGGGGAAGTGCGTCAGAGAAACATCCTGTTCTTTTTTTCTGCATTCGCAGTTACTTCGTGTGCCTAGCGGAGCTGTGGGGTAAGTTTTCCCTTATTTTTTTTTTCTTTTTCTGTTTGATCGGCCTGCTTTAGCGGCCGCCTTCTTGTTTTTATATTTATGCCCTGGACCCTCCGCTTGTGCTGCTTGCTGTTGCCTTGGTACGAGGTCCGCTCTAGCGGCCGTTTGTGCCTGGGGTACTCACCTGATGGGGATATCTCCGCGGCCTGCCTTAGCGGCCGTGTTCCTTCCTGCCGGTCCCGCTACGCCCTGCGTTAGCGGGCGGGGTTGCGGCGGTGTTTTAATGCGGCGGGAGTGGTCCGCATTGTTGTTACGATGACTGGGGCTAATTTTGGCGGGTCGGCTGCTTTTTTAAAGCGCCTGCCCCTTTTCCTGGTCCCGCGTGAGCTCTGGACCTCGGGACTTTGTTTGTTTAAGTAGGGTCCTTTTCCTCATGCACCCGTCCTCAGAGGGTGCCTGTTCTGGTGGCGTTTTTGCTGTGTTTCACGTTGCCGATCCCAGAGTTGCTGTCATGGACTCGGGTGCCTCTTCATCCACTCCTCCTCTTGATGCTCTGCGCCTGTTGATTGATGAGGCGGTGGCTGCTGCCTTCTGGGCTCGGGAGGCTGCTGGCCCTCCTGCCAAGGTGCCTCGTGGGTCTGTAGATCCACTGGACGCTCCTGATGGCGAGATGGGTCCTGATGATGAATGTGTCCGGGGTCGATTTGTTCAGGGTGCGGAGCTCTCTGACTTGTTCGCCCATGTGCGGGATAATTTGGGGTTCACTCCTCCTGTGTCCGATGTCCTGGAGGATGACTTCTTTACGCAATATCACCAGCCGACCCCTGAGTCCTTCCCCTTGCATGGTGCCGTGCGCAAGGTGCTGGATCATGAGTGGAAGGAGGTGGATAAATCCGCCTTCCCTCGCTTTCTGTCTAAGCGTTATCCTTTGGAGGGTTTTGCTGCTGAATTTCCACAGGCTGTCAAGGTTGACAATTTGATGGCTGGTCTTTCCTCTCAGGGTTTGGTTCTGTCGGATGACGCCCTTCCTGTGGACGCAGTGGATAAGCGTGTTGAAGGGGCGGTGAAGCGTTCCTATGCTGCTTCCAATTTTTCTGTCAGGGCAACTGCCTATTCTAATTACATGGTCCAGTCCCTCCTCAAGGATTTTCAGGCACTGTCTCTTCTTTTGCAGGATGGGGAGGATGCCTCCTCTCTCTTGTCCCTCATGGAGTTGCAGGTGCGTTATTTGTCAGATATTTCCTTTGACAATTTGAGTGCCGCTGCAGCTGCTTCTGGTGCTTCAATTGCTGCGAGGCGTCATATCTGGATGCGTTCCTGGAAGGCTGAGTCTTTTCAGAAGTCGGTCCTGCTTAAGTTGCCATTTGTGGGTTCCAGGGTGTTCGGGCCTCAACTTGAAGAGATGGTAAAACAGTCGGCGGAGAACCGCAAGCTTGTGGCTCCGGTCCGCCCTCCTTCTCGGGGCGCGGTTTTGGATACCGGCGTGCCTTTGGGCCTTCTGTCCGGGTGCTTCGCAGCCCTTTCGTGGCAGGGGTCGTGGCCGGGGGCCCCTGGAGGTGCCAAGCCCCGGGCCCCTGCCAGTGTTGCTGCCGCCGCTTCTTCCTCTTCGCAATGACTGTCTGCCTTTGCCGGTTGGGGGTCGCCTTCAATATTTCCTGCAACAGTGGTTGACGGTTCCGGATGCCTGGGCGGTTCAGACAGTGTCGGAGGGTTATCGGATCGAGTTCTCCTCTCCTCCCCTCCAGTCTTCCTTGTGACTCCCCTACCCCGTCTTCCTCTGCGGCGGGAGGCCTTGCTGGAAGGTGTGCGCCTTCTGTTGGAGAAGGCGGCTATCGTGGAGGTTCCTCCTTTGGAAACGGGCGAGGGTTGTTATTCCATCCTCTTTCTGGTCTCCAAGAAGGATACTTCAGATTTGCGCCCTGTTTTGAATCTGAAAAGGGTCAATCGCTTCATCCCTCGTCGTACATTCAAGATGGTGACTTTGTTGTCCATCCTGCATCTATTGCTTCCTGGGAGCTTCCTGGCATCCCTGGATCTGATGGATGCTTATCTGCACGTCCTGATCCATCCTGCGGATCAGAGGTTTCTCCGGTTTGCTGTGGGTTCCCGGCACTTCCAATTCCGGGTGCTTCCTTCGGCCTTTCGTCGGCGCCAAGGGTTTTCACGAAGCTCTTGGCCCCTCTGGTGGGTATTCTTCATTCCAGGGGTCTGCTGGTTTTCCCCTTTCTGGACGATTGGTTGATTGTTTCTCCTTCTTTTTCTCAGGCTCTATCGGATGTGGATCAGGTGTGTCATCTGCTGGGGTCCTTTGGGTTCCTCATCAATCACCGGAAGTCTTCCCTGGTGCCCTCCCAGACCCTGAAGTTCCTGGGGGCTCTCTTCCGCATGGATCTCGGGATGGTGTTCCTCTCCCAGGAGCGCCAGTTGACTTTGTTTCGTCACCTTTCTTGGGTTCTGTCCCAATCCCAGGTGTCTGCCCGTCTCTGGCTGAGAAGTCAGGGAGAGATGGCGTCCACTTTGCATCTCCTCCCTTGGGCCCGGCTGCATTTGTATCCCCTCTTGCATCATGTCCTGTCGCACTGGGATCCTGCCTCCCTGGACTACGAGGCCCTGATTCCCGTCTCTCCTGGGATTCGGGTGGATCTCCAGTGGTGGTTGTCCCCTCTGTCTCTTTCCCAGGGGTTCGATCTTCTTCCTCCTCGGGATGTGGTTGTGTTGTCCACGGATGCCAGTGCCGTGGGTTGGGGTGCTGTGATGGGTGCCTCCAAGGCTCAGGGTCGGTGGTCCCGTTTCGAGTCTCTCCAGTCCTCGAACTGGAAGGAGTTGCGAGCGGTTTGGTTGGCTCTTCGGTGGTTTGCTCCTCTCCTTCTGGGCCATGCTGTCTCGGTGCAGACCGACAACCAGGTTGTTCGGGCTTATGTCAATCGTCAGGGGGCATGTGTCGGTCTCTGTTTCTCCTCTCCAGGATGATCGGGCTTTGGGCCGAGCAGAATCTCTTGTCTCTGACGGCGGTCTATCTTCCGGGGAAGGAGAATGGGCCTGTGGACTCTTTGAGCAGGGTGTTCCCCTCCTCGGTGACTGTGTCTGTCCCCGGTTCTGTTCGATCTGATTGTCCTCCGGTTCCGCCTTCCTTGGCTGGATCTTTTTGCCTCGGAGGATTCTGCCCTCCTTCCTCGGTTTTGCAGCCTCGTTCCCTCCCGGTTGGCGTGGGCGATAGACGCTTTCTCCATTCCGTGGTCACTGGGGCTCCTGTTTGCCTTCCCTCCGTTTGCTTTGATTCCTCGGGTCCTCGGGAAGATACGGTTGGACCGGGCGGAAGTTCTTCTGGTTGTGCCGGAGTGGTCTCGTCAGTCTTGGTTTCCCTGCTTCTGACCTTGTCTGTGTGCCCCCATTGGAGGTTTCCCCTGTGTCCCTCCCCTCTACGGGCTCCTCTTCTCAGGGTTGCCTCCCTGCGCCGCCTCCGGCTGGGGGTTTGGCACTTGAGAGGTTGAGTTTGTTGGGTCAGGGTTGCTCGGTTGAGGTTGCCCAGTGCCTCCAGTTGTCTCGGCGCCCTTCCACCTTGAAGTCCTATGACCGTCATTGGAAGAACTTCTCCTCCTGGTGCCTTGGGAAGGGTCTCTCTTCTTCCTCCTGTGAGGGTGTTGGACTTCTTGTGGGATGGGTTCGTCTTGGGGCTCGCTGTCTCTTCCCTACGTGCGCAGTGGGCTGCCATTCTTGCCTTCCGGGGTTCCTCTGTGTCCTCTGTCTCCCCGTTGGTGGCTCACCTTTTGCGGAGCTTTTGCTTCAGCGTCCTGTCTCTCGCTCTCCTGTACCGGCCTGGGATCTTCCCCTGGTTCTCCAGGCCTTGACGGGTCCACCTTTCGAGCCTTTGGTCTCGGTGGACCTTAAGTTCCTTTCGGCTAAGGTTCTGTTCCTGGTGGCCATTACTTCTGGGCCGAGGGTTGGTGAGATTGGGGCTTTGATGGCTTCGCCCCCTTTTTGCGTTTTTGCGCTGACAAGGTCATTCTCCGTCCCAGTCAGTTTTTTCTGCCCAAAGTGTTGTCATCTTTCCACTGTCAGGAGGATATTGTTCTCCCTGTTTTTTTTTCCGGATCCTGCCTCTCCGGAGGAGTTGGTCCTCCATTCTTTGGATGTGCTGAGGGCTCTCCGCATCTACTTGGATCGGTCCTCTGGTTTCCGTAAGGTTGATTCCTTATTTGTCACCTACGGCCTCTCTGGGCGGGGTCTTCGTCCTTCCTTGTCCACTTTGACTCGTTGGGTGAAGGGTGCTGTGGTTTCGGCCTACGATTCCGCCCGCTGTCCTCTCCCCTCTTCTGTTCAGGGTAGATCGACCAGGGGCGTCTCCTCCTCCTGGGCCATGTTCAAGGGGGCCTCCTTGAGAGACATTTGTAATGCTGCCACATGGGCTTCTCCCCATACGTTTGTTTCCCATTATCGTCTTCAGTTGGGGATGGCGGCCTCGGCTGCCTTTGGCTCACATGTTTTGTCTGCTGTACATGGTTTATGATTTGTACTGCTTACTGTTGATTAAATGGACCTGTTTTCTTGCATTTTCTGGTCTGTTTTATTACAATCACCGTGTGCTTGGGTATAGGCTCACTTGTAAGGAATGGGACGGGAAGACTGGACGAGGAGGTAATGCCCGGTTACTCACCGGTAATATTCATTACTCCGAGTCCTGGTCTTCCCGTCCCATTCCTGAGCCCTTCCCTCCCTCCCTGTTTTTGGTTTTTGTTTGGGTGATTGTTTTCCTTTCTGGGTTTTTTTCTTTGGTATTCTCAGGATGTTTCTCTGACGCACTTCCCCTTTATTGTCACCTGATGGTGGCGCCATGTTGGGGAAGTGCGAAAGCTCGCTAGGTAATAGGTTTCTGTGGAGCAGACTAGCTGCTCACTTGTAAGGAATGGGACGGGAAGACCAGGACTCGGAGTAATGAATATTACCGGTGAGTAACCGGGCATTGTCCATAACGTGCTTAACATGCAGAACTAATCACGTAAAGTGTAACACTCAATGCTTACCAAACCAACGTTCAGGAAAGTCCTGATTACGGAAACAGGAAACGCTAATGGCCGGGCGTTCTGTTCCGTGTTTAAATGACGTGCAGAGACGTATTAAAGGGATAGCTATGAGCGTGCTTGTTATTCACACGGAAGATAAATAAAGTTGAATGAAGTAAACGGAAGAGAAAAGAAAGTGAAAAGCCGTGGTGCTGTCGGACAGGTTAATGCTGAAAAGTGACATAGTGTGAAAAAAGACAAAATACAAATAAGGTTACAATGTGTTCAAGACAGCCAGTCTAGTTCATGATCAATGCATATATAGATGTGATTATAAAAACAATTATATTCCAGCCTGTCATTCATCCCATTCGGTTGCATAGCCTGCAATTTCTTTATCCCAAAAATTCTGATCTTGCTAACACCTTCTGCTGATCAACGTCCACTCTAGGTTTGAGAACCTCTAGGATAGTGAATCGCAATTGTGCAATATTATGTTTTGCTTCCTTCCAATGCGTAGCTACTGTAGACTTCATGTTTTGATTCCTAATGTTACTATTACCTTCTGTGATGCGCACTTTAATTTTGCGTTCTGTTTTGCCCACGTAAATTTTCCCGCAGGGACATTTCAGTGCGTATATCACGTTTGATGTGTCACACGTGCTGGAATGTTGTAACTTCATAGTGTGTCCTTTTGTAGAATGGATGAATTGATTTCCCACTATTACGTTGTTGCAATGTGCACAATTCATACACTTTTGCATGCCTTTGAAAACTTTGTTGTCGTTTTTTTCTTTTTTGATAAGAGTTCTTTTAAATTATTAGAACGTTGGAACGCAAATGTGGGGAGTTGATCAAATAGATGTTGTAAATCTGGTTCTGCTTGAATGATGGACCAATGTTTAAGGATGATCGACTTCACATGGGTGACTTGGTCGAATGTTTCAATACACAAATGATCCGATCTGTGTGTTTTGGTTGTGTCTTAAATATTAATGACTGTCTGTCGATTCTAGAAACTTTATGAATCGAGTCCTCAATTATTTCCTTTGGATATCCTAGTTGGATATATGGTATATGCTCACACATAGACTATTTCATAGTTTTGATGCTACTGTTGTGATGAGTTTCAGATAGTGCAATTATTCCAAACACTGTATCCAATCACAATGGCATTTGTTTACAAATAGAAACTGTCCTATTAGGAACTTCTGGGGGCTCCTGGTGGATGAATACTGTGTTAGGACTGGGGGGTTCTACTTGGCAGAGGTAGGTGCCTTTGTCCAAGTAGGGACCCTTGTTTCTAGTCAGGGTAAAGGGGATACACACTTTAGATAACCCCTGCTCACCCCCTTGGTAGCATGGCATGAGCAGACAGGCTTAGCCCATTTCCCATGTGTAAAGTATTTGCACTCAAAAAACACAGTAACACAGTGATAACACCACAAATGGACACCACACCAGTTTAGGAAAAAAAAGTATATTTATCTAAACTCAACAAGACCAAAAATCCAACATACATGTAGTAAAATAGCACTCAAAAACAGTTATTTCCAAAATAAAGCTTGTAGAAAACAAGTAGCTCCACCTGGGGCTATTACGACGTTGTGATAGCAATAAATCCAAAGTACGGTGCCGACCGTGAGGTGTGCAGCGTTGGGCACGGAGTTACACGAACACCCAAACAAACAGTAGCTTGGAAACAAAGTTTCTGATGATGCATAGCATCGTGGAGGTGAGGTGTCAGTGCCGAGATTGAGGCAGACTCCCTGGCTGCCATGGGGGAGGTGCGGCGTCATGTCCACAAGGGGGCACCGGACAGCCACGCAGCCCACAAAGACGCCATCCGTAACCACCACCACCTCATCAAGTCCGCCAAGAGAATCTCCTTCAAAGACCGCCTCGACAACAATGCACACAACAGCAAGGAGCTTTTCAACATCGTGAAGGAACTCTCCAACCCCAGCTCCAACACCAACGACATCCCACCGTCGCAACCCCTGTGCGATTCCCTCGCCACCTTCTTCCACCGCAAGATCGCTGACATCCACGACAGCTTCAACACCCAGACAGCCCCAACTAAGATCGATGCACCAGACCCGCCGCACACCATCGACCACGATCCCCTGCCAGCCTGGGCCAGCATGAACATCGAGAACACCATCAAGACCATGAGCACAATACACTCCGGCTCCCCGTCAGACCCTTTCCCGCACCACATCTTCAACAAAGCCAGCAGCTCCATCGCACCCCACCTGTGCAACATCATCAATCTCTCCTTCGAGACCGCGACCTTCCCAGAGAGCTGGAAACACGCAGAGATCAACGCCCTACTCAAAAAACCCAAGGCGGACCCGAGAGACCTCAAGAACTTCCGGCCCATCTCCCTGCTTCCGTTCCCAGCCAAGGTCATCGAGAAGATCGTCAACAAGCAGCTAACCCGATACCTCGAAGAAAACAGCATCCTGGACCCATCCCAATCGGGGTTCCGCAGCAACCACAGCACTGAGACTGCCCTCATCGCCGCCACCGACGACATCAGGATCCTGCTGGACAACGGTGAGCCCGCAGCCCTCATCCTGCTGGACCTCTCCGCCGCCTTCGACACTGTCTGCCACCGCACTCTACGCGCACGCCTCCACGACGCAGGGATCCGAGACAAGGCCCTGGAATGGGCCACCTCCTTCCTCGCCGGCAGAACCCAGAGAGTCCGCCTCCCACCATTCCGATCCGAAGCCTCCGAAATCATCTGCGGCGTACCCCAGGGATCGTCCCTCAGCCCAACACTGTTCAACATCTACATGGCCCCGCTCGCACGCATCGCCAGACAGCACGACCTCAACATAATCTCCTACGCCGACGACACCCAACTGATCCTCTCCCTCACCAAGGACCCCCTCGCCGCCAAATCCAACCTCCATGAAGGGATGAAGGCCGTCGCCGATTGGATGAAGATCAGCCGACTAAAACTGAACACGGAGAAGACAGAGGTCCTCATCCTCGGCTCCAACCCCTCAGCCTGGGACGACTCCTGGTGGCCAACGACGCTGGGAGCAGCCCCGACACTCACCGACCACGCACGCAACCTGGGAGTCATCCTCGACTCAACGCTCTCCATGGCCAAGCAAGTCAACGCAGTCTCATCCTCCTGCTTCAACACCCTCCGCATGCTTCGCAAGATCTACAGGTGGATCCCGACAGACACGAGAAGAACAGTCACCCAGGCCCTCGTCAGCAGCAGACTCGACTATGGGAACGCCCTCTACGCGGGAGCCCCGGCCAAGCTCATCAAGCGACTGCAACGCATACAAAACGCCTCCGCACGCCTGATCCTCGATGTACCACGCCACAGCCACATCACCCCCACCTGAGGAACCTGCACTGGCTCCCCGTCGACAGGAGAATCTCCTTCAAACTCCTCATCCACGCACACAAGGCACTCCACAAGACTGGCCCAGCCTACCTCAACAGACGACTCCTCTTCTACGTCCCCAACCGCCAACTCCGCTCCGCCGACCTCTCCCTCGCCACCGTCCCTCGCATTCGAAGAACCACCACCGGCGGCAGATCCTTCTCCCACCTCGCCGCCAAGACCTGGAACACCCTTCCACTAAGCCTACGACAGACCCAAGACCTGCTGACCTTCAGGAGGCTACTCAAGACCTGGTTGTTCGACCAGTAGCAGCACCCCCCCCTTTTTTTCTCCCCCAGCGCCTTGAGACCCTCGCGGGTAAGTAGTGCGCTTTACAAATTCTGTGATTGATTGATTGATTGAAGGGGGCGACATGTCAAATCTAGGACAGGGGAAGTCAGTTGTGTCGGCAGTGAGGCCTCAGCTCCTGGGAGGCGATGCAAAGTGGTCGAGTTCGTGGAGTCACGCTCCACGGTTATCTGCACCATGATAACAGGATGCAGGATAACAGGATGCAGGCACTGGTGATGACAGAGTTGCTGCAAGCGCTGGCATCGGGAGTGCCAATAACTGCAGGTGTCAAAGGGCGTCAAAGATGCTGTGCAGGCCGGGTGGTGAATTGTGCACTTCACGAGCAGTGCCCCTGGCCTCGGTGCAGGTCGTGGTGTCACAGCGGCATCACTGACAGCGTTGGAGATTGCTGTTCTTCCTTCTTTCATGTTGCTTCCAGCTCCCAATAGCAGGATCAACCTCCAGAGGCTCAAAACTGGAATAGACTCCTCCTGGCAGGTCAGAACTCTCAGCAATTAAGTTCAGGAGAGCTGGCGGTGAAGTCTTTGTGTCCCTGAGACTTCAGAACAGGAGGCCAGCACACATAAGCCTTTGGAGATTCTTCTTCAAGTAGGTCCACAGCAAACTTCCAGTCTTTGTCCTTTCCTTGGCAGAAGCAGGAACTGCAGGCCAGCCCCACACAGCACACAGCAAAAGTGTCAGTACTCCTTCTCACAGCTCTCCAGCTCCTCTCCTTGGCAAAGGTTCCTCTAGAGTCCAGAAGTGATCTATATTTCTGGGGTTTAAGGTCCACTACTTATACCCCATTTTGTCTTTGTTTTTCTTTGTGCAAGGGCCTCTGGGCCCAGTCCAAACCAGTTCACTGGTGCAGTATGACCACAGGGGGTGGAGACAACATTGTGCAAGGGAGACAGGCCCTATTCAGGTGCAATGAAAATTCATCCTACTACTCTAAATGGAGCCAAGGTCTATCCAGCTCAGCTCTTAGTCATCCAGGAAGGGCTAGGCATACCTCAACCCCCCCCCCTGTCTACAGTGGATGCACATCCCCAGCCCCTGTCACTCCAAAACCAGACAGTCAATCCACAAACAGGCAGAGGCACACAGAATGGTTAAACAAGAAAATGCCTACTTTCTAAAAGTGGCATTTTCCAACACACAATTTAAAAACTGTCTTTACTAAAAGATGTGTTATTAAATTCTGAGATCAGAGAGCTTAAACTTAATTTCCCTATCTTGTCCCAATGGGAAGTTATACTTGTAAGATGTTACAAAGTATCGCCCGTGTTATCCTATGGGAAAGATAGCCTTTCAATAGTGAAAAACAAAATTGGCACTATTTCACTATCAGGCTATGGCACACACACCAGTACATGTCCAACCTTTCACATACACTTCACCCTGCCTATGGGGGTACCTTGGGCCTACCTGAGGGGTGTCTTACATGTAAGGAAAGGGAAGGTTAGGGCCTTGCAAGTGGGTGCACTTGCCAGGTCGACATGGCAGTTTAAATCTGTGTGCAGACAATGCAATGGCAGGTTTGAGTTACATTTGCAGGGCTACTTAGGTACTTAGGTGGTATAATTAGATGATATCATATGTCTAATAAGGTGGGTGGCACAATCAGTGCTGCAGGCCCACTTGTAGCATATGATTTACAGGCCCTGGCACCCTCAGTGCACTTTACTAGGGATTTACCAGTAAATCAAATATGCCAATCATGAAGGACCAATTGCAATAACAATTTACACAGGGAGCACTTGCACTTTGACACTGATCAGCAGTGTCAAAGTGCCCAAAGCATCTAAGACAGCAGCATCCATAATACAGGAGGCAAAGGCAAAAAGTCAGGAAAAACCACGCCAAAGATGGCGAGTCTGACATACTGTATTCTACAAATGCCAGAAGAAAAGCAACACCTCTGAACATTCCTCACAACGTACCAGGTAGACATTGAAGACTCAGTGAGTCAGCATAAGCATTGTGGGTAGCTGTATGTATGCAGAGAGTTGATGAAAGATGCAGCAATCCTTGAAAAGAAACCAGAATCTTGTAAGTAAATTTGGAAACTGGCATTATCAAGTTAACATTGCACTGCTCAACGGCTCCAGGCAGGAAACACTGAGATCATTGTTAAAGGAAATCTACAACCTCAGTGCCTTCTATACCTCCAAAGCAAAAAAGGGACTTTTTATGTAAAACAAAGGTATTACAAACAATGTGAGAAGGCAGATAGGGTACTACCTCTGCAACTGAAGCAGATGGAATCTAAATCCACTATCCCTGCCATCAAACATGTTAAAGGCTGTCTTGAAACTAACCCTTTCAAACTAACTGACTCTTTCACCTCTTTTTACAGTGAGCTTCATCACTCAGATCTTTTATACTCTGCTGAGGAGAAATCAGCTTTTTTCTGAGTAATGGCTACCAAAACTATCAACAGAGCAGACTGAGGCACTGGAAATTGCTCCTTTGTTATGCAGAGTGTTTAAAGAAGTGGCTGAGAGGAAGAGGCCGCCACCAGAATATAACAGAGCAAGGATCTTTTTTATCATAAAGCCAGATAAAGATCCTCTCTGTTGGGCTATCTACAAGTCTATCTCATTTGAAAATTGTTTAACTGTAGATATGAAGATCCTGGGGAATTTCCTGGTAAACAGACTGTGATAAACTGTACCATACATGGTCCACCCCACTCAGGTGGGATTCATCCCTGATCAATCCTCCACCACGTATTTAAGAATTCTGTTCCACATTCTCTGTCAGGTTTGCAATGATGCTAATGAAAAAAATGTCAGGTCTTGACACAGAAGATTCTTTTGACCATAAAGTATGGGTGTATATGTTCAAGGTCCAGTAGAGAAAAGGGGTGGACAGATGTTTGTATGAAAAGGTAAGATGTTTATATAATGAACCCTCAACAAGAGTCACCTGAAATGGAGTTATATCTCCTCACTTCAAGGTGTTAAGGAATAAAAGCCTTAATTGACATTAGACCACTGCTAGTGGCGATACATCGAGATAAATCCATCTGAGGGATCGAGATGGCTGTAGGGGAGCAGAACATTTTTACCATATGCTGACGACATCTAAATCATCCTGGCAGACCCACTCTCTTCTATGGCAGCACTGATTATCCAGCTCTCATCTTTCTCACAATTCTTTACCTATCGGATAAACTGCAAGAAATGTGAGGCATTACAAATGACTACAAGCACCACTGAGATGTCCATTGGTGATATATTCTTCCAATGGAGTAATCATTATCGGAGGGAAAGAGTGTAGTGTAATTCCTATATCCCTAATAGGCTCTGCGCATTGGAATAATATACCCTATAGGTTTGACATAGGACTGAGGTCGGTATGTCCCTATCGAGTATATTAAACTTAATTACTTTGTGCCAGCTAACTCAGAGGCCACTAGAAACTCCTTGTAAACAAGAAGGGAGTAGTTTCTGGCAACCGCATAAACATGACAACTTTGTTTCCCTTTAGAATCGGAACACTTCTCAGAATCGTGGAAACAATAGATAACAGTTTCACTCAGCTAGTCATGCATGCTTAGTTTCCTCAGATTTACACAGAAAGAATAGACGGGCGTTTCAATAAAAAGGTTTTATTGAACAGTCTTGTTTCTCGTGTAAGAGATATGATCTGTTATGATCACAAGACAGTATGCAAGATATATAATGTACAGCGTAAGCAGTAGGAATAAATAATACTGCGCTAGCATTATCTTTTAGCATATATTCACGTACATAAATAACATGAGCTAAAAATGCGAGTACTCATAAGATGCGTCTCTAAGCTAGTTCTACCCCAATGTACCTAACCTAGTCTAGGGGTAGGGCAAGGTAAGAAGTAGGTGAAGTATTCTCTATTATGGTATACTAAGAGTATGTTAAGTCTAGTATGCCAAGAGTCCCTCTAGGTTCTAGTCAACTCCATACCTTGAGAATGAGAGAGGTGGGAATCTCCTGCCGGATCTCAAACTCTAACACCCCGCGAAGGGAGTCAGAACACTGGAAGCTGGATTCTCTGCGAGCAGGGATGACAGCGTCTTCTCAGTGCGTCAGGCCGGGATACGGGCTCCTCTGAAGTCGAGGTCTCCTCTAACTTGCTTGGGCAAGGGAAGGTATATTTATACCTGATAGGTGCCTTGGAATGTTAGCATTGACGTGAAGTCGGACAGACGAAGACGTCAGGAATGAACCATTAAGGAATAGTGGTTCATGCATAATAGATGAGTTCTTGGAGAAATCAATAATCCTGTGCTGGGCTTAGGGTTTGGTTTCTAAGAACTCGTTGTGACGTTAGGGTGGACGGATGTCGGTGACCATGCCTGTATTTGGAGTGCATGGCTAATGCCTGAATAAGGACTGGGAACTTATGCCTAAATAAGGGCAATGCGAATTGTGCCTATATAAGGACATGTTTCAGGAAAACCTATATACGGACACCTAAAGTGGAATACAACACCCACTCCACTTTCGAATGAACGATAATACTAAATGCTAAACATTAAACTTGAGTACCATATATTGCTAAAAACATTTCTAAAAGAATATTAAAAGAAGTTTTTAAAAGAACTGTTGTTAAAACATGTAATGCAATAGGTACTGTACATTTTAAAGCATTTTCTTCATTCTAAGCATATATTGGAAATAAATGCGACATGAATGAATAAACAGAAATATATACATATGATGAAATGGTTGACAAGTTTTCAAAAATCAAAGCCATTGCATATCATGGTACTAAATGAAATTGTAGTCAACTAAGGTGACATTGTGTCCCTGGAAGTATTCAAAGAAGTCTGTTTTATATGAATAGTTCTACTGTAAGCAGATTGAGTTGCCATGTATTTTCAAAAAATAAAGAAAAAGTTCAATTTTAGGAAGAGTTCCAAGTTTCGAAAATATGAAGGCCAAATTCATTGCGTCCCTGGTACACTGTGAGCCGAATCAAAGTCAGTGTATGGGTCTGGTGTAAACATGAAATCATCTATTTCTGTAGCCAAAATATCATCTACCGATGTTGGTGACATTTGGAACACCTCATTCAGAAGGTTAATTGCACAGAGATGAGAAGCATCGCCTTCAGCATAAGATGCAGCAGCAATGTTGACGTCCGTTGTTACCTGTGTGCCTGTAGATCCATCTCGTACCTCAGCAGCAGCAGGAAGCGTCTGTGAGATCTCAATGAATGCCGTCATCCGGATTGGTAGCCTCTGGGGACAACACAGAGCATGGGCCGTTACCAGGTCCAGCAGAGTATCGATATCCGTTGGCATGACTGATGGGAGTGTTAGACAGGTGTCTAGCATGCATTCTTCACCGCAAAGCAGGCAGCGTAGAACAGGTAAGATGCAATCTTGCCAGATTGGTCTAAATGACAGGAACCATGTTGTATTAAGTTCCCGTAGACGAGGCATGCCCAAAAGCTGCACTATGCGCTCACGGCACTTCCGTTCTAGGAGAGCTTTCTCCACATCGCTCGGAGTGACGTTGGTGGATAGGCTTGCCATAGCGTAATAGTAGGAATAGAAATAGGATTCCTGCAACAAGTGCTAGAATTAATGGCACACCACCAAACACCGAATGTGCGAAGTTTGGGATGATTCCGAGGACTGCCTGGAAGGGTGCTAACAGTCCTGAACAGATGGTCTTAAATACATGTACAATCCTGCTCGTATCAGACATGTTTAAGATACGTCTCATCATTTCTACGAAATGTATAGGGCAGTTTGTACGAACTAAAGCCTGTATCTCAGCTGAAGTCCTTGCAATTTGTAAATCTTAGATTTCTTTGGCCGAGGTCAAAGGCACGGTCTGTTGCAAAAGCATGGCTTTCCTTCTGCTTAAAGTATCAAAACGTATAAAAGAAACATTCAATGAAGGCCATGGAGGCGACTCCCTGACTGTGTCTATTGGGGGTAACAATACTTGCATACAACAAGTAACCCTGGAGTCGACCGTTACCAGATATGGGATGCCTGGCAACATGCCACAGCAACTCTGATCATTCAACATGAGGTAACTCCCGTTAGAAAGTTGGCCAAAAGTTGGAATAATCACAGTAGCCGGTGTACCCCGCTGGTGGCAGGACAAGTTTGCCACAGAACCATTACAAGCCCCTTGTAAAGAAATGTCCTGACATATGAGTGAACCGCTTAGTGCATTTTCACAGTGTGTACCACTTAGAAACACTTCACGATCCCCACTCCAACATCTGTATTCGTAAGGTAAATCCCAGGATGTCTTAATGTATTCTTTACCCAACCTTTCATATTTGCCTGCTTGCATTTGTTTGAGGCAATACTGAAACTGAAAAGTAGTGACAGGCAGAGTCATTTTGCCATGGATAAGCCATTCTGTAGCTGGTTTTTCTGCTACCGTAAATGGTAATTTTTCCAGTTTTTAAATGCTCAGCACTGTATACTTTTCTCCCCTTTGGGCCAGTTCGATCTGTTTATCTGTTAAATTGTATTCTGCAAACAGAGACGACGTGTTGATAAAACGCCAAGGCACATAGCCCGCACGCAAAGATTGCAGCGTCCAGCTTAATAACATAATAGAACGTAACTGAGATTGGCCTTGTTGTAACATGGCTAAATCTTGTTCCAGTATGTCAATAGCAGAGGATACAATGTTGTCCAATGAATAAATTCTGGATGACAAAGTTGTTAACTCATTGTCGACCACAGAGAGAGTTTTCTCTAAGTTAATACGATCAAGTTCACGTATTCGTTCTGCGGCCTCTGCCTGTGAAACCTTCCATACTTCATTATAAGCAGCATAAATGCCGGCATATATGAAACATTTTTGACGTGGTTTTCTCGGTCCTAGCAAGAATTCCCTAAGTCTGCGTCTTCTTTAAGTAAAGATAAGTGTTGTTTCACATCCTCAAGTGTAGATTTTTGTAGCCAGTCGAGGCACAATTTTCCTACACTGTATGTTGTTACTACCCCCGGATGTTGTCTTTGAACGTATCATGGGTCTGGCCTATGGATAGTAAAGCCCTGTCTTCTATTCAGGAATCTTTCTTGACAGATGTTTGTGTCTGTGGGCCAGAGTAACCATTTTCTCCAATCAGGATCTGTTCTGTTGGTTTGTAGTATTGTGTCTACTGTAACCGCTCCCTGTGTAATGTTATTACTTGCAGGTGTTGGTACAGAAGGTGTTTTCATGTCTTTGATCTTAGCTAAACCAAGGCAAGACGTTTGTTGCACAGTGTCATTCAAAAACATTATTTGCTGAGGGATGATACATGCTCTAAACAAAGCTTCTATCCCCTGTACTTGCCAATCTTTAGAACCCCAGACAGATTTTGTGTCTATTGTGTCTTTCCAAAAGTCAAATCCATGTCTAGACAGTTGGGTAATAAAGGCTGCAGAGTAAATCTGTTTTGTATTAGTTAACATGATTTTCTGTCCTGTTTTGTCTACATTTTTATAGTAAAATGTTTCTGGATCAGATGTATGGTAACCTGAAAAATAGGGAAACTTTTTAGCAAACGTTTTTGAACTACCTTTTGGCGGTGTAGGACAATGTTCCCATTGGTTAAACATAAACACATTTCTAGGTGTTGCAGATTTATGCAAGAAATGATGACCATAGTGGTTATAGCAATAAAGCTGTTCATAGTCTGATGAACCCTCTAAGTATTCATTGTTAGAGAATGCAGCAGACCTTTCTAGATCAGACATCATATCATTTATAGTCTCAAAGTCGCAATCATCAGAATAGGTACTGGAGGAAATAAAATCACTTAGTGAAATTTTAAATAAATGTGGTATGTTCAAAAGTTCCGTAGGGCCGAAGATATTGAAATCGGTTTTGTCCCACACTATACCATCCTGTATAGGAACGGCTGTGATGTTCACTGCTGACAAGTCTCTTGCTTCACGATGGGATGATTTGTGTGGTTTCAAAAGTAAGTTTACATTTTTACTTTCAGAGTTCAAATGGATGTATCTGCCATTTATAAGCACGCTGATAGTCATAACCAAAGCTAGCCAAAGCAGAAAGAAAAATATTCCAGAAATAATCCACAGTTCAATCCATGGTGAAACCAGATAAGTCTTTTTCAGAAAATGAAAAAGGTCTTGTACTTGTTGTTTGAAAGTTTTTGATGCTGGCGTCGTTTCAGGCTTACTCGGATCCTCAGAAAACGTATCAAAGTTAATGAAATAGCCAGAAGCAGTTCTGTCAATTGTTGGAATTGCATCAGGATTTGTTGAAATCGCTGGAACCAGTTGATCACTTGTTACGTTGGTGTAGACAGATGTATCTGGACAAACTGTTATTTGAGTTTCAAGAGGGACGAGTTCCATAGCATTGTTGCTTAGTCCTTCATCTGTTACTGCTGAATTCTCGATGGTTATGAGTCTTTCAGTCTGAACCTCTTGGACTTGGGCGAGAGGAGTGCGTCTGCTACTAGGTCGGAGTCCACGAGGCCTACTATTTAGTATTGGCCACATACTGTGGTTTGATGAGGTCGATTGACACAAAGCTTTTCTCCTTTTTTCCAGCAAGGGGCGGCAGAAGTACTGTTCTTGTTCCGTGGACAGCTACGACAGGTACTGGTTGTCTGTAAGAAGGTCCAAATTCTTTCTTGTCCGCAATCTTCTCTCTGACTAGATCCCCAACTTTTGGGATCCAGACAGGCCTTGCTGGGACTGCGGTTTATCCCCAGTGGTGGTTGGCTTCAGGAACACGTTGCTTTGTTTCGATCTTAGTTCATTTAGATCCTGTAAAACAGCCAAACGATCTTTGATATCAAAGGGTTTATTTTCCACCACTGTGCCTTTACATTTGAGATTAGGAACCCACATTCTTGTCCCAAATAGGACCTCATATGGAGTGACCCCCCCTAGAGAACTTCTTAGCAAATTATTTAATGAGTGTTGGACCCCATAAAGATGTTTGACCCACCCATCACCCGAACCTAATACTCTAGCTGTTATAGACTGCTTTATGTCCCGGTTTTTCCTTTCCACAACAGAATTTCCCTCAGGATGAAACGGAGAGGAGTACCGCAATGCTACGCCTAAACTGGCCATGGCTTCTTTGTAAGCCTGAGAGCTAAACGCAGGGCCCTGTTCAGAATGTAGTGTGCCAATTGCGTATGTGCCGATAAAGACTCGCAAATCTTTTATAACAGTTCGAGCGTCAGCCGAGCGCTGAGGCCATATCCATAGGAACCTTGAGCACGAATCCACTGCGACCATTATATATTTATAGTTACCGTCCCTTTGCAAGGGACCGCAGTGGTCCAGGTAAACACAAGCTAATGGTTTGTCTGAAATCAACAGGGGTGTCTGCGCAGGACGTTTAACTATGGAGACTTTCATCTGTTGGCATATTTCGCATTCCAAAACATAGTTCTTGGTCTGTTTCCTAATGCCAGGCCACCAATATCTTTGTTTTAGTAAAGATACTGTTGCAGAAACACCTGCATTGGCAGAGGCTATCCCCTCATGTGCTTCATAAATCAAAGCTGCTCTACGTTCCATGTTTGGAATTACCCTATCCCCCACTCCAGGGATTCGAGCAAAAGGAACGTTGTTCGCATCAATTACATAAGAGTACTTGAGTGGAAATTTCTTTGGTAACGCTGCACCACTGCCTTTGCTTGAAGCATTGACAGCCAACAATATCTCACTGTCTATTCTTGTTTTTGAACGAGTGATCGCAGCTACGGAAGCCGTCTGAACAGCCCCCTTTGCGGCTTCGTCAGCCAATGAATTCCCTGCAATGTGAACGCCATCACATTGATGACTCAGTGTGTGTATTATGTGAGCCTTTGGTAGTTCGTTTTTTAACTGAACTACTTGTTCCCAAAGCGTTTTATGCTTTATTGTGCCACCTTTTGCATCTTTGAACCCATTTTCAAGCCAATTTTGTATATATTCATTATACGACTGCACACAGTAGAAAGAATCGCACACTATTAGTGTGGGGAATTCGCGATCTGTACTTTCAAGTGCCAGTTTGAAAGCTTGTAGTTCAGCTCGCTGAGCTGTACAATCTCCTAGAGATTGAGTTTTAGTGACCATTGGTCTGAAGTCAGCATCGCGCATGCGACCTTTAACGATTGCGCACGCTTTACTGTAAGCTTGCTTACTCCCTGTAGCGGGTTGTGCGGATCCGTCAGTGTAAATTATAAATTCATACTGATCGAGAGGCAGAATTTCAGTGGGCAGAGGACATTCATGTTCATATTGCAGGAACGCTTGTGTTTTTAAATCAGGATCAAAAACATATTCAACATCTGTTGCAGCAAGAGAATTAACCCATTGTATCCATCTAGGATGTAAAGCTTTTGAATTTGGAATGCTCGCTTTTGTAACCGCCTCTAAGGCCAGTACTGGAGTTACGACAATTATGCGTTTCCCTTGGGCTAGAGCTCTTTCTTTTGCTACAGCGGTTTGAACTGCTGTCATTATTTTTTCTGTTGAAGTGAAGCGCATTTCTGCTTGTGTATACAAATGTGATTTGTATGCTATTGGTACTTTTTCAACCTCATTAAATGTTAAGTAGGTGAATCCGCATTGACTCGAAATTATTGAGTTGACTTACGCGTGTTTGTAAGTGATTTGTTGCTAACATGTTAGCTTGGAGTGAACGCAGGATTTCTGTATGTTCCTGTGTCCAATGTTTGATTGAAAAATCAGGTTTGATTAATTCGTAGAGAGGTTTAACCCTTTCTGCGTAATTTAGAATGTAAGTTCTTCCAAAATTTAGGAAACCCAAGATGGATTGTAAGTTTTTCAGTGTTTTTGGAGGTTGGAGCAGTGCACACATTTCTAAAAAGTTGGCTGCCAGGCTCTTGCCTTCACTTGAAAGCTCATATCCTAGGAAAAGGACATTGAGATGGGCAATTCTGGATTTTTTAAAGTTGAATTTATAGCCCTCAGAGGCGAAGCCCAATATAATGGTACTCACCCTGTTCAAGTGCCTATCTAGGTCATCGTCTGTCAGATAGATGTCATTGACATATGACAATGCCTCATTATCATAAATTTGTAGTAACTCTGTTACTCTCGCTGAGAATAACCCCGGGCTATTCTTGAACCCTTGTGGGAGTCTACAAAATTGACGCTGGGTCCCCATTATTGAGAAAGCTGTTAAGTACCTGCTTTCAGGTGCCATGTTTTGACAAAAGAAACCATTTGAAATGTCCAATGTGGTTTTATATTTTTTGCGCACAATGTTATTCATTAATGCCGTGCTATGTGCATTTTGCACTGCAAATGTTTTTGAACAAGTGTTCAAGTGTCTGTAATCCAAAACTAGACGATATGTATTGTCTGGTTTGGATACAGGAAATAAAGGATTGTTCATTGAGGAGGTACATGTTTCAATCACCCCTTGGTATTCAAGTTGATCTAAGATCTCCCTGACCTGTTTTTTAGCTTCTTGCTTTATTGGATACTGCCTGTGTGCAGGAGGTTCATTCTTTAGATGTATTTTGTGGTGAGGTGAGTCCTCATCCCATCCTACATGATTTTTATATAATGCTGGGGCCTGGGCAACTGCCCATTTCCTGGCATAAGTATATTTTTGGTGAATTGGAATATGGTTGGAGAAGGCAGGCACAATAATGTCCTCACCATGTGGGCACTCCCTGACAAATTGTGGTGGCCAGTCTTTTTCTGCTAGAAGTATATCATAACCCCTTGAAAGTTTCTCCCAAAAGAGTATTTTCACTTTTCTTGGTATGTCTCCCTCCATTCGGAGTGTTATGTCATATAACTTTTGTGGAGTACTAACCCTGGTGTCTACAGTCTCTACTGTGATGTACTCATTCAAGTCCACTGTCTCCAGAAGTTCCTTCAGGTTCTGGCGAGCTCTGAACGTGTTTGTCGTCTTTCGATTTCACGCATTCTTCTTTGTGATCTGACCGTCCTCTTCTTTCTGATGTCTGTGACGATATCTGAAAGATACGAGAGAAACGTGTATCAGTATCTTGATACCTGTCAGGTTTTCTTAAATTATCTCTATTCCTGAGGTTATACCTCCTTTCAGAGGGCTCCTTTTGAGGAGACCTACCTTGGGATTGAGAACGTTTCTCGCTTGAATTTTGTTTATTAGTTTCCCACTTCTTTTTAGAAGATGTAGGAGTTTGTTTAATAGAGTCCTTTTCAGGACTTTCAGATAGTTTTGGCTCCAAAGGTCTTCCACCCAAACTATCTCTGCCTAATTCTGCATAAGATTGTTCTATTATTCTGGGTAGTTCATTTTGATCATTCTGTAACATCAAATTCCCTTAAGCGTTGGCGGATCGCCACTGATGCTGCCTCCCCTTTAATATTAGATAATATTATTGTTGAGACCTGGTCGAAGTTTTTCAGTAATTTCATACCTAAATTCAGAGCAGGCTCTGCCCCGTATTCATTTTGAATTTGTTTCAGGACATCTGGTATTACTGCAATTGACGGAACACCATGTGTTTTAGTATAGATGGCAGCAAAGACTGCGCCCCAAGTGGTGCAATCTTCCAGTTGTGGTGTGATCCCCATTGGTAAACAGATTGTTAGGATTCTGTGTTTCTCATAAGGGCTAGTATTAGGAAATACTGCTTCAATTTGAGTAATTTTTTGAGCTATCCAGAATGGAATTTGCTCACGTTTTGTGGGCATTTTACCCATGACTGCGTATAAAGTCTGTGGTGTAATTTTTAGTGTATTCCCCTGTTGAGGGGTTTGAATTGGAATGGTCATTGGTGGTTGGACTGTGAAAGTCTGCATGACATATTGGACTAATTGTCTGTAAATTTTTATTAACTCTTGTAGTTGAGTAAGTAATTCCTCAACTGACATTACATCGATGTCAGGATGACGTGTGTAGCCGGCTAGAATCGGCCATGTTGCTCCTGGTCTTCCTAGTGGACCGAGCCTGGTAATGTTTTTGTGATGTTTTAGGGCGCCTTTAAACCAGAGATGATGCTCCTGGTATGTGAGTGGAATTTCAATATCCCCGAAAGGAATATATTCCTCTGGTGGTTCATCTTCTTTGTAGTAGTGAAACACTCTTGTGACTGGATTTGATTCTGGGAATACTATTCATGAATAGAATACCTCTGTCTGAAAGGATTCGTGTGCCTCTATCACGAAAACTGCTCTACCCCCTCTTGGCGGTAGGCCGTGTTTTATAAGTTTTAGAGTGATGGCTCTTCTTAAGTTTGGAGCGATGTCTATCACACCCTCCTCGGTTTCATTTAAGCCGGTAAAGTTAAATGCTGTTACGTGGGGGTGAGTGTTTGATTGGCTCAAACGTTCCGTCCATCATCCCCTTTTGTATCGCTTTGTTCGCCCTAAGTTGGCGGGGGTATGCCCAGACGTGGGTCCCTTGCTCACTTTGCCACTGGATTCAAGCAAGCCTGGCTGATGACGGCTGGAATGCCAGAAACCGGTCCTAGGATGCTTGTTTCCGGTCCAGGGAAGACATGGCTTGGCAGTTCGGGCTGGACTGTTCCCATGAGGCACAGGGTCAGACTGATTTGCATATGGCCATGTCTGAACTGGGGTGGTGGAGTGAGCTAAAGAATGATGATGGATTAAACCCAGATCAGTTGACTGGGGGTGAGTGTTTGATTGGCTCAAACGTTCCGTCCATCATCCCCTTTTGTAGCGCGTTACGACTGGGTCAGCCGCAGCTACACCGTTCTCGGTGCCATTGTCCCCGTGATCAGACATTTTGTTTTTTGAAAAATGAAGTACAAGTTTCAAGGAAACCAAAGATAAGGTGCACAATATTTTGGAACACTGTATCCTTCAATGTTGATTAAACCAACATAGCTAATTGATAGGGTTTTTTGTCCTATTTAGCTTTGGCGGATATTTAACCCTACCCACTCCAGACGTCTTATGGAGTATGTGAGTAGCGGTCTCTGAGAGAAAAGCACGACTGAGTTACTCAGTATCTAGCGTTAAATTAGTGCCTTACCAAACCGTTGGGCGCCATGTAGTGTAGTTCCTATTTCCCTAATAGGCTCTGCGCATTGGAATAATATACCCTATAGGTTTGACATAGGACTGAGGTCGGTATGTCCCTATCGAGTATATTAAACTTAATTACTTTGTGCCAGCTAACTCAGAGGCCACTAGAAACTCCTTGTAAACAAGAAGGGAGTAGTTTCTGGAAACCGCATAAACATGACAACTTTGTTTCCCTTTAGAATCGGAACACTTCTCAGAATCGTGGAAACAATAGATAACAGTTTCACTCAGCTAGTTGTGCATGCTTAGTTTCCTCAGAGTTACACAGAAAGAATAGACGGGCGTTTTAATAAAAAGGTTTTATTGAACGGTCTTGTTTCTGGTGTAAGAGATATGAGCTGTTATGATCACAAGACTGTATGCAAGATATATAATGTACAGCGTAAGCAGTAGGAATAAATAATACTGCGCTAGCATTATCTTTTAGCATATATTCACGTACATAAATAACATGAGCTAAAAATGCAAGTACTCATAAGATGCGTCTCTAAGCTAGTTCTACCCCAATGTACCTAACCTAGTCTAGGGGTAGGGCAAGGTAAGAAGTAGGTGAAGTATTCTCTAGTATGGTATACTAAGAGTATGTTAAGTCGAGTATGCCAAGAGTCCCTCTAGGTTCTAGTCAACTCCATACCTTGAGAATGAGAGAGGTGGGAATCTCCTGCCGGATCTCAAACTCTAACACCCCGCGAAGGGAGTCAGAACACTGGAAGCTGGATTCTCTGCGAGCAGGGATGACAGCGTCTTCTCCGTGCGTCAGGCTGGGATATGGGCTCCTCTGAAGTCGAGGTCTCCTCTAACTTGCTTGGGCAAGGGAAGGTATATTTATACCTGGTAGGTGCCTTGGAATGTTAGCATTGACGTGAAGTCGGACAGAGGAACGCGTCAGGATTGAACCCTTAAGGAATAGTGGTTCATGCATAATAGATGAGTTCTTGGAGAAATCAATAATCCTGTGCTGGGCTTAGGGTTTGGTTTCTAAGAACCCGTTGTGACGTTAGGGTGGACGGATGTCGGTGACCATGCCTGTATTTGGAGTGAATGGCTAATGCCTAAATAAGGACTGGGATCTTATGCCTATACAAGGGCAATGCGAATTGTGCCTATATAAGGACATGTTTCAGGAAAACCTATATACGGACACCTAAAGCGGAATACAACAAGAGAATATGATGAGAGATAACTTAAGGCTTCTTATGGAACAGGTGTCTACAGATTTCTTCATTAGGCCCCAATTACAATTTTCACTTTAGGGAAAGTCCAGATCATTAAAATGAATGTAGTACCCCAATTTGTTTTCTTGTTTGCAATGATACCCTTAAAGACAACAGAGGACCTTATTTAATCTTTACACAAGAAATGTAATCATTCATATGGGGAGCCGAGGCCCTCAATTAAAGGCTTCAAAATTACATGCTTCATGGTACTGTAGTGTTGACTAATCAACTATTGCAAATTAAATATGCCCTGCTCACATGTATTGAAGCACTGAGCTGAAACCCCTTTATACTTTGAAATCTTATGTCTAATTATTAGAGAATGTAACCCATCGATATGCTCTATACGACATTATTTCTACATGATTTTCCACTGCTAGAATTGAATCAGTTATGTTCTCCCTCACCCCCTGCGCCTCTTCTATCACCTTCTTCCAAATTTTTTATTATTGAAAATTGCAGTTGTCATGTACCATTCATGTCATTGTACTTATGTGATGCAATGCTTTACTTTACCATGCTTATGTAGTCCTCATTTACGCAAGCTTTGTATGTGGGTTTTCTTTTGGATCTTATTTCGTGACTTAAATATCATTATGCTTTTATTATCTATAGTATTTCTCAAGAACATCACTAATGTGTATCTACATACAAATTAGTTTTTGGGATGAGGGTTTTATGGTTGATGTTATATCGAGATGGTCTTTGATAACTATGTTTTTATGATTAAAAACTTTTGAAATAAATGAAAACGTCTCTTACATGCTCTAGTCGGACTACTTTTAGACGTTTGACTGAACAAACTCTCACCCCAATTATTGACTATGCTGGGTGATTAAACTCTTTCATCTAGCTATCAAATTTATAACAGTTATGGCTTATCAAATTTTCAAAGATGCCAATTACATTTTTATGTTCTATTTTTGTGGTATGCACTATTTTTGTGGTATACTTGTGTCTTATTTTATTTGATATTTTAAACGTTGTATTGGGATTTAATGCTTTAATAATTTGTAATGGTTTTAAATCCCTAAGCAAAAAAACTGTATTCATTAAATCACTGTTACATCACACATCACTAATACTTCAAATCACCCATTGCTCAGATGATGGTTGTCAACCTCCACAGCAGTAGCCAAACTTGGGATATTGAAATTATTGAAAACAGGAAAGGGACCTAATTATGGTAAATGGCTTCATGATATGTTTAAAACTGCAAAATTGGAGAATATCGTTTTGACTTGAATAATAAAAATTGAGGAAGTCTGGAATGGGCTCATTGATTAGTCAGATGACTTTTTAGATTAGACCAGCAGTAATACTTTGTATAGAAAAGGATGCAGGATAAGGGAAGACACAGACACGATGGCAAAAAGAGGAGACAGGTAGGGATAGAGATTGATATTTTTCTTTTCTCTTTTTTTCTTTTTCTTACTTGGCATGAAGTTCTTTGAGTATTCTATGGAGGATTTCGGTTAAGGGTTCACATGGCAAGATACTATGATTTGTATTCTTGTGTAATTTAGATGTTGCTCCTTGAAGACCTCTGTAATTCAACAATTAATAATGAATGGTTAAAAAACCAATAATTTGTGAGTCTATTAGAGAGGTGGCATGTTTTTCAACATCAGAGCCTAAACCTGCCTAATATGTGGAGGCAATTATGCATGTACACATACCTGGAGTTGCTTCTCTCCATTCATATCACGGTTGGTGACCAGTGAATCATAGACTCTGAGCAATGGGTGTTTTCACAATTATTCCTATAGGAGAGAGGACTTATTGGCCTGTCACTGGTGAAATGTGCATATCCCATTACTGGGGTCTTTACTTGCCCTCAAGGTGGTATATTTAGTTGTGTGCTGCATGTGCTATGCTTCACTTGTGTATGGGGCTGGGAATTGGTCCATGCATTAAATGGTGTCTACGGGTACTTAATTGAAAAGTTGTTTGAGCAATTGGAGAATATAGATATTTAAGGCCCAGACCAGTTTGTACCTAATAAAGTAACTTAATACAGTACATTATCAGTCAGTAAAATGCAAAACTAACTTGACAAGATATTAAAAACAACTCGCCCTGAGTCCCCTAAAACTACAAAAGCTCAGTAAGATGCACACAGCCTTGATTGGTAGCCTGTTCTAATGCATTGATAGCTTAGCTTTAGGGTGCAGATTATTTTCTTTATGTTCTGCCTAAGTACAAATTTGGGCCTCAGCCAATCAAGAGTTGTACTATATCAGGACTTCATGATTAAACTAAATGCAACAGCCCAGATAGATGTCTGCCAAACACGGGGTAAAGCTGGTTGCTGTTTTCTACAAATGCAATATTAGGACTAAGACCCTGGACCCGGAGAAACCTAGTTTTCTGTAACTTAAAATTAGGATAAACTGCACTGCCTCGTATGAAGAAAAACAGTTACCTGACTAGGAACATCTATCAACGTGACTCACTCGAGAGAACACTATGTTGAGAAACATTTTAAGAAAAGAAGTGGCCTATGAGCTACAAAGATATTGCAGTCAACAGGTGACAATGAATCCAAGGAGCATGTGCAGACCTGGAAGCTGTATTCTAGGACTGCCAGTGTAGAGAGCCTCCACATACATCAATCTTTCTATTCTGTCCCTGACTTTGAGAGAGACCACATCTGCACATGTGCTGACTTTGAGGGAAAGACCTTTTAGCAGTTCACCCCAGGCCTTTACGTAGTGTTTTATACATCATTTGTGCCTCTTACCTTCATTCTGGAACAATTTCTAATAATTCTCTAGCACTTAATATTACAGAATTATCACAGTTTCATTTTGTTTCTGATCATAAACCATACAAAACACTGAAACCCTTTACCATAAGCAAATATTGGCCAGTGTGGCAAGTACTATTTTGCTATACCGCCTTAACATTTACAATAACAGTGTTTGAGTTTCAGGGTCGGACTGGCCTATAGGGAAATCTGCCAGATCCAGATTTACAATTTTGCCAGGTCAGTGTGCAGGCCCGTTTTTTGTTCTGATGGGCTGGTATTTTGGCTGTGTGTGGGCTAGTGTAGTGAACATGTTTTATATGACTAGGATGCAGTAGGATGGAGCTTTATGTCAGAATACTATGAGCAGAAATATCATCTGGCATAAATATTTTGTATTAATTATCATTTACAAAAATACTGTCTCGTGGATGTAGATATGCTTTTTTTACCTCCAATTGCATTATATTTTGCAGATGATATTTAGTACATGATAAATATGTTAAACAGTGTTTTGTCAGTGATATGCTGGTACAACACAGTAGCAGACAGCACTGTGCAGGTGACGGAAGGTCGCACTGGGCTCACAGAGCAGTGCTCAGTGATTGTCTCACATTGTGTGAAAGCAGCTGTATCATGTCAAATCGGGTATGCTGTGACAGGCGGTCCAGTGGTAATGGAAAATAAATTAACTGCCACCAGACTGGGAAAGATTAATGTGCTCACACATTTTCAAGGTTCCTCACTGTCCAACTCTATACTGCCCTTATTGGTACGGACGCTAAATGCTCCAATGACTACCATTGCCAAATTGCAACTGAAGCACCCGCGCCATCGAATTGGATGTATCTGGATGGGTGGGGTCAGTGGTCAAGTAAGCTGTGGATGCTTGCCTGTGCTGCGCACAATCTGCAGTGGAATAAGGGGGAGATGCTGCGTGCCAAGTTCTGCTACTCAGTGCAGTATTGGGATAACTAACACTGCGTGATGGCAGAGTTATTGCGCCAGGCAGACAAACAAGATATTATTTCATGTCCATTGCTTACTTTTCATAGCATAAGTGTTTGCATTATTTAAAAAATATCCACTAGTATTTATTGGGAGAGAACCATTTCCGAGCTCTTTATCAATTGTTTTCTCATCCTTTACTGATGCAATAGCCTCTCTACACTGAAAATCCTAACAAATCAGTACCCAATACAGAGAGTCCAGAACCATCCTGCTCATCTCTCGTTCCGTCTGAAACATCATTACCACATTAAACTGAAAGCCCACCACTGCCCTCATGCAAAAGAAAGAGGAAATTTCTAATTAATCTGCCTGGTTCATAGTTTTACATGGCTGCACAACCTGTTATGTTCTCACTAAATGCATAGTGTATTCCACTGTTACCCTTCTGCCAGTCCTCCAACTTGTTACAAGATATTCAGAGGAATAATCCTTCACATGCATGGCTCATATTTATACAACTTTCCACCTCTCTCTCTCTACACACAGAATCGGACCGTGACCCAGAGCTCTGGGGTTGAGGCTGAAGGCAGTGAGAGTTTATCACAGTGCCTGTCAGTGGGTCATAAAATTAAAAATAAAATATATACTTACCCACTGACTCACCTCCTCATGTCCTTCGTGGTGTTCTTCAGTCAGGGAGCGAGTGGTTTGAGAGCCAGCACCCTTAACCACTCCAGACGCTTCTCTCATGCTGCTCCTAATGTTAAGCAGCCTGAGAAAAGTTCCAGGATTGGTTGGAGCGGACTGGCTTGACAGTACTGGGGGCCTGTTCCTGCTCTCCACCAGCTGTCTAAGGCATCTTGGGTTGGAGAGGTTTAAAGTGCGCATGTCAGGCTGGTCGTTGTAAGACAGCCGGCCAAAGTGACATGAACACTTTAAACTGGAGTGTGCACCAATCCTCCACTGCTACCAGTCAGCAGCAGTGGTGCAGCCGATGACCACGCCCTGACCCTCATCTCAGGAGCAGTGAAAAATAAAACGGTAATAAATTAATCATATTTCCATTTTATTTTTCAATTTTGCAGCATTTATCAGCAGTATGGAGATATGCCTCCGCCTTAATGGAGGAGCAGTGACAGGGAATAGGCCTGCTATGTAAGCCTAGGGATGAATTAGCACACTGAAAATGAAATGCACAGTGGTATTCCAAAGGTTCTAATGGTGCTAGTTTATGTAAAGAATTCATTGCCACAAGTGAACGAATGAACACCACATTATACCACTTACCTCTCTTATCTTATCTTGCCTCACCATTCTTCATTACATCTCCCCCAACATTTCACTCTATACTATGTTCTCTGCTCATCTTCCTGTTTCTTCTTTTGTCTCATGTTCCCTGTCTCCTGTCTCTCCTCTCATATATGCTGCATTTGCACATAAGATGGCAAATGTGCTTTTTTTTACAGACCAGTGAGGGAAGCCGAAGGAAAGAAGAGGGAAAACGCTGTACTACAGACTCTCTCTTTTTGGTTAGTCTGTGTAGGGTGTTCATGTCCTTGGTGTGGGAGCCCTACTAACATGGGTGATATACTGGAGACACCACAATTGGTGCTCTTTCTAATGTTTCCACTAGCTAGCCACAGTCAGGAAGTAGGAGGCATATGGAAATCATATGACTGCCTGCACAGGTTTACATGCACTGCAACCAGGGTTGAGGAGCAGACCATTCCAACTTCAATCTTTATCTGGCATCAAATTGTACATACTGGGGTCCTGTTCCTTCTACTTGGATGAGTGGAATAGACAGACTTATCAGTGGTTGACAGAAGAATTTGAAGAATATTACTCTTAGGTGTCTTAGGTGTTTTTTTAAAGCTGCTAGCTTGGATTGATTGCTGAGGTTTGGAAAGGCAACATTCCAGACTGAAATTTTACAAAGGTTATGGGCTTCCCGCCATGGGTCTTTCAGTTTATTCTTGCCTGAATAAGGAGATTTGTATTCCTTGATCTCAGTTTGTGAATATGATTGTACTTTGGAAATAGTGACTGAAGAGATTTTTAACGTTAACCAAACCATGCATCACAAATTGGGGTGAAGAAATTTGAATTTAGAGAAATCATATTCTGGGAAACTATGTGGGATGATTTCTGTTGCAAAGTGGATTATTGGTAGGGGCAAATGTAGGTCTGCCACTGGCAATAAGGCAACTAACCATTGGTAGGACTACGCATAGGTCTTAGAAAATTATTCCTATGCTCAACCCTTGGTAACGTGGCTGCGAGCAGACAGGCTTAACTTCAAAGACAGGTATGTAAAGCATTTAAAAACACCAATTCAGTAAATAATTAAGACACAACACATAATAAAAATCCAACACCAATTTATAAAAATAGGAAATATTTTTATCTTTAAAATAACACCAAAACGACAAAAATCCAATGTAGGAAACCAGAGATATGAATTTTCAAAGATTTAGCAAAATATAGCACTTATAAGCTTATAGCACCATATTGGGATACAGGCTCGCGATAGACCGACCCAAAGTCAAAGTTTCAGGCCGACCGCGATGGAGCCCTGAGCGGATACCCCACGCGGAAAGTCACGGTCACAGTTTTTACCTTCAGACTTAGAAACTTTTCTGGAGCTTTTCTCCCCGAGGTCCCTTGAATCTCTCAGCCAGTCCGGATTCGGTGAGGGTTCGCCGGCTTGCCTTGCGATGAGCTCGCGGTCACCTTTCTACGTTCGGACTTAGAAACTTTTGTGGTTCGACCTCTGGAGCGTTCCAGCGGAGCAAACCCAGGATCCAGGCCGACACGCGGTTGAAGGAAGGCGGCTTGGCTTTCGCAGTTGCTCCCGGTCAACTTTTCTACAAGTGGTCTTAGAAACTTTTCTGGAGCTTTTTATCGCGGGGTCCCTCGATGCTCTTCACCAGGCCGGATTCGGTGAGGGTTCGCCGGCCTCGGATTTCTTCTACTCCAGGTCAAACTCTGGAAGTTGGACCGACGGAGCTTTTAGCAGGACGATCCTGGATGGCTTGGCAGGCGGCTTGGCTGACCAGGTTGAGTCGGTCCCTCTGTGGAGCTTTTTTTCAAAGTTCCTCCAAAGTTCTCCGAACTTCTTGAACTTCTTCCTGAAGTTCCTCAAAGGGTACCAAAGTGTCTCAAACTCACTCCAAGGGTCTGGAAGCTCCAAGATGGTCCTTGAAAGTTGAGGACTTCAGTTCCCACAATCCACTTGGACGTCACCTTTACAAATCCACTGAGAGTTCCCCAGGTTGATGATCCTTGGTGGTGAGGGTCCAGGTGAGCTCTGTTAACCTGTAGCTTGCAGGGAGTCCACTCTTTACTTCTTTTTCAGCAAGGTAGTCCACAGGGCTGTAGTTTCTGATGGTGCAAGCTTCAGAGGTCAGGCCTTAGAATTTGCACAGCAAAACGTCTCAGCTTGGCACAATGTCTTGCTTTCTTCAGTTTCAAGCAGCAGATCTGGAGGGCTCTGCCCCTCTCAGATACTTATTCCAAGTTGTCTGGGTCAGGCAGGAGGTCACTCCTGACCAATGGGAGCAGGGTAACTCCTCAAAGATATGACCACATCCTGTAGAGTGTGGCATTATTTTGTCCCAGAGTGCATCAAATCTTCCAAATTCATAATGGCTGTTTTTCCAGCAAGGAGGTAAGAGCTGGCTAAACACACCCCTAGGATGGCTAATTTACTTAGACTCTCCCCCCTGCATCTGCTCATACCTTCCTTAATCCTACCATCTGCCTAAGGTGGAAAGTTCAGAGTTGTAAATGACACTGTTCTCTGCTCTCCTCTTTGAAGAACATAGCTTACGACTCCTCCCCCTGGCCTGGCATTCCTATAGAACAGCACACTGCCCTGCCAGCAGAGCTGGTTGACCCCAGGGGCTCTTTATCACCTCTTCAAGGCAGCCTGGCTAATCCACTTAACTCTGACCAATCAGGGCAGACCACTGGAAAGCTGAATCTGGACTTACAAACAAGAAAGTCTTATAACTTCTTGTATGTACACTTTAGGAGAAATTCAACAATATCATATTGTTGAATTTATTAATACCATTCGGGGAAGTCTTTGAATGGCACTTCTAGCCCTCTCCTATCAAGAGTTATTAGTTAATAACTTTCTACCATGTTAACCTATGTAGCAGGGGATTTGAAATGGGAAAAATGACTTGGGCCATTTTTCCAGCACCAGGACTTACAAAAAGATATTTTATAAGTACTTTGCTTATATCTACAGGGCCCCCACCCCATGGGACACTTAGGTGATACTTTAGGGGTTCTGAATCTGTAGAAATATTGCAGATCCTTACTTCACAGTGCTCCTAGCATCAAAGTCGAACTTGGGCAGCACGTTATCACAATGTGGGGAGTGAAATGTGAAATTTCACTTAACCCAGGGCATATAAAACTCATTTTATAAGGGTCTACCTTATAGATACCTGACCCCCCCCACCCCTGGGACACCTAGGGGAGACCCTGGGGGTCCCTAATATGCCATAGCATTGTAGGTTATCCATTTTTAAGTGCCCCAAACACAAAAGTCGAGTTTGGGCACAATTTACTTTTTAAAAGCAGTCCTGGCACCCAGGGCTGCTTTTAAAACTGACCTCAGGCCTCAGCAGTGCACACATGCAAGTGCAGAAAGCTGCTGGCCTCTAAACCGCCATGCCCTACTATATACTAGGGACTGATAGGTAGTTTCAATTCTCCGTGCCCTTTTATATACTAGGGGCTTATAGGGTAGGTCATGCAAATCACAGGGGTACCCCAACCCATAGTGTACACTAGTATATGTAGGTGGTTTCACTGTATTCTAAGTGTTTTCAGCATAGCACTGGCCTTGGGCCTGGTTAGACAACGCCCAGGGTCAGTCAGAGTCAGTTACCACCAGTACCATTCAGCAAAAGGTTGGGGGGTGCCCAGGGCACAGGATGACTTTGCAACAATTTCATTAAAATAAGACAGAGTCAGGCTACTTGGTTTTGCGTTTCTGGAGGTTCAATATTTCTTTTTTTGGGTCACTAGCATAGATTGCATTGCATGTGTGGAGTCTTGGTAACACATTGCCAAACGCAATGAGGCATCTGAAGCTACTGGAGGATCCGTCACAGAAGCATAAGAAAACATTTCTTGTTTTTTTGCCAGTGCTGTATGATGGTCAAATGATAGGTGCACGTTGAAACATAGTCTGAGGATGTTCTCTGCTTTCAGTCTATGATTCACCTGGTTCATCTAGCAGATAAAGGCCAGAGCTATTTCCAGCTCAGAGGATTTCAATTGTAGATCTGTTCAGATAGAAATAGCTCCTTCTAGCAGGTTATGATGTTTTCAATGTGATCATTGTGACTGCCACATGAACATGGAAATGGATATCAGCATGCATTTGGAACTGCTAATGGAATTGCTATATATGCTTGGTGACAGGATATATATTATCTACTGGAGGTCGCCAGTAGGTAGTTATAGTTAGGACCTTGTTTCCATAGAAAAAGCTTTTTTTTCATTTGTCAATATCTTTGGCATTGTTTGACGAATCTTCGTGAAATTTTCAAAACTAATACGTCACTCACTTCAGCTTCTGTGTTGAAAGTTTCAGGAGGATTCGTCAAGCTGGGGCTGAGAAAAAGGAAGGGGTCTCAAAAAGCTTTTTCTCCTTGTTAATTTCCATAGGAAAATGTAGACACGGCTACAGCCCGAACTGCTGAACGGAATTACACCACATTTGGCAAAAAGGTAGCTCTTGGTCCAGAAAACACTCTTATTGTTAACTGGTGTAAATCTGTTCAGTAGTTCCAGAGAAATTTAAAGATTTCTCAGCTATACAACTGTGGCCACAGTGGTTACACGATCCCTCCCGATCTAATTCCTAAGATCTGATTGGCTGCCAACACTTCAAACCAGGACGTGTTGGCAGCCATCTTGTGACTCAGTTGAACACCTGGGTGTTCATGTTGGATGGCCAAAAAAGCAATTTAAAAAAAAAAAATCTGTGGGAGTCGCATAGGATCCGTGAGTCCCACTGAGTTTTTTTTATAACGAAGCGTAGTCTCCCACGCTTCATTTAATTAGGCACCCGGGTGGGCCAGGTCCCAGGGGCAATTGAATTAATAATGTGGGGGCCACGTGGGCCCCTGCAGCCCCGGGGACCGCCACCTCCCCGAGGCTAATACATTAAAATGTGGCTGGGCCACATGCTTCCCCTGCTGCCTTCCTTCAGGGCCCACTACATCCCCAGGGCTATATACAAAATAGAATGTGTGAGGGGGCTCCAGCCACCTCCATGCAGCCCCAGGGACCACCACCTCCCCGGGGCTGATAAATTAAAATATGGGGGGGCACGTTCCCCCATACTGCCACAGGGACCAGCACCTCCCTGGGGCAAGATTGCAATATGCGTGGGGGGCTCCGACCCCCCCATGCAGCCCCGGTGACCACCACCTACCCAGGGCAGAATTTAAGTAAAGACAGGGGCCCGTTGCAGCCCCCAGCCTTGGGGGACCACCATCTCCCTAGGGCTACAAAGTGGATGGGAGGGGGGCCGCACGGCCCCCCTCCTTGGCCCTTGGGACCGCCACCCCCCCAGGGCTGACTCCAGCTATCTCCCGGGGTGCCCACCCCCAGGACATTGCAATTTGCTATGGCTTGGCAGGAGCACTGCTCCCGTCAAGCCATAGCAAACTCTGCTTCACTTCATGGAAGCGGGAGCATGAAAAATGCTCTTGCTTCCATGAAGCAGAGCAGAAGGCCTTATGTGCAGAGGGAGCTGCATGTTTGCAGCTCCCTATTCCCAAAAGCAATGCCAGCTCCCACAGGAGGTGGGGAGCCAGCAGGGACCGCGGGGGCCTTGAGGCCTTGAGGCTCACCCTGCGGTCCCCAACTACTGCCTGCTGCAGTGCGGGTAGGGAAAGTGTGGATATAACGATAGTACTTGTAAATACTCTTTGTGAGTTCCCAAAATATGTAAACTTAGACGTTTGGTCTAAGTTTAGACCAAATGTCTAGGCTTACCTTTGTGAATCGGGCCCATTGTGTTTGATCCTGCCAAGCAGGAGCAAACACAGGTTTCCCTGCCTGTGCTGGTGCAGGTAGGGAAACTGAAGTGTCTGGGGTTGCCTCTATGGGACACAGCATGTGAGCCGGCCCCAGCGATGGGGTCCCCATATCCATTAATGGCTCTGAGAGGGGGCTGTGCGGCCCCCCTTTAACTTACCTCAGCGGCACTTGGAGATGGAGTCCACAGGCTTTAGAGGCTCAGGGAGGTGAGTGGCATGGCCCCCTCCCTAAACAACACATTTGTCCCAGGGGATAGGGTCCCTGAGACCGCAAGTGGCTCAGAGAATGGGGCCACATGCCCCTCCCCACATAAAAACAAACATCTTGCCCAGAGGGGATGAGGTCCCCAGGGCCAAAATTGACCAGAGGAGAGGGGTTGCATGCCTCCCTCCCCCTTACAAATACATTGGGCCTCGTGGTGGGGTTCCTGGGGCCGCAAATGTCCCAGGGAGTGGGGCCATGTGCCCCCTCCCTCACCAAAAATATGTCAGGCCCTGGAAAATAGGGTCCCCAGGGCCGAACATGGCCTAGGGAGGGGTGATGTGTTCCTCCCCCTAAATAAGACTTTAGGCATGGGGATGATGTCCCAAGGGACAAAATCAGCCTGGGGAGGGGGACCACACATGCCCCCCTCCACCAACAAAAACTATCATACTCTGGGCACTTTTTTAATAAACAAGCACGGGAGTCTGCGCTTGTTTTTATGTTTTTATTTTGCCACGTGTTTACAGATCCTTCATGAATTGCAGCACAATGTTAGAAACACATTTCTGGCCACAAGCATGTCCCCTCTGGGACCCCAGCACCATGCCTAGGGAGTCTGCATATCCCTACCCTGCCCCTTATGTTAGGGCCTACCTTAGGGGTGACTTTTGTGTAATAAAAGGGGGTGTTAAGGCTTGGCAAGTGGTTTTAAATGCCAAGGGGAAGTGGCAGTAAACTGCACACACAGGCCCTGCAATGGAAGGCATGAGACAGTTTTGAAAGACTGCATGTGTGGGTGGCACAACCAGTACTGCAGGCCCACTAGTAGCATTTAGATTACAGGCCCTTGGTATATGGATTACTACTTTATAAGGGACTTACAGGTAAACTAAATATGCAACTTTGGTATACACCAATGTCAACATGTTTAGGAGAGAAGCACATGCACTATAGCACTGATTAGCACTGGTAAAGTGCTCAGAGCCCTATGGCCAACAAAAAAATACAGCAAAACGTGGAAGTAAGCTGGCAAAAAGTTGCGGGAATCCCACCCTGAGAGGTCCAAAACAGGCCATTGTCAGATTTCAAAATTGAAGGAACACCCCGTGTTGCAATGATACTTTCTAATCTCTCAATGACTCTGTCATGACTAGTTGACAACAGATCTTCCACAAAGGGAAAACAGGAATATCCATCAACAATTACTAGTAGATGATGCCCATTGTCAAGGGGTCCAAAGAAATTAATTGCAATCTTCTCCCATGCATGCTTTGGAAGTTCATACATGCTTAACGGATGTGGGGTTGTCTTGGATGACAAACAGCTGCACAAATGTCATGCCTTTAACTCTTTTTCAACACTTTCATCAAATCATGAGAACAACACTCGGTCTCGTAGAGCTCATTTCAGAACAACAACTCCATGGTGTCCCTCATAGGCCAGTTCACTAACTAGTTGTCTCAAACTCTAGGGTATGACAATTCTTGACCCTCGTAAGCTGATGCCTTCTGAAGTAACTGAAAGTTTTTCTTGTAAATTCTTTTATTTCTGGTATTCACAGTCATCATGAAGAGGTCAATTGTGTTTTTGCCACAACTGGTGTGTAATATGTCTTTGAGTATCAGCAAATCCCTGTCAGTACTTGTGGCAGCAATGATATGGCAGCAGGGGTACTGAAAATCCCTGTCAGTTCTTGTGGCAGCAATGATGTGGCAGCAGGGGTACTGAACTTCATAGTGAAGTTAACATAGGCACCCGCCACTTTAGAAGTAGTGCCAAGACACTGTATTTGCACACATGAGAAGTAGTCAGCAGGGTTTTGTTCTTTTCCTGGATGATGCACAATCATGTAATCATACTCCGGCAATCGCAACCCCCACCTCTTTATGCGAGGGGGTATCTTGGCTTTAGGATTGCCGAAAATGGTGAGCAAGGCTTGGTGATCAGTGACAATTGTGATATGCTTTCCATATAAGAACACATGACAATGCTTACATGCCCAGACCACAGTGAGACTTTCCTTTTCAGGTTGTGAATAGGAATGTTCTGTCATTGACACATTTTAGCTAGTATAAACCAAAATGTGCCTTGGGGCTTTGAGATGTCCAGTGTGCTGGGCAAGGATGGCCTCCAATCCCACTGGGCGTGCATCAACAACAACCTCTGTCTGTAATTTCAGATCAAAGTATGCCATTTCAGATGCGTTCTCAATTGCATGCTTGATATTCTTGAAACTTTGTTCACATTCACTTGACCAGTGAAATGGAACATTTCGTTTCATTAAGTCTCTCTATTGGGCAGTTACATTGGCAAAGTCATGTATATACCTTGAACAGTAACTGGCCATACCAAGGAAGGATCTCAGCATAGTTATTTATTGTGGGGGAGGAGTGGATGACAAGGCCTGTACTTTGCTTGGATCTGGAGTCATTTTCCATCAGAAAAGATATGACCAAAAATCTTGAGTTTGGTTTGATGAAACCCACATTTTGCCGCAGTTAAGTTGAGATCTGCATCAGCAAGTATGCAACACACTTGTGCAAGAGCTTTATCATGTTCCTTTTGTGTGGGCCCAAAAACTAGCATGTCATCACTGTAATTGAAAGCAATTGTGACTGGCTGTATTATGCAACAAATGACACTTAAAAACGTTCTGCAGCTGATGATACTCTGAAACTTAGCCTTTTGAATCTAAATAAACTAACATAAACCGAAAAGGTAGTGATGCACCTGCAATTCTCTTCCAGTTCAAGCTGGGGATATCCTTTGTTCAAATCAAGGCGGAAAAATACTCTGGCTCCATTCAGCTGTGTAATCATGTCAGCGATGTGCGGACCTGGATGTTGTTCTCTTTTAATCACCTTGCTCACTTTGTGCATATCCATGCAAATGAGCACATCTCCTCCACTATCCTTTTGTGGCATTACCACTATGGGTGATACCCATGGTGTTGGACAAGTGAATCACTCAATGATGTGGTAATAGTGTCTCAAGTTCTTTCTAAACAGTCTCTTGTAAATGAAATGCAATTCAACAATGTCTTTGAGCAACAGGACAGATGTCCTAATTTATGTGAAGTTGTGTTCAGTCTTTCCAATTCATCAAACAAGGATGAAAACTGATTAACTATCTCATGATAGGCATTGACATTGTAGTTTACAGAAATCTGCCCCTTGATAGCAGCATCACTGAAACTGAGTAAACATGCACTCAATGAAGAACCTGGCGAGATATGAATTGGTGTTTTTACTTTCGTGTTTTATGCTTCACAGTTGCTATTATTGAACCTGGACTTTGCAGCACTGTTGAAGCAGCCCACATATACACTGTGGTTTTCGATGGAGTTAAACGGAGCACTGAAGCAGGTTCATTGTACTTTTCCACTGGTATAATATTTATTGACGCACCACTGTCTATGATAAAAGGTATGGAACACACATTCACTTTCAGTGTGATCTTGGGCAGTGTCCAAATGAATTTTGCACTTTCACTTGTCAATCTAGCTTCAACCATCATTTTTTTGGGGGAGTTTTACATAGGGCAAACTAGACCCAAAGGTATCAGAGCACTTTACGTGAGCACCAGTTGCGTTACAGATGGACGTATTCATTTTTTGTGAGGCACTGGGAGATTAAGTGATCTGCCCAGAATCACTGGATGTTGAGCATCCCTGCTGAAACTTGAACCCGGTTTCTCAGCTTCGAGGTCGATCGCTGTAGCTGTTAAGCCACATTCTTCCTTGCACGAAGTTAATCCTACAGGTGCACGTTTTCCGACAGCCCACATTGACATCGAACGCACATCTTCCTTACTGTCACTTGACAATGACGGTGGCAAACACTTTGACAAAGAATTTAATGATAAATAACATCGTTCAATTTCTACTTGCCTCAACTGATGTTGCCACTTGGCTTTGGGGGGTGTGTAGAACGTCGCATCTGCAGCTTTTCTCGACGTGACACACTTGAGCTTGCCTCTATTTCGTTTACTTGCTGTGATGCACTTGATCTTTCCCTCGCTTTGCAAACTGCCAAGAATTGGTTCTCTTTCCCGCAGGATTTACACATCTGTCTAATGATGGAGGGACATTTACCTTCATGTGGAAAGGAAATTCTGCATCAAAAACACAACTTCTTTCTCTTTGGAGACATTAATTTATGGCCTTCTGCCTTGTATTTCCACTTCATTTTCCCGCTCAGTGCTGATTTATTTTGGGCCATTCTAGCCTCTATGTTGGCAGACTGTCTGTCAGCTCTTTCTTCCACTCTGGTAGCCATGAGGACTCGCCTCCAAGCTGAGTGTCTCTTTCAGCATTCATCATCTAAACGAATCGGAGAGGCAACCATCTATGGCTGCTTCATTGTTGAACTCATTGAACTTACAATGCTTTATGAGCTAGTCAAGTCTTTCTACAAACATATCCATCGTTTCACCAGTTCTCTGCCTTTCCTGACTGAAAATGTACCTTTCATTGTCGACATTTGCCATTGGATCCAACTTGGTGTTTAACTCTTCTTTGATTTGAGTGTACATCGCTTCACTACCGTGTGGTATTTTCTTTATCACTTCTTTTAATCTGTCACATGCTAAATTCTTTAGATATTTCATTTCGATACAGGCAGTCCATCTATCACCAATATTCAGTTTTTTTGCAGAATTGAAGGGAAGTGGTGGTTTTAGGAATGCAGCAGCATTATAACCTGTGGAAATTTCTGCTATCGGGAGCAGAGCTTGCTCTTGCGGTGTCTGCTACCAGCTTGTACTGGCACCTTCATCACGCACTAGCCGCTTGCTGACATTTGGGTTGTTGCACCCACTCTCTCGTTGTAAGGTGCTGTCTTTTTTTTTGGCAGTGAGTAGCGTCTTTGCTTCTTGCATGGGTTCTTCACCCTTCTCACCTCTTTGCATTGTATTGGGTTTCTACTGCCTCTAGAGTTTCCTGTCATTCACCTGATTCAGGTCACAGCATTCTCTTGTACCTGTCTGTTGCCACTCACTGCACTTCCCATACCTGGTTGTAACCACCTTTATTGTTTCTTGATGTTAGAAATGTCTCTGCTTTTAGTACTTCATTGCACTTGGCTAGCACGGTCTCTAGCGCTTTTCTGTACCTGCTTGTCACTGCCTTTAGCATTGTCATGCTATATAAAGATGGCTCCGTGTCTTGTTGTGGAGCACGATCGCTTGCATCGACTTTCTCAGCAAATTCCTAGCCGACAAACAAACTTACTGTTGGGCCTTCACTTTCTTCACAGGACTAGCAGTGGCTGAGTGGTGCTTAGACTCCACATACACCAACTGTTGATTTTCACTTCAACTGAGGCACACATGGCATCCTCCGCGGTCCATGCAGGTAAGAGTGGTGGGTCGGTGGGGCCCGGTGGGGGGGATTTGATGAACGATGACAAGGGAAATGTATTTATTTATTTAATTTTCCCTCGTCGTCTGTCGAAATTTCCCCAACCCGGCCCCACCGCTCTTACCTGCACAGACCGTGGCTGCGTGGCATGCACAAGCAGTTCACTGGACCACAGCAAACTCTCTGGGAGAGCACGCTTGGTTCTTTGGGTGGCGGGGTTTATGTAATCCCCTATCTCATCGCCAGCCCTGGAACATGCAAATGAGCATGCCACATACGGAGCTTTGTATTATACCTCTTTATTCCTCAGCATGTACCTGTTAACTGAAACATTGTCTCACCCACACCCACGCACTTACATCACTATTCTACAGATTCCATCAGGAACCAAAAGGGTCCTGTCATCTCTAACTCACAAGACACTACAGCGAAAAAGACTGGTTTTTGTGAGTGCCATGAATAAATATATGTATGTGTATGAATAGGTGTCATATGTGTATGATATTGACAATATAAATTATGATATACACAAGGTTCATAATATGTAAATTATTTGGATACACGTAGGGCCATATGTAGGAAATTTTGGATTTGCAATTTCGAAATAGCACATCTGTAGAAATTGCTATTTGGGAATCACAAAATGATATGTATGTAATCGCCAATTCCACAATAGCGATTCCTACGGATCTACATTCAGAAATAGGAAATCGCAAAATTGCAATTTCCTAAGAGAAAATCACAAATTAGGACATGGAGCAGAATGTTATGTTATGTTATGGTTATATAGCGCATAATTACCATTGGTCACTTAATGACGATGTCAGACCAGGAAGTTTACAAATATAGGGTGTGGTCACAACACAGAGGCCTAGGAAGGTGCTGGAAGAAAGGAGTGCTCCTGAATCACCACAGCCTGTGCATCACACCATTCCTGAATAGCCCCATGGCTACAGAAGATAGAAACAAATATTCTGGGAAGAGGAAGATAAAATGCTCTGAGAAGGAGCTGGAGCTCCTTACAGAAGAATTTGTCTCACATATGGACCAAGGTTTTGGGAAGGCCTCCTTTATGGTCCCGGAGAGTCAAAAAACAAGGATGTGGACCAGCATCCTGGAGAAGGTTAACTCCCTAGGAGTCATTCAGAGGACCATATCAGGGATTCGCAAAAGGTGGTATGACCTGAGGTGTCACATGAAGGAGAAGGTGGCCAGCAGGATTGCTGAGGGGCATGGAACAAATAGAGGACCCTCAAAACACACTCCTATGACTCCCATGGATACACTCATAAAGTGGAACCGGAGAGTGTGCTTGGAGTAGCTGACATCAACACCTCCAATCCAGCAGGCACCAGCCAGTGTTAGTCAACTTCACTTTACTTACCTAGCAACCCATAATGTTAGCAAATCCATATATCACAACACAAATAACTCACTCTTGAGATGCTTACCCCACCCTGGCCATGCATGATGGGATTTGTTGTACACATTAATTGCTTGCTGTAATGTGCGCTGATGACTACACCAAACAAATCTGTACAACATAAACATGTCACAAACACATGAAGCGGAGTCACAACATCATGGGCAAACATTAACCATTTATTTACACAAACTATTTACATGCATTTTCAGAGGTCCCAGCCCAGACATGTCAGGAACCATTGCAGCAAGGGGCTACTAACACTGATGTGGTCATTGAGGAAACACCACAATCCCCTCAGCCCATCATTCATACTCCAACTGCCAGGAGAGCAGCCATCTCACCACCGGTAGAGTTTGTGGACAGTGATGATGGCCAATCGCAAAACAGGGACCCTAGAACATTGGAGGGCAGGACCCATAGACAGCGCAGAGGCCAACATTAGCAGTCCGTACTGATAACGTGTCAGGTGATATGTAAGAGAGTTCCCCCGTGTATGGTGGATTGGAGAGGTCCATTGTCTCCGTCCAGCATCTGCAGGCAAAACAAAAACAGACTGTCAGTAGGCATCTGCTACGAATGTCTAGGTTGCTGCAGAAAATAGAGAATGGGCCGGACCGGTGGCTAGCAGCAATGGAGAAGGAGCACCGTGTGCAGGGACAGAGGCAAAGGCAGAACCTGGCAAGGTTTGATTCCTTCACCCTGTCCATCAACTGCTTGGCAGTAGCCACTAGAATGCTAGCAAGGTGGACTGTGATCATTCATACTGACATAGGGCACTGCTGCAAGGACGTTGCACATGGGCTAGTGCAAGTGACCACAGTCCTTGAGAATATCCAGACCCACAACCTCTGTATCCCCAACATCCTGCCCCCACCTGAGAGCGAAGACGGCTTTAGCTTCAGTGGCATGTCCATTCAGGAGGCATGCAGTTTCAGTCTCTCACGCTGACACACTTCTGGGACTGACATCTCAACAGCCCCACAGCCCAGTGTTGCTGACAAGACACCTAACCACAGAGGCCAAAGAAGTCGACCACTGTACATTCAGAGGAATGAGTGATCTTAGTTTTGTTTGGCACTACTTACTTTGTTGTTACTTTTTAACAATGTTACATCCACAAGGATACAGTTGATCCTTCTTTTTTATTTTTTTATTTATTGAGTAGACATAGCATATAAATCACAATTCATGAAGGATAAATAGTACTGTTTAAATGAGCCAAGAAGAAAATACCATCAAGCATTGGTCTGGTCTAATCATCTAAAATGCACACTAAAACATCTATAAATAATTCAGTTCATCATGCACATTGTAAGCGTTTATTACTGCCGTATATTGCTTCATTGCTTAGAATAGCTAGCAAAATGCAGGCCAATAAAATGAAACCACTTATAAAATCTACTTATCCGCTTCTCCACCGTCTCTGCTCTAATCCATGTTAACACTCCTAATCTAGAACATGTGTAAAGAGCAGTTTAAAGTGCAAGAGTGCTATTATATTGGCATAAACATGTTACTGCTTTATCATTCGGTCTATTTATCAATTCATTAAAGGGAAACAAGTGCAGTAGTACTAAGAAAAATACAATCAAATATAAATACGCGACTAAGGGGGATATTCACAAGAACGTGCGCTCAACATCTCCAAAAAATGTTAACGCAACTTTACACATCGCGGCCTATCGCGGGAAAATAACCCCGTGTTAACGTGGAATTCACAACACGGCGGTACCATGCGATAGTCTACCGAAAACGCGGCCAATGTCCGCAATACAACCACCTCGATGGAGATAAAAACACAAACCTCAACACCAAAAAACGTGCGATGAGCCCATTCGCGATGAGGAAAGCAGCGATAAGCAGCGCCAGGCCCGCGACACTCACACGGCAGGCGGGAATAAGCACAACAAAAGCCTGAAAAAGAAAGACAAACCAAACAGAAACCATCAGCGAAGCACAATGGAGGCAACCGGAGCCAGTACACAACCCCACAAGCCCCATTGGCAACAAAACATTGTACATGGCAGGCCATCATGGACAAGGTGAATGCAGCCTGAGAGCCGAGGAGGACAATGGAAGAAAACCAGAACAGCTGTAATGATGCGAAACGCACAAACAAGCAGAAACACATCAACAACCACAAAGCAGCAATGCACACCGGAGGTGGGAGTCCAGCGCCACACCAGGAGCTGGATGACATGGAGGAAATGGTGTCCACCACATCAGTCTGGAGATGGTGGCAGGAGTCGGGGACCGGAAACTGCTCAAAATCAACAGACACAACAGCAACAGGGAGAGGAACGACCAGGGATTGGGGGGACGGGAGGAGATGGGCACAATGGCACACATGCACAATTAAGCACAGCACAACTGCAGACAAACCATGCCCAAGAGTAACAACACCAACCAAGAGCACAAGTCTCACAACCCGGCAATATCACACCACGGAACAAGCACAGAAGTGAAAACCACACTGCCTGAAAGGGAGAAGGTGAGCCAAATCAGAGCTGAAGGGCCATCTCACACACAATGCAGCACACACACATAGGAAGCAGAGTACCCCAACATCGAACACAATGTCGTACGAACAGCAACATTTGCACAACCGAACACAGGACACAAGTGCACCCGCTTGTGGCCGGGAAATGGCCATACGCATCTGGCAAAGTACGAAACAGGGACATGATAATGCACAAGTACCAACCCACAGCCCTGATGGGGTAGCAATGCACGTATGGCAGGGATCCAGATAGGCCGTGACACACACATTGGCCTACAAATCAAGACTCAACACAGTTGGAGATAAGTGAAAGTGCGGAAACTTTATCAACAAGTGCTTGTCAGTACGGCCAAGAGAAGTGCCAAGACATGCAGAACAATGCAGCAGCATGTCTGAATGAGGAACGTTGGAAAGCGCCCATGTCCACCCCGGGGGAGTCCATCACCAACACAAGTCAGTGCCAACCCGCGTTGGTTGTCCGCGCATGGATCAGGAGTCCAGGCCAATGCAGCCATGTCCACTGTCGTCTTGAAACATGTGACCAGATCCTCAACATGCAACCAGGCGTCGGGACACGTGCAATGGGTCACATCCAGTTGTGGCTGCAGGTACCATGTCACTCGTCCATGAACGCGAGTGCAGCAGCGTAGGCCAACATTTCCAATGAGAGATCGTTGTCCTCCACATCTAACATGTCGGCGACGTAATCCATCAGCTGTCCCGGACAGATGTGCTGACTCCAACCCCTGGCCCCAATTTGCACCAAAGCCCAATCGGGGAGCGGCTCAATGTGGTCGCTGCACACGACGACTCGTGCAATCTCCCAGGTCCAGTTGCCAGCATGCATGCCAAACATCCAGGCATGCCATAAACAGGCATCACGGTGACACTCCTGGTCGTGTGCCAACAGGGGACGCACACACACGTCGAAATCCAGGTCAGATACAGTCATGTTGGAGAGGCAGACATCCATGGTCCACTCAAATATGCACGAGCGACAATGCAACACAGGCTGCACGCAGGTGAAGTTCGCAAGACGGAAGCCCAGCAGCATGTCTGAATGAGGAACGTTGGAAAGCGCCCATGTCCACCCCGGGGGAGTCCATCACCAACACAAGTCAGTGCCAACCTGCGTTGGTTGTCCGCGCATGGATCAGGAGTCCAGGCCAATGCAGCCATGTCTACTGTCGTCTTGAAACATGTGACCAGATCCTCAACATGCAACCAGGCGTCGGGACACGTGCAATGGGTCACATCCAGTTGTGGCTGCAGGTACCATGTCACTCGTCCATGAACGCGAGTGCAGCAGCGTAGGCCAACATTTCCAATGAGAGATCGTTGTCCTCCACATCTAACATGTCGGCGACGTAATCCATCAGCTGTCCCGGACAGATGTGCTGACTCCAACCCCTGGCCCCAATTTGCACCAAAGCCCAATCGGGGAGCGACTCAATGTGGTCGCTGCACACGATGACTCGTGCAATCTCCCAGGTCCAGTTGCCAGCATGCATGCCAAACATCCAGGCATGCCATAAACAGGCATCACGGTGACAATCCTGGTCGTGGGCCAACAGGGGACGCACACACACACACACGTCGAAATCCAGGTCAGCTACAGTCACGTTGGAGAGGCAGACATCCATGGTCCACTCGAATATGCACGAGCGACAATGCAACACAGGCTGCACGCAGGTGACGTTCGCAAGGCGGAAGCCCAGCCGGTAACTGATCTGCAGCACTGCCAACGGCAGTGCCCCCAGTACATGCAGCAGACGTGCACGGTACAGGTCCACGTGACTGGAGATGAGCATGTGTCCGGGATGGTCTGCCTGCCATTGCTTCAGTGGCTCTGCTTGAAGCAGCACTGGCTTGCCCCGCGCCAGTCCTGTGGATGAAATGGCACAGCTCGGAGCAATGAGCAGTGTCTGTGTGCAATGGCTGCAGACCTGGGGTGAGGTGGGAGTACGTGTGAAGGCCATATCACGCACGCTAACTATGACCAAGGACTCCTGCGTGTGGGATGCGTACATGTTGGTCTCACGTCGGGCAGTGGGTAGTGTGGGAGTCACAAGCAAATGCTATCGTATCTGTCAGGGGGTGCTGGCCACATGCAAGTTCCAGCTCGGAGCTGCAGATGTGCTACCGCCTGATAGTTTAGACAAAGGACCTTTCATCCCTACAGTAACTTCACCATCTGCATGCATACAGGAGATGTACAGAGGCCTGTCGTGGGTGTGGTGGGATGTCTGTGACCCAGGGAATCATGGATGATATGCCCAGCATGTGGCACATGAGAGGCCTCACTGTGTGTTACGTTGCCTCACAGCTGATCCTCCCTCCCACGAGCCCCCACACTTGTGTGCGCTGCGCTGTTGTACCATGTGCACTCCTACGGCACACCATTGTAATGCCTGTCCGCGCATGTCCAGCGGCATACCAACAACACCGTGAAGCTGGCCTTTGAGGGTGTGTGGCCATGTGAGTGTAGGCCAATGGTCCGGACAGGGTGGACACAGGTGTACAGTCCATGGCTGGCTGTGATCGCTCTGCGATAGAGGCTAGGCAACTGACTTATGCATTTGCAGGACTGATACACATAACACTTGGCATGCATGTGCCAAGACCCCGTGCGGTCTTGCGCTCCTACATTTCCCCGTACATATGTGCCCGCCCTCCTGGTGCATGCAACATTGCAATATCGACTACTGTGGCCCTGGTGGCGACAATACCCCAACACAGGGACACACTTACCGCACTTCCTGCTCAAGGCCAGACCGGAGCCACGTCCTGATCCCCCTGCCGAATCAGCACACCCCTGCGCTGACCTGACATACGCCGGACCAGCACACGCCGCATGTGCATGCAGGGGGGGCCGGGCGAAGCTACATGTCCAAGGTCTCAGCCACTGCTGAGGTGACATGCTGCCGTCCGCTGAAGACAGCACACTGTGATGTTGCAGGGCTCGGGCACATCATGCTGACATAATGACCATAAGGACACACTTGCTTAGATGGTGGGAATGGCTATGGGCACGTGCGCCCGGCCACTTTTATTAGCAGGCTCACATGTCGAGTGACACATGTGTTGGATGTGTGTGGGGGTGTGTGCACACCAGCCATCATGGAGTGCCTGGTTCAGTCAAAAAAATGACAACAGTGTACATCGTTAAGGACACACCCATTCAACCATAAAGGCCCCATTACTTGTACTGCACAGAGTTAGTGGCCCCGGATGCACAGCGTCCTGCACGGGCCTACCGCCACGGGCCGCTGACTTGCGGTGCACTGGGCCAGGGCCATGAGAGCAGAGCAGGTTTCCGTAGATGACAAAGGGGGTTGTCGCGGAGTGTCTCGTTGGACAGTGGAAGGTGTACCCCCAGGGCATGATGCAGAGGGCAGAACCACGCTGAAACAGTCACTATGGTGGAGGTGAATGGAACAGACACATGTCTGACATCAAGTCCGGTCCAGCCAGATGATGATGCAGACAACCCCCAGGCCATGGACTCAGACGCCACCAAAGTCCAACCAGAAAGTGCCCATGAGTCATTGCGCACAGAGTTAGTGGCACCAGTGCTGATAGGGGATGCCGCCTGCGATGAGGCGTGTTCAATGGTGTGGACTCCTCCACATCTTACCCAAGACACAGTTCCACATGTGTGAACTACTCGACCGCAGTGTAGGCCGGAGGCAGCGGTCAGCAGGGGCCATTCACCGAGTGTCGCCGGCATACGTTGGATGGTCCCACCGGCCTGCGTACTTCAGGTTCAGTGGCACCAGGGTACACGGACTTGCGGTGAACAGGGTTGATGGCACCAGGTCAGTTGTTGCTAGTGTTCGGTCACCTCCGTGACTAGGATCCTGCTTTCATCCGGACTGAGCCGCATCTTCCTCTTACTCCTCTCCATGCGTTCACTTGTATGGACTCTGCCATTCATGAATCACAACTAAGTGCTGGATGTGGGACCTACGGGAGCGCAGTGTAGGCCTAAGCCAGTAGCCTGCAGGGGCCCACAAACACGTGTCGCCGGCTTGCGAAGCAGACTTTTGCTTCACTGATCGGAGGGAGTTCAGCGATGTGGCCGCTGCCATGGACTTGGGGTCACTGCCATTCAAGACTCAGGACACAGTTCCATATGTGGGACCTACTGGAGTGCAGTGTAGGCCTGAGCCCTCATCCACGTGTCGCCGGCTTGCGTTGAACAGGGTTAGTGGCACTACGTGTCGCCGGCTTGCGTTGAACAGGGTTAGTGGCAACACGTGTCGCCGGCTTGCGTTGAACAGGGTTAGTGGCACCACGTGTCGCTGGCTTGCTTTGAACAGGGTTAGTGGCACCACGTGTCGCCGGCTTGCGTTGAACAGGGTTAGTGGTACCACGTGTCGCACGCCTGCGATGCAGAACTATGCTTCACTGATCGAAGGGAGTATAGTGCTGTGGACGCTGTCACGGACTTGGGGTCACTGCCATTCAAGACTCAGGGCACAGTTCCACATGTGGGACCTACTGGAGCGCAGTGTAGGCTTGAGCCCACATCCACGTGTCGCCGGCTTGCGTTGAACAGGGTTAGTGGCACCACGTGTCGCCGGCTTGCGTTGAACAGGGTTAGTGGCACCACGTGTCGCCGGCTTGCGTTGAACAGGGTTAGTGGCACTACGTGTCGCCGGCTTGCGTTGAACAGGGTTAGTGGCACCACGTGTCGCAGGCCTGCGATGCAGAACTATGCTTCACTGATCGAAGGGAGTATAGTGCTGTGGACGCTGCCACGGACTTGGGGTCTCTGCCATTCAAGACTCAGGACACAGTTCCACATGTGGGACCTACTGGAGCACAGTGTAGGCCTGAGGCCTCATCCACGTGACGCCTGCTTGCGTTGAACAGGGTTAGTGGCACCACGTGTTGCCGGCTTGTGTTAAACAGGGTTAGTGGCACCACGTGTCGCCGGCTTGCGTTGAACAGGGTTAGTGGCACCACGTGTCGCCGGCTTGCGTTGAACAGGGTTAGTGGCACCATGTGTCGCTGGCTTGCGTTGAACAGGGTTAGGGGCACCACGTGTCGCCGGCTTGCATTGACCAGGGTTAGTGGCACCACGTGTTGCCGGCTTGCGTTGAACAGGGTTAGTGGCACCACGTGTTACAGGCCTGTGATGCAGAACTATGCTTCACTGATCGAAGGGAGTATAGTGCTGTGGACGCTGCCACGGACTTGGGGTCACTGCCATTCAAGACTCAGGACACAGTTCCACATGTGGGACCTACTGGGCCGAAGAGGACGCTGGTGGAGTATGTCAATGAGAAAGGAGTAATGTGGGCCAGCGTAGTGGGGGCCAGCGATGGTCTGCGGAGGCTGCAGAGGTCGCGGGACTGGGGCTTGGAGCTTGCACCGGCACGTGGTGGACCCTCTTTGACACACGCCGGTGTAGGCAGGTGAGCGGAGCCTCGTTGGTGCGCTGGGGCAGGCATGATGGGTCTGGAGACCAGCGGCCTGGGGTGCAGCAGGCGCACAGGGACGCAGGCCCCGCCGCGCTCGGTGCCGGACTCGTGGCGGGCTGAGAGGCGCTGCCCTGGCAGACGCGTTGTCCATTCTGAATGAGAACCACGCCCAGTGCAACTGGCTTTTTGTTCACACCCCTATGCAGGCCTGGCGTATGCAGGTCCAACCCACTCTGCCCGCGCATGCAGGGGGGGACGTAACGTGCGACATTTCCACTTTCTGCCCCACAGCCTGTGGGGACATGGTAGCGTCCACTGGCCACTACACTCCATGCACCAGCAGTTAATCTCCACATGGCCATTTCCGTGGTTTGCACACTGTGGTCTGTCCGGCACCTCCACGCCACACCTAGCATTGGTTAGGTTCACATTCCTTAGTCACTTGCCGCTCTCGCACATGCCTGCTCCATGCCTCTCCTCACATCCTGCTATTGTGTGTCTGTGGTGCCATGCCGTGGCTGGGTTGTGGGCATGGTACGGCCAAGTTCCCAATGGAGTTGTGTTGTCGTGTCTGGTCGGTTGGCATGTTGTGTGGCATGTTGAATGTAGTTGTGCTGCGTGCCCATTGCCAGTGTCGTGAGTTGAATGACTGTGGGCTGGAGGTGTGTGGTGTGTTCATTTTGGACTTACCAACGAGCACTGCATTTCCATGGGTGCCATCCTGGGAGCGCTGGGTGATGATGGCCTGTCGGGAGATGTGAGAATCATGCACTCTGCCTGGGGAGTTGGCCACAACATTGTTGATGAGTCCCGGGCGGTCCACTACTGCCCGCACATTAATGGGATGCATGTGCTTTCTGTTGTGATAGTTGTGTGCAGTGTCGGCAGGGGGAACGAGGGATACATGTGTGCAGTTGATTGGCCCCGACACATGAGGGAATCCAGCTATGGCGTAGGGGCCTTGCTTGGTCTCCAGCTGCTCCTGCGCAGTGTGGGTGAAGTGGAGGTGCTGGGGTACCAGGCTGATGATGGCATCCAGGACAGGTGTGATGACCTTGGATGGGGCTGGCTGTGTGACTCCTCCGACTCTGGCAGTTGTGGGTTGGATGGTACCAGAGGCCGACATGTGCAGCGTAGCAGGCAGCTTTGTCTGCGGAGGGATGTTGGTTGTCCGCTGGGTTGGTACCGTCAGCAGGTGGGGGATGTGGGTCAGGATGCGGGGGATGGTTGTCCTTTTGGGCCTGTAGTGGGCAATGTCCTCCTCTGGCGTTGGGTCTGGGCGGCAAGTGTGTTTCAGGTGGGTCCGCTGTCTTTGTGAACGCTGCCTCTGTGGTGTTCCCGAGGGGCAGCGGGGGGGTCCTGGGGGTGGTGGCGGGCCTGGGGTGGGTGGCGGTGGGTGTTATGGCCCTCATGGGTCTCAGAGCTGCATGATCATTGTCTCCATGGCATCTGTGGGTCTTCAGATGTGGCTCTTGGCTGGGCTCCCTTTCATGCTGCAGGTAGTCGCCCTGCTTAACACCAGCAAAAGGCAGGTGTTAAATACCTGCTGCTACCGCGGCTTATCGCGTGGTTTTGACTCACTTTGCAAATCTGGCAGTTTGTTGTGAAAGTGGTGTTGTGGTTTTTTCGTGTGTTTTTGCACGGGAACGCCTACTCTGCATCTCATTAGGGTTAGTTGGTGGTGTCCACTGTGGGGGTAAATTTTGGGGCAGTTATCGCGGGAATACTGGCGATGTCTGCAGTTTGCACCCGCTTGTGAATGGGGTGTTGAATCTATCTCCACTTTTGATGCATTAAGGTGGGGATAACTCGGAGATAAGTCCTTGTGAATATGCCCCTCAGTGCGTTAATGCTTCTAGTGAAAAATATATCTTTGGGTGCACTATAAAATTTGATTCAAGACATTGCTAAATCAGAGGTAGATCTAGATAAAACAAAGTTCTCATGTATTGAAGTTTTAAAAAAGAACCAGCATTTCATCTGACAATAGATAACCAGTTTATTGCTACCTCAGCACCCTACTTCCAAAATTGCCAGATGGCATTATATCTTTTAAGTCCCCCTACTTGCATTGCATAGACCTCTTCAAAATTCATGGCACAAGTCATTTTGTCCTTCCAGTGCAACTTTATCGGAGCCTAACTGGTCCTCCAATTTTGATGGAACAAAGAGCGTGCGATCAACAATGCTACAAAAATAAAATATTGTTGACCCTTTGTTAATTGTAGAATCCTTTTGGAGGCACAGAATAGAGCCAAATTGTGATTGGGGAGAACTATACAGCCTATGGCCTGACTTATATCCTGAAACACTTGCTGCCAGAAATTGGTGAGGTGTGGGCATGCAAAGAATGTATGGACCCATCCCCCTTCACCTGATTGCTGATTCTTAAAGCAGTTGTTGGAAACTGCTGGATACATTTTGTGGAGAGTTTCCGGAGTATAATATGCCAGCCATCTTGATAGAAATGCCATTCTTTTATAGTTGGCTGCCTGTAGAGATTTATAGCCTAACTTTACAACTAATTTCCACTCACTCACTGATTGTTGACATTATGTTTTTTCTATCGCCCTTGAAAAAAAGTGTGCTAAATTTAACTTTCCGGAAATCTCCTTTATAATGTTCTATACCAATTTCCAATTTTTTGCAATTTGCCTATATCGAGAATACTGCTAATAGATTGAAGCTCTTGTGTCTGACTTTTATAGTGAAGCTGTAAGAAATACTTTATCTTTTTAAAACTTAAAAAGTGTTGCTCACATTGAGGTCCCACCCTAGCAATTACATCTCTCCACTAGATAGATTTCCCTTGAACCATAAAGTCACCAAAAATTTTAAAACCTAAAGAATTCCAAAATCTGATCTCACGAACTGTCAGGGAGAGGCCCAAGTAGCTGCCCTCCTCTAGCTGTAGTGAAAATCCATAAAAAAGAGGACTTGTATACTTTACCCAGAGCACGCATCTGTCCATATATATCAACCAAAAAAGTATATCTAGTTCTTTTTGGAAGCTTCACTATTTTTCGGAATACTGGCACCCTTATATCTGATTCCTGAATCATCTTTGTGATGAAGAAATTATCTAATCCCCCACTTCTGTTTGAGCACCAAGAGAGAACGTCTAATAAAGCTTCCTGATAGTAAATATGCATATTAGGACATGCCAACCCTCCTTCCTCTTTCTCCAGTTGTAAAACCTCCAACTTCACCCTGGCCAACTTTTTATTCCAGATAAAACTCCTAAAAACTGAATCTATTCCTGAAAGAAGCTATTCGGAACCTTTATTGGTAGATTAGAAAATAAAAATATTAACAGAGGGAGGATAGACATTTTGATCATGGAAATACAAACTATGATGGTCAAGGGGAACGTGGACCATCTATCTAGTAATCCCTTAATTTTACCTAATATTTTTTCATAATTCAAATGAAAAAGACTAGAAAAATTATTTGTGACTAAAATACCAAGATATCTAATTGAAGACGCTATCTTAGCTCACGGCTGTAGGAAAGACGAAGGTCTTCAACTGTCACGTTAAAATGCAACAATTCTGTTTTACTTTGATTTATCTTGTATCCTCCAATCTTTTGTATAATTCATTTTATATTATCCTCTTCAGGCTGAAGATATAATATCATATCATCTGCGAATAGTTTAAGCCTAGCCATGCCTTCAATTGGTGCCCTGATGTTAATACTGTTGTGAAGTTGTATTGCCAAAGGTTCGATAAAAAAGTAAATAAAATAGGTGAAAGGGGACATCCTTGATGAGTGCCTCTTTTAATCACAATTGACCCTGCCATTTTGGAATTCACCAACACCTTGGCTTGAGCACCATTATAGAAATTAGATAGCATTGAAATACACTGGGAGGGAGAACCAAACCTCTGGAGACAACAGAATAAGGCATCCCAATTCACCAGATCGAATGCCTTTTCGGCATCAACCATCATGTATAGGGCTTTGATATGATTTACTGAAACATAATCTACAGCCTGAATTAAAAGAGTGTTTGCTGCCATTAGCCGGCCTGCTATAAAACTGCTTTGATTTTCATGTATTAGCTGTTGTGCAGCTGGCATTAGATGAACAGCCCAGATTTCTAGTCCGTGTTAAGCAGACTAATCGGCCTATACAAATGAACAGATGTTCGATTTTTATCTTTCTTAAGAAATGAAACTATTCTTGCTTCTTGAAACGTAGGAGGGATCTCGCCACCTCCTTTAATAAAGTTACAAAGATCTACTAGAAATGACACAAGTTCGCTGAAAAATATTAAAAAAGATTCAGTGGGTAAACCATTATTTCCACATGCTTTAGTGTTAGGCATTTGCTTTAAAGCATGTTCAATCTCTGTGGGTATTATGGGCTCCAATATTAGCTAGCAGAGCGACTTGGAAAGATGAGGAAGATGTGTATGGTCATAGTACTGTTGAATCTGACTTGTTGCACCATATAGTGGGTCTGATAAATATTGATATAATGCTGTACAAAGAGTTTTGCGATCTCATCCTGATCATGTACTAATTTTCCTGTTAGAGGATTCTCTAGAGATCTAATTTTTGCCGTTTCGTTCTTAACTTTTGTGGACCAACCCAGGAACTTGCCAATGTTCTGATTTTCCTCATATATTTTATGTTGGTGGCTATTACAATTATTACATTCTTCTAAAATAAAGAAATCTCTGAGATTTTGTTTTGCCGTTTCTACTTGGCAGACCTCGGGCTCGATCCCTCCACTTCACTCTTTAGCACCAAAGGCATTGTCTAATGTTGTCTGGAGACTTGCTATCTGCTGGGAGCGTTCTTTACTTTGACTTGCTTTATATGCTATCACTCTCCCTCTTAAAGTTGCTTTAAAAGCTTGCCAAATTGAAAATAAAGAAGACGTTTCCTATTAATGATAAAAAACTCAGCAATAAACTTTCATTTTGGCTACCCATTGGGAACTAGAGAGCAACGATCTATCCAGTTGCCAGCTTGGTCTGTCCCTATTATTTAGACCTATCTCCCGCACTATGGAGACTACGGAATGGTCTGAGAAAGCATTGGCCCTAATTTTAGACTGCCCCCTACTTCATGATTTTGATACTAAAAAGAAATCTATGAAAGAGGACGTTCTAAATCTATGAGAAAAACATGTATATTGTTTGGTTTCTGGATGGTCCTCTCTCCATGGGTCAACCAGCTGAAAGCTTGATTTAAAGGCTTGTATTAATCTATTTTTGCTCTGGGTTTCAGTTGTTGTTTATTATTATTTTAGGTATCTTTAGCCAAATTCTGGATAAAATTAAAATCCCCACCCCAAATCAAAGACCCAGATGCCCCAAGGCAATGTCAAAAATCTTTGAAAGAGAATGGATCTCATCAGTTGTGGGGCCTTAATAGTTGATGAAATTTAAATCTTGACAACTACCAAATGGATCCCGAATCACTTCCCTCACCTCCCAGTCAACGCTATTTCCTAAAAAACGTGCAACTCCCTTTACTACCTGTGCGGATGCAGAAAAATGTGTGAGAAAATTTTCAGGTAATAGACAGCTTTGGAATATTGCTCTTTACATGGGTCTCCTGTAAAAAGAGAACCTCTGGCGAAAGAGATACCAACCAACCCATTAAGCTGCTACATTTTCGTTTGTTTGCTAGCCCATTAACATTGCATGAGAGGATCCTAACTTTGCATTTCTCCAAAGACATCATCATAGAAGCAATACATAATATTATTTAACACCCTTCCAGCCAATGAGCCCAAAGTTAACAAGATTTCACCACTGCTTTCCACTCTGCATATATCGGCTCTTTTTTCAAAATACAAAAGTGCTCCCCACTCCACCCTAACTGCCGCCCTCCCTCTAAAACCTGTGTGCCATATCGGGAAGGGACTATCCCGTCTTGTTCCCTTCCCACGTCTGGTTTTCCTAATGTACCTGAGGGCACCATTCCAGGGTGGCCACTGTGGAGCAGAGGGAGCAAGAAACCATTACCCGGCCCTGACCTCACTCAGCCGAAGAGCATTACGGGAGGAATTCCCCGGCCTTTCCCTTCATTGATAAAGTTGATCCTTGAGTGAAACAATGTTTTTGTTACCTGAATAAAAGGTGGTTTCTCTTTTTTCACCAAGTATTATCATCATGTGAGATGTCTCATTATTAGATGTTTTAATTACTTTGACCTCAGAAATAGTTGTTGGTGATCTCTGTGTGACGTACAAGCCCCCTGCTGCATGTGTACCCTCCTGCTGCACCTGTAGTGGTGGTAACTCCTCATCGGAGTCAGAATCTGGCTCTATGGGGATGTTTTGCAGACCCTTCGTCATTGCAATGCTTTGCAGTATGGCACATGTGGCGATGATCTTGCAGCATGTATCTGGTAGTGCCCCTCCGGTCTTGAGGAGGCAGTGAAACCGGGACTTCAGGATCCCAAAGGTCCTCACTACGATAGAATGCATTGTCCTGTGTGCCCTGTTGTACTGGATTTCACTTCTTGATCTTATAGTCAGGTACAGTGTGAGTATCGTGGGACATAAGGCATATGCACTGTCACCTTAAGAGCATGAGAAGGAACACCATTAGGTCACATTAACACACTGTCCTGGCCGCTGTATTAATTGAGTCTGTGATTCTCTTACCTAGTAGAAAACCATCACCAAATTCACCCTGTGGCAGCAGGTTTTGTATTCCACTGTGGCGGAACATGAATGAGTCGTGGGTGCTGCCTGGGAATCTGGCCATCAACACAGCCAATGAAATTGGGGAACTGTGCTACCCTGTAGAACATTAATTTGGTTTGTTGCAATAATTGGGGGGTATTGGGGAATGATACATATTGGTTAACTTTGCTCATCATGATGTCCAGAACCATGCGAAGAATCTGGAAAAGGCATTTTGTGATAACCCCCCCCCAGGCAACACAATACCTGCACATGTGGTGGGATTGCACTGGTTCTGAGTGTTATGGCCTGTAGCTGAGGTTGTAAGCAACTAAATCAAGTATTACCTGACTACTGAGTCTGTACCTCTCAGAAATCTCCTCTGTCTGTTCAAACAGGGTGGCCCTCACCCTGAATATCTTCTCCTGCCTCCTTTTCCTTCTCTGCCTCCCAGCCAAAATCCTCATCCTCCTTGCCAGAACATACAAAGCTGCCATTGTGAAAGAGCCTGATGCATTTTGGAGCTTTTTTATAGTTTGCACCTGGTTACCACCTGGTCTGTGAAGGGTAATAGCATTTCCTAAATGGCCATTTTTTAGACTAATCACAATTAGGAAATGCGGTGTACATGTGGTTAGCGATTCGCAATTTGGAAATCCCTATTTGCGATTTCCAAAATGCGATTTCTACTAGGTAGAAATTGCATTTTGCACCAGTGGAAATGCCTTTCGTACAAACCGAAATGGCATTTTGCATTTCCTAATGGCCTGAAATTGCGATTCGCTCTGTTAGAAAATCCAAAATGCCTTTGTACATATGGCTCATATTCATTGGTGTGCTCCTATAGAGGTTTTTGAAAAGTGTGTTGGAGAGTTCAGCCAGAGCACAAATTAAACTCTGTAGACTCTCTGTACCCATTTTGTGTAGTATTCTTTGGAGGTTGACGCCTTTAAAATTATCTGTGCATTTAGCTAGTCTAGGACCAATTAGACATAATGATACATCTCATATTACTTTTGCAAAGTCAAAGTTGTAGTCAGATATAGAAATAGGCTCTGTTGTTTTCTTTTTTGCCTTGCAAAACGATTTCATTACATTTTTACAAATACAAAAAGGGTCAATTTTGTTTCAGTGGGCTAGCTCCTCGAAATCCCCAACAACTAAGATAAACTTCATGGCAGGTTCATAGGTTCCTTTTCATGTGTGAGTTGAGATGAAGTGATAATGCATCAAGGCTTTTGTTTCAAAATTAGGATTTTTTTTATTGGATGGGCACGCGCTGCATTATCACTCACACATAAAAAAGGAATCTCTGAATCTATCTTCAACATTTTATTTAAGTAATAGTCTGGAAGGGGTTTTACAAGTCCAGAGGCTCAGCAGTAGGTCTACAATCTGGGGTTCCTTTCATTTTGTTGTCTGGCTTTAGACGATTAAGTCCATATTATAGTTGATTGCAAGGTGAACTAAAGTTTCCCATTTACACTCTATAACACATTGCTTAACCAACTAAATATTATTGCCTTGTCACAGGAAGATCAATGTGAATTTTTTACATAGAACCACCCTCAATAATTTTAGAGAACTCTGGAGCCATTTATCATCTATATGCTGATAACACACAGGTCTCCTCTCCCAAAGATATTTTCCAACTAGTGCACGCTCTCAGATGTCTTCAAGACTGGATGACCTGTCATCATTTAAAAGTTATTCAATCCTAAATGCAATTTCGCAATCTCCTCTTTAAAGTCAACACGTCCAGTTCAACCAATCATTCATTGACCCAATTAGCGTTCTAGACTGCAGTCCGACTGCACCAAACCTATGTGTGGCATGTTTCCGAGTCTGTGCTTCCCCAGACCAAGCACTCTTAAACCATACTGCCAACCAGTATGGATGACATATGACTCCTACACCTTGTAGTCCTCTGTCTTATGTAAGTAACCTTTCCTATACATAGATTCACACATGTATGATTCATTGTCGCTGTGTAATGTGTGTGTGATGCAAAGTGCTCTGACAACCTACACTGGCATGAGTGTCACTATAAACAAAAAGCATGTGAGAGAGAGTGGTTATGGAGACTTGAGAAACACTGTTAAAGGGTGGTAGTGAGGGAATCCGTAGCAAAGGAGGTCATTGGGGGGCGGCAACAAACATTGTTGCACCGGGCGCCACCAGCACTTTTGGGGGTGCCAACAAACATTGTCGCACCGGGCGCGCTAGCGCTAAAGCCAGCACTGGAAACAAGCAAATGGTATCATTTACTCTGCAACCTTTGTTAGACCACTTGGTGCGTATTGAATAACTGACTTTCCAACCGTAATTGATAGATACAATTAACACTATAAAGAATTATTGCTACTACCCTATGTTGATGGTGTCCTGTCAGAAACTCCTGTTGTTAAGTTTGTACCATGAGGAAACTATACATTTAGCCTGATTCCAAATGTTCCCCTTTTCCGGACACGTTTCTCCCCCACAAAAAACACAGCACTGATTAGCAGATGTCAGGTGGGCACTTGATTAGTTCAGCATGTCACAGCTGGAGATGTGTCAAGCACAAGCAGGATGCGGGAGAGGGATGTGGGAGGTCTGGCACACTATTGCACAAATCTCGAAGCCTCAAATAGAGGGAGAAGGTACAGAATTGTCATACAAGAATACCTCCTTTTAAAACTTGTTTCATCTGTTAATCCAGTCGAAATGCTTTAATGCAGGACAGTGTCAAGTGCTTCAAGGAAATCATGGCAACGAGGTCAATTGCTTCTTCGTCGCTAGGCATATGTATTATTTTTCCAAAGAGAGAAATCAGTGTAATTTAAAATGATGCTATTTTCACACCCTCTTGTTGGCTTCTGATTGACTACCTTTCTCAAGTGCTTCTTTTTAGTGTGTATATTGTGTTCTGATATTGAACCTGGCCGTGATGATGTTATTTGAACTCCAACCCACCGAGCTCAAGTGAGGGTTAGAGGATCTGTGAACCAGAACTCCTTATTACATCAAGGACTGATAATTATGCACAGAGAGAACAATGTTCCATACATTAAACAAAGCTCAGTACTTCCAAAGCTGACTAAGGCACAATGTGTCCTTTCAGGACTGATGGGAGGTAAAGTTTGACACAGAATAAACAACAAAATTCAAACAAGTTCTAAAATGTTGAATACTTCATGGACACTCAGGAGCTGCAGAAGGAAGAATCACAGCACATTCCCCAGGGACTCTGGCAAGGCAGGTTCACTCCACCCAGGAATCACATTCTCTTAAAAGGCAAAGAGAGGGTTCTGTCCAGAAGTGTACCCACACCTGCACCCATGATGTCCTGGAAGAGGTGGTCAAGGTCGTTCCTCTTCACGCAGGGCTGTTGCAGAGCCCCTCAAAGTAGAATGCAGCTCTAGAAGAGCCAAGTATTTCTTGGGAAGTGATTGTTGTGCCAGTGCACATTTGGATAAAGAAACAGTTTGTTCACTACATTCATGTGTGCAAATTGGAACAATGTTAATGTTGTATTCACGAACACTTTTAAGGAACCAATCAAGGATTCAGCTGCCCCGTAGATCAAGACAAAAAGAGAGAGGAGAAAAAAATCCAAAAGTGTATTCATTTGGCTTCCAACTGATAAAATCTCTCAGAGGTTGATAAAGGGAGCTTTTTGTAATTAAAAAATAATGTAGTAATGCTGAACAAACGGCAAAGGAGTATCTGATTTGTTCAGCAAGGAAACACTTCAGCACAATTTGTGCTGGCAATGGAAATGTGTAGGCATGTCATGCACTGCATTATATTACTGCACAAAACATAACAGTGCAAATAGAGGGGACACTGCTAGCTACCTTGCAATATACTGGAAGCTAAAAGGATCTTGTCAGAGAACTGCTTCTATAATACTGCCAATAGCTGCGGAAGGATCGTATATGCCGAACCAAGCAGCAGACATGTGTCTGTTCTAGCTTTCTTGGGTCTAGTTTCACTAGTGAATCATTTACACCCATGCTCCCATTGTGAGATAGCGGTTGATTAAGTGGCACTATATTTTCCTTATCTGATTTGACGCAAGAGTTTAAAGCTTTTGAGAGCATATCAGGATTATCTGAAAAAAGCAAGTGAGAATTGATGACAGCAGTGGCATTTCCTTGGATTCCTGTGGCATACCAGCAGGGCAACAAGACATTCATTGCTGGCATATCGCATGTACAGATAATGTCATAACATGAGCCTAATGGGGCCATAACTCCCAGTTGCCTCCTGATCGACAGAGTATGCACATATGAAACATGATGTCTAGTGTACGTCAGAAATGCTTCTTCAATAGTACGCAGGATCAAACAAGAAGATATAGATATAGTAAGCTTTTGCTCAGCCCTCTACTGCGGCCCACGTTGGAAGGGAAACCTGCACTAAACCTCATAGGGAACAGTTATTCATGTTTCTCTTCATGTAAAACTGTTTGGAGCGTTGAAGCACCTCTGCTTGGTCAATTTCTAGTCATGCTGATTTACGGTACCAATGTTTTAAGACTGAAGTTGGATCATTTCTCTTACCCTGTTTCTCACGTTCAATTCACCTCTACGGTCTTCTACTTGTGGTTGCTGAACGGTTGTTTCTTCAGTTTCTTCCTCACTCACAATATTTCTTCCTCCTGCTCTTTTCTTCAACCTCAAGAATCTTCCAGACAAGATCACTTGCACTTCTTGCCCATCTGTAGTTTCCCATGGTAACTCTCGAAATGGATAGTTGAAACCCAGGCATCTTACCTTACCCATCACGTCAGTTGAGAAAGTTGGAATGGTCCCCTTGCCATCCCTACCACATCTGTAAAAAAAAATTCCACAGCATCTGTTGGTGACATAATGAAAGGCTTTTGTTGCTGGACAATGGACATCCACCTATCAGAAGCATATTCCTTTTTTCCTTCCTTGCAAGAGTCACTGGTGAGCTCAAACATTCAGATATTTGACACAAATGCATTTTTAGTTAATGTTTATAATTCTGTGTGGAAATTCCGTTCTAAAGGGAAACATAATGATGATCATTGATAATAAAAAGCCAACAAATGTTGGGTTTCTGTTCATAATGTGAAATTCTTTCTTGAATGTGGAAGAAACCACAGCATACTCATCACTTGCATTATCTGCAAGAAAAAAGATATGTCTTTTGTTTCTTTGCGAGGAAACAGTGCTCCAATATGTCCCAGCAGAGCATGTCTTACTAAGGAACAGCAACTTTAAAAGTTTTAGTAATTGATATGTCCAATTAAATGGAACACAAGAGAATGGCATTGGCTGATTGTGATGTCTATCTAGTGCTGACAGCTCATAGTTTAAGGGCATTTGGAATGGACGTTAAATATTCATGACCAGGAACACCACAATCAATCATTTCATCTTACCTTCCCTGAGATGTAGAAAAGGATCCTTAGGACTGGTTTATTTTTTAAGGTAAACGTTTACTTAGGGTTTTGCAATAATGCGTACTGGCTATACCTAATCCACACACAATACCGTGAAAAGTGGTCAGCTGGAGAATGATTTTTATTTACTTCAGTCATTAGAAAGTAAAGTTATAGACCTAAATGGCTTCTTAAAATGAGGGTTCATTGTTATGTTAAAAACAAGAACAAAAGTAGGAGAAGTAGCAATAATTGTGTTTAGGACTGCAAATTGTTTCTATTTGCATTGTTTCTTTAAGTAATACAAGACATTTACATTCTGTTCATACTTATTCAGTGTGGGTCCAATGTTGGATGGGCAGCAAATGACTCAAGGTCAGTTTGGATAAAGCTATGGAGTCAACACACACCTCTAGAATCTGACATTCTCACTATCAGAGCTAATAAACTATATCAAACTAGAAGTTAGTGAAAATATTCAAGGTGGACTCAAATTTGTTTCTATCCAAATCCTGTGTTGACTTACTCCTTTGAGCCTTGAATTGCTACCATTGGTGAATCTATGTGCTATAACTTTTGTTTTTGCTGATTCCTGCACACCTGATTCAGTGTCTCCAAAGAGTCTACAACAATTCTATCTGTCTTATTTTAGTTAACTACAAGGATTAAGTCTTCCAAATCGAGTGTAATTCTTAGACGGCCATGAATGGTTTTGTAAAGCGGTGATGCCTATGATGATGACCATGATGACAATAATGACAAAAAAGTGTCTTAAATTGCTTCTAAGTTCTGCTAGGGTAGATGAGATGACAATTTGCATCACACATGTCATTATATTTGCATATATGCACTTATAGCTTTTTTATTGGCTAAGATAATATTATTTTTTCATATAAAAAATAATCCATCTTTGCTGTTCATTACGCTGAATTTCAGCTTTCTCTTTTACTGCTACCTTATGTTTTGCCGGGAAGCTATCCTTAGTCTTGTTTGTTGCATTCTCTTTTTAATCAGCACCCTCCAATGTATATTTTACTTTGGGTTTTGTGTAGTTCATGCATTGATGTGGTTAAGAATAATATAATAATCTTCTAATTGTATGCTTCACTCCATTTAAATATCTATACCTTACTTGTATGTATAGGCAGTTAACTGCAGGCAATGGTGATAATGACATTATTATTATCAACATTCCCCCGTCACTTTTGAAGTCATTCTATGAGCATTTGTCATGGAACGTTTTTTTCATTAACAAACAGTTGCCTTTAAGCCTGCTGTGATCTTGGATAGAAAATGAATATGACCAGTTGCAGAAGTGCTTTCTTCTAACCTTAGGGTAGAAGCACTATCATTCAAATTTTGCAAGCTGTAAACATATACACCAAGGACCTCATTTAGGAGGCCCCTTGCGCCGCCGGAACGTCACTTTTCGTGACGTTCTGTGGCGCAGGAGCCTGCTCCATATTTATGGGGCAACACTAAGCCACTTTTTTTGGCTTAATGCTGCCTCGTAAATATCGTTCCCTTTAACGTAGTTTTCTTTATTAAAGGGGCGTGCAATGGGTGTTGCTGGGGTTGTTCCCAGCAACATCCATGGCTGTTTCACACTGCGCTAGATTTATGAGAAATTGTATCTATGAGGCATTGCCAAAAATGTGCGCCTCCCCAGGGGAGGTGTAAGGGAGGCACAACGAGGAGAAATATCTATATGTATCCTCGTTTTTACTTTTTCTATTGTGAGCTGCATTCTGCATAGAAGGAGGAAAAACCTTCTTGTGATTATTTTTGTGCAGGAAGGTCTCCCTTCCTGCACAAAAATAAACATCCCTGCAATGCAGGCACCCTTGCACCATGGTGCAAAGGTGCATGCGTTGGCACACGGCAGCCCATTGTGCCAGCGGTGGCTGGCTCAGCAAGCGTGGTGGGGCGGGGCAGGGCCCGGCAGGGGGGGAAGCCGACAGATGGAGAAATAGGTATTATTTATTTATTTAATTATACCTATTCCGTCGGCTCCCCCCCGCCTGGCCCTGCCCCACCCCACCGCACTTACCTCAGCTGGCTGCCGCTGGAAGAATCCCTCTCTTTAGGTAACAACTCAATTGCAAGAATCTCTCTTCAGCAATACCCCCAAATTTCTGCAAAAATATGTCACCTGGCATATCCTACCCCCACTTTAGTATTAACCCGAAGACTCTTTGATGATGGTTCCTCACTTTAAAAATGCATAACTAGGCGGGGATATTTTTCCGTATTGCCCTAACTTTGAATAAATCACTTGGTCATCATTGTAGAAAAAAGCCCATCCAACTTCATTCAGAAAATAACTAAGCAAAGCTGTTCTAATTATTATTAAGCATTAACTAAGGGCCTTTGTTTCATTCCATCAAGAAACACAAACAGGGGCTGAGCACGCTATAAATATTATTTACCATAACATCTCAAATAGATCTTAGTTCACCACCACATGCTTGACCACTCATTAGTGTGGCAATGGGTAAGAACATGATGGCCCAAAAATACATGCGCTATAAACAGCGGCGGCCAGCTCAGGTAAGCACGGTGGGGCCGGGCAGGATCCGGCAGGTGGGGAGGTGCCTCGACGACAGAATAGGTATTATTTATTTATTTAATTATACCTATTCCGTTGTCCGTCGGCTGCCCTCCCCACTGCCACACCGTGCTTACCTGAGCTGGCCGCCGCTGCATTGAGCACCAGTGCAGAGGAAAAGGACAGGAGTGCACCATATCTGATAGATATGTCGCATTTCTGCCCTTTTCTTTTGCTGTAGGGCAGCGCAGCAGGAAGGCCTGTGGCACTGCCCTACGGCAAAACCTCATAAATGAGGCCCTGTATCTTTGTCTCCTCTATGCACCTTACTCTGCATTACAATACTGTTGTTTATGGTTGGCCTACCCTCAGGTTCTGCCTCATCAGCTCTCCATTTGTGATCTTGGATAGAAGGTCAATTTGAAAAATAGCAGTGGTACTTTATCAAAGACTGTGGTAGTACTTTTGCTGTAAATAAGCATAACAAGTTGTTTACTCAGTTTCCTACATATATAAAGACATATAGACAAAGCCCACTTTTTGCAGATGTGCTATTATTTTCAAATGTTAAAAGCAGTGTGAGCATAGAACCTATATTTCCCTACATTATGAAGTTCTCTCCGCTATGCAGTATGGTTTTTTTATTGAATGGTTTCCCTGGACCTTATTCTCATTCCATGCTCCATGCAAATCTTGGACAGCAGCAGCAGTGTGTGGCCACTTGCAGATGCCCTTTCTTGTAGGCCTTGCTAGTAATGTGGCTGCTAATAAGCATAACATCCTAATTAATGGGCTTCCTCTGTCTATGTAAGCATTGCCTGCTTTCTCAAGATGCAGTATTTTTGCATAAAATAAAGGAAGTTTGGTAGTAGACTATCAAACCATCATCACTACTGTAAGCATCACCATTACTAGCACCAACTCCAGTACCTCCACTGGTGCATCAAACACTTCTGACTTTGCCATCACTACAACAATAGAACTTTTGCCATCATTGTCTCCGCCATCGTCAGCATTACAACCACCACTATGGCCACCATCGCCACTACCAACACTATGACCACCTCACTACCATTACAGCCATCACCACTATTACCACTACTGCCACTGCTATCACTACCATCATTATCACTGCTATCACCTGCATCCTCAACACCATCACCAGCACCATTACAAGCTTTACAATCATCACAATAACTACGAATATCCAATACCGATCTAGAAACTATAATTTCTGTTCAAAAACTATACGAGTGGCTACAGGAAGCTTTTGTTATCTTGATACCACAAAGAATACTACAACAGGCCAAAAGAAAACAGGCGACTTTGAGAAATACACAGCTAAAAGAGATAAAACAGCAAATTAGAAAGCTGCAACACACCTGACGCACAGCAAACACCAATCAAGACAAACCATCAACAGAAACTTAAAAGATCATACAAGTCATCAATCAAAAAAGCAAAGAAAATATACCATTCAGACAGAATTCAAAATGCTAAATGTGCAAATAAAGAATTCTATAATCTTCTCACCAAATTTCATAAACCAAACTGCCTAGTCCAAAGCTGAGTCCCAAGATGACTGCCAACACTAACTGGTTTGAAGTGTTGGCAGCCAATCATTAAATAACTCCACAACTACTGAATGGATTTACACCAATTTACAAAAAGGTCGCTTTCTGGACCAACAGCTACCTTTCTGCCAAATTTGGTGTAACTCCGTTCAGCAGTTCCGGCTGTAGCCATGTCTAAAGTTCCTATGGAAATTAACATGGGGCAAAAGTGTTTTGGGACTGCCCCCTTTTTCTTGGCCCCAGCTTGACGGATCACCCTGAAACTTTCAAGACAGCAGCTGAAATGAGTAGCAAACTAGTGTTGAAATTTCCGTGAGGATGAGAAAATAAAAACAATGAATCAGTTTACATAATTACAATTAAAAAAAAAGTTATCAATTAATAAATAATTGTTATTCAATTATTACTTAATTAATTCCCAGCCTGTACCCCTACAAATCCATCAGTCTGCTCTTTAAATATAACAACAAAAAATAACTATTCCATAACTTACATGTTTAAAATAAATTAAATAATTATTTAACAATTAATAATTACTTGTTAATTAATTCTTAGTTAATCAACCTTCTACATTATATGCCTATAAACGTAGCATCCAACAACTAAAATAAAATGAAATTAAATAGGTATCTCAAAATTTACATATTTAAAATTCAATTAAATAATTAATTATCAATGAATAATGACTTGTTAATTATTACTTAATTAACTGCCCACCCTACACCCCTACAGACCTAGCAGCCCACAACTAAAATATAAGTAAAATGAATAAGCATTCCATGAACTGCATAATTAAAAATCAATTAAATAATTAATCAATAAATAATATGACATTGTTAAATAATTATACTGAATTAACTTCCCACCTTATACCTCTACAAACTTAAGAGCCCACAAGTAACATATAACAAATATAAATATGTGTACCTATATTACATTATGAATATCAATCATATAGTTAAATACAATTGAATAAATACTTCTTAAATATTTATTACCTAATTAACTATCGACCATATCCCCCTATAAACCCAACAATCCACTATAACACTATAAATTAGTATTAAAAATGAATAAAACCATTCTAAATCACTTAAAATTTCAAGCTATATTTAAACGACAAATAACAATAATATAAACAGTAGTCACACATAAAATTCATATATCGACTATAACACATTAAAATAATTTGAAAAATGTTATTTTTACCCGCCATATTAGTGAAAACAATATTTAAAACATAGATATTATTTACAATGAAATTCCTTACCTCAAAAAACGATATTCTTGTCAATGATATTTATGCATCATGATATTTGTGTGTCACAATATTTAATTTCCAATATTTCTGTCTCCCAATATTTTTAAAACAATATTTTGTCCAAGCACCCCACTACTAAGTAATACCGCAATTATCACTACCACTATCAAAACGGCTACTACCATGTCCACCACTAGTGCTATGACAAACACCACCACTGCTACCGATACAACCACCATCACAATTTTCATAACCAATATCAGCACACTCAGTTAATTTATCATTATTATTATCATCACATGACTACCAACACCACTGATACCATTACCCCTACTACCACCACTATTACTACACTGCTACTACCATCATCACCATCACTACTACCACAATCACCACCACTGTCAATACTACCTCTTTCACCACTACTACCAATAGGACTACCATCAATCACCACCACTGACATCAACACCGCTACCACCATCGTCACAACTGCTACTATTACTATGATCATCGTCACCAGTGCTTCGATTGCTACCACTACCACAAGAAAACCTCTACTATGAACACCACTAAACCTATCATGATTATCACCGTCGCCACTACTGCCACCATCACACTACCACTACTACCATCACCACCCTCACTACTACTACCACAACTACCATCAACACCACTACAGCAACCAACATGGCAAGCGCTATCCCTCCCACCACTGTCACGATCTTATATATCTGCGTAAGAGCACTGTGCATTTGTCAGTTTTGATTGTGTGTATAAGAGAAACGTTTGTGAGATACATTGTGTATATGTGCTTTCAGTTATAGAAAATGACCCAACCTATTGGTTTTTCCAATGCGTTTTTGTATTTCAATTACAAACCATGCTGTGCGCATATAAGTATTACGTTGCGTGCAACTCCGTTTTTGTAAATAAAACACAAGTAAACTTTTCTTTTTATAGCATGTGTTCAGATTTATCACTTTAAATTGGTTTCAAGGAGACATAGCAGCAACCAACAGGGATTTCATTCTCCTCTAATCTTGACAGATATTACTTTGTTAGTCAGTGTTTCGTTTAATTAATGAACAAGCAATTTCTGTCAAAAGTGCTGTTATTCTATAATATATCTATTACCCTGCTGGAATAATTCGGCATTAGGTGCACAAGATGATTTGTTTTCGCTGTTAGTGATGTTACTCTTTCAAATAAAATCATAATAAAACAGGCCAAAGACTCAACTCGTTTATTTATGTGTTGATTGGTTGGTGGTTTTTTTTATTCTGGGATTCTTCTAGCCAAGAGAAATGCTTGGAGAATTGTGAAGACGTTGGTTAACAGGGTCAATTCACATCCTGGAATATTCATCAATTTTACAATATCCTGAAAGATTTTTTTTTGTTTTACACCATAGTAGAATATTAAATTGGCATCGAACAGCAAAAGGTGATCGGTGACAAAACTAAACCGTCCATAATTTTAAATGTGTTATGTGAAACAGCTTAAGGAATATTTGATGTACAATTATTGAACCACAAAATGAAATAATTGCCGAGACAGGGTAAAATGGTCATTTTATTTGTTACTGATTGCCGCCCATTCTGCGATTTTTTCTTCTAACTTGTTATCAATCTGCAGAATGTCCTGTGACTCCTATATTTCTCTCTGGTGATTGTCAGGCATGAATGAACCATTTCGGCCATTCCGATAAGCCCAACCCCAAACAATCAGTTTTGTCAAAGGTCTGAAACATATGAAATAGTATGTTTCAGAAGGAGACAATACTTCCAATCGGATCCTCCGGAATCTTGTATCAGGCAGTGCAAGAGCGTATTTGTCCATTCAAGAATGAAAACATTAGACAGGTCACTAAATTGGCTAAAAGATAAGCTCCCCAGACGTGTAGCGTGCTACCCATCGAATAATGTGCTTCAGCACCCCAAAATAGTGTATAAAATGTTATATAAATGCATCTACTATTACTACTACTTGGCAGTGCAAACACACATATGTAAAAATTAAGCAGTATTTCAATCTATCATAATCTGTCTTTTTCACAGTTATTTGCATAATATCATATTTCTCAAACTTTAGAAAACTTGCGCAACGAAAAGAGATAAGTCGAACCTTGTAAACATAATTTGAGACAAGTTCCTATAGTGACTCATTTGTGTGCAACAGCGTTAGCAATGGACTACATATATATACAAACATACCGTGCACAAGTGTTTTTATATTTTTATATATGTGTTTAAATGTACATATATACTTAATTGTAAATTAACATATTTTAATATTAAAATTATTTTTATTTGCTTATCTTTCATTTTATTTTTTAATTACATTATTTACATTTTATTTTTTAATTACATTATTACACATCGGATTTGGCCCCTCTGCAGTCCAGACTTTGGGCCATATTCTCAGGAAGTGGCGGAGAGAGGCGTTAGCCTTCTTGGCTTAACGCCTCTCCGCCACTACAAGCAGGGAGGTTTGTTTATGTACAGGAAGGTGCCCCTTCCTGCACATAAACAAACCTTAAATTCCGTTTGTAACTTACATGTGTGCTGCTTCATGCAGCACACATGTAAGTTACAAAACGGCATTTTAAAAGGTTTGTTCATGTACAGGAAGGGACACCTTCCTGTACATGAACAAACCATGGCATTTTGCTTTTTCCATGTGTGCTGCACAAGGCAGCACACATGAAAAAGCAGAAACGAGGAGAAATAAAGCATTTCTCCTCGTTTCGCCACCTTAAGACCAGATTTTTCCTGGTCTTAAGTTTGGCGCTACCTCCTATTTACGCTGCCCTTGTGAATAGGAGGTAGCGTCAAACTCAATGGGTGTTGCGGTGGAACGCCCACCGCAACACCCACTGCACGCCCCCTTCATGCTAAAAACAGCGTGAAGGGGGCCCTATTCACAAGGCAGCGTTAACCAGCGTTAAGCCACTTAACGTGGCTTAACGCTGCCTTGTGAATAGGGCGAAGCCCCTATCGCCACAACAACGTCACTGAAAGTGATGTTGTGGTGGTGATGGGGGCTTGAGAATATGCCCCTTTGTGCCTTCACCCCTCCTGTTTTCTGAACCTGTTTTTGTTGGCCGTTCAGACTCTGTGCACTTTAGCATTACTAACCAGTGCTAAAGTGCTTGTGCTTTCTCCCTAAAACATGGTAAAATTGGTATACACCTGATTGGCAAATTTCATTTACTTGCAAATCTCTCATAAAGTGGTACAACATGTACCCAAGGCCTGTATATTTAGTACAATAAGTGGCCCTGTAGCAATTATTGTGCAACCCACTTAAATACCCCCATAAAACATTTCCTGACCTGCCAGTGCAGCCTTTATGCATTTTTAAACTGGCCATTTGACTTGGCAAAATAAACCCCTTGCCAAGCCTAAAACTCCCTTTAATTACATATAAGTTAGCACTAATGTAGACCCTAAGCAACACATAGAGCATAGTGCCTTGTATCTAGAAAGGTGAACATGTACTTTTATGTTTTGCATGTCCTAGTAGTGAAAAAATCCTAAATTCATTTTTCACTGCTGTGGGGCCTACCTCTCTGATAGTATAGCATTGGGTTAGCTTATTACATTTATGAAGCGATAACTTCAATTGGGAGCCTGTAGGAATGACATGTTTAGTGTGTAGGGAATTGTAATTTAAAATCCTCTTTAATGGTAAACTTGGATATTAAGTCTCAATTCTGATAATGCCACCTTTAGAAAGTTGGTATTTTCTTGTCCTAAGCATTCCTAACCATTCAGTGGCTGCATCTTGTTTTCTGGGTCACATAACTAGGTGCAGTTGGCAGTTGGCTTTTGTGTATTCCTCCCAGACAGCCACACAATTGAGAAATGGGTGTTGGCAGGATGGGGGGGCGGGGGTATGCACAGCCTGACTTGCACTTCAAAGACACAGCTTCAGCTCAAACACAAAGGACTTCACACTAGCCTATTGTGACTGCAGACAATCTAGAACCAGGGCAGAGAGGTATGAAATTCCAGACACTTCTGTGGGGGTAGACCCCGGACGTTTCTTCAACTTCAAAGCTGAAATTTGGCATACAATTGGGACCCTTGGACCCACTCTTCAGTTCCCTTCAGGATCTGCGGAAGGACTCTGAGAGGGTTGTCTTGTGGCCTGTGGCCTGATGTGTACATCAGAGGACTGCCCTGCTGCACCAAGATGGCTATCCTGCTGCCTGAAGCCTGCCCTGTGACCTCAGAGGACTTCCCTGCTGCTTGAGACCTGCTTTCATGCTTTAACCCAAGACTTATAGAGTGACTCCAAGGGCTAGTTGACTGGCCTCCAGAACAGAGCTCAGGGGCAGAAAAAGCGCCAACCATGCAACTGGACCCATCCTGAGTGAGTCCTGACCACTGACCATGCCATGAGCGATGTAATATGTGAGGTCAGAAACAGTGCTTTGTGGGGGTGTAAGTTATAGTTAGCTCAGGTAACTATAACTGCTGAATTTCACTGGGGTTGTACGAGTGAAATCTGAACTTAACTATAACGTCCCTGTAACCTTTCTTTCAGTGAATTTCTAAAGTTAATTTTGTAATTCTATTTCCTAACTATAACATCTTTCTAACCTTTGTTTTCTTGAGTGAATTTCTATGGTTTTCTAGCTAGCAGTAGTGTTAGACCTGGCATTTTTTGGCGTGGTTACCCTTGACTTTTTGCCTCTACCTCCTCTATTTTTGATGCTGTGATGGATTTCGTTTTGCTGACTTAGATGCTTTGGGCACTTTGCCACTGCTGATCAGTGTCAAAGTGCAAGTGCTCCCTGTATAAAGTGTTATGGTAATTGGTTGTCCATAATTGGTATGTTTGCCTTACTAGTAAATTCCCTAGTAAAGTGCACTATGTGTGCCAGGGCTGGTAATGCAAATGCTACTAGTGGGCCTGCAGCACTAATTGTGCCACCCACACAAGTAGCCCTAAGAAGAGATCTCAGGCCTGCCACTGCAGTGCCTGCGCGCAGTTTGTTAACTGCCTTGTTGTCCTGGCAAGTGCACCCGCTTGCCAGGCCTTACCTTCCCTTTTTATGCACATCAGACACCCCTATAGTAGGCCCAAGGTACCCCCCTGGGCAGGGTGCAGTGTATGTGAAAGGTAGGACATGTACTGAGGTGTGTACCATGTCCTGACAGTGAAATACTGCCAAATTCGTTTTTCACTGTTGCAAGGCCATCTTGCCCATAGGACAGAATGGGGAATGCTGAGTCCCATGTTTCCAGTATATCTTCCCATAGGCATAAGATGGAGAGATGGAGTTTAGTGTGCCTGAACTCAGAATTTAATAACACATCTTTTTGTGAAGATGGTTTTTGAATTGTGTGTTTAGAAACCACGCTTTTAGAAGTGGCTGGTTTCTTGTCTTAAACCATCCTGTGTGCCTCTGCCTGGTTGTGTATTGCCTGTCTGGGTTTGGATGTGACAGGGTCTGGGAAGTGTCCTGACCCCAGGGAGGAGTAGGTGAGACAGCAACAGGCTGGCCTGCGTTTGATGTGGGCGGGAGGAGTAGCCCCCTGCATGTGAAGAAGGCTGTGTTGCAGCCCCCAGAGGATGGCTCCACCTCCTGCTGAGCGTCTGGGTCCCAGACCCTGACTATCAAAGGAAGAGGGTGTGCACTGGCAGGAAGACACCCAGGTCTGGTTTGGACCGGGGTCAGAGCCCCCTGAACACAAAGACTTCAAAGGCATTTAGGGGTATAAATGTAAGAGCTGAAACCCCTGAACTCAAGACTGAAATCCATACTGAAAAAGTATTGAAACTACTTCGTGATCAAGAGGAACCTCTGCCAAAGAAGAATGGCTGAAGAGACTGAAGAGAAGGACTGCCCTTGCTGTGTGTTCTGGGGCTGGCCTGCAGTTTGCTGATTTGACTGAGGAGAGGACAAGGGACTTTGCTGTGTGCTGTGTCCTGAAGTAACTTGTCTCCAAGGGCCCGAGGACAGCTGGTCCCCTGTTGTGGAAACTCAGGAGCATAAAAGTTTCCAAGTGTGTCTCAGCGACGCTGTGTGCGTGTGCTTTTTGCACGCCTGAGACTACCGTGTGGTCCGTGGTGCTGTTTACGAGGTGCCCCGTGACCGCATTGCCCCCGCAGCGTGGAACATCCTCCACGCTGCTGTATTGCTGTTTGTGGCCCGAGCCGTCATGGTAACTGAGGCTGTGAGTAAAGATTGCCGCCGCCGGCCCAAGCCGCAACGTGCTAAAGGCTTACTTGAAACTAAGGACCGTGTCTCAGCGACGCTGTGTGCGTGTGCTTTTTGCACGCCTGAGACTGACGTGTGGTCCGTGGTGCTGTTTACGAGGTGCCCCATGACCGCATTGCCCCCGCAGCGTGAAACATTGTCCACGCTGCTGCATTGCTGTTTGTGGCCCGAGCGGTCATCGTAACTGAGGCTGTGAGTAAAGATCGCCGCTGCCGGCCCGAGCCACAAAGTGCTAAAGGATTTCTTGAAGCTAAGGAAGCTACAAGGTGAAAGGGATCGTGATCATTGTTCATCGAAAGGAATCGGCCCAAGATCGTCAACGAAGGAGAAGGCAGCGCCGTAACCCGTCCGGCTACAGTGTCGCCTAGCAACAGAGCTGCAACGTGATTGGGATCGCCCAGCAGAACGTCCGACCAGCGGAGAGAGAGAGCGAGGCAGCGCACCCCCCCAGGTAAGGCTTGGACTCCGGTAGGGAGCCGCAAGCGTGTGTGGCCTGGGGAGGTGTGCAGGAGGAGTACATGAGTGCTCTGAGCTCTCTGCCGCTGCACCGCGTTAGACGCGCTGAGTCCCCGAGCGGCCGGTACCTGCCCAGCAGTACCTGGGCCGCCCCTTTAAGCTTACAACCGTTGTCTCTGTTGATGGGGCCTAGTGGTGCCCGAGTTGACCGCGGAGATTGGCTAACCACATTGTTCTAGCATTACGAACTGCCTGATTCTTGCATTACGAGCCGCATTATTCTTGCATTACGAACTGCCTGATTCTTGCATTACTAACTCCCTGATTCTTGCATTAAGGACTGTCTTATTACTACATTACGAACTGCATTACGAACTGCATAGCATTGCATTAGGACTGCATTAGAGATCGTGGATTGCTCATTAATACTGCAAGAACCTACAAGTGATTGCTGGCCTAATAACCGGCAAAGCGAAATATTACGAATACGAATATGTTGGATTTCTATCGTTTGGTCTCATCGTATTCATTTTTATAAAGATACCGCTATTTTTATGAAACCAGTGTGGTGTCCATTTGTGGTGTTATCACTGTGTTACTGGGAGTGTGGTTGCAAATACTTTACACATTGCCTTGGAGATAAGCCTGGCTGCTCGTGCCAAGCTACCAGGGGGTGAGCAGGGGTTATCTAAGCGTGTGTCCCTCCTTACCCTGACTAGAAGCAAGGGTCCCTATTTGGACTAAGGTACCTACCTCAGCAACTAGAGACCCCCAGTTCTAACATTGGTGGCAGCGGTGGGTTTGGACCTGTGTTTTTAAAACTGACTCACAGTGATTGGTGTACATCACTAGTTTTAGCGCAGACCACGACGCAACCACATATTGTGTTTTTGATTTTTTGGTTCTATTTTTGAGCGACCTTTAAGCCACACATCATGTCTCAAAGGAGTCAAGTAGCCAGTGAGGCTGCAGAATTGGAATTCGACATTGAGGCATTGCTTATCTACAAAGTTGATCAATTGAGGCAATTCTGCAGAGCTTTGGGATGTCCCAAGAAAAGTAGCGCCAAGAAGGAGGAGCTGCAAACTGCCTTGAGGGCCTGGTGGGAAGCCAAAGAGGCTCAGGAGACAGATGATGCTGAGGTGGATGAGGATGACCCAGGGAATGGATTTGGTCCACAGGATTTGCCGGTGGGAGGACCAGCCTCAGGGGCTGGTAGTAACCATTCAGGGAGGAGCTTTTCCCCAGAGGAGCTGGAGGAAAACCAAAGGGTCAGAGAGCATGAGTTGGAGGTTTTAAAACTTAAGGCTCAAGCAGAGGAGAAAAAGCTGCTCATTGAAAGTGAAAAGCGAGCAGAGGAGAGCAAGATTCTCTTAGCTCATGAGTTAGTCATGAGGGAACTGAACATTAAGGCTAAACAGGTGGCGTCCAGTTCGAATTGTGACAGCGCACAGCCAGTGCCAGCGGGTAAGGTGTACATTCCCAAAGACTTAGTGCGAGATTACCAAAGGGGTGATGATATTTATGCGTGGTTCACGGCATATGAGATCGCACTGAGGATGAATGAGGTGCCTGAGAAGCATTGGGGGCGGGCCTATGGAAACACTTTGAGGCTTCTGGGAGGGATGTTTTACCACCATTAGAGAGGGCGGGAACCCTGACCTATGCCAATATGAAGGAGGCTTTATGCCTCAGGTATGGGCTCACTCCTGAACAGTACAGGCAGAAATTCAGGAACTTCAAGAAACTGGAATCCAGTACTTGGGTGGAATGTGTGAAAGCGTACACGCGTGCACTGGATGGTTGGATGACAGGCAGCAAGGTAACTGTTTTTAAGGGCTTATGCAATTTAATTAGTTGGGAGCACTTGAGTAGTCTATGTGTTCCAGAGCTGCGCCAGCATCTGTTAAACAGTAGGCTGACTGATCCCGGTAAGCTTCCTGAGGAGGCGGACCGCTGGACCAGCACCCGGGTCCACAAGGGGATTGGGGGTACCACTACCAAAGGTGTACAGGGTCCCCAGCAGAAGGTGGGGGAGGACAAGGGTAACCACAAGGAGTTCTCTAAAGGACCCCAAAGTAGTTCCCAGATAAAAGGGTCCCAGTCCCCCAAGGCTAAGAGGTCCTGGCCCCCTAAGGGCAAGCGGGACCACAGAGGTCCTCCTACTTGTTATTTCTGTAAAGAGGTGGGTCACATTGCCCCTAAATGCCCCAAGAAAGCACCTGCACCCACTGGTGCTCCAACACTGGTTTTAGTGAGTGTAGCGCTGGGGGAGGAATTGAGTCCTTGGAATGGGGAGGAGCAAGCAGTTATGACCCTGGTCTCATTAGGAGATCGAGAGATGGTCCTCTCTGCCTGAGAATACTAAGAAGTACAGGCAGTGGGTGACCATCAATGGAAGGAGGGTGGAGGCTCCGAGAGACACAGGAGCCAGTTTGACATCTGTCAGGTGTCAATGGGTGTCTGAGGAGCAGGTGGTTCCCAATGTGCTTCACCCTGTAGTTGCAGCAGACAACTCCGTGCGCCTCTGCAAGGTGGCGCTAGTTCCCTTTGAGTGGGGGGGGTCTCAGGTTCCTTGAAGGTCGTTGTAAGTCCGTCCATGCCTGTAGACTGTCTGCTAGGGAATGACCTGGAGAGATCCCCCTGGAAGAAGGTGGAGCGCCAGGCACATTTGGAGATGTTGGGTCTGCCTGAGTGGGCTTGTGTCGTGTGACCACTCGGTCTATGGCAGCCAGTAAAGGTGTTCAAGAGGACCTGGAGCCTGAAACAGTGGACCAGGTGCCGGCCTTAAAGAGACGTGGCAGGGGGCGCGGGAAACCGGCCCTCACAGTTCCCACGGTCCAGGAGGAGGCACCCCTTGGGGGGGATGCCCTGGAGCCTACGGGGGAGCAAGTAGCTGAACTGGGGGACCTACCTGAGATGACCCAATGGCAGCAGGAGGGAGGGCCCTCCAGGGAAGAATTCTGTGAGGAGCAGAAAAAGTGCCCTTCTCTTGTAGGTTTGCGGCAACAGGCAGCAAACCAGGCAGCAGGTGATCAGTCCAGGTCACATTTGATTTACCGGGAGAATGATCTCCTATATAGCGAGCCTAAGGTTGCTGAGCCTGGGTCAGCCCATGTGCTGGTGGTACCCCAGCGCTTCAGGGCCTTCCTACTGGGGTTGGCTCATAATGTACCTTTAGCAGGGCATTTGGGGCAGGACAAGACCTTTGAGAGGCTTGTCACCCACTTCTACTGGCCTCAAATGCGCAAGAGTTCTGATACTCATTGCAGGACCTGTCAGACTTGCCAGGCAAGTGGTAAGAGTGGGAGGAAGCACAAGGCTCCTCTCCAACCTTTCCCTGTAGTCAGCACCCCCTTTGAGAGGGTGGGCATTGACATCGTGGGGCCTCTGGATCCCAAGACAGCCATGGGCAACAGGTTCATCCTGATCTTGGTGGACCATGCCACCCGGTTCCCGGAAGCCATCCCTCTTCGGACGGTGACAGCCCCCGTGGTGGGTCGTGCACGGATGGGGATTTTCTCCCGCGTGGGGTTCCCCAGAGAGGTGGTGTTCGACCGGGGTACTAATTTCTTGTCTAGGTACATGAAATCTCTGTGGAAGGAGTGTAGGAGAGTAGGATCTGCTTCACATGGGTACCCCCACTTTTTGCTGATGCTTCACTGTTTTTCGACTTTAGTCTGGCTAGGGCCCTGCTAATCAGAACCCCAACCTAGCTGCTTCCTCTCTAAAATGGTTTCCATGTACCTTAGGTACATCTTTGATTGGAATCTGGAGTGCCCTTATAAGTCCCTAGTATATGGTATACTATGTACCCAGGGCATAGGTACCCCAGAGGCCTGCCAGGGGCTGAAGCATGTATTATGTCACTCCAGGAAGGCCAGCCAAAATGACACCACAGGTCTGCTACTGCAGACTGGGTAAGGTGGTGCATGCACGCCTTACTGTGATATAGGCTACCTATATCACTACCATTATGCACACATATAAACCTATAAGTCACTCCTATGGCAGGCCTTAACAATCCTGAGGGCAGAGTGCTTGGTTTTTATGTGAGAGGGTGCCCCTGCATGAGCAGAGCCCCTCTGCAGCGTTCGGAGTCCCTCCTCTGATGCTGTTTGCGGTACAGCCTGACCATATACTCTTAAGTGCATTATATCCTCGCGGTACGATGCTAACTTTGGACTGGCTGCACCAAAACATGTCGTGTTTGGTGTCAAACATCTTGGAATACTATCCCCCCACCAGTCCGGCGGCGGGGGTAACATTCCACCCTTCTAGAGGGAGAGACATGTACCCACCGACCTACCCGGTAACTTCTTTACAGAGCCCTGGCATCACAAAATGGATGCCGCTGCCACAGACACGGGTCTGGCCTCCTGCTGCTGACTGAAACTCCGGCACGGGAGGCCTGGACAATAGGTTTCCTGTCGAAGGGAGGTGTAACCACCTCCCCAGACAGGATAGTGTGTATTGGGGCTGGGCGGGAGCACTCTCTGGTGCTTTGAAGTCCTGCACTGGGGGCACATTTGGTGTCCCTGTGCATATGCCAGTTCAAACCGGTTGCAGGGGCTACCTGCCCCTGCTCTGGCACGAAACTGGACAAAGGGAATTTGTGTAACCACCCCTCTTCCCTGACCCTCCCATAGGTGGGTCCCCAGAGTATGTCCAACCCCCTAACTTCGTATAAGTATGGGACCCCAGTCCTTAGGACTTTAGATTACCCTGGACGAAACTCTGAAACCTAATCCTGGACCTTCGACGCTCTACTTCAAGATTAGAGGACTGAAGAATCTCCCTTGGGGTCAAGGAGTGACTCCCCTGCTTGGCAGGCACCTAAGAAGCAATTGTCTGGTCTGCATCGCTGAAGCTCCCGCCGGACGCCAAAGTCTTTGCATCACCAGAGGTAGATTTCCAGACTTCTCGGAGGCTGCCCTGAGTCTCCAGCGAAGCTGAGGCCCGTAACTGTCGTGGGTAACGTGGAACCGTGACCCCTGGACACCAAGAACTTTTGCAAGTGCACCCTCTTCCTGGTCTCCCACGAAGTTGTGCTTTGGGCTTCAAGTAGCCCTCGCCTCCAGCACCGACTGCACCGAAGATCACTGGCCTCCACTCTACGAGTGTCCTGTGAGCCAGTTCCAAGTGCGTCCACTGGAGGCTCCTTCGCGGTTGCTAGTCCGTTGGCTAGTGGGCCCTCCCAAAGGTAACTCTTCTTCTGCTTGGGCTTTCCTGCTTGCTCCAGAGGTGCCCTGACTTACCCTTGCTGGGTGAGTCCTCCAGACCTTGCTGGTCTGCATCAACGTCCTTTCTTTGTTTCCACGTGACTTGCCGTTGCCAAGGCTTGTTGGGTCCAATCCAGTCGCCGACACTGCAGCAATCGACAGACGTTGTGGGACAGCTCGAATCCAGCTCCTGGTTGTCGTCGATGCCTCCTGGACATCGTGGCTGAAGAGTCAAGACAACTGTCAACCTACCTGAAGCACCCAACATCGGTGGGCATCTGCTCATCGCCTTCCTGGTCACTGGCTGGTGACCCAGACTCTGTCCCCTCTGCTTTCAAGTTCTTCAGATCTTCGATCCATCCTTGGATCCACCCGGACACTTTCGACTTGGCCGCCAGCAGCACTTTGCAGCAGATCGCCATTGAAAACGACGACGAAACCCGACCCCGAAAGACACCTATGCACCCGGCTCTCCTGGGTGAGGTAACTCGAGTACTCCGGTGCTCCCGTGGGTATTGACTCTAGAATGGCCTAGTTCTAAAGGGGTTTGCTCCAAGTCCTCCTCCAAATGTCCTTTTTCTTTAAAACTCCAACCGCGACATTCCCCATAGAAGTCAACGGTGGCTCGCGGCTGTGTTCTCACACTGCACGCGTCCCCCGTGGGTCCCCTGTGTCACTACCTTGGGTGGTTTCTTGGGGTCCAAGCACTTCTACAGGCTCTAGGCCTTGTGTCTAGCTCAGTCGTGGTTCTTATACCACTTTATTGGTATATGGTTTGGTACGCCCCTAGGGCTCAAACGTGTATTTGTGCTATTACTGTTGATATTCGACTTGTAACTTATGTACTTCGAACTCTAGCCTCATAAAGAGACTAGAGGGGTGTGTTTAAGACAAAATACATATATTTTAAATATATACCTGGTGTGGTCCTCTTTCATTTGGTCACTCAAGAGATTATAGACTGGTAAAACAAGCTGCTTTACATTCCTTCAAGACTTAGCCTGAAGGCTGCTCTCCATAGCTACCACTAGGATAGCTTTCAATAAAGGTTGTCTTTAACCTATCTCCAATAAGGGGTTGTTTGGACTGGTGCAAGGTGCCCACTATAATTAGTGGACAGCATATACCAGGCCAACTTCTCACATTGGTGTGCAGCGTGTGGGATTCCAGCTTGCTATTGTTTTACCAGATAATCTCAATTCAATTGATCAACTGAAAACCACTAAGGGTACCTTAGGTACATATAATTCAAGCTTAGGATACAGTAAGTTCTACTGAACTTAGAGTTGTGTGTTAAGGGATAGCACACCCTTTCTACAACTCAAGAGAGTTTAGTAGGCCACACTAGAGTAGGTAGTGCATACACCACACCACACTAGTAATGTCTTCACTGCCAGGAACCAGTGGGCTCCTGCCATCCAGATATGACAACCTCTCATTCTTGGAATTAAGAGAGTTGTGCAAGGTTAGGAAGTTGAAGACAGGCAAAAGTGCCAACACCCAACGTCTCCTGGAGATGCTTCTGCTAGATGATCTTAGAAGACCCATAGGGTCTGCAAGGGTAGGCAGAGAGGGTGGGGCAGAAGATGAGGGAGGGGCCAGGGATGAAAATGCCCAGGACCTGGCCTCTGAAACTGGCCAGGGGGATGACAATGATCCTGACCTGGATAATGTAGCTACTCCTGAGGATGAGGAGGAGGATCAGAATGACCTCCCCTTTGTCCCCCCAGGAAGAGTTGGGAGTGTGCCCAGAAGGTCTAGATCTCCTTCTCAGGAGTCTAACCACTCTGACACCTCAATAGGGACCTCTGTTTCTTCTCATAGGAGGGAATCCTCTCATGAAAGGAAAAAGAGACTGCTTCAATATGAACAAGCCCAGCTTGAGCTCAGAAAACAGCAGTTGGCTATGGACAGGGAGTCCCTAGATCTTTTTAGACAAAGAAAAAAGTTGGGACTAGAGTCCCATGGTGGCAGCAATTTCCCCAGAGATAGGGAAAGGTCTTATGACCATAGAAACCTGAGCAAAATTGTCCCTCTACCAGAGTGGGGATGACATCCACAAATGGATAACTGCTCTAGAGAGGGCCTGTAAAGTACAGAGGGTCCCTCAGGAGCAGTGGGCAGCAATCTTGTGGCTCTCCTTTGCAGACAAAGGTAGAGATAAGCTCCTCTCTGTTAGAGAAGAGGATGCTGACAATTACACAGTCTTGAAGAGTGCATTGATTGATGGGTTTGGCCTAAAAACTGAACAATACAGGTTAAAGTTCAGAGATACCCAAAAAGCACAGACTCAAGACTGGGTGGACTTTGTTGATTGTTCTGCTAAGGCTCTGGAAGGTTGGTTAGTGGGCAGTAAGGTATGTGACTTCAAAGGATTGTACAATCTTATCATGAGGGAGCAGATTCTTAATAACTGTCAAAATCAGCTGTTGCATCAGTACCTGGTGGACTCTGATCTGACCTCTCCCCAAGAATTGGGAAAGAAGGCAGACAAATGGGTCAGAACCAGGGTGAGGCAGAAGGTACAGAACCAAGGTGGTGACCCTAAGAAGCAAGATTCTAAAAACTCTGATAAGGGTGGGGAGAAGGGTAAAGACCAGAAGTCTTCACAAGGCCCCCAAAAATCTTCTTCAGGTGGGGATACACAGTCTAACAAGGGAAAAGGCCAAAAGAAACCATGGTGCAAAGTCTGTAAGCAAAAGACCCACTGGACCAGTGATTGCACCAAGTCCAAAGTCTCTATTCCAGCCACCACCACTGCCCCTAAGGCACCTGTTCCCCCTAGTACAGTTACAAATGGTGGTGGAAGTACTCAAGCTAAGGGTTTAGTAGGGTTGACCCTGGGTAATGAGATGAGCTCTGGCCTAGTCAGAGAACTCACTCAGGCTGTCCTAGTCTGTGATGGAGGCATGGATGTGACCTCCTCTGTGAGTCCCAGTAATCTGGGCAAGTACAGGCAACATCCATTAATCAATGGAAAAGAGGCTTTGGCATTTAGGGACACAGGGGCGAGTGTCACCATGGTGACACAAGACCTTGTGGATCCTGGGCAGATTATACTTGGTGAAATGTACCAAGTGACCAATGCTAGCAATGTCAGAACAGACCATACTCTGGCAGTTGTTAACTTCTCCTGGGGAGGGGTAACTGGCCTTAAGAAGGTTGTGGTGAGTGCAGACCTACCAGTTGAATGCTTGCTTGGCAATGATCTAGAAACTTCAGCTTGGGCAGGACCCATGCAGAAATGCTGGGCATCCCTGCAGATATGTTTGCTGTGACCAGGTCACAGAGCAAAATGTCTAACACTGAACAGGCCTTGGATCCTGGAACAATGGACCAAGTGCCATCCAAGAAGAGGAGTAGTAGGAAGGCAGTGCCTTCCCCCTTGGCTCAGAAGGAAGATCAGTCTCTTAAGGGAGATGATCTCAGTCCTGAGGAAGGAACTGTCCCAGAGGAACTTGAGCCTGATCAGGTTGAGTTCTTAGGGACAGGGGCCCTTCCAGGGCAGATCTGAGCCAGGAGCAGCAGAGCTGCCCCTCTCTTGAACCCCTCAGACAGCAAGCTGCTGCTGAGGCTGCTGGGAATGCTAGTGGTCCCCATAAAGTGTATTGGGATGATGGACTCTTGTACTCAGAGTGTAGAGACCCCAAGCCTGGTGCCACCAGGAGGTTGGTTATACCTCTGAAGTTCAGGGGCTTCCTATTGACCCTAGCCCATGACATTCCTCTAGCAGGTCACCTGGGCCAGAACAAGACCTGGGACAGAATTGTCCCTCACTTTCACTGGCCCCACATGTCTGAAGACACCAAGGAGTGTTGTCGCTCCTGTGTAACCTGCCAAGCTAGTGGGAAGGCAGGTGGCACCACAAAGGCCCCCCTAATACCACTACCTGTGGTGGGGGTTCCCTTTGAAAGGGTGGGGATTGACATTGTTGGTCCCATGGATCCCCAAACAGCACCTGGGCACAGGTTTATCCTGGTGGTGGTGGACCATGCCACCAGGTACCCAGAGGCTATTCCCCTTAGGACCACTACAGCACCTGTGGTGGCAAGAGCCCTCCTGGGAATTTTCTCAAGAGTGGGCTTCCCTAAGGAGGTTGTATCAGACAGGGATGCAAACTTTATGTCTGGATACTTGAAGGCAATGTGGAAGGAGTGTGGAGTGACTTACAAGTTCACCACACCCTATCACCCACAATGCAATGGTTTAGTTGAGAGATTCAACAAAACCTTAAAGGGCATGATTCAAGGGCTCCCAGAAAAGCTTAGGTGAAGATGGGACATACTCTTGCCCTGCCTTTTGTTTGCATACAGAGAGGTGCCTCAAAAGGGGGTTGGCTACAGCCCTTTTGAACTTTTGTTTGGTCACCCTGTCAGGGGTCCATTGTGCTTGGTGAAGGAAGGATGGGAGTTACCTCTCAAGCCCCCAAAGCAAGACATAGTGGACTACGTACTTGGTCTCCGCTCCAGGATGGCTGAGTACATGAAAAAGGCAACTAAAAACCTTGAGGCTAGCCAGGAATTACAAAAAGCCTGGCATGACCAAAGGCTGTACTGACTGTTTACCAGCCAGGACAGAAGGTGTGGGTGTTGGAGCCAGTGGCCCCAGCAGCTCTCCAAGACAAATGGAGTGGACCCCATACCATTGTTGAACAGAAGGGTGAGGTTACCTATTTGGTAGACCTAGGAACACCCAGGAGTCCCCACAGGGTTCTCCATGTCAACAGACTGAAACCATATGTGGACAGGGCAGACATGGGCTTGCTCATGGCTACTGATGAGGGACAGGAGGAAGAGAGTGACCCACTCCCTGACCTGCTCTCACAGAACCCTGATGATGGGTCAGTGGATGGTGTAGCCTTGGCAGGCAGCCTCACTGCTCAGCAGCAAACTGATTGCAGACAAGTGCTCAATCAGTACAGACATATGTTCTCTCTGACTCCAAGTCAGACCACCTGGTGCACTCATGAAGTGGACACTGGGGACAGTCTGCCTATTAAAAATAAGATTTATAGGCAACTTGACCATGTCAGGGACTGTATCAGGACAGAAGTCCAGCAAATTTTGGATTTGGGAGTTATTGAACCCTCAGATAGCCCTTGGGCTAGTCCAGTGGTCCTTGTGCCAAAACCTCACACCAGTGGTGGGAAAAGAGATATGAGGTTTTGTGTGGACTACAGGGGTCTCAATGCAGTCACTAGGACTGATGCCCATCAAATACCCAGGGCAGATGAGCTAATTGACACTTTGGCCTCAGCCAAGTATCTAAGCACATTTGACCTGACAGCTGGCTACTGGCAGATCAGGCTAGCTGATGATGCAAAGCCAAAAACAGCATTCTCAACCCCTAGTGGGCATTAACAATTTGTGGTAATGCCCTTTGGTTTGAAGAATGCACCTGCCACTTTCCAAAGTTGGTAATACAGTTCTCACAGGTCTGGAAGCCTACAGTGCAGCTTATCTTGATGATATTGCTGTCTTTAGCTCCACCTGGGAGGATCACCTGGTCCACCTAAGGAATGTTTTAGAGGCCCTGCAAAAGGCAGGCCTCACTATCAAGGCCACCAAGTGCCAGATAGGGCAGAGTCAGGTTGTGTACCTGGGCCACCTTGTGGGTGGAGGCCAGGTTCAACCACTGCAGAGCAAAATCCAGACCATCATGGACTGGGTTGCTCCAACTACCCAGACTCAGGTGAAAGCCTTCTTAGGCCTGACTGGGTACTATAGGAGATTTGTCAAGGGGTATGGATCAATAGTGACACCCCTGACTGACCTAACTTCCAAGAAAATGGACAGCTAGCTGTCAAAAGGCATTTGATGACCTGAAGCAGGCCATGTGCACTGCTCCCATTCTCCAGAGTCCTGATTACTCCAAGAAGTTCATTGTCCAAACAGATGCATCTGAATTGGGGGTAGGGTCTGTACTGTCACAATTGAATGATGAAGGTCAGGATCAGCCAGTAGCTTTCATTAGCAGAAGGCTGACCCCTAGAGAGAAACGTTGGTCAGCCATTGAGAGGGAGGCCTTTGCTGTGGTCTGGGCTCTGAAGAAGTTGAGGCCATACTTGTTTGGTACTCACTTCCTTGTTCAAACAGACCACAAGCCCCTCCTATGGCTAAAACAAATGAAGGGTGAAAACCCCAAACTGCTTAGGTGGTCCATTTCCCTACAGGGGATGGACTTTACAGTGGAACATAGACCTGGGAGTAACCATGCCAATGCAGATGGGCTCTCTAGGTACTTCCACTTAGAACATGAAGACTCAATTGGTCAAGGTTAGTTTAATGTCCCTGCGTTTGGGGTGGGGGGGTTGTGTAGGAGAGTAGGATCTGCTTCACATGGGTACCCCCACTTTTTGCTGATGCTTCACTGTTTTTCGACTTTAGTCTGGCTGGGGCCCTGCTAATCAGAACCCCAGCCTAGCTGCTTCCTCTCTAAAATGGTTTTCATGTACCTTAGGTACATCTTTGATTGGAATCTGGAGTGCCCTTATAAGTCCCTAGTATATGGTATACTATGTACCCAGGGCATAGGTACCCCAGAGGCCTGCCAGGGGCTGAAGCATGTATTATGCCACCCCTGGAAGGCCAGCCAAAATGACACCACAGGTCTGCTACTGCAGCCTGGGTAAGGTGGTGCATGCAGCCCTTACTGTGATATAGGCTACCTATATCACTACCATTACGCACACATATAAACCTATAAGTCACTCCTATGGCAGGCCTTAACAATCCTGAAGGCAGAGTGCTTGGTTTTTATGTGAGAGGGTGCCCCTGCATGAGCAGAGCCCCTCTGCAGTGTTCGGAGTCCCTCCTCTGATGCTGTTTGCGGTACAGCCTGACCATATACTCTTAAGTGCATTATATCCTCGCGGTACGATGCTAACTTTGGACTGGCTGCACCAAAACATGTCGTGTTTGGTGTCAAACATCTTGGAATACTACCCCCCCACCAGTCCTGGTGGCGGGGGTAGCATTCCACCCTTCTAGAGGGAGAGACATGTACCCACCGACCTACCCGGTAACTTCTTTACAGAGCCCTGGCATCACAAAATGGATGCCGCTGTCACAGACACGGGTCTGGCCTCCTGCTGCTGACTGAAACTCTGGCTGAGGAGGCCTGGACAATAGGTTTCCTGTCGAAGGGAGGTGTAACCACCTCCCCAGACAGGATAGTGTGTATTGGGGCTGGGCGGGAGCACTCTCTGGTGCTTTGAAGTCCTGCACTGGGGGCACATTTGGTGTCCCTGTGCATATGCCAGTTCAAACCGGTTGCAGGGGCTACCTGCCCCTGCTCTGGCGTGAAACTGGACAAAGGGAATGGGTGTAACCACCCCTCTTCCCTGACCCTCCCATAGGTGGGTCCCCAGAGTATGTCCAACCCCCTAACTTCGTATAAGTATGGGACCCCAGTCCTTAGGACTTTAGATTACCCTGGATGAAACTCTGAAACCTAATCCTGGACCTTCGACGCTCTACTTCAAGATTAGAGGACTGAAGAATCTCCCTTGGGGTCAAGGAGTGACTCCCCTGCTTGGCAGGCACCTAAGAAGCAATTGTCTGGTCTGCATCGCTGAAGCTCCCGCCGGATGCCGAAGTCTTTGTATCACCAGATGTGGATTTCCAGACTTCCCCGAGGCTGCCCTGAGTTCCCAGCAAAGCTGAGGCCCGTAGCTGTCGTGGGTAACGTGGAACCATGACCCCTGGACACCAAGAACTTTTGCAAGTGCACCCTCTTCCTGGTCTCCCACGAAGTTGTGCTTTGGGCTCCAAGTAGCCCCCGCCTCTAGCACCGACTGCACCGAAGATCACTGGCCTCCACTCCACGAGTGTCCTGTGAGCCAGCTCCAAGTGCGTCCACTCGAGGCTCCTTTGCGGTCGCTAGTCCGTTGGCTAGTGGGCCCTCCCGAAGGTAACTCTTCTTCTGCTTGGGCTTTACTGGTTGCTCCAGAGGTGCCCTGACTTACCCTTGCTGGGTGAGTCCCCCAGACCTTGCTGGTCTGCATCAACGTCCTTTCTTTGTTTCCACGTGACTTGCCGTTTCCAAGACTTGTTGAGTCCAATCCGGTTGCCGATACTGCAGCAATCGACAGACGTTGTGGGACAGCTCGAATCCAGCTCCTGGTTGTCGTCGACGCCTCCTGGACCTCGTGGCTGAAGAGTCAAGATGACCGTCAACCTACCTGAAGCACCCACCATCGGTGGGCATCTGCTCATTGCCTTACTGGTCACTGGCTAGTGACCCAGATTCTGTCCCCTCTGCTTTCAAGTTCTTCAGATCTTCGATCCATCCTTGGATCCACCCGGACACTTTCGACTTGGCCGCCAGCAGCACTTTGCAGCAGATCGCCATTGAAAACGACGACGAAACCCGACCCCGAAAGACACCTATGCACCCGGCTCCCCTGGGTGAGGTAACTCGAGTACTCCGGTGCTCCCGTGGGTATTGACTCTAGAACGGCCTAGTTCTAAAGGGGTTTGCTCCAAGTCCTCCTCCAAGTGTCCTTTTTCTTTAAAACTCCAACCGCGACATTCCCCATAGAAGTCAACGGTGGCTCGCGGCTGTGTTCTCACACTGCACGCGTCTCCCCGTGGGTCCCCTGTGTCACTACCTTGGGTGGTTCCTTGGGGTCCAAGCACTTCTACAGGCTCTAGGCCTTGTGTCTAGCTCAGTCGTGGTTCTTATACCACTTTATTGGTATATGGTTTGGTACGCCCCTAGGGCTCAAACGTGTATTTATGCTATTACTGTTGATATTCGACTTGTAACTTATGTATTTCGAACTCTAGCCTCATAAAGAGACTAGAGGGGTGTGTTTAAGACTAAATACATATATTTTAAATATATACCTGGTGTGGTCCTCGTTCATTTGGTCACTCAAGAGATTATAGACTGGTAAAACAAGCTGCTTTACATTCCTTCAAGACTTAGCCTGAAGGCTGCTCTCCATAGCTACCACTAGGATAGCTTTCAATAAAGGTTGTCTTTAACCTATCTCCAATAAGGGGTTGTTTGGACTGGTGCAAGGTGCCCACTATAATTAGTGGACAGCATATACCAGGCCAACTTCTCACAAGGAGTGCGTTGTAACCTATAAGTTCACCACGCCTTATTTGGTGAAGGAGAGTTGGGAGAAGGCTCCTAGTAACCCCCCCCCCCCAGGATGTATATAGCTACATGCTGGCCTTCAGGATCCAAGCTAGGCGTTTCAGGCAACTCGCTCAGGCGAATCTGGAAGCCAGCGAGGAAGAAATGAAACAGTGGTACGACCATAATGCCACTCTGGTCGAGTTTCAACCTGGGCGAAAAGTGTGGGTGATGGCACCAGTGGAGCCCTGCGCGCTCCAGGATAAGTGGACTGGGCCTTATGAGGCGGTGGAGCGCAGGAGCGAAGTGACCTACCTGGTTGACTTACAGTCTCCTAGGAACCCTCTGAGGGTCCTCCATGTGAACCACCTCAAACCCCACTTTGAGAGGTCTGATGTGAGCATGCTCTTGGCTACCGATGACGGGGCGGAAGAGGAGAGTGAACCTCTTCCTGACCTCCTGTCAGCCAGAGAAAAGGATGGGTCAGTGGATGGGGTGAACCTCTCACCTACCCTGACCCCAGAACAGCAGAGGGACTGTCGCCAGGTGTTGGGTCAGTTCGCTTCCCTGTTCTCTCTGACCCCAGGAGTCACCCATTGGTGCGTCCATGATGTGGACACTGCAGATAGCCTGCCTGTAAAACAAACATTTTACAGAGTAGCTGATAAGGTCAGGGCCAGCATCAAGGAGGAGGTTTCCAAGATGCTGGCGCTAGGGGTAATTGAGCCATCTAGCAGCCCCGGGGCTAGCCCAGTGGTCCTGGTGCGAAAAGCTGCTGCGCCTGGTGCCACCCCAGAACTCCGGTTCTGTGTGGATTACCGTGGGCTCAATGCGGTCACCAAGACTGACGCTCACCCCACCCCCAGAGCTGATGAGCTCGTGGATCGGCTGGGAGCTGCCCGTTACCTCAGTACATTTGACTTAACGTCTGGGTACTGGCAGATTGCCTTGACCGAGGGGACCAAAGAGAGGTCAGCGTTCTCAACGCCAGAGGGGCACTACCAATTCAGGGTTATGCCCTTTGGGTTGAAGAACGCCCCTGCCACCTTCCAGAGACTGGTTAACCAGGTGCTGTGTGGGCTGGAGGAATTCAGCGCCGCTACCTGGATGACATTGCTGTGTTCAGCTCCAGTTGGGAGGAACATTTGCAGCACCTCTGCGAAGTGTTGAAGGCCCTGCAGAGGGCAGGCCTCACTATCAAGGCAAGTAAGTGCCAGATAGGGCAGGGTTCTGTGGTATACTTAGGACACCAGGTAGGGAGCGGCCAGGTGGCGCCCCTACAGGCAAAAATTGATACCATTCTGGCGTGGGAACCCCCAAGACCCAGACAGAGGTGAGAGCCTTTTTAGGACTCACAGGGTATTACAGACGGTTTGTGAAGGGGTATGGCACCCTTGTTGCCCCCCTGACAGAACTGACTTCAAAGAAACAGCCCAAGAAGGTGATCTGGACTGATGCCTGCCAGGCCGCTTTTGATGCCCTGAAAACTGCCATGTGCACGGCGCCCGTGCTCAAGGCGCCTGATTTCTCCCAAGAGTTTGTGGTGCAGACAGATGCTTCAGAGCATGGTGTGGGAGCAGTACTCTCACAATTGAATGACGAGGGCTTAGACCAACCCGTAGCTTTCATTAGCAGGAGGCTACTTCCCAGGGAACAGAGGTGGAGTGCAATTGAAAGGGAAGCTTTTGCTGTGGTCTGGGCGCTGAAGAAGCTGAGGCCCTACTTGTTTGGGACTCACTTCCTGGTTCAGACAGACCACAGGCCCCTCAGATGGTTGATGCAGATGAGGGGTGAGAACCCAAAACTTTTAAGGTGGTCCATCTCCCTACAGGGAATGGACTTTACGGTGGAACACCGCCCTAGAACAGAACACGACAATGCTGAGGGTCTGTCCAGATTTTTCCGCCTTAGTGATGAGAACTCCCATGAGGGTGGGTAGTTCTCCCCACTTTTCAGCTGGAGGGGACATGTGTTAGACCTGGCATTTCTTGGGGTGGTTACCCTTGACTTTTTGCCTCTACCTCCTCTATTTTTGATGCTGTGATGGATTTCGTTTTGCTGACTTAGATGCTTTGGGCACTTTGCCTCTGCTGATCAGTGTCAAAGTGCAAGTGCTCCCTGTATAAAGTGTTATGGTAATTGGCTGTCCATAATTGGTATGTTTGCCTTACTAGTAAAGTCCCTAGTAAAGTGCACTATGTGTGCCAGGGCTGGTAATGCAAATGCTACTAGTGGGCCTGCAGCACTAATTGTGCCACCCACACAAGTAGCCCTAAGAAGAGATCTCAGGCCTGCCACTGCAGTGCCTGCGCGCAGTTTGTTAACTGCCTTGTTGTCCTGGCAAGTGCACCCACTTGCCAGGCCTTACCTTCCCTTTTTATGCACATCACAATCCACAATAGAAGGCCCAAGGTACCCCCCTGGGCAGGGTGCAGTGTATGTGAAAGGTAGGACATGTACTGAGGTGTGTACCATGTCCTGACAGTGAAATACTGCCAAATTCGTTTTTCACTGTTGCAAGGCCATCTTGCCCATAGGACAGAATGGGGAATGCTGAGTCCCATGTTTCCAGCATATCTTCCCATAGGCATAAGATGGAGAGATGGAGTTTAGTGTGCCTGAACTCAGAATTTAATAACACATCTTTTTGTGAAGATGGTTTTTGAATTATGTGTTTAGAAACCACGCTTTTAGAAGTGGCTGGTTTCTTGTCTTAAACCATCCTGTGTGCCTCTGCCTGGTTGTGTATTGCCTGTCTGGGTTTGGATGTGACAGGGTCTGGGAAGTGTCCTGACCCCAGGGAGGAGTAGGTGAGACAGCAACAGGCTGGCCTGCGTTTGATGTGGGGGGGGAGTAGCCCCCTGCATGTGAAGCGGGCTGTATTGCTGCCCCCAGAGGATGGCTCCACCTCCTGCTGAGCATCTGGGCCCCAGACCCTGACTATCAAAGGAAGAGGGTGTGCACTGGCAGGAAGACACCCAGGTCTGGTTTGGACCGGGGTCAGAGCCCCCTGAACACAAAGAATTCAAAGGCATTTAGGGGTATAAATGTAAGAGCTGAAACCCCTGAACTCAAGACTGAAATCCATACTGAAAAAGGATTGAAACTACTTCATGATCAAGAGGAACCTCTGCCAAAGAAGAACAGCTGAAGAGACTGAAGAGAAGGACTGCCCTTGCTGTGTGTTCTGGGGCTGGCCTGCAGTTTGCTGATTTGACTGAGGAGAGGACAAGGGACTTTGCTGTGTGCTGTGTCCCCCTGCTTGAGAGGACTTTGCTGTGTGCTGTGTCCTGAAGTAACTTGTCTCCAAGGGCCCGAGGAGAGCTGGTCCCCTGTTGTGGAAACACAGGAGCATAAAAGTTTCCAAGTGTGTCTCAGCGACGCTGTGTGCGTGTGCTTTTTGCACGCCTGAGACTACTGTGTGGTCCGTGGTGCTGTTTACGAGGTGCTCCGTGACTGTATTGCACCCGCAGCGTGGAACATCGTCCACGCTGCTGCATTGCTGTTTGTGGCCCGAGCCGTCATCGTAACTGAGGCTGTGAGTAAAGAACGCCGCCGCCGGCCCGAGCCGCAACGTGCTAAAGGCTTACTTGAAACTAAGGACAGTGTCTCAGCGACACTGTGTGTGTGTGCTTTTTGCATACATGAGACTGCCGTGTGGTCTGTGGTGCTGTTTACGAGGTGCCCCGTGACCGCATTGCCCGCGCAGCGTGAAACATCGGCCACGTTGCTGCATTGCTGTTTGTGGCCCGAGCCGTCATCGTAACTGAGGCTGTGAGTAAAGATTGCCGCCGCCGGCCCGAGCCACAACATGCTAAAGGATTTCTTGAAGCTAAGGAAGCTACAAGGTGAAAGGGATCGTGATCGTTGTTCGTCGAAAGGAATCGGCCCAAGATCGTCAACGAAGGAGAAGGCAGTGCCATAACCCATCCGGCTACAGCGTCGCCTAGCAACAAAGCTGCAACGTGATCGGGATCGCCCAGCAGGACGTCCGATGAGTGGAGAGAGAGAGCGAGGCAGCGCACCCCCCCAGGTAAGGCTTGGACTCTGGTCGGGAGCCGCAAGCATGTGTGGCCTGGGGAGGCATGCAGGAGGAGTACAGGAGTGCTCCGAGCTCTCTCCCGCTGCACCGCATTAGACGCGCTGAGTCCCCGAGCGGCCCGTACCTGCCCAGCAGTACCGGGGCCGCCCCTTTAAGCTTACGACCGTTGTCTCTGTTGTTGGTGCTTAGTGGTGCCCGAGTTGACCGCGCAGATTGGCTAACCGCATTGTTCTAGCATTACGAACTGCCTGATTCTTGCATTACGTACCGCATTATTCTTGCATTACGAACTGCATAGCATTGCATTAGGACTGCATTAGAGATCGTGAATTGCTCATTAATACCGCAAGAACCTACAAGTGATTGCTGGACTAATAACTGGCAAAGCAAAATATTACGAATACGCATATGTTGGATTTCTATCATTTGGTCTCATCGTAGTCCTTTTTATAAAGATACCGCTATTTTTATGAAACCAGTGTGCTGTCCATTTGTGGTGTTATCACTGTGTTACTGGGAGTGTGGTTGCAAATACTTTACACATTGCCTTGGAGATAAGCCTGGCTGCTCGTGCCAAGCTACCAGGGGGTGAGCAGGGGTAAGCGTGTGTCCCTCCTTACCCTGACTAGAAGCAAGGGTCCCTATTTAGACTAAGGTACCTACCTCACCCAACTAGAGACCCCCAGTTCTAACAAGTAGCGTTTGTAGAGTGGTGGAGAAAAGGGGTGGGGCCTCTGACCAGCTCTCAGGAATCCTGCTGTGTCGGAGGTACTGGATGTAGAAGGAAGGATCCTGGGATCCCAAGAACCCTCAGCATCCAAGAGGACTTCATCACCCATCCAGCAGTTTGCAGAGTGGTGGAGAAAGGGGGTGTGGCCTCAAAAGTCCTCTCAGCCATCGCGCTCTGTGGGACTTACTGGAAGTAACAGGAGGGCTTGTTGGCCTCCAAGGACCCTCAGCATTCAAGGGAACTTCATCTCCCAACCAGCATTGCCCCATGATGCACGTTTGCAGAGTGGTGGAGAAAGGGGGCATGGCCTCTGAAGACCTCTCAGAAATCCTGTTGTGTGGGACTTACTGGAGGCAATAGGAGGGCTTGTTGGCCCCCATGAACCCGCTGGAGCCTAGGGGACTTCATCCCTGAACCACCAGTGTGCCAGGAAGTGTGTTTGCAGAGTGGTGGAGAAGGGGGACGTGTCCTCCTAAGTCCTCTCAGCAGTCCAGCTGTTCGGGACATACTGGAGGTCACAGGAGGGCTTGTTGGCCCCGAAAGGACCCTCTGAAGCCAAGAGGACTTCATTCCCCAAACAGTTGTGCGCCAGGAGGCACGTTCGCAGAGTGGTAGTGAAAGCGGGCGGAAAGTCCAGCGACTTGTCGGTCATTTTTTAAAATTTAATTGTTTTTATTCGGGGAGGTGACCGCCCTGCCCCCCTCCCAGGGCCGATTTCGGCCCCGGGGACCCCATCCCCACAGGGCCTGGCCTTTTTCTAAATTTAATTTTTTAATAAACTGAAAGGGAGATGGGCCAAGCAGCCCTCCTCCTGGTCCGATTTTGGCCCCGGGGACCCTCCCCCCTGGGCCCGGCCTCTTTATTTAAAAAAAAATAATTAAATAAATAATTGGAGGGGGACCACATGGCCCTCCTCCCTGGCCGATTTCTGCCCCAGGTGCCCCCATCCCCCAGGGCCCAGCCTTAATTGTGGGTGCCCTGGTCCCACACGGGGCTCCCACTCTGTTGGAAACCACTGGGGGAGTCTCAAAGCCCCAGCAGTCACTGCCGGCTCCGCACCTCCTGCGGGAGCAGGCATTGTTTTGACATAGAGGGAGCTGCAGAACATGCAGCTCCCTCTCTGTCAAAGCAATTATACTCCACTTCTAGCAAGCAAGAGCATTTTTTGTGCTCTCGCTTGTTAGAAGTAGAGCACAGTTTGTTATTGATAGGCGGGAGCAGTAAACAGCTATGTCCTGGGGTGGGCACCCCGGGACATAGCAGGAGCCAGCCCTGAGGTGTGGGGGTCCCCAGGACCCCCACACCTCAGGCTTCTATGGCTTCTTCAATTTTGCCCCAGGGAGGTGGTGGCCCCCGGGGTTGAGGGGGGTCCATGTGGCCTCCCCCACATTACTCAAAATTAAAACCCCAGGGAGGTGGTCGTCCTCGGGGCTGTGGGGGGCGCATAGTTCCCACCACATTATATTTTAGAAAATCTCCATGGAGGTGGCTGTCCCCAGGGCTGGGGGGTCCAAGAGGCCACCCCATTGTTAAATAAATAAGTCCTGGAGAGGTGGTCGTCCACAGGGCAGCGGGACGCCATACAGGCCCCCCTCAGATTTTTTGTTCTAGAAGCACCGGGGAAATGGTTGTCCCCATACCCCCCAGTAGGGGGGTATGCATCCCCCTCCTTTATTAAAATGCCCCTTGGACATGGCCCACCCGGGGGTCAACTAAAAATGAAGCGAGGGAGCCCACACTTCATTTTATAAAAAAGGTTTCTCCAGGATCCATGGATCCCACTGAAATTTTTTTTTTAATGCTTTTTTGGGCCCTGCAGAGTCCATGTGGGACCCCTCCAAGAGGCCTAGGAGGTCAGGGTATTTCTATCCTGTCCCCTTTTCTTTTTAAAAAAAATATTTTTTGTGGTAGTCGGCTTCAAGCCGACTCCCTTGATGGCTGGTTTAAGTGTTGGCAGCCAATCAAATTTCAGTAGAATCCACATGTCGACTGCAACGAATTGCATCCCCAGATATCTATATTTTTTAAACTTAAATATCTCTGAAACTACTGAACAAATTTACACTAAATCACAAACAGCACTCTTTTTGGACCAACATTTAACTTTCTGACAAATTTGGTGTAATTTTGTTCAGCGGTTTGGGCTGTAGTTGTGTTCAAAGACGTTTTTTGAAAATTTACGAAGATTCATCAAGCGGCGCCAAAGTTATTGCTGTCACCAGTAGGACCTAGTTTCCTTAGGAAAAAGCGTTTTTTGACTTGCTTATACCTTTGTCAGCATTTGACAAATCTTCATGAAATGTTCTTAAAAAGTGTCCTCCTGATTCTAGGTGTGCACAAGAAGTTTCAGGGTGATCCGTCAAGTGTGGGCTGAGAAAATGGGGGTTAAAAAAGTGTGCTTCCCATATTAATTACTATAGAGATCTTAGACGCGACTACAGTCCGAATCACTGAACCGAATTTACACCAAATTTGGCAGAAAGCTAGCTCTTTGTTCAGAAAAAGCCCTTTTTAGGTCTCTCCTAGGCAGCGTATGCGCACTGTCTCTTTGAGACATGCTGTATTTACAATATGGGCTTCAAGCACAGCCCATCTTTTTCATTGGTTGTAAATGCCGACTTTTATTTGGTGAATATGCTTAGTAGTCCTCCCTTTTGGACTTTTGGATCCTTCCATGAGGACTGCCTCCGTTACATGATCTTTTATTCTTCAGCTAATTTAGGATACTTTTAGAGCACAGTTTTTTTGTTGGCCTGCCTCTGCTTGTGTTAAGTGTTCATGTTTTGTTTACTTCATGTGCTGGCTTGATGAAAGGTTCGCGGCTGCTTCATTTGCCATATGTGATCTTTATTCACAGCTGCTGAGCTCTATTCTTTGTTTTTTATTTGCTTTGGGAGCCATGGCGTGTGCCCGATTTTTTTGTTGCGCCCCCATTAGGCATCTTTAGGAATTGTTCAGGGATGCTGCGAATGCTCACTCATTCTCCTCAGGCTGCAGCTGCCTCCACCTCTCTCCTGCTTGTTTCCTTTATGCGTGTGTAAACAAGGTTTTCATTTCTTTCGTGTTCCTTGGCTTGTTTGCTTTTTCTTCACTGCTGGTTTCCGGCCAGTGCCGAGCCGTGTTCCTGGTGCAGATCTCATGTGCTGCCACAATGGAGCCTGAGTGCAGCCGCCATGATGTCTGCAGCTGCCGTGTCCAATCAAAGCATGCTCTTCAACTTGTTCTTCAAGTCCCCTCCACCACCCGGCCACAGCAGCTCCCCCCTCACCGAGGCCTCTCTCCTCAATCAGGGCAAGCCTGGCTCTTGCACTTCACGAGAAAGAGCCCACCAACATTGCCACAAGCAATGAAAGAGGCCAGGGGCAGCTGTGAGCAAAGGTGATGCTGAAGGAAAGGCAGCGTGACCTTCCACATCCGGGTATGCGTACCTTCCTGCACCACCACACACCCCTTCCCCGGGCCTCTGGGCATTCCGCCTCTGGCTGTACACTCCCAAACATGTACAGTTTTCTGTTAAACAGCCTCTTGTTTGTTTTGTTGAAATGCATTTCTTTCCATTGTGGATCGGCATATGTAGCATTACTGTGTTGGTTTTCTATTGGGCAGTAATGAATTAAGACCCTTTCCTGAAATAAAAATGGTTCATTATGAGCTAATGTATGTTTTCCCTTGAACTAACTTGCGACTGCAATCATTTCTGTTGTTTTCTGGTTGAAGTTGACTTTTTGTGTTTGCATCGTGTTACTCTGCACATACACATACATGGAGCATCAAATATGGTCCTCACTACAAGAGTATGGAGATTGTTGTGAATTGAGTCTGCTGTCACAGCCAATAGGGGAGTGGTGTGTGGATGGGTGAATGCTCTTGAGAGAGCACCTTGCTTCTTTTAAGGAGACTAGGCTGTGTTAAAGAAAACACGTTCCTTCTATCCCTGTTCTCCACACGTATCATCTAACAAGAGGAAAATGCAGTCTTTTATGTATTGCCAGACTTCAGAAGGCCGCGACCTTCCTTATTTTCTGCAGGCTCCCACTTGTTTAAACCCTCTGCCTCCACACGCCTTTTTGTTATCCCCACTCCCTCCTGCTGCTCCCCACTCAGGTGGTGACTGCACCTTCCTGCTCCTCGGTAGATGTCCTATCCTAAAGCATCACATTGCCTACTTGCTTCTGTGTTGCATTCTCCCTGTTTGGCTTTTCATTTGTTTAACCCTCCTCTCCACCACTCTCCAAGATCCTTTTTTGCTCTCTTTCGCCTTCAGCCCCTTCCATGGTTTCTCCCCACTCCAGCATTTACTATTCTTAATGCACCCCAACCGGCACTTAGATAAAAGCAGCTCATCCTGGAAGACATGCGTTGTGTGGTGTATGCTACACATATAGTGCTTAGAAATGAATTAATATAATCCGATCACATAAAGTGACAACTAATGGGTATTTTAGTTTCTCTTTTCCCTTGTTCTGTGCCTTAAGCAGTGAATTGAAAACAGGGCATAATTTATGCCAGAAGTCGGCAAGCCCTGCCATCCTGCATCTCCCTGTCTGTATCATAATGCTGCAAATCACATGGCTTCACTACAAAGTGAACGTGCTCTAAGACATACTTTCTCCCATGACTTGCCAAATAGCACTGCAAAAACATGGGTTTCAGTTCCATTATCCAGTTATCATCCTCGGAAACATGAAAGGCGAAATCAAACATTTGAAAAGTGAATGGAACTGACCATGATACACACACTGAATGTTGCCAGAGTGTCACTTTCTCAGAGGAAGAATGCTGTAGAGGAGCACCAGTATAGTGTAGGCTAGAGTGGTGCTTCACATGCTGGAGATAACTGCTCTTCATGTTGCCCATATAAGCGATAGTGTGCTTCATGGCTAAACACTTATAAGGTCCCAAAGGCGAGACCTATTGGCTATGCCAATGCTTGTTGTTATTTGGTGTAAATCCGTTCAGTAGTTTTAGATATAGTAAAGGAAACCCACATTTGTATATCTGGGCAGGGCCTAAGCACAGATCTCATGGTGGGATCTGATTGGCTACCAACACTTCAACCAGGAAGTGTTGGCAGCCATCTTGGGACCAATATACATGATAGCACCCAATTGAAATGCATTGTAGTGAATGACAGGTTTTGAGGATCACAAAAAGTAGAATGCATAAAGGGTGATAACAGATTTTAGTTACAATATAATCATTTGTTAATGGTACCATACACATTTTAGGAATTGTGGTGTGTTCCAAAGTGATTTTACCCTGTGAAAATGCCTTCTGCTGGGATTTCATGAATCATGGTTGAGAGAAAACAGTTTTCTCATGATTTTCCCATAGAGGTTATGGAAAGTGCTTCAGAAGCTAAAATGAGATCATATTTTCTGTAAATTCGCACTAGCTTTCTCAGTCATATGAGAATGAAGTCTGACATTCTCAGTAACGCATGTAATTACAACAGGAGCAGCCTTCCCCTGTGTTCTAATGCAGCCTCTCAGAGTCTTGAAAAGAACAGCTAAAGTGCTAACAGTTTTACTCATGACAAAAGTATGGCATACTTGAAGTCATCTTGAATGAATCAAACTGGTAAAACTTAAAACATTTAATTTAGAAAGGAAGAAAATGAGGGTGCTCCATCTGACATAGAAATTATGGTTAGTGCTGTAGAAAGAAAAATTAGAGACACATTTTAAGTGAGTTCTAAAATATCTTCCTCTTCTATTTCATTAAAACGTTCTGACATGCAGACAGAAACATGCACTTTCAACACCAGCAGCATACTGCCAGGTAACTCGGTGGTGATCAGCAGCTTTACTACAGTGTTCTAATGAGCAACTAGAGTGCTGTTACTCTGAATTTATGCCAAACGTTTGGCACATCTGAACACAATCTTGATGGAATCGCAGTGGAAAACAGAAAGCAATTTCTACTGAGGATGCTGCAGTAAATTAGGAAATTAGGGAACTTCATAATAAATAAGTCTCCCAAGATGGCCACCAGAGAAAAAAGAGCCCAAATGTAGCACAAATATCACCCATATGTTGCCCAAGTATAGCCCAATGACAGAAGAGTGCAAAACAGTTAATTGTCTTGTTTTTTTGCAGTTTATACAGCGCAAACTTGACCCGAAGGTATTAGGGTGCTTTACATGAGCTTTAATTACATTACACAAGGACACATTCATTTTGATTTTAGGCATGGGGTGATTAAGTGATTTGTCCAGAACCACAGGATATCGAGCTGATGCCTAAAATCGGAACTGCTACCTGTTGGCTGAGCACAGTTTAATTTAGCGTTTGCTTGTGACATCACTCTGACAAAGACTGTGTATCCTGCTTGAGGATGGTTTCGCCCACCTCAAGCAGAAACCCAATTTCTTACAGGAATTAGTGTGATTTGATTAATATTGGAAAGTATGATGCATGCCAGCAGACGCCTTGGTGCTGGCGTCTGTACTACAAGGGATCACTAAAAGCATGTCTAGATCAAGACTTTAGCAGGGGGGAGAGAAAAGACAAGTTTTTAAATGTTTTGTAAAACTCATCAAATTTGATTGAGACCTTAGGTACAGCAGCATTTGATTCCACAGCAAAGCTGTGGCATGCACAAAACTTCTTCCACCCCAGGAGGGTTTGAGGATCTTGGGAGCTTGCTTAGACTTAGCAAAAGCTGATCGCAAACATCTTCTGGGAGTGTACCATAAAAAATAATTCTTCAGGTACACTAGGCCTATTCCATGCAGTGCTTTTTGTGCCATACAGAGCGCCTTGAATAAAACTCTGCTCTTAATAAGCAATGAATGAAGTTCCTTGAGCCTGTTGCTGGCAGATTCATATTTCCTATTATTTTTCGATAGATGGACCACTGCAAACTGCAGCCTCTGGTGCTTTTTAGCAGACCTTGTTGCATGCCCAAATAGATGTTGTTACAATAGTCTACCTGAGAAAGCACTAAAGAAACAACCACTGTTGTCTGAAGATTTGTAGAAATGAGTGACAAAACTTTTTTTAGTGTTTTCAAGAGATAGAAGCAAGAGGAGATCAGCTGATTTGTCTGGTCTTTGAATGTTAATTTGGAATCAAAGATCACTCCAAGATGTTTTACTTTGGTGACTGGAGTGGGTAAAGGGCCAAGCATGGAAGGCCACCAAGAGAAATTCCAAAAAGACAAATCTGACCCAAAAAGAAGCACCTCCATCTTATCGGAGTTCAATTTTAAGAACTGGCTTTGCATCCAATTAACAATTGCTGTCATACAGTTCTTAAATCTAATGCTACCTCTTCTACCTTTGTATAAATGGAGACAAAAATGTGCATGCCTCCACATAAGATATTGTGTTGAAGCCAAAGGATCTAATCAGCGCTGCCAATGTAGCCACATAAATGTTGAACAATGTGGGGTTAGTAAGGACCCTTGCGGGACCCCGACAGCAAAGAAAAAAAACTAGATGTAAAGTCTCCAAAAAAGACTGACTGGGTTCTGTTGCTGAGGAAAGATACCAAGAGATTGAGGGTAGTTCCTTCAATCCGAATCTCCATTAGACGAAGAATTAAGACACGATGACTAACAGTTTCAAAGGCCATGGATAGGTCTAAAAAGACCACCGCAGTCTGTCCACTGCTATCCAAGATTCCACAAATCTCTTCTGTTGCCACCACCAGAGCGGATTCCATACTGTGGGATTTTCTTAAGCAAAATTGTGCTCCACTAGGATCTTGTTGTGCTCCAGAAAGTCAGAGAGAGTCATGTTAAGTTGTCTGTCCAGGATTTTTGCTGGTACTGGGAGTCTTGAGATCGGGTACGTAACAAGGCTTGAGTGTCTGGAGGAAGTTGATTTTCTCTGAACAGTTTATACAGGTTGAACACCATATGCAGTAGGGGTTACTCATCTATATGTGGTTGATTGTTAACATGAGCTCAGCTACCCTTGAAATGTATGGTCTAGGTTCAATTGTGCACATAACAGAAACTTGTTTCCTCTAAGGGGGTTGTATGTGTGATGGCATTAATGATGCTTTCCTTTATTCTGAGCTACTTTGTACTCACTTTCATAACTCTAATGCCATACTAATCATCATTGTTGTTATCAATGATGTCATTTGAGATGTCATCAGTGATGTCATAGAACATGTCATGAATGATATAATATGTGAGATCATAAGCAGTGCATGGCAGGGGTGCAAGTTATAGTTAGCTCTGTTAATTATAACTGGTGAATTTCTGTGATTGTTTGTAGTTCAATATGTTACGGTGTCACTGACATTTTCACCTAACTATAATGTTACATTAACTTTTGTTTTTTTCATTGATTTTCTAAGGCTTTTTTTAAGGTTAAGTAAGGAGTGTGTGACCCCGGAATTAAAGAAATAGATTATTAGGGTAGGAGGACATGCAGACCCCTTCTGAGCTCAAAAGGGTGCCAGGGACCCCATCCCCAGGGCCACATTTAATTATAGTGCACCAAGCCATGGCTCAGGATACAGGCAGCAGACATCCAATGGTTAGGACAAGAAAATGTCAGCTTTCTAAAAGTGACATTTTCAGAATTGTGACTTAAAATACGACTTTACTATTAAAGAGGGATTCAAAGTATAATTCTTTAGACACCAAACTCGACAATCCTACCTGTTCCCAATTGAATGTTAACCCAATGTTATCCTCTGGGTGAGGTAGGCCTCACAGTAGTGAAAAACTAATTTAAGAATTTTTCACTACCAGGACATGTAAAACTTAAAAGTAGATATCCAACTTTTTAAGTGCACTGCACCCTGCTCTCTAGGCTATGTAAGGCCTACCCTAGGGGTGACTTATGTATATAAAAAATGGAGGTTTGGGCCTCGCAAGTGGTTTATCTTGCTGGGCCGAAATGTCAGTTTAAAACTGCACACACAGGCTGCAATGGCAGTACTGAGACATGTTTACAGGGCTACTTAAGTGGGTGACACAATAAATGCCCCAGGCCCACTATTATCATTTAATTTACAGGCCCTGGTTACACGTTGTACCATTTTACTAGGGTCGTACAGTAAATTAAATAGACCAATTGTGTGTAGGCCAGTTTTATCATGTTTCAAAGAGAGAGCACAAGCACTTTAGCACTGATAACCAGTGGTAAAATGCACAGTCTTAAGGCCAACAAAAAAACGAGATCATCAAAATAATGGAGGAGGAAGGCAAAATGTTCAGGGGAAGACCACCCTAAGGCTATCAGCTCTAACACTTGCATGTGAAGTAAAGTACTGAAAATCTACCTATGTTTAAAAACTCCAGATGTAACAACTCATACAATTGTGATACCTTACAATTAAATTCAGCCACATTACTTTGACTCCTTAATCTTCCTTACAAAATTAAATCACTGAAAAAATGTGGGCGATCGAGTTTAAGAAGATTTGATTTGCTAATGGTTTCTTAGGATGCCATTTTATATTGTGCAACTGATTTGGATTATATTTCATTTCAATGGATATCAATTTTCATAAGGAGTATAAAAACAAACCACTCTATGCTTTGAAAAGACAGTCTATAGTCTGGACTATGGGATGATCAGTTACTACTACTTCTCTCTTGGGTGCTTCAAAGTCTGAGATAGTATTAGCATTTTAGGCTGCCTGTATTTCAATTACGCTGCACACACACAGACGGATCATGCACACATTTTGTTCAAGGGTCGAGGGCCAGTGTGTGGTGTACTGAAGTAAAGCAACACACCTGATTCACAAATTGCTGTTCCATCCGGAAATATTCGTGCTTAGCAGGCGTGTTGCTGAGCCAGATTTGTTTTTGACCTTTACCAGAAACAAAAATAAAAATGTGTCCCATAGCCAGAGGCGGAATCCTTTGGATCTTTTCAGAAATAAAATACTCCTCAGTGCAAAATGAAGGCTGTCCAGTTGCCTGTTAATATCCATAAGCACCTGTCGCCATGATTCTAGCCTGTTGTGCATATGCAAAGATACAAAATGTATATATGTGTATAGAAATGTATCATGCGTTCTGAATTCGGCAAATCTTTTGACTATAAGGAACGTCACAGCAATGGTGGAAGCTGTTATTTATAAAAAGCTATGTCCTCTATGCTGCATTGTCAAATATGAGTTTTCTCGGGTGTTTTTGTCCACATCCTGAATTGAACACTACTTGTAAACAGCGCGCCTGGCTGTGTCTAACGAGTGAGATGCGGGTTCTTTGGGGATGCTGCGCGGGCGTGTTGCAGCACCTCTGGAGCATGCTTAAGTGTCATCCGCTGCCTCAGCCCGTCATTAGAGCATTATCTGGAGGATCTACCTCATTAGGTTAAATTAGGTTCACTTAATTAGCCAGCTGGTCCTCTCCTTGACAAACTGAAAAACAAGTTCTGTGCTTCAATTGGAGAAAACCCGAAGCAAACAGAGTGAGGTGAAGTGTCTCCTTGCACCTAGTAAAGTATTTTTGTAGCCATGCTCTTCAGGCTCATGGACTGCTAGAATTACATTTACGAGAACCACAAAATGGCCTTCACCCGAGTAGAAAACACAGGTTTCCTTCCAGAGGCGAAGAAGCCTCGTAGTGTTACTCGAGCGTTGCTTTCAGAGGCACAGAAGCTATCTGTCTACTCATTTACTTCAGTATGTTGCCGCAGATGGCTCCGTAAACAGTTTTTTAAAAATTATTATTCTTATTTATTTTCATTTATAGTGAAATAACAATTGTACATGATACATGATGATGACCATTCCGACACTGAAACACAGTGCCAATCAAAAGATACAGGGGCATATTCTCAAGGATCCATCGCCGAGTTATCAGCACTTTATCACAGCCAAAGTCGCGATGAATTTACCGCCCCATTCAAAAGCTGGTGCAAACAGCCGACGCCACCAGTTTACCTGTGATAGCAGCCGCAGAAAACATCGCCACGGATTACCCCGGCAACTATCGCTAATGATATGCAGAGTAGGCGTTCCCGTGCTAAAAGCCGCGACAACACCATACCTCAACATTCTCAAAGACCAGCCAGATCGGCGATAAGAACACAAAACATGCGACAAGGCGCGTTAGCTGCAGGAAATTAACACCTGCTCTGACCTTGTGCAAAGTCGGACTACAACCTGCACCATCAAAGGGAGCACAGCCCAGAGCCACACCTGAAGAACAACAGATGCCATGGAGCCAACGATCATGCAGCACGGACACCCAAGAGCGCCACAACACCCATCCACCCCCCACCCCCGTACCACCCCCCCCCCCCCGGGCCCCACCGCGGGCAGCCCCCACCTCCCCCGGACCAAGAGATTGCACATCAACGTCACGAAATCATGAGTAAATCATTCGCCTGATGCCGCAGAATCACAACAACTAACAGTCATGTGAGTACAGAAAAAGCAGAATCAATCATTCACCATTGAGAGTTCAAACAAAATATAACAATCAAATTTCACACCAAACAACTATTTGGAAGAGTCATGGCGGGTCATCCCTGGACAATCTGTAAATGACAGCCTGCAAGACAATATCCCAGATAAGAAGGTGTGTCAGCCACTCATCAAAGGACAGAGAGACAGAGAAAGAGGGAGACTGAACAAGGAGTGCAAGGACAATCGGGCCCTTGGCACATACATGCCAACTGTTGCGTGTGTCTCGCAATTGGTGCACCCAAAATCCAAGGTCTGGCAACAATTTCAGCGCAAAGGCCACATCACATTTCAGAAATGCAAGCAGTAGTCAGACTAAAATCAGGCATGAAAGCTCCTTTGTCTCAATACACAAGGCGGAAGGACATCCGAACCTCCGACCTTGGTCTCCAATGCGCCCGGCACCCCCTGAGTGAGATACCATGCCAGACTCTGGTGACTCCCACACCACGAACTGCGCTAATGAAAGAGCAACGTGTCCACACCCCACACACACTTGTCCCTGCTTGAGCTACACCTGCATGGCATGCCCCCAACACATCGGTAAAAAAGACAACCCATACGTCCAAACGTTGAACACACATACGACTCATTACTCCGAGCTGTGGCATATCGTCCACAGAACTGCCGCCGGTCTGAGGAGTGCCGGTGGTACAAGACCAACAAACGCAATGGCAGGCAATCCCGGGCACATGCACAACCCCAGTCACGTGGAACTGTACTGTGCACGAATGCTGCATCTGTTGGGAGCTCTGCCAATGGCAGTTTTGCGAATCAGTTACCGTCTGAGTTTCCGGCTTGCGTACGTCACATGCGTCCAGCCATGGTTCCACTGTCGATCATGCACATTCGAGTGTCCCATGGAGGTCTGCCTATCCAACACAACGGTAGCTGAACTGGATTACGACTTGTGTGTGCGCCCCCTGTTGGCCCACGAACAGGAGTGCAACCGGGATACCCGGGCATGGGATGCCTTGATATGTGGTGTCTGTGCCAGCAGCAGTGGATGGGAGATTGCACAAGTCATCATGTGCAGTGACCACATTGAGGCGCTCCCCTATTGCGCTGTGTTGCGGATTGGTGAAACTGCGTGCTCGGAGCAGATCTGTCCGGACCAGTTAATGGATTGCCTCGCCCTTGAATTCGAGAACGATGTACTTCTGGAACTGATTGCCTATGAAGCAGCGCTCGCATTCATGGACGAGTGACTACCTTCCTGCAGCCACAACTGATTGACACCCAGAGCACAGGTCCCAACACCGTGTTGCATTGTGGAGGAATGGTCCCATAAGCCAGTACAACAGTGGACATGTCTGCATTCGCTCGGACTCAGAATGCATGTGCGTGCACCTACGCGTGTTGTCACACACCTGTGCAAGGTGCTGCAGCCCCATGGGCGGAGCTGCACAGCCTTGTTTGGCAAAGTTCCTAAATCTGACATACTGCTGGAGGGAGACAACACACATGGCAATGTAGCACGACATGTGACCTTGTTGGTCCCTTTCACCTGCTCACTGTCAGCAGAGCACACAGTCGGCGCAGTCCGGTGGTACAGCTCCATGCAGATCCCATGGGCTGTGAGTCGTGTCCCCTGACACGGGGCAATGAGCAGACACCAAACATCACATGACTCGACCCGCAAGGCAAGGTGGGCTGAGACCGTTGCCAACCGTTGCCAACCGTAAGGATATGTGTTCATTGTTGCCACCCCATTTCTTGCACCTCGACACGTTCCCATTCTGCCTGTAAGTGTCTCAAGCATTTGTCTGCCTGTTGTGGCCCATCACTTGCCCGTACTGACACGCACATGCTAATAAAGTCAACGCAACTTCACCAGTGTACAACTGTGATGAGTGTTGATTAGTATGACAAGTCGTGTGCCTCAATGAGCATTGTCCGTACACAGGGAGGGACAGACTGCCTCTGGTACATAGGTGGTGGATCCCTATTGGCAGCTCCACCTCTGTGAGCCAGACATTGTGTTTGGGATAGTTGCTGGTAGACCTGTGCTCTTACGTGTCTTCAGCAATGTGAGTATGGTGTCCAACTTCTTGCCATGTGGATCAATATGATCCATTCAAACAGACTGTGTCCACACTGATGTGTGTGAGTACGTCATGCGAAGAGATGTTCTGTAGCCAAATGCGATGGGGGACACTACTTCAGGCGGGCTACCGATTCTGACATTTACACACACAGCCCTATATGATACATGGACGTGGGCCTACTTGGTGTTTCTATGTGTGCTGCAGTGTGCCAAGGGTTTCAGGGACATGTTCCACACTCATTGTGGGTGTGCAGTGTGCTGCGCATGATTGTGCATGTGTGCCATTGTGCCCATCTCCCTCCGTCCCCCCAGGCCCTGGTCGTTACTCACCCTGTTGCTGTTGGGTCAGGTCATATCGAGCTGTGTCCAGTCCACCAACTCCTTGCACCGTCTCCGCACTGATGACTGTGGCCACCATTTCCTCCAGCTCATCCAGCTCCTCCTGTGGCGCAGGAGTCCCACCTCCAGTCGCCTTTGCTGCCTTCCTGTTGGCAGCGAGTTTCTCCATGGTTTGGCTGTGCACTTCATACCAGCGCCTCTTGACCTCCTCCATTGACCTCCTCGACACTCCAACTGCATTCACGTTGTTGACAATGGACTGCCATATTTCCGTTTGTGTTGCCAATGACGTAGTGGAGGTGACAAACAGTTGTTGGTAGTGTTCTATCACCTCTGTGACGATGATCCGGTCTTCCTGCGGACTGAACCCCGTCTTCCTCTTCCTCTTCCTCTTCTCCTTGCCCTTCCTGGCTGGTCCTCCGTGGGGCTTGTGGGGTTCGGGTTGTCCTCTGCACTCGGTCCGGGTGCATCCATGGTGCTACGCTTTATGATTTGGTTTTGGTGTGTTCTTTTTTTTTCCTTTTATGGTGCATTTCCCCGCATGACTCATGGGGATTGAAGGCCTGTGGCTGTTTTCGCTGATTTTTGTATCGCACTTGGCCTCATCGCAGCTTTTTGTGCGTTCGTGTTTCGCATTTTTGCGGCGTCGCGTTGACTTCATCGCGGGCATTTGTCGCGTTATCGTGAGCCCATCGCATGGTGCCACCGGCTTGGGAATGCTGCGTTACCACGGTGTTATTTTCCCGCGATGGACTGCGATGTGGAGAGTTGCCTTGCGCTACTTTTGCGGTAGTTATCACACGTTCTTGAGAATATCCCCCACAGTTGTAAGACTCTTCCCACCCTCCCCCAGTCCACTGTACTCCACTAAACCGCTTAGTACAAATGCTACGACATAGCAGATAGGTGTGTTCCTTCTTGCCTATGTAGTCGCTACCCCCTCGTAGTCCACCCCTCCTGTGCGACACCCTCCCCCAAAGACCCCGCCACTCGCCCACTCTTTTTAATACAGCCGTTTTCAGTTTTCAACTCCGTATTCCTTTTAGGCTGCTGGGACTTCCTTCGCTGACAATGACAGAAATAATTGGAGAAAGAACTCCAGCACGTCACCTTTGATAGTGATTATGTCATCCAGAGAAAGGTCACGCTTTTTTTTCATAAGCGGGATGTCAGAAAACCATGCTGCATTTGATATATGCAATATTTCACATAATATACAAATAAAGAATACTTGAACATACTAATATCGGCTGTCTTTTAAATCGCGTTTTGCATCATGTAGTCAGAAAGGCAGCCTTTAAATAGCCTGGCAGGGCTGTTTCTACGGGCAATACAAGAAAAACGCACTCACGTCTCTCGAGAGTGACTAACCGATGACGCCATGCCACCAAGGGCAACATGTTCCAGACACCATGTTCGAGTGCATTTTGGAAGCTGTGGTCCTGACTTGCCTCAATTGAACCAAGTGGAAACCCGACGCACATGATGGAGTCGTCTGGCAACCGTAATGTTGAGTGGACTTGTATGGTATAACGAGTCCATTAAAGAGACATACGCCTATGTGCATACATGATTCTTATAATCACAGGGTCACTTACTGATCTCCAGCAGGTCAGGTTCACATCTGCTGTGGGTGAATTCAGCGATTTTCTTACCAAAGTACACAATCCTTTCAACCTTCCAAATGAATGTGAATCTCTTTCATTGTCAAATGGGAGATTGCAGGCATCAAAACGTGAGATGGTTGAGTTAGAGAAATTATGAGGAATACCATATATGATTTACAAGCACTCCTTATCTTGCAAGTGTCAAAGTTTGTCCTTTATTTTCCACAGGTCTGATCGTGCGATTTTAATTAAATGGATAATGTAGAAGGTTTAGGGGAATAGTGAATTGTGTGTTCATCACACAGCACATTATTAATAAATAAGTGCTAGCACAAGTCTGAATTAATTCTTGAAATTGAGACCAAAAGAACATTCAGAAAATGTTGCTAATCATCTAAAATATTGCTTAATCCTGATAAAGAAGACAACATTGCAAATCATCCTGTAATTGTTATTTTAAAGCACCTTGGGCCTGGAACTTTTGTGTAAGTTTATGTTTGTTTTGGGATTCACAAACTCCGTTTCAAAAGTAAGTTTATGACAGCAGAGATTCCTCAGTCAGGGTGGAGATTTCCGCACATAAAAATATAGTCTTTTTATGTGTGGTGTTCTCCGACCCAACTATCCGCAGTCATAAACTTACTGTTAAATCAGAGTTTATGAATCCCAAAACAAACATAAACCTACTCTTTTTATGTGCGGAGTTGCCACAGTTGTAAACTTACTATTACATAGGAGTTTGTGAATCCCAAAACAAACGTAAACTTACATGTAAGCCAGGGCGGTGCGGCCGTTGCAGCCGCACCGGGCTCTAACTTTCGTGGGGGCCGCTGTGTTTAAAAATAACTTATGGGTTTAAAAGTAAGTGAAATTCCTTGTATGTCCAGCAGTTTTCAGGGAACAATAAAAATGTCAAGATAACTTTGGCAATTAATGCTCCTGGGGGTAAACGATCAGAATTATGTCTAGTGGGAGTTTTGACACATCATAAAGTAGTGCAGAGGGTTAATGTGCCTGCTGCAAAGATTGTGTACCATGCAGATCACAGAAGAGTGCGAGTGAACTATGAGTGCACTATAAAGAAAAAAATGTATGTCAGAGAGGGACTATGGACAGATGAGGGGTACTGCTGGAGAGTGGTAGTGAAGGAATTAGTGAAGAAATAGGTCATGGGAGGGGGTCACCCAAAAAAAGTCGCACTGGGCGCCACCAGTGCTAAAGCCGGCCCTGATGTAAGTTTACCTTTGTGAATCTGGCCCTAAAATGGCTACCCTGTAAAACGGAAGCTTAACAAGACCCTTTGATAGAGGAACAAAGCAGGCTTAAAAATTATAGCATGAAACCCACTTTCGATGTGTGAGGTAATTTATACATAACTGCTCACTGGAATGCAAAAGTTAGATTACAACATTTGTGTTAAAATAACATGTAACACAAAAGAAGATAAATGAGGTTGCACAAGTGGGGACATCCACACAGGTAGTGTATAAGAGACAAAAATCAAATAAACTGAATACAGTCAAAGGTTATATGCAATGTCAATGAGGTATTTGAATAAATAGACTCATTAAAATATCAGCAAAGAATAGCCACTTTCTATCATTTGTGGTTGACAAACCGCACAAAGACATACCAAGATACTATTGATTTTCAGTGGGATGTTTCACTTGAAAAGTATCTATTCCCAGTTGTAGCTCTCTATTCAAAGTTTAGGAGAAATTCTTCAGTGGCGGTTCCTCCTAAAGGGGCAGAGGAGCATCGCTTCACCTGTTGTGAGGACAGCAGGTAAACACACATAAATGAAATGTCAAATCAATGCTGTTGGAAATGGCCCTTTTTGCAGGTTTATCCCCAAACTTTTTGCTTCTTCCTCCTATTTTTCCTGACCTGCTGTTGTTGGCTTTAGGACTCTGGGCACATTACCACTGCTAATCAGTGCTAAAGTGCGTATGCTCTCTATAAATTGCGTTTATGGATTGGTGTTTCCCTGATTGCCATATTTGATTTACTGGTAAGCCCCTAGTAATGCGCACTACGTGTGCCAGGGCCTGTAAGTCAAATGCTACTAGTGGGTCTGCAGCACTGATTGTGCCACCCACATGAGTAGCCCTGAAAAGGTATCTCCGGCCTGCCACTGCAGTGCCTGTGCGCAGTTTGTTAACTGCCATGTCGACCTGGCAAGTGCACCCACTTGCCAGGCCCTAACCTTCCCTTTTCTTACATGTTAGCCACCCCTAAGGTAGGCCCAAGGTACCCCTGTGGGCAGGGTACAGTGTATGTGAAAGGTAGGACATGCCCTGGTGTGTGTGACATGTCCTGATAGTGAAATGCTGCCAATTTAGTTATTCACTATTGCTAGGCTATTTGTTCCCTAAGGATAAAATGGGGAGTTTGCTTATAACATCTTATAAGCACAACTACTCCTGGGAACACGGTATGAAAATAAAGTTTAGTATGCCTGAGCTCAGAATGTTAATGTTCTTGCTTAATGTCAAAAAGGAGGGGGGGGGACCAGGAGCTAGTTAATGGTCCAGTGCCCGTGCTCCAAGCTAAACATGAAGTCAACAAAGGGGGGACACACTGTTCCTGATGAGTAGTGCAGATAGTCATTCACTCACTAAAGAGGGAAAGAAAGAAAGGAAGGGAGCAGGGAATACTAGGTCTAGGACTCACTCAAGGAGAGGGAAGAGAAATTCTTCCCTCTTGTAGCCCTCACACACCCCGAAGGATGTCATGCTTCATCATCGGGCAGTTGCTCCTCGTCGGGCCGGCACTGCAATGCCCTATGGGTCCCCCGAAGGGTCACTTTATCGGAGATCTTTTTAGAACTGCCGTTTGGTGCATGTGGGTGTGTGGGGTGAGTCCTATATGGAGGGTGACAAAGTGCGTGCAGGGAATTAAAACTGACTAAGGGTTACCAGGAGAAGTGCTTTTAATGTGATGGTACCCTTGCCAGAATAAAAAACCCGTAGGTTAGAAGTTACCCCTGTTGGCGCAATGTGCCCAGGTAACTATGAGGTTGACATGTTTTGCGCCTATGTGGTCACAAGGATCCGTGGCGTTTCATCAGGACCGAATAAATAATGTGTGATGTGTTGTGCACGTGAATAGTGTTAGAAGGGTAAATACCCTCTGGACGATCAGGGCAGGCCAGAAACTGAGAACCCTGTAGTTTTGGCTACAACTAAATAATCGAAACCGCTCCTGATCGTGACCTAATAAAGAAAGAGAGAAGTACTTCAAGGGCTAGAGGCGTATGGTGCCCGCACCTTACCGGGAGTTTTGCTCAGGTGTCGGCTCATTCGCACCTGCCCCGTCCTGACGCCTGCCCGAAAGTGACCTAGGATCCCCTGCTCCCTTCCTTTCTTTCTTTCCCTCTTTAGTGAGTGAGTGACTATCTGCACTACTCATCAGGAATGGTGTCCCCCCTTTGTTGACTTCAATGTTCTTGGTTAGCCATCCAGTGTGCCTCTGCTAGGATGTGTATTAACTGTCTGACTTTGGAGTGACAGGGGCTGGGGAGGTGCAGTGTCTCCAGAGAGGCTTGATGAGTCAGGACTGGGCTGAATAGACCAGGGCTGCATTTGGAGTAAGGGGAGGAGATTTTCTTTCACCTGAATGGGCCTGGTCTGCCTTCCACAATGCTGTCTCCACCTCCTCCCAGGAAGCTACACCAGAGAGGACAGAACTGGTTTTGACTGGACACAGGGTTTCTCTGCCACCAAAGAACAAGGATTTTGCTGTTTAAATATTTGGGGCCCAGACCCAAGAACTTGAGATCATCCCTGGAAATCAAGATGACCCTGTGCAAGGAGAAGAGCTGGAGAGACTGAGGAGAAGTACTGCCCCTTTGCTGTGTGCTGTGTGAGGTTGGCCTGCAGTTGCTGTTTCTGCCAAGAAAAGGAGAAGGACTTTGCTGTGTGCTGTGTCCCCTGCTTGAAGGAGATCTCCAAGGGCCTGTGTGTGCTGGCCTCCTGTTCTGAAGTCTCAGGGACACAAAGACTTCACCCCCAGCTCCCCTGAACTCTGCTGCTGTGAGTTCTGACTTTCCAAGAGGTGCCTGTGCCAGTTTGGGCCTCTGGAAGTGGTTATTGCTGTTTGGGAGCTGGCAGAAAGAAGAAACTTGAAGAACTGCAAAAATCGACGCATCGCTCTTCTTGCAGCTGTTGCTCCGATGCATCTTCACGGTGCGAGGAGAATTTCCACGCCTCACCGTGCCGCTGCGAAAATCAACGCAGCGCCTGTTGCCACTGCAAGAATTGACGCATTGAAGCATTGCGGCTGAAGAGGATCGACGCCGCACCACTCGACGCCAGTGCATCGACCACCGACGCATCCCGGATTTCCACGCATAGCACCTGTGCGGCAAGTTTTCCTGACGCATCGCCGGCAGACCGGAACCGTCACGAAGAATGGAAGCATCATTTTGACGCAACTCTTCCTCTGCCTGCAGCAGAACTGTCACATCGCCTCCCCAAGGTCTCAGGAGTTGACGCATCTCCTTGTTTCCGACTCTGCTGCTGTTTAGCCTTGTGAATTTTGGCGCAACTTCAGGTATTTGTGTAAAAGTCACGCATCCAAAGTTTTCTATGGTACAAGTTCTTGGAACCTATTGAAAGTCATTTTTCACTGTGTATGTTGGATTTTTGTGGTTTTGGTCTTGTTTAGTTTTGATAAAGATATTTTATTTTTCTAAACTGGTGTGGAGTCCTTTGTGGTGTTTTCACTGTTACTGTGTGTGTTGGTACAAGTACTTCAAATACTTTACACATTGCCTTTGGGATAAGCCTGTCTGCTCATGCCAAGCTACCAAGGGGGTGAGCAGGGGTTATCTGAAGTGTGTTTCCCTCTTACCCTGGCTAGAAGCAAGGGTCCCCATTTGGACAAAGGTACCTACCTCTGCCAACTAGAGACCTCCATTTCTAACAAATGCCATTTTACTTTGCCCTCGCAGTGTGAGGATATGGGGTGGGGCTGAGTTCTGCCCTTGCAGGATGAGTTGCTGCCTCTACCAGTGCACCTCTCAGATTGGCTGACTGTCTTGCGACGGCCAGCCCGACATGTGCACTGTAGACCCAGCAATACCAGCGTTGTGTAACAACCGGGGTATTGCTGGCAGAGGCCCCCAGCCTCAAAATGAGCACTCGGTTAGCCTGCTCCAACCAATTCTGGAGCTGCCCTCATGCTGAAAACAGCATGAGAGCAGCTCCAGGATTGGTTGGATTCGCTTTTCTTGGGCAGGAAGCAAGTCCTTCCCTTTCCTGCTCGTCCAGGATCCCACCGGGATAGAAGAGACAATTATGGTGAGTTTTGCGGCATCACGCTCACCATGTTTTCATGCTACTAGCCGCCATTGAAATTTTTCCTACATTTTCGTATCAATCTGTTTCCCCTATTTACAGCTAATAAATAAATACAACTTGGAGTCGAGGCAAATACAAGAATGCCAGCAGTCCACACATGCTTCTCTTTGAGGATAAAGAAACATTGCTTTACTTTAGGTGAATAGGTTAACTACATGTCATCTGAGATATGATTTACTAGCCTATAGATTTTTATTTAAAAGGTTTACAGATTTGTGGTTAGCAACATTGGCTGAGCTTGGTTGAGTTGATACAGCCCTTCCTCATCTGCGAGTTCAAACACAAAAAGAATACTTTAATTTGCTTTTTACAGCGTTTGTTTTGATCACAAATTCTTTGATGAATTCTTCTGATTTAATGGAAGTTAATACATTTATTGAACTTACGAAGGCCACTCAGTTTATACAGGGAAAACAATTATACCGGTTGCAAAGCATTTCTTGTGCAGCCTCAGATCTTTCACCTTTTTGACACCTGTACCCCAAATCCGTCTGGGTCTAGTGCTTCATCCACTAGCTAATTTTTTCAATATTTAATGCATTCATCTGGAAGTGAGCTATTTTGAAACGTTGACATTTGCTTTGTGGCATGTACTCAGGTTAAATCTCTTCTGGGCCTAGCATTGCAATTTAGTAAAGGTTTGTAAAAACAATTCATTTTAATAGGTAATGTTAGAAATTGGGTTACTGGTTGGCTGGGATGTGAGTCCTGGTCAAGCAACAACCACAATCCTAGTCAGAGTAAGGCACAAGCAAACCCCAAATTAACCTGTGCTCACCCCCTGGTAGCTTGGCACAGAGCAGTCAGGCTTAACTTAGACGCAATGTGTAAAGTATGTGTGCAACACTTCAAACAGTAAAATAGTGGAAACACCACCTAAAAAGATTCCACACCAGGTTAGAAAATAGAGCTTAATTTAATAAATAAAAGAAGACCAAAATGAAAAAAATCCAATCAGTAGAACCACAGTTATGCATTTTTAAACAATAAGCTTCAATATAGCAGCTGTTAGACCTGACAGCCTTAGGGTGGTCTTCCCTAAACATTTTGCTTTTCCCCTCCACATTTTCTGACCTCATTTTTGCTGGCCTTAGGACTCTGAGTACTTTGCTAATGGTAATCAGTGCTAACGTGCATGTGCTTACTCCCTAAAACATGGTAATATTGGTTCCTCCACAATTGGAATATTTAATTTACTTTTAAATCCCTAGTAAAGTGCACTACATGTGCCCAGTGCCTGTAAATTAAATATTTCAGGCCACTGGCCATTGATTGCTTTGTACTTGTATGAAATTAATAAAGAGATTTAAATCATAAATTAAATGCTACTGGTGGGCCTGCAGCACTTATTGTGCTGCCCACTTAAGTAGCCCTCTAACCATGGCTCAGGCCTGCCATTGCAGAGCCTGTGTGTGCAGTTTACACTGCCATTTTTACCTTGCAAGGTAAACTTCTTCATTGTAGATGAAAATCCTTGGTATGGCAACCACGGCTAATACATTTTGTAAGTTACGTGGTCTGCATTTATTTAGGGAAGGACTGGCTCTAGTTTTAATCTAGATGCAACCCATGTGAATGCATTATGTTTTAAAAAAGACTAAGTCCAGTGCTGAGGGATAGACAAAGTGAAAATATAAAACCCATGGGAAAAAGCCCAGGGGAGAAAACATAGGGAGTGTCTCACGTAAGCTACCACCAAGGAGCAATTGGCAGGTTCTCACCAATTTGCTCACTTTATCATCATCGGCAACTCTCCTATGCATCGGAAGTAATCATCGCCCAAACAAATTCAGAAGAATGTTGTGTGTATGTTTTAATTTATCTAATTGTGTTAAGTGTACACCGTATCTCAACACCCCCTGAGGTCCTTTAAGAGGGAGGAGAAAATTCTTCCTCACAAGAAAAGAGTTAAAAATGAGTTGTGAAAGGCATTAAGCAAATGTCTTTAACTCTTGATGCCCACACTTATAATTAAAAACACCATGCCATGTTTAGATCATTTTAAACAGAATGACTGACATGTTTCATTGCCAATTTCTACTTGCTGGCAATTTCTTCAGGCCAAGAGGAGTACATATTCACCCATCTATTCTTATTCAACGCATGTGCACCACATTCCTCAGCCACAAGGCTGCTTGTAAACGCATCTGGGCACCTTCCTGCTGACCACGATTCATTTAACCAAAGGCTGAATTGGAAGTCACACAATCTTCACCGATTAACCTGCATGTTATTCTCACTTCTTTTATGCCGCTCTCTACATTGCATCCTTGTTTAGTTTCGTTGTTTCAGTATCTTGGGCACCATCCTTCACATTCTGGCCATCCAGACACTGCACGCTTGGCGTCCGTATTGCACATCAGCGATAGTTGGCGAATCTTTTTTTACTAACGGTAATCGGCCCCTCCCTTGCCTACCACTCTTGCTCCCACCACCCCCCTGAGTCCGTTTATGCTCTTGACCATTCGTTATTTCTCCCTCTTCGCATCTGCAGCCCCACCTTCTCGTTGCTCTCCCTATGTCCAATTTTAATCTGTTTGGACATCTTATGTTACCATCAGGTGCGTACTGTGCGATCTCCACAGCCTTAAAATTATTCTCTCCAGGCTGATATGCACACTCACTCTGCCAACTTTCTCTATTTGGAATAATTAGCACTGCTGCGACAGGGATTGGGCTCCTGCCCCCTTCGGGTACTGCAGTACCCCAATGAGTGCTTATGAATAGGCCAGTGGCTTTTCCAAATTGGTCTTAAACTCTGGTCCCATGTACAGATCAATCAACTTCTCATTCTGGGTCTTCATCATCATCATCACTTTATTTCGATCGCAAAGGATCATAAAAGTACACAGCACATACATTTTACAATAAAAAGAGTCAGATGGATAAACATAAACAAGATCATCTCTATAAAAAAAGGTATAAAATCACATAAGTTAAAAAAAGGTTACATCATAAAGTGCTTTTCGTGCGCTTAATCTACAGTGCACATCAATTTTTAGACAGGTCAAATACCGACTCCATAATAATAAATTTAAAAACCACATATAATAAAAAATATGGTGCATCATAGAGTGCATTTAATATGCTTTATCCACACTGCATGCCAATATCTTGACAAGCCAAAGGCCCCAACTCTGCGTGTATCAGTACTCAAAATTCTTAGCACCTCTAGGTAATGGCCTGGGCCAACTAATTTACAGAGTTGTATTATCCATTTTTTCCTGAGCGATTTATTGTTAGGGCAGAAAAATAGCAAATGCACGATGGATTCAGGGCTTGCATTACAGGCAGGACAGAGGTTATCAATAAGAGCATCCTTGCACCAATTTTTGCGAAAAAAGTTTCGTAGGTATGGTCTTGTACCGAAACTGAAAGAATAGTTTACGGGCCAGAGGGGGGACAATTTCATCCAATGTGTCCTCAAAACAGTTGACACATTTAAAATTAAGAAATTCAGTAGTCAGACGACCCTCTGCTTTTGACAGAACTTGCGATGATGTTACTTCCCAAAACCTTTCTTTCAGCTTCAATCTAGATATAGTTGCCAGGCTATCTGGGTCAGACCAAAACCCCTCCATCCCAAGCCTCCCCAGTAGCTCTTTTAATGTTCTAAACCAGGGAATCTAGGTTATCAACAGTGACTTTAGTAGCTGAAAAAGAGGATCCCGGTATGGCAACAGTTCATCCACAGTCCACAACCTGTGCCAAAACATAAGAAGTTTGTAGCTTAATTTATATGCTAGCTGCCTTTGCGCAAGATCCAGGTATAAGGGCACCAAAGGGGTGCTAGCAGGTAGGTCTACCAAGGATCTAAGGAAGCGATTCTCGATTGTGGACAGACAATTTGTCATTCCAATGCCCCACAATTCGGCTCCATAAAGAGCCCCACCTAATATCTTTGTATTATAGATTTCCAGAGCGGGTGCAAGCTGTCTTGACAATGTTTTCCTGTGTATTTTGGTAATATTGGCAGTCTGATGTATAAGTTGCATCTTCACTTTCTCAATATGTGCCGCCCAATTAATTGATGGTGTCAGGCGAATGCCTAGATAGTCAAAGGCGTCAACTCGCTCCAGATTACTGTTACCAACTAACACGGGTCTTTTACTGGGCTTAGCCACTCCTTTTCTAAAAATCATGTATTTGGTTTTGGATTCATTTAACACCAGCCTACGCTCGTTGCAGAACTTGATAAAATCATTTAGAAGCTGCTGTAGTCCCTTCGGCAATTTTGAAATTAAAAGTGTATCATCGGCAAAAAGAAGAGCGGGCACTCTTTTTCTGCCGATTTTTGGGGCATTGCACCCGTCTATGTCTAAAAAATTGACAACATCATTAATGAAAAGGATAAAAAGTGTGGGGGCTAGAACACAGTCCTGCCTTACACCACACTGAACTGGGAAGGGATCTGTGACTTGATTGCTCTCCCCCCACCTCACCTGTGCTGTGTTTGATGAGTGTAATCTAATTAAAACATCTAAAAGATTCATTGGTATGCCCTGCTCCTTTAAGACCCTCCAGAGATTTGCACGTGGGACTAGGTCAAAAGCAGGCCGTAAGTCTACAAAAGACACATAGAGTTTTCCTCCCTTAACTTGCACTTCCTTCCAGTAGATACATAACAGGCGGAAAGTTTGATCCAAGGTGCTTGTTTTAACTCCAAAACCTGCTTGAAGATCACTCAGGATATTGGACTCTGTGATCCAGTCCTGTATCCGACCTAGGAATTTGCTTACAAAAGATCTTCTGCAGGGAGTCGATAAGACTAATAGGCCTATAGCTGGCTGGCCTCGCTCTGTCCCCCTTTTTATAAATGGGGACAACCTCTGCATTTTTCCACGAGGGAAGAATGGGGGTACCTCTGAGGACTGAGTTAGTCAGAGGTTTATATAGGATCCCCAAAGTACTATATCCTCCTTGTAAAGATCATTGGGGATTCTATCTGGTCCAGGAGCACGGGCCTGGGATGCACGAGTGGATTGCTACTTGCGTTTCTTCTATAGAAATAGAAAGGCCTTCACCCTCGTTGCTGAGCCCTTCACCTCGTCCCTGGAATACTTCCTCGGCTATAGCGTCCCTTGACTCATAGAGAGAGACAAAATATGCTACCCACTCCTCTGGCTGTACTGTGAATTTTAGTGCTCTCCCATTCCCCTTTAGCCAATAAGCTGCTTTGCTCCAAAAGCTCTTCGAATCTTTGACTGACAATGCGTTCCGTAGGGCAGACCACAGGGAGCCCTCCCACTCCTTCTTCGCAGATTTTATTGCCCCCTTATACTTAGCTCTGCAGGCCACTGTCTCAATGCGTGATTTTTGCTTTACTTATAAGCGCCTCCTTATGGAGCCTACAATCCTTATTATACCATGCACCCTGCTGGACTGGCCTCAGATGTATACTATTACTTTCCTTCCTATGTAGATGGCCCGAGTGGCCTAACAATTCCCTTATTTCTTTATATAAAAGCTTGTGAGTGGAGCCCAGTATCTCCACGACATTCTGAGTAGTAGAACTAGCTAATTCCTCCAGTAACTGACGGACCTTACTCTTGACTGCGTCTAATGCCCCTGGATGTGCCTCCTCCCAGTCCCATCTGATTGCCCTCTGGTTATTGGTGATTGTTAGAGTACCTAAGTCTGGGCAGCCCCTTTTAGCAGGCTCAACAGTACCCTGCTTGGTGAAAGTAAGAGCTAGGGCATTGTGGTAGCTATCGACCATTTGACCACCGCCATATCTATGACTGTATACCAGTAATTTAGAGATACCAGGCAGTAATCTATCCTGCTTTCATGACCTGACCTATTGAAAGTAGGATCCCCATTTGGGTCAGAAGTTGTCCTTCCGTTCAAGGCTCTCAAATCATGCTGCATTGTGAGGGCCATCCTCTGGGCTCCTCTCTTGGTCCACCTTACTAGGGGAAGATCTAACTGTGGAATTTGCCACTCTCTGTCCCATTCATCGGTCAAGTCAGGGGGAATCAGAGCAAGCGGTTCAAATGTACAATTAAAATCACCCGCCACTAGTACAGGGATGTTATCTGCACAGTGTGACAAAACAAAGTCTAGGATGCGCAGTGTGTTAGTTTCCTCCTGGGCCCACAGCACTCTGTTGTAAACATTAAACATCCTAATTTTTGATCCACTATAAAAAGTGAGCGATTATGCTAGAATATCTTGGGAATCCACATGTAGGAGTTTAACTTTAGCCCCTAGGCCAATTTTTACCCATACTGCTAGCCCTCCCGAGGGTCTGCCCAGCTCTTTTCTTGTGGCATTAATAAAATAGGTGGAAAAACCACCACTTCTATGCGGACATTGCAGGCTCCAAGTTTCTTGGAAAAAGATTACATCAAAAGGATCTACAAAGGAACACCATTCTGGGTCCACCAATAGCTTAGAGATCCCAGCCACATTCCATACAAGGACCCTTAGAGAGTGATTTACCAGGTCTCCCCCTTCTACGCCTTCTACACCCCCCAGAGATGGAACAACCGCAACCCCGCTTCCCACCAAAGGAACGATCTCACTATTCAGCAGAGGGTCAATAACCAGTTCATGTGATAGAGGGATTATTATTGGGGGGGGACTAGTGAGTGGCGTCACCGGGGGGCTTAAAGATTCTCTCCTGTTTACAGGTGTCGTCTGCACCTCATACAGAGGTCAACTATACCCTCTCCATTCACCCATGTTTGGTGGGGTCAACCTTGTTGGAACTGACCCATAAGTTGGAAACAGCAATCTAGTACGGGTTTCAGCAGTAGATGTCAATAGGGGCCTGGGGGGGCTCCAGCAAGGGTTCTATATCTGATGGAGATACGGGAATTTTCTGGGGGGATTGTGCATGAATCAATTGACAGTAGTCCAGTAATGATACCAGCATCATGAAAGCAAACCTCAATCATATCCCAAGGCTACCTCTGCATACGGATTCTTCTTACCGATTTTCTTTCATCCCTAATGATTGAGTAGCAATGTCGAGTAGACCTGAACCAATAAATGACCTTATTCTTGAGCGACTACTGGTTTTCAAAACTCCTAGAAGGGAGTTTAGGGACTTCCGTAAGATGGATCACTGCACAGTTTTCCCATACCCTAGATCTCATATAGAAACCATCCTATACAGTCCCCCTGTCTGGGGCCCTCCCATAGTCTCGCATATATGTATTCCCTTCATCCAATACAACTTCTCCTCTGTCTATGCCTCTGCCTTGTGTGGGGCCAGGGGGGTTACTCTGGGTTTGCTTAACAGTGTCTTGTGTGTAACGATACCCAGAAGTGTACGGCAAGGACTGGGTATGCCCTATTTGCGTAGGGCCTCGGGTACTATTTGTATTGACCATACTACATGTTTCTACTCCATTTGCAGCCCTATTCAGTAATGATGGTGTGGTTGCTGGGGCCACCAATAGCCCACCATTGGCCCTTTCCAGCAAAGTGGCAGCCTTCACTTTAAGTGAGGATACTGCATCTCCTAGGGATTCGATAAGGACTTTTCGTAACTGAATTACGCCAACAGTGGTTTTACATGCCTCTACAGGGTCTGCAGGGTCATCGCCCTCCTCCCCCACCCCTGCTTCCTCTATTTTAAGAGCGTCAAATCTATTTTGGCACTCAATATTAACAGTCGGTGTTATACTGTGCACTCTCTTTAAATATTCTCCAGGTTGAATTGCTGTTACACTCAACTCTGCTCCAGGGGGACCAGTGTTTAAGGCCTTGCTACGCCTTTTATTGTGCTTTTTAAACATTGATGGAATCTGCTTGGCTGTTTTTATCGCTGGGGGCGGTTTAGGTGAGGTAGCAATCATTGAACCAGAGACATTTGCAGTGCTAGTGGGACTACCACGTGAAGAAGACGAGCTTGGTAAACTAGAACTAGCTATATCCTGGCATTCTACTAGGATAGTCTCAATCCTATCCATTGTCTCATAGCAAACCACACTACATGAGCTCTTATTACCCAGTGGCTGTCCCTGGGCCTTTCTTTTACCCATTTCTTATTTTAAGCCCAACAGCTTTCTAAGTCACAGATGCAACCAGAAGGGTAGTTCGAAAACAAAAGACAAAGCCCACCACCCCACAGAGACACCAAGCAAAAAGAAAGGTTGCAGTATAACCGATATGACGTAATTATACAAGTAGTTTAAGAGGAGAACACGGGCCCACAATTACAATCTACGAGTCAGTCGTAAAAGTCATTTACAGTTCAACAACTTAGCCCGTGACAGCCAAGGGGGGTAGCCCCGCCCCGGCTCTTCCTGGCGCTGATGGGTGCAGTCGGGCCCGCCCTTGGCCCGGAAGCCTGAGGCTGCCTTTATGCGCCCCCAGACATGGAAGGAATGGTGTTGGCGCCTCCTGGCGCGTTGACTAATGGGGGATATAGTCCCCACGAGACCGGGTGCTGCCCCTGGTGCTGGCGGTGAAACAATATGCAAAATACGGGCAAAAATATGCAAAAACCTGGGTATTTTTTACCCAGGTTTTCACTTTACCACTCACATGTGTTCTCTCACAGTCTTGGCAATATTTTATCTGCAGTGTGATGCACGTTCAGTTGACACTTGACCACTTACGTCCATGGATTGAGTGGTCGTGGCCTTCCAACTTGGATCAATCATCGTTAATCAATTTCAAACTGTTCTCCCATCCTCCTTTTTTTACGACCATATCTCTCTTTATCTTCTCTCTCTGCCTCTCTCTCTCCTTTGCATTTCATTTTCCTTGCAGGCCTTTTTGTTCCACAGGCATATTCATTTAAGCCCTGATGATGATCCCAATATTGTAAAGAGGGATCGAAACATCGTCGACACACTGTACCATGACTGCTGCAAATGTTTTTAAGTTATGAGAGCATTGGTACTCTGAACTGACATCTGACATAACCTGTTTATTATTTCAACAGTCACCAGCAAATGTCTCAGCTTTGAAATTTTCGTTTCTTGTTTTTCTTGTTGCTTTCCACTTTTATTTTTTCTGTGTGTGTTCTATCATTGAACAAATACATGTATATCCATTTGGATCTTTGGAAATATATATTTTTCTTCTTCTATGGTTTATGCTTAGTGGTATTCTGCAGTCAAAGGCCCCTTGTTCCTTTATAAATACTTGTAACCATGGTCCCTTATATACCTTTGGGTTCCCTTGTCTATTAAAACACTAAAGACAGAGTTCAGCATCTCTAAGAATGTAATCAGGAAGCATAGTGGGACTCCATCTTGAGACAAATCATTATTTTCAATAATAATGCAATAATAGGATACCACCAGTTCACCAGACTATCAAACTTCCCTAATCACAAAAATATGCATCTTGCAGAGATGAGAGGAGGCCAAACAATAGGAGCAAAATGAAAGGTAACTGATGAAGGCAAAAATGTAACATTGAAAGTAATCCTGATCAAAAAATAAAACAATCTCTGCCGTTATCTTTTTCCAATGTTATTTGCTGTTGGCAAACAACCCTACATCTGGTCCCACATGTGGTGGCCGGAAGAACTAGGACCAATCCCGACTCCCAAACCGAAGATTAAAAATTTGGGAGTCTGGTTTGACAACACCTTATCTTTTACAGGTCAAATATCAGCTCTGGCAGGCACGTGCTTTGGCATTCTAAGAATGCTACGCAAAATCTTAGATATTCTACCATTAGATGCCAAAAAGGCAATTGTTCAGGCCCTATTTACTTCTCGTCTAGATTACTGCAATATCCTCTATTTAGGGGGTTACAAAAGGCAATTTGAATATACTACAGAAGGTCCAAAATGCAGCGGCCCGTATGATACTGAATATTCTGAGGCACACCCCGGTGGGAGCTGCCTTAAGGGAGCTACACTGGTTACCAGTACAGGCAAGAGTCACTTTTAAACCTCTATTATTCTGCCACAGGATTTTTAATGAGAAAGGGCCTAGGTTTCTGCGCCATTTACTTACCCCCTACAGACCTACCCGGAATCTTAGGTCCGTGGGAACTGCTAAGTTGGTAGTGCCAAAAGTTCAAAAAGCATGTTTGGGAGGCAGATCCTTTAGCTTTTTAGCAGCCAAAGCTTGGAACAAGCTGCCTTTGGAATTGAGGATGCATCCGTCTGAAGTGATGTTTTGCAGAAAACTTAAGACTTGGTTCTTTCAGTCATCACCGAGGGACTGGTGTTAAGCGCTGTTGTTGCGGATAGACCGTCTATGCTGGGATCAGGGGGTTTTCTGGGGGGATAGGGCTCTGTTGTTAGGACTGAGATGTCTCAGCGCGGGGACACTCCGTTGGAGTAACCAAGCACTTTATAATCTTTAATCTAATCTAATCTAATAAATGTACACATACAATAACATACATCACAAGTCTACTTCAGATTTGATTTAGTGACCCCCATAAAATCAGAGAAAAACAGGCAGAGATCATTTTTACACCCCTTCGTTTAACAAACGTTATTATAAGAACACACTATATTTGAACTTATCTCTAAATTGAGGCTCTAAATGAGGCCATGGGTGCTTTATCTAAACCTTTGTGCTGAATTGTGTGCAAAGAGCCCACAATGCAAGTTCAAGTTTTGGTACACAAAATTGGAAATAATGCACACAGGTCCAGATGTATGTACAATGCTTTCTGTAAAAGTGGTTTCAATTTGTGTACAGAGTTTTATCAAACGCATTGTTTTTTTTTACACCAAACTTTGTACCAATAGGTCGGTTCACAAATGCCAAACTGTAGTGGCAATTCAACCCACCTCATTATGTTAATGAAGTAGGTCACTGTTAAAAATAGGGTCTCTAGTTGGCAGAGGTTTGCACCCTGTCCAAGTTGGGAGCACCACCCTAGTCAGGGTAAGTCAGATACACACCCTACATTAACCTGTGCTCACCCTCTGGTAGCTTGGCACAGAGTAGTCAGGCTTAACTTAAGAGGCAATGTGTAAAATATTTGTGCAACACTTAATATATAGTAACTCCACATACATTTAGAAGCATGGATAATATTTATCCGAATAAAAAAAGACCAAAATGACAAAAATCCAATCAGTAGAAGTTAAGATATAAGTATAAATGCAAAAACAGTGCTTAGAAGTCAATAACACTAAAGGTTACTTGAGGTCGCACTAGACCAGGTAAATCTGAAAAGTCAAGCCTACCGCGATGGAGTGCAGGTTGGATACAGTTCCCGCTGAAGTTTTACCTTCTCAAGTTGAGCCAAGATTTGGGTTCGCGGAGAAAGAGCTCACCAGGAGCATGGTGAGCGTCGCTGGCAGTGGTCCCCGGGGTGTAAAGGGCCTCCGGGTGTCCCGGACAGGCAGGCTGGGACATCGCGAGCGGCGATGCTGCTGTGCTTAGAGACAAACGTGCGCCCGCTCACATTGATCCTTTGAGCGCGTGACGCAGTTCCGGAGGAAAAAGGCCTGTTTGCGGTCACAAAGCGCCCAAAAACTTGATTTAAGGGGCCCAGAAGCTGAAGCTGATGAAAGCAGCTGCAGAACCCACTTCTGAGGCCCAGAGCTTGAAGGGGGCACCTCAGGCAAGGGTAGGACTCACAGAAAGCAGAGTCCAGCAACTCCAGCAGAATTGTAGGAAGTTGTTTGTGTCCCTGAGACCTCAGAAAACAGGAGCCAGCAAGCCCTTGGAGTTACTCTGGGTTCAGTCCTTGGCCTCAGCAGTGCAGAGAACAGCGGGCAGCAGGGCAGCTCAGCAAAGCAGTTCCTCAGAACAGTCACATCAGAGTGGCAATCCTTCAGCACAACAGCCTTTACCCCAGCTGAATTCGTCCCAGGTCCAGCAGTGTACTCATTTGATACCCAAAAGTGCCTTTGATGTAGGGGGTGACTTCAAGGAAACTCTCTGAAGTACACAATGGTCCCTTTCAGCCCAGCCCTGGCTCCAGACTACCAGTAGGGGGCAAATCACACAACCTATTCAGATGTGAGTGTGAGCCACCTCTCCAACTTCCTGCCAAGAAAGGCTACCAGTATGCAGAGAAATGCAGATGAATCTCCTGTCACACCCAGCCCTTCCACTTTTGTGGCTGTCTAGAGGGATTGCAAAAAGTGTAGCTGTCACCCATCCCAGACGTATATTGGAGACAGATTGCAAGGTACACAGAACAGTAACAGCAGAGAAATGTCCACTTTCTAAGAGTGACTTTTCTAAAATGGTAATGTCAAATCCAACTTTACCATTAAAAAGGATTTATCACCAACATTCCAAAGATATTAAGCATGAAGTAGCTACTCCTTTCCAATCAGGAAATACAGCTTCAAAGGTGCTTTAATGAATCCCCAATGCTATCCTATGGAAGGAGTAGGCCTCACAAAAAGTGAAAAACAAATTTAGCTGCTTGTCACTGCTAGGACATGTAAAACCTGAAAGTCCATGTCCTGCCTTTTAGTTACACAGCACCCTGCCCTTAGGGTCACCTAGGGCCTACCTTAGGGGTGACTTATGTGTAATAAAAGGGGATTTTAAGGCTTTGCAAGTAGTTTTAAATGCCACGCTGAACTGGCAGTAAACTAGACACACAGGCCCTACAATGGCAGGCTTGAGATAGATTTGAAAGACTACTTGTGTGGGTGGCACGACCAGTGCTTCAGGCCCACTAGTAGCATTTTGATTACAGTCCCTGGGTACATGGTGTACCACTTTTCAAGGGACTTAAATGTAAACTAAATATGGCAATCAGGTATACACCAATGTCAACATGTTTAGGGGAGAAGCACATGCACTTTAGCACTGAATAGCAGTGGTGAAGTGCTCAGAGTCCTAAGTCCAACATACAGCAAAACCTGGAGGTAAGCAGGCAAAATGTTGGGGGAAGACCACCCTAATTATGACAGGTCCAACATTCACAAATTGCGACCCACAATTAGTTGTTATCATCATAGGGATGGTGGCCTACTGGGGTCACCAGACCACCAGGTCTCTGATTGCTTTTAAATAAAACAATATATTTGTTTTAAATACAGCTGGTTTTCTTTAACTAAAATTGGAAGTATTGATAAATAATGTAAAGATTCACAAACTTTTTCAGGAGTAAGCAGGGGTCCCATGGCCTACTCCTTAAAGATATTTTTTCAACATTCACAATGGGTAAGTGTCTCTTGGAGACCGCGTCCTGTTTGCGACTGGTTCACCTCTGCCTTTGAAATGTCGGTATAATCTTATTGTTTTGGAACCAGATTTGTATCACAAAACATTAATACATGCCATAATGCAACTGTATTTGGAAGGGACGCCCTAAGCACTTCCCTTACACATTCCTATTCAATATGGTTTACTAACCCAATTAACAATTCTAAAAAGCTGCTCCAATCATTAAATTAGCTAATTACATTTGAAAAAGATTTTTAGCATTTGCAGACCCTCTGATTTAATGAATCAGGGGGTTAGTGAATGCTAAAAGCATTTGTACATCTGGCCCTTTATGCATGTTTTGTACGTTAATATTGCTTTTTCCCTGCTTTGCACTTGATTTTACAATCTGTTAAAAGCTGGGGCAGTACCATGAAGCTGTTCAGTGAGAAGCACGGATGTCTATGGGGTCTTTGTACTTATTTTTCAAAAAATTGTACCTTATGCTGCACATATATTAACTCAAAAATTCCCTGAGTTAGTACATGGGCTGCAGACAGAACAGCTCGGAAGCACAGAGCAGTAATGCTTCTCTATATTTCTGAGATCTCCTCTCTGTGGCACATGCACTAATTTGAGCAGGCAGTCTATTAATCCACGGCGCTTCTTTAAAAGGAAGTTAATTAATAGATTTCATTAATATTGATTGTTTCCTCAGTGTTACCGTTTATGCAATTAATGTGGTGATGTAGTGCCAAGCCTCAGTGCTGGGAGATGTAAACAAATTTTCAATAAGAACCCTTGCACTGGGCTTGTTACTTAAAATGCTTTTCAGATGTTTGTTATCTTCTAAGTGACATTGTTTGTGTTGCAAGTCTTAGCAACATTTTCTTCCAGTAAATCTGCAAAGCCTTCTTCCAGAGCCACACATTTCATGGAAAAGATGATGAACGCTGTTGAGGTTTCAGATCCATAGCAGAGACTTGCAGCAAAAACTTTCAAATGATAATTTGAAGGTGGGGTGCAGGAAACGAGAGAAGGGTGGTGAAAGCAGGCGTAGCCTCGTTTGGCGCAGCCTTTGCAGTGGCGCCAGGTCCCAAAGGCCCAAGTGGCCTACTAAACCCTGCTTATTGCTGTATTTTACAATTCAAACAGCAGCCACGGGGGCATTTCCTTCCTTGCCCAAGGGTCCATGACACACTGGCTATGCTACTGAGTGGAAGAAAGAAGGCTGAGTGTGAGGCTGGAAAGCAGCGTGGGTAGTTAGAATAAAAAGAAGGAGATGTGGCCTAGCGTCTCCAAAGCTACCAGTAGCTCCCTGACACCTTCAAAGTAGGTTGCAGCTTGAGTTCATTTTTAAATAAGTACAGGGTCACATTTTTCTTTTCATGTTAAGGTAAGGCTGTGTTTACTTTACATTATTATCATCAGGCTGCAGATAGTAGAGCCTGATAATGAGCAGTGCTTAGTCAGATTTATGGGCCAGTCTGGGTCACAGAGGTGAAGAACTGAAGCACTGAAGTATTTAACTCTTAAGTAAAAAAGAGAACAAAATTATGTTTCTGAATGCTCTAAATGGGAGAAAATAAAATGAAAAGTTACCTTAATGATTAACTCTTCATTTTAATTTTCTCCCATTTCAGTGTCCTATTTACAAGCAGCAGGCCTTTTGCTCCCAGTGGCCAGTAGACACTGTGCCATATTTATAACTGAAAAATAGTCATTTTTTTCAAATGGGAGAGATTTAGAGTGAAGAAAAGCTTTTCTATGAAACATTAAGTATTAATGTCTTTCTCCACTTTAAATTAAGTCAAATTCATCTACATTTTTATGAAGCGTGTTTATTCACTCAGCATTCCTCCCATTCAAACAAATATATTTTTCTGTTATAAATGTGGCACAGTATTTATAGGCCACTGGAAGCAAGATGGTTGGTGTTTGTAAATGTGACACTTGGAAATGGGAGAACATTTAAATGATGAGTTTTATGGAATCCACATAAACAATGTTAACTCTTCAGTTTAATTGTCTGCAGAAAAATGTTCCATAGTCTGAACATTTTTGCAGAACATTTTTCTGCAGTTTAAATTTCTCCCATTTGTGTTATACATGTAACGGTGCCACATATGGCAAATGGTATGTCTTGTGCCACAAGTACATATGACACAGTGTCTTAGTTGCCCATACACATATATCCCATTTATACCCACACATGTTCATACATCCAAAAGATAACGCTCTAACTGACAAAAATAGCAGCCCTCTAATAGTGTCCCTAGCCAAAGTATTTTGTTCAAACCATAGCATCTAGCTCTATGGACATTAGGCTTAAAACAAATTAATCTGGATGTGGGGGCATCTGGTAACAATACATAAGTTGCTTAGCCTTCATTAGCTCACAATGATTTTCACTGATCAGAAGTAGCTCTCACTACAAAAAAGGTTGGAGACCCCTGGTCTATCCTTTGGACCCTGTGGACCCAGGTTCAATTCCCAGCCTTACTGTGCATAAACATGTGAAATGAAATGTGTGTTAAATATACTTGTTTAATCTCACTTGATACACACAACCTTGTGCTCATACAACATACAGTGCTCCATAGCTTCATTGATAGGTTTGCACTATATGCACATTAATACATACATATTATGTTCCACCGGTAAAAGTAATATAAATACGAGACCACTTTAAACTCCATAGTACTGTGTCTCAAAAATCTGTGTGTTGTCTGCAGATCAGAAGATGAAATTTGAACATCAACAAGTGAGTATTTCACATTTTGAAAGTTAATAAAGGCTGATTGTGAGTACAATGGCTGCCTTCTTTTATAGGTCACTGTGACCCTGGCTCCAAATTCCATGTCCTGATGGCCCTGGGTGGCGGAATTCAGACACCCTGGGTGGATTCAATGCAGGACGAAGCTGTGAGCTAGGTGCTACCGGAGCCTAATCCATAACGGAACTAACTCGCCTCACCTACAGACCCCCACGACCCTGAGAAACATTCTGCAACGCCATCCCCAACCCCATCACCCCCCTAGCAATTGACTCTCACCACTACGTCCTACTTGGCGACCTCAACTTTCACATCAATGACTCTAACAACGCCAACTTCATCGCCCTCCTGGAGAACCTGAACAATATCAGCCTCACCCAACTGGTCTCCGAACCTATGCACAAAGCCGGACACACACTCAACCCCATTTTCACCTCCCACGCAGAATCAAATTCAGCCACACCACAGAACTCACCTGAACTGACCACGCCATCATACACTTCACCATCACTGATGCCCAGCACACGATCACAAGGCATCAGAGCTGCTCCCACCGCAGCTGGTGCAAGGCCCTCATCGTATCCCAACCCTCGGCCTCAGCAAACCTCAACCAGGCCGTCCAGAACTTCACCACTGGATCATTGACAGCGCCGACAGAGTCGCTTCACTGAAACCTCCAAAATCCAACAAGACCTCCAAACATGCCAACAGGTACACCCCAGAACTTAGGACCACCAAGCACAACTGCCACCAACTGAAGAAACAATGACGCACCACCAAGAACACACAACTATCACCAGCACATCAAAGAAGCCAAGAAAGCAGCCATCACCACCCACATCGACTCTGTGGCCAACCACACAAAAGAACTCTTCAAAATAGTCAAAGAATTCTTCAACCCGACCGTCATAGAGAACACCATCCACTCCTACATAGAACTCTGCAACACCCTCTCAGACTACTTCCACATCAAGATCACCAACATCTACAACAATTTCAACCTCCAACCCGCCACCCTCAACCTAAACAACCTCCACCAACAAGCGAACATCAGCCTAACCATTACCAACTGGTCCCCACTCACCGCCCTGACCACCTCAGCCATTATGTCTTCCATCCACTCTGGGGCACCCACCGACCCCTAACCTCACCACCTCTACAACCTCGTAGTGAACCCAAGCAGCACGAAACTCGCCAGCATCCTCAACACCTCCATCTTCACAGCAACTTTCCCAGACAGATGGAAACATGCAGACATCAGACCCCTCCTAAAGAAAACTTCTGCCGACCCCAGTGATCTTAAAAATGATTGTCCAATCTCCCTGCTCCCCTACCCAGCCAAAGTACTTGAGAAAGCCATCAACCGGCAGCTCACCAAATTCCTGCAACAAAACCACCTACTGGATGCCTCACAATCAGGATTCTGTGCAAACCACAGCACTGAGACCTCACTGATCGCCGCCACAGATGACATCAGAACACTCCTCAACCATGGAGAAATGGTGGCCCTGATCCTCCTCGACCTCTCCGCTGCGTTCTGCACCATCTTCCACAACACCCTTATCAATAGACTCTACTACATAGGCATACAGCAAGACGTCCTCAAGTGGATTACCAACTTTCTTACAGTACGCACATAAAGCATCCGACTGCCTCTGTTCACCTCTGCACCCATAGACATCATATGCGGCATACCACAAGGATCATCCCTCAGCCCCACCCTGTTCATCATCTACATGACCCCCCTCGCAGATGTCATCAGATCCCACGGACTCAACATAATCGCCTATGCAGATGACACTCAACTCATCCTCTTGCTCATCGAGGACCCCTCCAACACCAAAACCAACTTCTGCGACGCCATTACCAATTTAGCCGAATGGATAACAAATAACTGCCTCCAACTCAGCCCTGACAAAACTGAAGTACTGATCTTCAGAAAGAACACCTCTGCATGGGACCACAGCTGGTGACGTGCAGAACTCGGACCCACGCCCACACCGATTGACCATGCACACAACCTGGGCATCATCCTAGACAGCCAACTGACCATGAAGCGACAAGTCAAGGCATTCTCATCCTCCTGCTTCCACACACTTTGCGTGCTCTGCAGAATTTTCAGATGGATCCCAGCCAACACCAGAAAGACCGTCACTCAGATCCTCATCACCAGCTGCCTCGACTACGGCAATGCCCTCTATGCCAACATCTCCACCCGGCTCCTCAGAAGACTCCAGACTATAACGAACGCAACAGCCAGAGTCATTCTGGACCTCCCCAAATTAACTCACATCGCCCCCCGCCTAAGATACCTCCACTGGATCCCCATCAAGAAGAGATGCCAGTTCAAGATCCTCATGCACGCCTTCAGAGCCCTCCATGACCTACGGTCTGCCAACATCAACCATTGGCTGAACTTCCACCAACCCTCTAGACACCTGCGCTCCTCTTCACTCACCCTCAAACACCCTCGCATCCGTCGCAGCCGCACCGGTGAACACTTTTTCTCCTACGTCACTGCCAAGACCTAGAATGACTTTCTCCTCCACCTCCATACAGCCCCCTCGCTGGCAGACTTCAGAAAGAGACTGAAAACCTGGCTCTTTGCTGTAAACCCAGCACCCAGATACCCCTAGGGGTGACAGTGTTGCGCTTTACAAATGCTGTTTGATTAATTGATAGATTGAACTGCGCAGGAGGAATGACAGACTGTGTTGACAGATGCAAGCTGCAAGATTTAGATGCTGGCCATGAAAAGCAGAAATCCCATAGTGCCTGTGATGGAACGGACCATCCACCGACCATGCCTTACCTCCAACCCCTCCATCTGACCAGACAGCAGCGACAGCAGCGACAGGGCTCTGATGTGGCAGCTTTTACTTACACAGCCCAGGTTGTGCTCAGGAAGCACAGTGTTGGAGTCTTGGTAGCCCTTTGAATGATATTGTGTGCGGGGTGAGACCATTGTGGCCCCCTGATGGTCCTCCATAAATTACCTTCCTGATCGTAATGCTGGTGGGCAGCTGGCATCAGGTGGGCTCCTGCCTATCAATCTCTCAAAGCTCATTGTGACTGGCTACCTTTCTCTCTAGACTCATGGGCATCACATTCAAGCCCCCTTGGAATATCAGAGGGTGCACAATATTCGGTCTCATGTGGACCCAGCCCACCAGACACTCCATCCTATCATAGCCTGTTCCCTCCACGACCCACCAGGCTCGACAGCCCATAGCTGTGGCGAAACAACCGAATGGTACTTTTGTTCATAATGATGCACAAAATTATGTGGTGGCAAATATTTCACACAATACTATGGTTTGAAGGAAAATAATTCTTGGCACTACGGCCTCAACTCTGCAAACTGGACATGCATTATGGTCTTTTGGAAACCGTAGCCAATTTTATAATGATTAACAGCACGCATTGGGAATTTATGGAGCTGGTGGATCGAGAACAATTCCTGGACACCCTGGACACGATGACCATGGACATGTCACACTCGTCTGACTCTCCTGCCTCATTGACGCAGCTGGGGGCTGCTGGCCCGCTGGCACCCACATGAGAAATTGATGACCTGAACGCAGAGCGACAGAGACTGGAGAATGTGATGAAGAAATGGGAATGATGGGACAAAAGAGAAAACCCAATAGCCCACATAGGAGGCAGAGAGAAATCTTGCTCTACACTGAAAGTCTAGAGGCCAATGGGCTCAGACTGGTGGAGAGGGCTCAGCTGTTGTGATCGGGGCAGTACCTCTGGAAGACCATCAGGAGCCCTATTACAGATAGAGTGCACTTCTCCTGTTTGCACCACAGCACTCCTTAAAATGGGTGCACCAAGTGCACACAGGGAAAGTGTGCCCTATTATGAAGAATGCTCTGTCCTTCGGGCAGGTGTGAACTTGTGCTGCCCTGGGAACACTGTATTCAAATGATATACGGAGTGGCTGTTTCAAAGCCACTCGGGGCTTCATTGTGAAGGTGGTAAGCCCTTGTTAGCGAGTGCAGTGAGTGACTGCACCAGCCTGCAAGGTGATGTCTAGGGGTCCCACATGGCCTTCTTACCCACCTTTTTTGGCACACTCTCAGTCCTTCTCCTGACAGCTTCTTTGCTTTTTCACCCATATCCTTAATACTGCATGTGCGCAAAGGTAAAGAGATGCCATCATTTGCATGGGGCCACTCCCCCATACAAATGAGGTAACACCCTCTTGAGGTAGCACTGGTGCAACATGGATGTATGATGTAACAACGCGATCATTTAGATCGCGGTACATTGCATCGCTATTTTTACAACGCAAGTCGTTACCACGACTTGCGCTGTAGGGCGCTGGACTTAGGAATAGTATGATTTACTATTCCAACTCCAGCCTACGTACAGTAGGGAAGGTTTTGGAATAGTAAATCACACTATTCCTTAGTCTAGAGCGCCCTCCAGTGCAAGTCGTGGTAACAACTTGCGTTGTAAAAGCAGCGATCTAAATGTACTGCGGTGTTTTGACCGCGTTGTTAAGGTCGTTTCCCGTGCAACATGTGCACCAACGCTATCTGTATTACAGAAGGGGTGCACAAGTGTCTGCGGCCCCTTCTGTAATACCAGTGCTCCCCATTGCGCCCCAAGGGCACTTTCTTAACTACTGCCCCAGTTAATATCTGACCATTTATGTTTTTATTTGATGATAGGTAAAGGTGAGGCGGCAAATGTTGTGTTTTGCAGCAGAGTATAGCAGCCTGAGCCACGATACCTCTATGGCAGCTGCATTGGTTGCCACAACTGATGTAACTGGGATGAGGCGAATGCTACAACACTTGCAGTGGCAGTTACCCAGGGGCATTAGATTACAAATGACATGTGTCAGACTACATGGAGGCCGGGGAGAGTGAGGAGAATGTTCTCCCATTCAAAGTAGTTAGTTGTTGGGTGATTGTAACCCGAACGTTTGCTTAATGTGGATATTATTGTTTACTGTGATATTTCTTCTGATTCTCGTATTTTGCATTAGCCTTCTGTGCTACAGTAAGCAGTACTCAGATGAAAGCCCACACAGACACAGCACAGACACAGAACTTCTGTTAGACTCCTTTCCTCATTAAGACCTACAGTGGAGGCCAGCACCAATTGAGGAATAGAAAAAAATTTACCTGCTTGCCACTTCTCTCCATTCTGCGTCTTGCCTCGTCATCTCCCCCGGCCAGAACAGAAAGGAGGAAGCACCAGGCTCCCCATAGCCAATCACAATGCTGCAATGCAGCATTGTGATTGGTCTGAGCACCGTGGTTCGGCTCTGAGACAGGCAGTGGTAGCCTGGATATGTTCTTCACCCAGACTGTAATGAAGCCTGGGTGGAGAACATGCAAAGTGCGCATCAATGTTTGGCCGGCCCGAGACGACCGGTCAAACATTCATGCACACTTGGAGTGGGCAAAGCACTCCTCCCCCTGCTCCTGTGTGAGCAGCCCAGCCCTGCCCAGCCCGCAAAGCTGCAGCAGCAGAAGAACATAAAATGATAATAACATTGAGTTATAATCATTTTATGTGTCCTTTATTTCACTGCTGCGTTTCAGTGGGGTGCCACTCCTCCACCTTAGTGGAGGAGCAGCCACTGAAGACCTATGCATCCTAGTGGCCTCAGTCTTTCTGGTCCCAGTGGGGATAGCCACCTCAGTTCCCCTCATATACACGGTCATGTACCATCTTCTCTTCTCAGCACACCTTCTCCTTACCTATCACCTAACCATACAAATACTTGCTGAAACCCTCTCCCGAAAATCTAATCTGCTGTTGTTCAACGTGACTGGACTGACACATTACATCAAATGGAAGAAAGTCCTAGTGTACATGGCCGCAAAATCCCCTAACATAGCCCTTTTTCAAGAGACCCATCTGTCCAAGGCAAAATCAGGCAAATTGAAGAGGGACTGAATGGGTCAGGTTGTTAGTGCCAGCTGGACTCACAAAATAGATGATTCATTTGGGGCACATAGACTACTCAGGCCGTACGACAAACCTAACACTAAAGACAGAGCACTCTTGAAGGATGCAATCACGGATCACAGTCAGGCTGACCCCTGGCATTTGACGCATCCAACAGATAGGAACCAATCTTGTGTGTGTGTGGCACATGCTCCAGGATAGACTACTTCCTCCTGAACTATCAAACACTTGATACGCTGGCAGGATGTGCAAATTTTTAGGGGGAACATTTTGGATTATGTGCTAGTGCTGTGGGACTTGGACCTGTGTAATATACGAACAACCACAGTTCTGACAGCATAACATGACACACTGTAGAACTCTGAAGTTAAACAGAAATTGGCTGCCATCTTTGCTAATATCTGTCTGAAAATGGGTAGTTAGTATCGTTGGCTCAGGTCTTGTGGGCCCCAGGTAAGTCTGCCGTATGTGGGGAGTTGATGAGGGACTGAGCCCAGCAAAAGCGACAGACACATTGCACGCAGCAGCAGTTGGCACTGGAGATACAGCCTCTGAAGAAACAATACAATACAAACCTCACCCTACCACTACTACAGAGGCTTGAGAGAGAGAGACATTCAATTGATATGTTCTTTTTACAATGCAAGCCAAATACGTTTTGCAGCATCTAAAATTAAGACACTACAAACAGGGGGAAAAATGGGAAGCTCATCTTACCATTGTGACTGTTTGGGCGGTGGTGGCTATTTGAGTTGGGACATTGGACATTTGGCCTACATGGCTGATGTGGGGTTGTAGCCGTAGATATGCATCTCACAGTTCCCTGCTCTGTCCAATGTGATTGTTCTGTTTCTGCGCCTGGGCGGACCCAGTTGTGTCCCGTGTTCTGCAGTGTGGGTGTTGCACTTTGTGCCACATTGTCATGGTATATGCTGTGATTGCTATGTGTGTGTGCTGCAGTGTGCCACGGGGATGGGAGACATGTCCCTGGGTAATTGTGGGTGTGCAGTGTGCTACACCTCATTGTGCATGTGTGCCATTGTGCCCATCACACCCCGTCCCCCCAGTCCCTGTTGTATCCTCACCCTGTTGTTGTTGTGTCAGGTCCTCTCGAGCTGTGTCCGTACTCCCTACTCCTTGCACCGTCTACACACTGATGACTGTGGCCTGGGTTTCCTCCAGCTCCTCCTGTGGCGCTGGACTGCCACCTCCTGTCACCGTTGCTGCCTTCCTGTTGGCAACGGGTTTGTACCTGGTTTAGGTTGTCACGTCCTGCCGGTGCCTCTTGGCCTCCTGGATTGGCCTCCTGGGCACTCCGACTGCATTCCAGGTGGTCTGCTTGTGGGTCAGTTGCTGGTAGTGTTCTGTCACCTCCGTGACGCTGGTCTTGTTTTCCTGCGGTCTGCACCCCGTCTTCTTCTCCCTTTTCTCCTTGGCCTTCCCCGACCCAGTTGTTCCTTGCTGGTGGTCTGTGGGGGTTGTGGGGTTTGCGTTGACCTCTGCGCTGGGTCAGGGTGCATCCATGTTGCTACGTGCTTTGGCTTGTTTCTGGTGTGTTATTTCTGTGGTTTTTATGGTGCAATTTCCCGCCAGACGCGTGGGATTTGCAGGCCTGTAGCTGCTTTTCGCTACTTTTTGTACCGCGATTGGCCTCATTGCATGATTTCTCGCGTTCGCGTTTTTTCGGCGTGGCGTTGATTTTCACGCTGACATTTGACGCGTTATCTGGTGACTATCGCATGCTACCGCCTTGTTGTGAATTCCACGTTGACACAGGGTTATTTTCCCGAGATAGGCTGCGATATTGAAAGTTGCGTTACGCTACTCTTGCGGTAGTTATCACACGTTCTTGTGAATATACCCCTCAATCTTTTCGTACTAATTTACTTTCCAGCGCTAAACTTGTTTAGTGCTGGAAAATCATTTAAAATTAGCGCAAAGCTTTCCCATGCAACCACCTAAGGTTTCTGACGCTAAGCCCTATTTAATTAAAAAAGTAGACAAGGTTTAGCATCAGAAAGTAGCACCCACTTCAATCAGGTGCTATCACACAAAAATGCTTTAATTTCTCCTTTCTTTTCTGACTTTGTATGTCTGCTGCACTGAACAGCACACATGCAAGGTGGGAATAACTTTAAGGTTAGTCTAAGCATAGTATTTTGTACTGGAAGGGTTACAAAACCTATGCTAGTCTCATATAGACACCCTTGTACTATGATGCAAAGGTGTGTACGTGGTGCACTGCAGCACATTTCTGCCCCGGCTCTAGGGAGAGGGGAGGAGATTGCCACATTTCTGTAAATATTGTGCTCTCCTGCTCTCTCCTTCCCAAGCAACGCAGCATTTGCAGTTGCAGTTGCTGCACTGCACGATGATTCAGTAAATCTGGGCCAAAGTCTGATTCAAGCTGGCGGGAGCTTTAAAACTGCTCCTGATGGCTGGGAGCAGACTTTGATCTGCTTTCCTGCCTGCACTGATGCGGGCAGAGAAACAGATCAAACATTTGCTCCCGCCTGGAGGGACCAGCATTAGTAGCTGCTCCCTCTGGACTCGAGCAATGCCAGCTCCTGCTGCATGCGAGAAGCCAGCTGGGGCCGTGGGGTCCCTGGGTCTCCCCTCATGGCCCCAACAAGTGTATGTTAGGTGCTGTGGCTAGACACAGGCACCCGCCTTTAATAATGTGGGCCCCAGTGTATGGGGTCCCTGTGGCCTGATAACGGCTCGGGGAGGAGGACCACGCTGGCCTCCCTCCCCTTTATTTTTACTAGTGGCCCTGGGGATGGGGTCCCCAGGGACTACGAAGGCTCAGGGAGGGGGCCACGTGGTCCCCTCCCCTTTAATTAAAAAAAAAAAACAGGCCTGGGGAATGGGGTCCACAGGGCCTAGCAAGGCTCGGGGAGAGGGGCCACACAGCCCCAATCCTCTTTAATTTTTTTAAGTTGTGGCCCTGGGGGATGGGGTCCCCAGAGCTTAATAAGGCACAGGAAGGGGGGCCATGCAGCCCCCCTCCCCTTTAATTAAAAAAAAAACTGCCCTGGGAGATGTGATCCCCAGGGCCTAATAAGGCTGGAGGGAGGAGGGCTAGGCGGGACCCCCTCACGTTTTATTTAAAAAAAATGACCCATGGGTGTGGTGTCCCCATGGTCTAATTAGGCTTAAGGGTTGGGGGGCTACGCATCACCCCTTCCCATTTCATAAAAAAGAAGGCCCTGGGGGATGAGGCTCCCAGGGCCTAATAAGGTTCTGTGTGGCCACACTCCCCTTTAATTAAAAAATGCACACGATGGGTGGAATTTGGCTGGATGTGTTCTGGGTTCTAAGAGATATAACAATCGGACCTGTTGTTTTCTCCAATCTCCCCACAGCCTTGATCAATATAATCCTAAGAAAGTAGAGTCTCTCTATTAAGCCAACTTCTCACCATCCATCAACCTGGAGTGCATCCTTCAGCACAAGGTGCATGCAGTTAGAAATTGATTCTCTTGAAACAACAGGTCCAAAGCACCATGTAGTGCTCTAGAATAGCATGCTCATAAGGCCACATATATGTGCCTCCCTACGGTGTCAAACCCAGGTTAAATCATCATCATGTTCACTATGTTGTTACTGCACTTAAATGGAAATCTTTTAAATACCATCTTCAAAGGCCAAGAAAAGTCACTGAAATTAAATTATTTATGTAGTACGTATCATGAGACGTATTGCAACCTGGTTTTGATCCTGAAATCTCGAACATGAATTTTTTTTCACCAATGAGCACCCACTATATTTTCATCCAACAGTGCAGATTATACAGGCATTCTACCACAATCTAGATACTCTATGTTGGTTCACATTACTTCCCATAATGTTTTCCATGCTGACTGCCACTGGTTTCTTCTCTGGGTGTTTTCTGTGTTCTCTTAACCTGTGCTGTCCCAGGTGCACGTTTCTTTCTTCCATAGGTAATTTGAAGCGCCTCACATGCAGTTTCTATTTTCCTTTGGCCTCATCTAGAGTGTGACTTATTTTTGTCCATCACTAAATCCTTGGTTATTTGGTTTTCTGAAACATCTCTTATGTTTATTTCACTGTTTTCATTTGCCTCCACCATTTACCATTTTGACCAATGAAGGGTTTGATTTGAATAAAACACAAATAATTCCATCCTGTATTTAGACTGCATACCAACTGACACATTGTTACTTTCTGTACAACTATACACATAAATCAAGAGTGATGGGAAATACACCAAAAAGAAGATCAAGACAGCCCAATAAAGGCCAAAGAATGTCAGCTCTTCAAGCTTGAAAATGTATTTGTAACAAATTAGGAGCTATAGCAAAGTTTAACTATATATACTTACTTTTATTCCAGCTCTGTTTGGATGGTTCCATTTCATTTTCCTCATTATCTACCTTCTAGCAGATAACTGGTCAATCTGTTTTTAAAGTTCATAAATACTTTAATGATTCACAATCCTTGAGTGGTTTTGCTCAATAAAACTACAGAGTGTGTATATGTTCCTTTCTTTGTTTCCCTATGTGCTGCATTGTTTCAAATTTCCAATGTCATTTTCTGGCACAGGCTCCTATCAGTCAAATGGAATAAAATACAAATAAGTTCCCAATTACAATGGCTCACCATATATATATATATGAGGATGAGGTCAGTATTATCAGGAATAAGTAGAAGAAGCAGGTGGTAGTGGTGGAGTAAGGAAGGGTTGTAATGGAGCCCTTGGGCCCTACCTCAATCAATCCATCTCTTAAGTACTCTTAAAGAAGCCTGGCACTCTGAACAATCAGATGAGATACCAATCGTATACCTCGTACGTTTAGGACATTGATAAACTGCTATGGTGCTGTTATTGCTGAAAATTTCATCTATGAAAAAGAAAAATATAAATGAAAAGTTTCAGTGAATAATTGCATTATCTACCATGAGTTCTAAATTAGGGTTTGGAATATTGGATTTATCATCATACAACTACTGGGTACCAGCCTCCTAGTGACAACCAAAAATGCAACCTAATCATTGTGCAGAGTCTTTCAGAATTTGAAATATTTGAATGAATAGGTTTGTATATTGATTATCTCTTCAGTTATACATGGCTCTCACTAGGAGCCATTATCATGAGCAGCAAATTTGAAACACGGATGATCATTTTCATGAAAATACTAGTTTAGTTTTTCACTACTCTGATGCCAGAACTTTGTGAGGCTGGGATCCGTCGGTTCGCCGTGGTCTCCAGAGACCTGAAATGGTGGCTCAATGTGGATAGTGCTTACCACCAACTTCCCTTTCAGTTGCAGTGCTGCACAGACCAGCCGCTCTCATAGAGCTGATGTATGTGTAGCTTCAGGTAGGAAGGGAGGACACAAAAAGTAGTGGGGGAAGATGGTAAGATGCAAAAAGATGCAAACTATTTCTTTGGCTTTTTCGATAGCAAAGGAGCTACTGCCTAAGGCAGGCTTCTCCAATGTTGGTCCTGTAGGGCCGAATCCATGCCAGATTTTTTGCATATCCACATTTAGATAAATGTAGTTATCCTAAATATCTGGCATGGATCCGGTCCTGTCAATTTTGTAGTAATTGTATGGGTGAGAAAAAATGAACAAAGGTTGGTAAGGGAGGGTGGCAGACTGCGAAATATATATTTAATGATTACAGTACATTGCGGGATTACAGTACGTGTGCTCCCTGCACAGACACGCCGTAGAGATCTGGGACCTCCTCAACACCCTCTCACCAGACGTCGCCTTCTTCACGGAAAACTGGACAAACGCTGCCTCTGCCCCCGACATCGCCACCGCCATCCCCGACGGCTATAAGATCCAGAGGAAAGACCACCCACACCGCCCAGGAGGAGGACTCGCCATCGCACACAAAAGCTCCCTCCGACTCTCCACCTCCAGCATGAGCGACCCCCTCTCCAACACCGAACACCTCCACTTCCAGATCCAGACCAGCCCCAGAACCACGCTCCACGGCACCCTCGCCTACAGACCCCCCGGGCCCCGTGCTCCTTTCACCACCGCCATTGCCGACCTCATTGCATCCCACACCATCGCCTCCAAGGCATTCATACTCCTCGGAGACCTGAACTTCCACCTCGACAACCGCAGAGACCCAGACTCCACTGCCCTCCTGGACAACCTTGCCAACCTCGGACTGAAGCAGCTTGTCACCACCCCCACCCATAAGGCCGGACACATCCTCGACCCCATCTTCGCAGGAGGGACTAGCATCCACTTCAGCCACACCTTGCAGCCCCTCTGGACAGACCACCACTGCGTACACTTCCCCTTCAGCACCTCCACCACACACAAGCCTACCCGCTTGTACTGGAACTGGAACAAGGTCACAGAAGAGGACCTCAACTCTACCCTCACCCACGACCCCCCCTCCGCCACGACCGACGCCAACTCTGCAACCACAGAACTTCACCGCTCGATCTCCAGCTGCGCAGACAAGCTCGCTCTCCTCCGCCGCCCCGACAGACAACGCCCTCTGAAAGCCGTTTAGTTCACCAACGACCTCCTAGAAGCTAGACGCTCCTGCAGACGGCTCAAAAAATGATGGAGAAGCAGCAAAACAACCGAAGACCAGTCCACCTACAAGCACGCCCTGACAGAATACCACCAGCTCATAAGAACCACCAAGAGGATGTTCATCAGGAACAAAATCCGCACCAATGCCAGCAACTCAAAGGAACTCTTCAACATCATCCAGCAGTTCACCAAACCCCCCAGCGAAGCCACGGACATCACACCGTCCCAAGACCTCTGCAATAAACTCGGCTCCTACTTCCACCTAAAGATCAAGGCCCTCTACGACAAATTCAGTGAACAGACTCCAGAAACCACCCTCCCCTCCAGCAATGACAGACAACCCACCATCACCACCTGGACACCAGTCACTACCGAAGACACCACCACGACCATGAAAAGCACCCACTCAGGAGCCCCCACGGACCCCTGCCCGCCTCACATCTTCCACGGAGCCGCCATCGTGCCCGAACTATGCCACACCATCAACACCACCTTCGAATCCCGGCATCTTCCCCGACGACTGGAAGCGAGCTGAGGTCAAGCCCCTCCTCAAGAAACCCTCGGCTGACCCAACAGACCTGAAAAACTACCGGCCCATCTCTCTCCTTCCCTTCACAGCCAAAGTCACTGAGAAATTCATCAACGCACAATTGACCTCCTTCATCGAGGAGAACGCCATACTTGACTCCTCCCAGTCCGGATTCCGCAGCAACCACAGCACCGAGACCCCCTCCTCGCCGCCACCATCGACATCCGTATGCTACTCGACCAGGGACACACCGCGGCCCTCATCCTGCTAAACCTCTCCGTTGCCTTCGACACCATCTCTCACCGCACTCTTGCAACCAGACTCCATGACGCAGGCATACGAGGACTCGCCCTCGACTGGATCCGCTCCTTTCTTACCGACAGAACCCAACGGATCAGACTCCCACCCTTCCTCTACAAACCCATAGAGATCAACTGCGGAGTACCCCAAGGATCATCGCTCAGCCCCAGGCTCTTGAATATCTACATGGCCCCCCTCTCCGCCATCATCACAAAGCATGGGCTCAGCATAGTACTCTACGCCGACGACACCCAGCTCATCCTCTCCCTCACGAAGAACACCGAAGAGACCAGGCGCTGCTTCTAAGAAGGATTGGAAGACGTCGCAGCCTGGATGAGCAACAGCTGCCTAAAATTGAACTGGGAGAAGACAGAGATCCTCGTCCTCGGACCCTCCCCCACCACGTGGGACAGCTCCTTTTGGCCCTCCGCCCTCGAAAACCCACCCACCCCGACGGACCACGACCGAAACCTCGGCATTATACTAGACTCCTCCCTCACCATGACCCGCCAGATCAACGCCGTCGCCTCCACCTGTTTCAACTCCCTACGTATCCTCCGCAAGGCCTTCAAGTAGATCCCACCTGTAGCCGGAAAAACCGTCACCCACACACTCATTGCCAGCAGACTGGACTACCGAAACGCCCTCTACGCGGGAATCAACAAATCCCTGCTACAGAGACTCCAGACCATCCAGAACGCCACTGCCAGACTCGCCCTCGGCACTCCACGACATGAGCACATGACCCAACACCTGCAAGACCTCCCCGTCGAGAAGAGAGTAACCTTCAAGCTACTCACCCACGCCTACAAATCCCTCCACAACACCGGACCCAAATACCTCAACGAAAGAATCTCTTTCCAAGCACCCAAAAGAAACCTCCGCTCCGCCGACATTGTCCTAGCAACGACCCCACGCATCTGAAGAAGCAGAGCAGGGGCAAAGAGCCTTCTCCTACGTCACAGCCAAAGCATGGAACGAACTCCCAGTCAACATCAGGCACTCCCCCAACCTGCACACCTTCAGGAAGAGCCTCAAGACCTGCCTTTTCGGCTGCCCCAGAGCTGCACCTCTCCCCCTTAACATCTTGAGACCCTCACGGGTGAGTAGCGCGCTTTATAAAACCCCTGATTGATTGATTGAAGATGATAGAGGGGAAGCCATGCTGTGCTGATGATCAAATCAAGCAAAAGGTGATGTAATGTGGCCAAACACAACATAAATCTGGTGATGAGCAGTTGCTAGTAAAGTGGAGTTTTCCATTTTTGGGTTCTGAGTGAAAGCCCCTAGTCTATTTGATGTCACTCAAACCCCTCAGTGGAAACCTAACCCATTACTGACAGCTTCTCGTGTATAAGTCTATATGTCTATCTTATACCTTGAGCCAGAGCTAGAATACTCTATTATTTGTCTAGGTCACATTGTAACCCGCTAAAATATTTTTAAAAAGGATACTATTTTCGATTATCATCTTTGAGTGCTAAGGTCTGCATGAATGCATATTTTAACAAAGTAACAATAACATTGCAAATAATTAAAAGGTTCTATTTTATAGTGTTCATATTTTAAATATGAGTGATTCGCACCATTGATGGCCATGTAATGTGTTCCTCTGTTGCTTTGTTCTAGATTGTTAGCACAGATCCTGTTCCCGTGAAACTACACTACGACAAATCGCATGATCAAGTCTGGGTGTTAAGCTGGGGAAATATGGAGAAAACGTCTCCAACATTGCAGGTCAGTACAGTACATTATGTGTATTGTGAAAAAAAGAAATAAAGAATATAGAAACCTCCTTTCTATGGAATACACTATATTAATTAATATGCATTACTAACTGTGGAGCCAGTATATAAGAAAGGTTTATGTATGGCAAGCCTATGCACACGCTCCTGTCAATTGCAACTTATAGTAAGCATTCAGTAAACTCAGTAAACATTCAATAGACAAATGTATAACAAAATGAGAGTGATCCATGTAGTTATTGTTCTTCTGCTCCTTTAATCCGAAAATTGCCCACCCAACACGTGTTTCGTCGTTAGGGATGTACCCTTCGACTTCTTCAGGGCTTTGACCCGGGTCAGATTTGGAACCACGAAGCATTAGTCCTACGGAAAGCGCACTCGCTAAGGTACTCGTATATGGAGTGCTAACTTTGAAAACGATGCAGACATAGTAACAGTCTAATCTTGGATTCATATAACAGGGCTTTCCGATTTTCATAGAACGATAAGGAACAGCTTTTGATATAGAACAGGGATTTTGTTTGATGTTGGTTAACATCGCATTTTCAAAGCCAGTCGGGACGGTAGTACAACCGGCGGAGAGGAGTCTGCCATTGATTGCGCTAGCCTGAAAGCCCTGAAGAAGTCGAAGGGTACATCCCTAACGACGAAACACGTGTTGGCTGGGCAATTTTCGGATTAAAGGAACAGGAGAACAATAACTACACGATCACTCTAATTTTGTTATACATTTGTCTATTTAATGTTAACTGAGTTTTCCGAATGCTTACTATAAGTTGCAATTGACAGGCGCGTGTGCATAGGCTTGCTATACATTTGTCTGACCCTAGGGCCTACTTGGAGGGCTTAGGGTGTTTTCCCTCACCTTTTTGCACTGCCTTACTCGCTTCAGTATAATTTACGCACACTCGATAGGCGCCAGTTTCTCCCACATAAGAACAACCCCCCCTTCTTTGTTTCATATAAGAAAGGATGCTAGCATGCACTTATTGAATGCCCCTAAATTAACAGTGAGTGAGCATTAGGAGAGTAAACAACTGTGAAGCAGAAATGTGGACTGCATTTCAAGTATATAGTGTATGTCTATTGACTAAAAGGTCACTCATTGTGAGTCTACAACCCCCAGTGACAGGCCAAGAGCTTTATCCAGATTGTGGCCTTCCACAGGTTCATTGACGTTAACTATGTAATAAATAAGATCTGGTACTCTTTTTTTAAGAAGTCTATCAACTATGTATTTTTTCTATGACAAATGGTTTATAGTGTATTTGGACTCGTAGAACTTGAGATGACCTATATTTAGACTTTGTGGGGAAAAGGTAATTATTGAATGTAGGAAGATACCTTGTGTATTGATTTTGAACATACCAATGGGAAACAATAAACTTTGTTTTAAATATTTTAATATAGGTGTGTTTGCAGACTTGAAATATTTGAGAGTAATGGCATGTAGTAATTTTTATAATTACTCTTCTTTGTAATGCGTGAAGTATGATGGAGTGTGTGGGATGGCAAATGGGGCATTAAATAAGCCATCTGAAGAAAATCTATTCAGTAAAATAATTTCCATAGCTGATAAAGTCTTTTGTCACTAACAAATCAGACAAGTATTTGCAATGCAAATAGGTCTCGCATTTGTGAGTTAGAGCTATTGACGTTGTAAATGACAATGTTTTTTACCTATACGTTTTATTTTTGGAGTGAATGTATGTAGTGTGCAAAATCCCTTGGCAAGGTCCTGCACTTCGTAATAAATATATTGAAAGGTGCAAAGTGTGCATTGTGTCAACAAGTGCTTGGCACGTACCTCATGGGTGAAGTGTCGCCACACTTTAAAAAAAAATGTTGTGTCAGTTTCTTTGCCGGTGAACATGCCCCTGTATACCATAATTGATTATGGAAAACTTTGATAAATCAATAGATGTTTATTTTCCATCCAGCAGTTTCCTCGAGATTTTTGCTGCCTAACGGGTCAATATTTTGCAATAAAATAAGAGAAAGCACATCAGCATCTTCAAAATGGTAGGTTTAATTTAGGTAAATCAATAAGATAGCTAAACTATTGAAATACAAACCAAAAATAACGTGATATTTAAGTTTTTGGCAGCGCACCTACAATACAAAATACATCAACAGTGATTTTTCTCAGAGATCCCTTAAACACTGATTACAACATATGCAGAAGCTGGTCCTTGGCTACAAACAGCTAACTCCAGTTATTCAATAGCAGGGTTCTGTATATTATTCAGTTCTGGATTATTTCAATTTTCAGTTTTGCACTCACAGTTATGATTTTTTCATGAGAAATCTTAAACTATTTGCATCAGAACAAAGTGGAAATAGGAGTGGCTAATAACCCACACCCGGCATGGAGCAAGCTGAATTCCCGTTGTTTTATATGCTGTAAAAAACAAAAACATAGCAGGAAGTGCTTTAGGTGAAACAAATGGTATTTCACAGTCAAAGGTCTGACGCACAAAGGAGAAAGTACTATGCTGCCTGACTCAAAGACTTCAACTTAGCCGTTGTCAGCTTCGAGTACAAAAGTTAATCGACTGTACTATCATTTTTTGCTACTTTCACACTCAACATAGAACAGCAGGAAACTGAAAGCGTAAACTAAACAAGACTGGACATTTCAGAAGTTTTGTGGATCAACACCTTGGTATTAAGCGCCACTGCTCGAAGTGTCATGTATGACGCAAGCAAGTGCCACACAAAAGGCGACTGCAAATATAGATAGGTCACACATGCTAAGAACTGAAAACATGGTAGGTATGGAAGAGGACTGTTTACTTGTGTCTCTGGCCCGCTCCTAGTGGTTCGGGGCTGCCCAGTTATGGTAATTTGGTGCCAACACAGGGAGCAGGTCCCGTTTGCCAGCCCCCGACCCCAGATCGTTTACCTTCCTCTTACTTCCCGGATGTGTGCAGTTTCCGGGCTGCTCTGTGGCAGCCGCATCTACGGGGAAGTGGAGGAAGAAGAGAGGGAGCTCGATGGGGAGACGTCCGTGTTCTTTGTACTTCCTGTGGGATCCCTATATCAGCGGCGGCTTAGGTCGGCAGCGCTAGCGGCTGTCATCTTGTCACAAACTCCAAACCCGTTCCGCTGGCAGCTAATGGAGGCTGTGCTGCCTCAGCCCCCGGTGCCCGGAGGCGCGTGATGCGGCGCGTGTGCATAGCGCTGAAGGGAGAGAGGGCCGCAGCAGGCGGGAGGATGGAGAACACGGACAAAGGGAGGGGGCGGGAACAAAGTAAAGCACACCAGGAACCTAAAAAAATAGTACACGTACGGTGAAACAACCAAGTAAAGGGGCCAGTAACCATGGGAGGATACAAATGACGACATGGCCGTACTAAGGAGGGACTAACAAGCCTATTAAGGAAACAGACACCAGCATTTATGAAGAGCAGAGACAGAAGCCAATGAAAAATATGGGCGGGGCTTCTTCTCCCTACTCTACCTACAACAGATCGCCAGAGCAGTGCTTGCGCACTGGCTCAGGCTCGACCTAAAAAATGACTAAGGGCCTGATTTCAAAGTGAGCGGTAACTGGCTTTTCTTAAGAGAGAAGAAAGACATCCTGTTTGCTCAACTCTTTATTCTGCTGCCACATGTAGAGTGTGCCGGGTGGTGGTGTTTGGTAGGCAGCGGCTCTCAGCTTTGCCATTGGCATCCTTAATGATGAAAATGATGAAGTTGATGCTAAGGGCATTAGGCACAATGTCTGATTTAAGACAATCAATCGGACACTATTTCTGCTGGTGTCTTTTCTGTGTGGTACAGCCATTGTATCCTATTAATGGCTCGTGTGTGCAAGAGATTTTCTTTCATCATTAGGCAGGGGACCTGTATTGAGGATTACCCTAGCCTGTTAACTCCCAGGTTAACATCTAGCTTGAAAGAGATCATGGTGTGAAGCTTTGCAGGCAGTAAAAAAGCTCGTATTGGCAAAAACACTAGTGACGACTGGCATGGTTCTGTCTTCCCTAAGCTGGTGCTCAAGCTTAAGTTTGGTGTTCTTATGGATGTCAGTTCAGGGGCGCCTCCTCCGGTAAGGCGGAGTAGCTTCGTCCCACTAACTAAATTGCCCCAGAGATGTAAAAATTAAATGGTAATAAAGTATAACTTATTACCATTTTATTTTCAAAAACCCCGAGCCGAGCATCAAGACAGGGGGAAGGACTTTCTGCTTTGAGCAGTGATGGACAAGGCACATTAAGTTCAAAGTGCATATGTCTCTTTGCCTGGCCGTGTTGCGATGGCCAGTCAGACATGCGTATTTCAAACCTCTCTAACCCAGCTGTCTAAGACAGGTTGGTTAGAGACAGCACAGGGCTCCAGTGTCCTCGCGAGCGCCAAAGGAGGCTGCTTCCTCCAATCCTGGCACTTCTTTCATGCTGCATGTGAACAGCACCAGGATTGGTTACTGCAGTTTCCTGGGTCCCACATTGGAGCCTGCCTGCCTCGAGAAGACCCGAACGAGGAGGACGTCTCGCCAGGAAGGTAAGTTTAATTATTTTTTTAACTTATTTATGTACTTTTAGTTTTGTCCTACCTGCCACACTACCCTCCGTACATGCTAGCTGCCACTGTGCCAGTTAAGTTTTGAAATGCTTAGCAATAAGTTACTCGCTAGTTTGTGATGCTAAATACCACTCCCTGGAAATCCCCTGCTAATATTTTCTAAATTTGTATTTCAGAAAATCTGGGCAAAACTTCAAGCTTCTTTACTTATGAAAGGCTTTAGCACATCTCATGCATCGTTAGTGAAAAATGCCTTTGTAAATCCTCCAGGATATATAAAGACCAGCAGGCGGGATGCTCCAAGAATAGTTTACAGTAGTTCGCTGGGTAACCCCTGGCTCCACAGTTACCGGAACATTAAGGCTTTTTGACCATTGGTGATCAGACAACAGATAAGCAGAGCACCAGAACTTATTAGTGTACTATTCTCTCTTCTGGAGGTGTTTATGAATTTCTCGTAAGCATGTTTATTTGAGGAGAGTTTAGTGCAAGGGAAAACAACAGCCCCAAGCTTCTGTGTCCAATTAGCCAATTATTTTACTCCTAATTCGGCTGATACAATAAGGATTATTTGATCAAATGGGAGTTTATAAGGTGTGCCCCTAACTTTTCTTGTACATTTTTACACCATCACTATAATAATTAGTGGTGTGCAAAATTATGAGAAAGGAAAATCTGTCATTTTGTGCTATAGCTTTGGCTTTTTCCCAAATTGTGTCATTCACTGTCATTTTTTGTACCACAAATGGGAAGTAATTTCTCAAGGTGGCATAATGGTGTCATTTCAGACATTTTGCGTAACAAGCTTAACACAAAATTCCCCAAATTATGTGAAGTATGCTGGCATAATTTAAAATTCGCCTAGGTCTAATAATAACCTTAATATTCAATATCTTAGGGGCACATTACGATGGCGGGCGGAAGCACCACCGCCGTGCTGGCGGATGCAAAAACCACCAGTTACCGCCGGCACGCAGCAGTCCACACGCCCGTCCAATTACGATGCGAAAAGTAGGCCAAACACCGCCGGCAAGCCAGCAACACCGTCCGCCATCAAAGTGCGCCCGTACATGTAGCGGCGCAGCCCAACTGACACACACCGTCCGACGAAACACGTCCCGCCCGGCGCATAAATTACGATGCCGCAAACAAACGGCTCCCACGGCCAAGAGATACCGTACGACAAACCGAAGCGGTAACACGGACGCCGAGCACGGACAACGAAGAAGCGGCTCCCCGAGCATGAATCCAGCACTGCAGGCCCTCCCCATGCTCCTGCTGATGCACCACCAAGGACGCAACGTACCGCGGAGACGCAGGTAGGCACACACACAACAAGTGCACGCAAACAGCGCACACAGTGCAAGGGCGGAAAAAGCGGACAACCCCCACCAGCGCGTGTACACTACACATCCACCATCGCATCCACATATGACACACAGGCCAAATCGTAACATCGCAGAACACATGTGTACACACCACCTGGGACTAGTAACCAACCACCCCGTCACGGCCCGAAAGCGCCGATGACGCCGCCACCACATGCGCACAACGCAGAGGCCAACCGCAGCGCCATGCATGCGTCGCACACAGACACAGGGACACAACCAAGCAGCACACACATCAGCCCCACCCCGAACGCACATGACACGTGACAGGCCGGCCACAGACATGTCCTCAACGCCCAATTCACGGACAACACCCAACGCCACACAACCGACGCACACATGTCAGTGAAGACACGCAACAGCAGGACACACCCCAGTGTAACAAACATGGCGTAGCACACAGCGGCGGCAACACCAACTAGGAGAAGCAGGGCCCCTTCGGGAAGAGGAACGCCAGTACCACACAGAAACACCCATACCACCCTGCACATATGAACAAGACATATAAAACGGAACACCAAAGAGCACGGGGACCGACAACAGGTGGCCCAAGAATAACATTCACACACAAGGCCCAACGCAGAGCGGAAAGGCAGCCTGCCGCCCACACAAGGGAGAGCAGACAGCACTGAATGACCTTCCATTCCAACTCCGAAACCACAGCCCTACGACAGAAGCCGGTGAATACAGCCATTGTCCAAGAATAGACCAACACAGGCATGCCGAGGAGACCGACCACAGGGCAGATAGCGCATATCACAGAAGCACACAACGGACGGGGAAGAAAGAAGAAAACAATCCCCCATGTCGGCCACATGCAAGTTAATTGGAAGGAGTCACACAGCACTGACCTTGAACTGTCTGAGAAGCATGTGGGAAGAGGGCCCGTGTCCTCCAAACAAGCCAACAGAACACAAGTCCTGTCTCCCTACGACTACACAGAGCTCACAGCAACCCCGGAGCGTGCACATTGCAGACTGCACACACAGCCGGAGCACGCCACCTCAACGAACCGCTGCGAAATGGCAACCGCAACACACCTACCCAACTACGCCGAACAGCTCAAGCTGTACAAAACCAACCTGTGCCATACATTGGGATGCGATCTCCTGTCCCTGCTGAACGTAAGTTACCGACTGACTTACCGCATCACATTGTTCAGCTGCGTCATGCCCGTCTTCTACTGTCGGAGGTGTCCCTACCAGCATCCCGTCGAGATATGCCTCTCCAACCCGGCATGTCTGAAGGCGGACCTGCTACCACTACTCCTCCCTCTGGACGCACACGACAGGGCCTGCTCTGCCTATGGGGGCATGGCGTATGTGGCCAACATCGCACCCGCACTGAAATGGGACCACTGTGCCTCCACACGACGGATCATCGATAACAGCTACATCGAATGTCACCCAGCATGCCCCATCATGGTCCTCCAAGGGACAACCTACGAACAACACCTTGACAGCCACCATCCGCTTCATTGGCTGGCAAACATGTACACCACCAATGACATGGAAGCCCTGCTGGACGGCATCGCATACCTGACAACCTGTAAATACGTCGGACCACAACGCAGGTTCCCCGAGTGACCTATGATGTCCAACCCCGCACCCATGCTTAGCTTCCGCACGGACTGGCCAGTCACCACCACAACAGCCATACCAAACGACCGGCAACTGTAACCACACCATCAACGACATCGCCATGACATCGGATATGACCGGGACATGCACACTGTTCCCCATCACATCCAGGAACACCGCATGCATCGTGGGAGGCAGTGGCATGGGCTCTGTGTATCGCACCCACATGGACGGAACTGCACGAACAACCAGGACACGACATGGATCCAGCGCCCATGGACACACACACCGCTCAGTGGACATGAATAGGTCGCCTGGAGTCTGTGGGTGCTGCACCCCTCCCACCCCCGCCCCGGGAATCCCATACCAGGACCTTTGCATGGACGACAAGTGCATACAACAACAACACGACCCCAGTGACTGTGACATGTCCAGTAACCACCACAGTGCAACAACAAGTGGCACGCCGCTGCATGCACGCAAGCACATGCCCTGATGTCATCTCACATGCACGCGTGCATGAGGAACAACCGCAGCAAACCTGTCACATGGAACTGAGATGGACTGTGCCCATGATGCCAAGCGGTCTGGTAGGCTACATGTATACCGTCTGTGTCAAAGTCCGCAGCTCCGCAGCTATACGTAAATGTACATTAGCACAGCCTTGGCCAAGCAGATGTCACTCTGAAGCCCACATCCCACATGCAACAGCCAATCACATGTAACCCCACACCCTATCCCATTTGCAATCATGCTCAGTATATCCTCAACATGTATCCCGCTGCCAGTAGTGTCCACTATACTGCATCACAGAGGACAGAAGACTCAATATAATGTTTGAAACCAAAACTGTCTCCGCTGACTCATTTCACAAGTACGAATGAGAGAGGATGAGAGTATGTGAAGTACACGGCAGTCGTGACATGACCATGTAGTCCACTGGTATTGGATGTCAACGCAAATGAGTAGCACTACTGTGGAAGACACACATGTGTCGTGTGAAGTCGTATGGACGCAGTGCTCAGGTGGGTGGGTGCGACGGGTAGATGCGCACATGCCAAGTTGGAGCACGCCGTGTTGGGAGGGGTCATGAACAGTACACCACCGCTTCCCTGGGCATTGTGAGAGGACACCTGTCGGGGGGAGTGAACACGTGTGTGCACAGCAGCCGGGCACACGTACAAAGCGGTACCAGGCGCACCTCAGCCCACCCTCTGTGGACAAGCTGGATCCTGTTGTGCGCCCGCCATGCCCCTGACAAGGCACACACAGCCCCAGTCGACCAGGTGTAACCCCAACATAGTCAATCCGCACAGGCGATACAGGGCACGGGATGGCAGTGGAGCATGGTGTGTGAGAGGTCTCCTCGCGCTCCTCCTGGTCATATCACGCAGGCAATAGAACCTCAACGTCTAGCATGGCACAAGTCAGATGGAAGTGTAGGGGGACGCACCACAGCACGAGCAGCACTGACGTCACGGGAGGTGGCTCGCACCATCCCATCCATTGCCCATCATACCAACCACGCCACATGCCATTGCGACTAAGTGCAAGCGCGTGCGCCACCACCCCCGAGCCCTCCCCAGAGAGGCCAAAGAGTGAATGTGTGGGCCATCAGCCACAGACGGACGCGGCCTGGCCGCAAGGGCAGCCACAGCCACTGGGTGTCGCAGGTGGCGGATCCGGAAGGCGAAGACTGTGATGCATAGTCCATGCAGGCCGGGTCACCATTTGGGGCACCACGCAGGTGGACGGCGTCCCGCAACACATCATACCCTGAGACAGCCCACTCGTGCAACTGGACCCACACATACACTCCTTGCCCTCTCTGGTGCGAGCTTTGGGCTGCCTGTGCAAGCGCTAGCCTCGCAGGTGAGCATGCATATTGGGGGAGCGAGGGGAGGACATGAGGGCTGGGGCGAAGATGACTGTATCACTGTCAGTTAGTACAAGGGATGACCCAGATGTGGAAAGGAAGAGACGTGTCCCGTGTGTACTGCAACTAGTCGCCAATACAACTACCCCCCCATGTCCAGAATGTAAGCCCGCACCTAGGCCCGCCCATCCGCCACATCGAACATACCACCAGCACGACAACCTTCCCATTCGAAACACTGACTGGGGGTGGCGACCAGTGTACAATCATGTGTAGCCTACCCACGCGTACATGTGGGCCCTCCATGATCCATGTCACCTGCGGCAAAGTCATGACATGCGCAATGAGGGAAGTGAGGAGAGCTGCCCGCCCCACGCGCAGAAGGTGCATCAGCTCCACAGACCCAGCAGCGAGTCCAGCAGGGGTCACATGTGCAGGGGCAGCTGTGCCTGGTGTGAAGGCACATGCATATAGACAGCACATCGACCAATGTGTAGTCTGCCCACATCTACAGTCCATCATCATGCGGACATAGGAATTGAACACAGGGCAACACATCTTAGTGGGTGCACCCACCGTGACCAACAATGCGCAATCATCGACGTACCCGCCCTGTGCATGGCCCCCCACCCAACGGAGGCACATCCAGTGCCACCATCCCACACACACAAGCCTTCCACGGAACATGCTGTGTCCAATGGTCAGTACAGAGTCAGCGCCCATCTGGTGGATCCTGAACAGGAGACACATGCACACACATGCCAGCTCCCACTATGTACGACTGCCACCTGGCACGTGCAATGTAACCTCTCACCTGTGACGTGTGACTGCAAGCACACAGCCGTCTTGGCATGGGGCTGTCAATGTGGACACCTGTCAATGTTTCGGGAGGGTGTGATCCGTACAGTGCTGTACATAGGGTGCAGTGCTGACACCTACTACTGTCTCATATCCCCTCGTGCCACAGGTCCCACTTGTTTTGGCCGCTCAGCCTGTGCCCACATCGTCGTCGTCGTGTGCCATACTCATCCAGCCGCGGAAGCAGTTCCATGCTCAGCAGACATTCATGTTGCCGTGGCGTTGCCGCTTGACGGATATGCAGTCAGTCCCCATCAGCACGCCCCGCAAGTCATTGGGGCCTAGATCCCCATGTGCATGCACATGGCAGTGGTTTGTATCACTAGCCATTGCCATTGTTGGGAGACCTGTGTAAGTGTATTGTGGCCGTGCCGCCCCAGCTTGACAGCTGGGCTGTGGCTCCTGTGCTTACTCAGTCATGTCAGTGATGTGTATGCGAAATTGCTATGTGTCGTGTTGCTTTGACATGTGTCCTCTGCCATTGTCCCTAGGCGGAGACCGAACATTGACCGCCCATACCAATTGCTGGCGGACATGGACGATACAGAGGTTATTAGGAAGTTTCGGCTGGACAGGCCAACCCTGCATCGACTGTGTGCCATGTTAGAACCCCATCTCCGTCCCCGCAGGGTGTATCCGACTGCTGTCACCCCCACGGCTAAGGTGATGGCCGCCATGCATTTCTTCGCCACTGGGTCATTCCAGCACACAGTGGGCAGTGGAGGAGGGATGTCCCAGCCCATGTTCAGCAAGGTGCTGAGGGATGTACTGGCAGCCATGATGCTGTACCGGAACAGGTACATCCGCTTCCCCAGGGCTCGTGAATTGGCGGCAGTGAAGGGTGCATTCTATGCCCTTGGCAGAATCCCACACGTCGTTGGAGCCATTGACTGCACACATGTCGGCCTTGTTCCACCACAGGCCACTGAGCACCTGTACCGCAACAGGAAGCACACGCACTCCCTGAATGTGCAAGTGGTGTGCCTTGCGGACATGGTGATCACCCACGTGTGTGCAAAGTTCCCAGGCTCGGCCCATGACGCACACATAATGCGCAACAGCATCTTGCCACGACTGATGTCCAATATGCAACAGGATCGTGCCTGTATTGTCGGTGAGTATGTGGAGTGGTGTAGCGTGCTGGCTGTGCGATGCTGTCCCCTGTCCAGTTGGATTAGCAACGGTTCTCTGTGTCCCTCACACCCAGGTGACTCTGCGTATCCGAATGGGGCATGGCTGCTCAGTCCATTGAGGAATCCTCGCACCCCAGCAGACGATCGCTACAATGAGGCACATGGGAGGACCAGACGTGTGGTCGAGCGTACCTTTGGCCTCCTCAAGTCCAGGTTCAGGTGCCTGGACCGCACCGGGGGTGCGCTGGCGTACTCCCCACAGAAGGTGTGCCGGATAGTGGTGGCGTGCTGCATGCTGCACAATCTGGCCATTCGGAAGCAGATCCCCCTCATCGTGGATGACGGAGATCAACCAGGGCCCCAGCCCGCAGACCAGGACAGCTCTAGTGAGGAGGACAGCGGAGAGGAGGAAGCTGGTAATGTGCGGCAGCAGCTCATCGCCCGCTACTTCACTTGACGGTGAGTGTCCATGTACGACGGCTGATGTGGCTGTATCTGTGCAGGTGTGTGTGTGCTGTGTCAGGGTGGCCGTTTGTGCACTGCGTGCTGTGTGTCAACGCTCCATGGCCAGGGTAGTATGCCACTGTTGGTGGCTGTGGCATTGTGCCCTATTGCTCTGTGCGATGTGTGTACATTGCTTGTAGTTGTTGACATGTACTGTGTGATGGGTGTGTGACACACTCATTGAATGTGCTCCTGTTCTGTCTCCCACCCCTAGGTCCCTACAGGCCCTCCGGATTCAAATGCCATGCCACGCATCAGGTGCCTTTCCGCCCAAGGTGGCCGTTGTATTCCGTACAAATAAGACACAGGGCACAAACAGCAGTTAGTGAAAAAGGTGCATTTATTACAAACTGTGACATGTGATTGTGTGTAAGGTGATGACAAAAGTGGTGCGTGCAGTGACAATGAGCTGTCGGTCATGGCTGCGTGATGATCAGGGTGTACCCACTGGTTCTATGTCCATAGTCCAACACACACATGCCATCCAGATGGCTGTGTGGAGTGGGATCGTAGTCCAAGTCAATGCAGTGGCTGGTCAAGGAAGGCTGGCGGAAGGCTGGCTGGCTGCCTCACTTGCGTCTGGAGCGTGCGAAGTCCTCCCGGGAGATCTGTTTCCTCTTCGGACGGCCCCTTCCACGTTTGCGAGGGGGTGCCTGCTTGCGACATGCTGGTGGTTGAGGTGTGATCACTGGCTGTGGACGCAGGGGAACTGGACACTGCTGCTCCACCCTGCGCCCCGGCAGGTGGTGGTGGAGGGGGAGCTGCTGTCCCTGGCTGTGACCTCACCGCCACCACCAGCTGTCCCATGAGGTCCACGATTTGGCCCATACGGGCGTCCATGGACCTCATCACCCCCAGCACCTCACGCGTGTCTGAAGCAGACCGGACCCATTGTCCTTGGGCCTCTTCATAGGCCCCAAGGACTCTGGCCATGTGAGGCAGGGCATGGCTCCCAGGGGAGGCTGGCGTTTCCCTGACCCTGCTCCTCCTACCAGTCCTGCTGCCACCGGCCTGCCCACTAGCCACATTGCTCACCACGGTCCTCGCTGTGGCTCCCAGGGTGGATCCAGTCGTCCGGGCCACCACCTGCGCTGGGGCTGGTGCCAGCGAAGACGTGGCGGTGGTGGCGGCGGTGGTGGTCGGTGCGGCGATGGTGGCGGTTGCGGCAGTGGTAGTGGCCACAATGACCGTGGGTGTGGCCGCAACGACAGTGGCAGCAGGGGGCTGGGAATGTTCAGCAGCCCTGGATGATGGGTTGGTGGGTAGGAGGGGTCCTGGGGAGCGGCTGGGCCCTGCCACACCAGATGGGCCTGCTTGGTTGTCCGTGTCCGAAGAGGAGGACAGATCCTCCAGATCCGTGTGTCCTCGTTGGGGGCTTGTAGGCTGGCTGTGCTGGCTGCTGGCTCCATCCCCAGCATCCAGCAGTTCGTCACCTGTGGAGAGAATGAGATTTGTTATTGTGTTGCACCTGGCGAAGTATGTATTTGTCGTCTGACATTGACAGTTCGTGCAATCTCGTACATGGGTTTCCCGGAGGCGTGTGTGTGGCTGTAGCATCTGTAGTTGTGTGTGCTTGGCAATGGGACTGTGTGCTGTGCACATGTGGCATGGGACGGATTGGCCATGCCGATGGGTGTGTTGCTGTGCCCCTACTTATTGTGACTCTGGTGTATGCGGGCTCCTGGCCCATCCTGGGTCTGGTTTGTACTTTGCTTTTGGGGTTCAAATGGAACGCTTAGGAACGCATATGGCAACATGGGGGCCATGCCCCAGATTCGCATTTGGGAGGGAATATGCTTTTGGGGTTCAAATGGAACGCTTAGGAACGCATATGGCAACATGGGGGCTATGCCCCAGATTCGCATTTGGGAGGGAATATGCTTTTGGGGTTCAAATGGAACGCTTAGGAACGCATATGGCAACATGGGGGCCATGCCCCAGATTCGCATTTGGGAGGGAATATGCTTTTGGGGTACATGCTGTGAGCCATGGGTGCCGAACGTGACATGTGTTGTGGCAGCATGACAGTGCATGGTTTGAGGTGTGTGCATGCTTGACATGGCCTGCATATTTGCTGTCTGTTGTGATTACTGGACATGGCATTGGACGCATCGTTATGAGTGAGTGATGGTTGTGTGCCAGCCAACGTATTGCAGTTGTCCCATCTCCTTGGTGTGCGTGCTGCCCTGTGCCATGTGCATCACTGCAGTGCTCAGGGGGGGTGTGGCCCATGTTGTGTGTTGTTGCTCACAGTGTGTCGTGCACTTCATTGACTTCTGGCACATGGTTGGTCATGGGCATGTATCTTAGCGTGACTGCTGTATGTGTGGCAGCTGTGCGGATGACATGCCTTTCATGAGACTGGGGCTGACGGATGGGATGGATGGTATGTTGTTTGTGCATGGTGTGTCTGTGTGTTTGATGGGTTCAGTGGTGTTCGTGTGCATTTATGTTGTTCCGCTCTGTTGCGTCTAGTGTTGTTTGTCTTACATAGGCGTAGTTGTGGGGTGTGTGGTTGACAGGCAGTAGGGGCTACATGGACAGGACTTCAATGGTGTTTCGGTTGTGTGTGATGAGTTGCACAGTGGCTGCCGTGTGGGACTATATTCAGTGTGGCTTGTGCATGCAGACGTGGCTCCTTGGGTGTTGCTATGTCTGTGATGGGTCATGTGGGGTGTGAGTCTGTTGTTCATGTCCGTGTGCACATTGTTCACTTGTTCGTGACGGTGGGCGGTGCTGCGTGTTCGTCTGCTACGTGACATGTCCCATGTGTTGGTCGTGTTATGGTCCTCATGCCTCCAGTAATCCAGCCCTGTCCAGTTTCCCACCTGCAAGTTGTTCGTGCGTGCACTGTACTGGATGCCACATGGCTCTAACCGGGGGGTGCTCCATGTTGCAGGTCTGTGGGGGTGGAGGGGTGTTGTGGGTCGTGGGGGTGGCTGGACACCCACTGACACCAATTGCTGTGGACCGTGATGTCTGCCTTTCGGCTGTCGTTGTGCACTGCGGTGGCTGACACGTGGCTGTGGGGGATGCTCCTCCTTGCTGTGCTGTGGGACTGGGGCCTGGTGTGTGTTGTACTTGGGCTGTCCACCGTCCCACCCACTGCACTTTGTGTTCCTGCCACTTACCTGTTACTTGTCGGTTAGTGCAGCTGTGGCGGACACATGGGTGTGGTGGGTGCTCGTTGTGGCGCTTCTGGCATATTTGTGGACCTGTTGGTGGTTACGTGGCTGGCTTAGTGTACACATGTCCCCACGCATCTTACAGTTGTTCGGTTTGGGCTGTGTGTGGTAGTGTCTGTTGCATGTGTGTGTGATGTGTTGTGTATTGTGTGCTGGACATGGGGGTGTTTGTCCCTGGGAGCTGTGGCATGGTGGTAGTGCATGTGAGTACATAGCGGTGTGCTGGTATACATTAGTTTGTACTTACCAGCCTCCACTCCCCTGCTAATCCGGCGAGGATCTCCGGATGGATTACGACTCGCACCTTCTCCTCCCACGCTTTGAAGGTCTTAAAGAGCGCGGGATTCCCTCCGCCAGTGACGGCAGCCAGCTCTCTGTTTTTGCCCTCCTTCTTCTTGACCAGGCTCTTTACGTCATTCCAACGTTTGTTAATCTCGACTCTGTTCCTGGGCAGGGTCCCGACTGCATTGACCTGGTCTACGATCCGGTTCCACATTCTGTTTCTGGTGGCTAGTGGTGTGTGCTGGACCATGTTCCCATAGATTTGTGGGTACACCTTGATGATCTCGTCGACCATGACCGTCAGCTCCATGGGCGTGAACTTGGGCATTCTTTGTGGTGCCATGATGTTTGTGGTGCTGGTGCGGTGTGTGTTGTGTAATGTGCAGGGGGTTTGTGGTGCCGGTGTTTGGTGGTGGTGGTGGTGGTGGTGGTGGTGGTGGTGGTGGTGTTTGGTGGTGGTGGTGGTGGTGGTGGTAGTGATGTGTGCGTTTCTGTGGTGTGCTGCTGTCCTTGCTGTGTCACTGTGTCCTCTCCTCTCCTCTCTGGTTTGCAATGTAGCAAGGGGTTGTGGTCTGTGGGAGTGCTGCTTTTGTACTCACCTATGTGGGTGTGTCCTCATGGTCTGTTGTTTTCAGGTGTGTTGTGTCTGGGGTTCTGGCCTTTGTATTTTTTGTTTGTCCGGGGGGTGTTTTCGGGATGTGTACTGTGCTTGTGTATTTGTGCGTGCCTTGCTGTGTGGACTTGTTGGCCATGTTGTGTGCTATTGGTTTTGTGTGCGGATGGTTTCTGTGCAGGTACGTTGGCGCCATGGCTTCAGCCGTGTCGATTCTCATCGGCGTTGTTTGCGCTGGCGGGCGGTATATTTGTGGTTTTTCCGCGCTCATGTCGGTGCGATCGTAATTTCACGTGCGGTGTGTCGGCCGTGAGGGCGGGCGGTTTTGTGTTGTCGTGCGTGTTTCCGTCCGTGGCGGGCGGTTTGACTCCGACTCGGACGTTGGCGGGCGGTATTTTGTGTGCTTTTTCCGCCGATGGCGGTATTCGGTTTGTGTAATCGTAATGGCGTGGTCGGTGTTCAGGCGGTGTGTGCGGGCGGATTTTTGCCGCTTCCATGCCTGGCGGAATTATTTACGCCGGGTATCGTAATGGGCCCCTTAGCATCTATCTCATTTTACTACAGTGTACATTTCTAAAGCTAGACAGATACAGTTTTCAGTAGCCTACTTTTCATAACTCACCCTCTTTCAAATCCAAAAGAACACAGATTTCTGCTTAATGTTAAGAGGCTTCTTCCTCCATTGTCAATACTTTGCTATATTAGAGGAGGATTAATCTCAGAATAACAGAAAGGGAGTGGAAACAATAGGCTTATCACTTGGGCTAATTTTCATCCTCCTGGACATTTCCACTCAAATGTAGACTTATTTACATAAGCATAACACATTGGATGAAATCTACTTTTCACCCTAATGTTTTAATTTTTTTTACCCTTTGTGTTTTGGTGGTATTAGGACTGTTTGTTCTGTGACACTGCTCACAGTGTGTGTGCTCTGGCCTTAAAATGGTATTGGTAAAATAGTTTTCATCCAATTGATCTGCTTAACTTTACTGTAAGGCCATTGTAGATGACAGAAATTCCACTAGTGGCATGGAATATAAATGTCATAAGTGGCTGCAGTATGTATTTACCACTCACATGTATAACAGTAATATGTGAAGCCTAGGGCAACAATCTGTGAAGCCCTAGAGGGCAGATTGTTCTAATTTATAAAACAAAGGCCTCATGGAGCCCGAGGGGATTGAAAAGCTGTGACAAACATTGGAATGTTGGAGCTCCGGGCTACTACTGGCCATTAGAATCCGGACCACTTCATTGTTTTCAATGGAGCTTCCAACATCCCAATGTTCTAATAAGTTTTCAAATTTTAATTGAATGGTGAAATCAGATTTTGATCATTTTAGTAGAAAAGTAATTTTGTAAAATGTACTTTGGACTCCCTGAGTTAGAACTTGCTTTAAACTAATCCTACCACTCATCCTCTTCCAGAGGGCAATTACGCATTCCTTGCTAGAGTTAACAACCTTACTCATCACAGTGCAATGGCTTGGCCTCTGAACCTAGAGAAGCAGGGGTGTTGTCAATAACGGACCACTTAGGTGGAATTAGCCATCTGTGAGGGGTGCAGAACATCTGACTGAATAAAAGACAGCCATAACATTTCTTGTTTTGACTTGCTGATCCCAAATGGGGCTGACAATATCTGCTCTTATTACTTACCAGAGCCTTCCTAGACACTTTGGCTCTACCTCCAGCAGGAAAGGGGGGAACTAGTGCTGACACTCACAGAGGGGAGGCAAACTGATCTAAATGGAGGCATGGCTAAGGTCTTTGATAGAGCACTTCCAAAGGGAAAAAGGGTCAACTCATCTTGAATCCAGGACATCTAGGAAATTTTACAGCAGAGCAAAGATGAACTGGTCTAAAAGGAGGTGGGCATGAGTTGCAAAAGTAGACACAATGGGGTAGGGGAGATTCTTCAATCACTGCCTGGTGCAAAAGATAAGACTAGCACCTCACCATCACCTTCTCAAAAAAGTCCTAAATATTGTAAGAACACTCCTGAAGATGAAGGCTCTACTGAAAGAAACAAGGCTGCTCAATTCTGCCTGGCCCCCAGGCATAGGTCCTACTCTCCAATTGTCAGGTGGCTGAACTCCTATTTACCTATTCCAGAGACTTAACAAGCAGAAGGACTCCTCAGTGCATGAGGGCCCAACTGACCACAGAGGACTGACCATGCAGGAGCCTTAGCTGGAGAGAACCCTAGTGCCTTGAAGCCTTCGCCGAGGACCTCATGGCTCCAGAAGTGACAACAAGGAGCTTTGTCAGCAGTGGAATAAAAGTGGGATTTAGTCAAAGCCAAGTTGATGAGACTTGCCCAGGGAGGGTGTACTCAAGGCAGTCAAGACAAAACAGGTATGTCGTGCTTGGAGGTTTTTGCTGTGCTGAAAACAGGTTCCACTGAAACTCACAGTGAATGTTTCTGGCCTTGTGCAGCCCGACCTGGCTATAGCTTCCAGCCTTGCTCCCACAATAAGTTTGGGAACCAAAAAAATGTTTAAGGGCCTTATTTAAAGTTTGGTGGACATGATACTCTGCTACACATATATCAGAGTACCCTGTCTTTCAAACTCTCATTTTGCCCACTCTGTTTTGAGCCTGGAGAACCAACATGTTTCCTGTGGTGGAGCCACCACTAGCTCTATCAGTGACTGATTGCCTGTTGCATTTTGGACCATTAGTCAATGACATTCAAACCACCCTCTCCATAGGGGACATGTTTCAAAGTGTCATTTTTTCCCTGCCAGGGTAAGCTTGGTGGTCCCGAACAGGAAAAAGCCAACAATAAACTCAACACTGTGGGAAAAAACTCCAAGCTTGTCACAACCATTCTTTTTCTGTTTTTCAAAAATAAACTCCCATTTAGGGAGTTTGTATTAATTTTTCTTAGAACAAACCAAAAACTTTGCTGAGAGACTGCATTAAATATGGTGGTTCCTTGGCAAATTTAGAGCCTTCAGAGGAACCATAGTTGTGACAGCTCAAGGCACATACATCTCCAGCAGGTAGTTGGTGCTCTCTAAATATGGCACGAGATTATCCGCAATTGTGGTGGAAGTAATAACATGTGCCCCCTCATGGTAAGTCAGGCCACTGCAGCACTTTAATAAGACCTTAAGCCCGAAGGTAAAGCCTTGAAGCAGGGCGAGATGTCAAATCCATCCCAGCACTGAAGCAACTTTTTTTTTTTTAAACTCTTTTTATTAAACATATACAGGCTTCATTGCAATGACAATACAATATGTTATGCGTAAGGAGACGGACGAGACAAATAGCACAATACATAGCATTATTCTCACGTATACACCCTTTCCCCCCTCCCTGCATCCCTTGGTCAGATTGCACGGCACCAGTTCCCTCCCGTCTTCGCCCCCCATTCCCCTCGGCCCTCAGTCGTGTCCTCTGTATTTGGCCCATGCGGCCCATATTTCCCCAACTTTTCGTGGGCATCCCCGGCTCTGATATATCACCCGTTCTGCCCCATAGCACCAGTCCAGGTCTTTCTTCCATGCTGCTAGCGAGGGTGGGGTTTCTGCTCCCCACACTCGGGCAATGTTTCGTTTGGCCACTCCACCCACCAGGGCTAGCCAGGTCTTAGTCCGTTGGGCCCACGTCACGTCGCCCGTCACACCTAGGATATGCCACCTTGGCTCCAGCGGGACATCCTCCCCTACTACAGTCATCATCACGCGAGTTATACCTCCCCAATATGTTTGGATCTTAGGGCAGGACCATAGTATATGGAAGAAAGACCCTCGCTCGCCACAACCCCGCACACAGGCATCCGTCTTGCACGTGCCCATTCAGACGTATGCTGTCCGGGAGGCGTAGGACCTATGGAGGATCCAAAGTTGAATCAATCAGAACCTGGCTCTTATGGCAATTTCTCGGGGCGCCTGCAGTGCCTCCATCCAGTCATCGTCCTCTAACACGCCCACATCAGACTCCCACGCCTCCCGCAGCGAGCCCAGACAATCTGGAGTATTGGTAATCAATTTTCTGTACGTCAGAGAGATGGCCTTATCAATCATGGGATCTAGGAGTAGCCGATCTTCGAGGGGGGAGTATTCAGGCAACCGGGTACCCTCCTGCAGGTGGCAGTGGAGTGCATGGCGCAGCTGTCTGTATCTGAGGTATTCCCCCTTCCTCATGTGAAACTGTTCCTGCAGTGCCTCCAAGTCCAGCATTTTCCCAGCCTTCCAGATGATCTCTAAATGATCAATCCCTATTAGGCTCCATTTTCAGAAGCCCACTAGGCCTGTTAATTCTTTCAGCTGGTCTCCCTCCCAGAGCGGGGTCTGTTCTGTAAGCCTATTTGTCCACCCAGTCATCTTAGTCGCCTTGTGCCAGACCTCCAGCACCGTCCGGGTATGTGCCGGGAGCATCGCTTTTCTCTTTCCTTTCCGGTAAAGCTCCGACAGGTAGCTGTTATTGCCGAATGCTAACCGGTCCACCCTATACGCTGGCTCTTCTAGTGGCGCGAAGGCCCACCCATTAATATTGACAAGTTGGGATGCCCAGTAGTATTTCCGTATGTCGGGAACAGCCAGGCCCCCGTCGTAGACACCTCGCATCAACTTTTTAAGCGTGATCAGTGGGCTACCGCCCCCCCAAAGCAGCTGGCGCTGCTCAGATTTGATGGCTCGAAAGAACGTCTCCAGGATCAGGTACGGGGTGTTCTGAATCACGTGTAGGAGGCGTGGGAGGGCCATAATTTTAAAGATGACCGCTCTGCCCATCAGCGAGACGGGGAGGCGTTTCCAGTGTGCAATATCATCTCGCAAGTGGACCAGCTGGGCCTGCACGTTCAGTCGCATGAACTCGGTCTCATCTTTGGTAATCCAGAGCCCTAAATACTTAAACGTTTCTCTCGTGACCAGCTCGGAGCATGCTGACGACAGGGGCGGCAGCTCCTCCGCCAGCGAAAACACCAGCGACTTATCCCAATTGACGCAGTACCCTGAATAGGTGCAGAAAGATTGAATAATGTGTATGAGGCGGTGGAACGTTTGTCTGGGGTTGTGGGCGTACAGCAAGATGTCGTCTGCATATAAGGAGATGCGCTCTTCCCATCCCCCCCCATATCTATGCCTTTCACCATGGGATCTCCTCTTATCCACACTGCCATGGGTTCCAGGGCCAGTGCGAAAAGCATCAGTGATAGCGGACAGCCCTGCCGGGTGCCGCGATGAAGCGTAAAGGTTCTGGAGGCGCTGCCATTGACACTAACGCAAGCCCTCGGGTCGGTGTAGAGCAGACGCATCCATTGCTGTATGTTAGGGCCAAAACCAAATTTATCCAAGACCGCAAACAAGTATGTCCATTCAATACTGTTGAACGCCATCTTTGCGTCAAGGGACAGTAACGCGGCTGGGACATCTGTGCGCCTCCGGGTCATCTGTATCACCCCATATAGGCGACGCAGGTTGAGCCTGGTACTCCGGTGTGGCATAAACCTGGACTGGTCCGGGTGTATGAGAGATTGAATCACCGGGCCAACGCGGTTGGCTATTACTTTGGCCAATACTTTAGCTTCGAAATTCACCAGGGAAATAGGTCTATATGAGCCGCACTGGTCGTGGGGTTTTCCTTTTTTATGGATAACCACAATGGTGGCTGTGCGTAAGTCTTCCGGGAGCATCCCCTTGTCCCCCGCGTCGCAGAACATGTTAAGCATGTGAGGGGTGAGCTTGCTAGCGACGCATTTAAACATTTCCGTCGGAAGCCCATTGGGGCCCGGCGCCTTACCGGATTGGAGGTCCCGTATTGCATTCTCGACTTCCTCAAGCCTCATATCGGAGTCTAGCAGGGCTCTATCCTCACCCTCCAATGTCCGCATATTCAGATCTCTCAGAAATTCCGCCGACTCACCCTCCTCTCGCAGGGTCTGCGATCGATACACCCGTTCATAATAGTCTGCGAAGACTTCCGCCAATTCAGCCCCAGTGCCACCCCTCATGCCCTCCGTAGTCTTGATTTCAGACACCCAGTTACGGCTTCTGTCCCGCCGCTCAAGCCACGCAATAAGCTTGTTGGCCTTATCCCTGAGGTCGTAGACCTTTCTCTGCACTGCCTGTGCGTGCGCACGTGGAGCGTTTTCCTCCAGATCCCCGAGTTCCTTTTGTTTTAGTTTGAGTTTGTGTCTGCGTTCGGCGTCGCCCCCCGGGTCGGTAACTACCGTCCTATCAAGATTAAGGATCTCTATCTCCAAGGTGTCGTACTGCGCTTGCTTTTCTTTGCATCTGGCGCCGATCGTCGCCTGAACAAAGTCCCTGGCCACCGTTTTGTACGCCTCCCAGAGAACGCAGTCAGACCGTACCGAACCGACATTTTCGTCGAAATATTGGACCATGTGTTCCTGGAATTGATCCCTGAAGTCTTGGTCCCGAAACAGGGTAGGATCCAGGCACAGAAGGAGAGATCGCTCTCGCCACGGCCCCTGCATCTGGACCTCAACAGGCGAATGATCCGAGATACCTCGTGCCCTATGGCATCCTCCCCTGAAAAATCCCGCCGAGTCAGCGTGCGTGAATATATAATCTATCCGTGAGCTACTTCCGTGGGCTGCAGAGATATGTGTGTACTGTCTTAAGTCCGGGTTGTGGCTTTTCCAAAGATCCGTCAGCCCCATGGCCTGCGTGAATGTCAACAGAGTCCGTGGGTCGCTGCTCCTAGATGAGCTGGACTCCCTGTCTATGTCGGGAGCCATGGTATCGTTCATGTCCCCCCCCCAGGATCAGGGTCCCCTGCGGCATGTCAAGGAGCAGTCGGCCAAGGTCAGGCAATGTGATGTCATGGAGCCGTGGAGGGATATACACCGAGCAAGCATTCAGGACCAGCCCCTCCCATGTCCCGGTAATGGCCACATAGCGACCCAGTCGATCCGTCCAGGTGTGTTTTATAACAAAGGGAAGTGAGGTCTTAATGAGTATAGTGGTGCCCCTGGAGCCAGTCGTGAAACCGGCATGTGCCCTATGTGTGTAGCCGTAACGGTTCAGTGCCAAGTACTGGGTACCTTTGAGATGGGTCTCCTGGAGCAATACCAGGTCTGGTGAGTGTCGACGAAGGTACTGAAGCACCATAGTGCATTTTATCTTGTCCCCCAGACCGTTCACGTTTCACGAGAGAACTGTTAGTGCCTTCATATGTCTTGTCGCCATATGGGATCCCTTATGCGTTCCCCCCCTCCCTCCCACCCCCATTCCTGTCCTCGCCCCCTTCCCCTACGTATATTCTCTGCAAGTGTATATTCACAGATCGTGCCCCTTTGGATGCACTGACATAGCTCTGAAGCATACAAACCCAAAAAGCAGAATGCAAACATCAATAAGAAGAAAGAAAGAAAAAGAGCAAAACCCCCGTAACAAACCCTGCAACCCTGCCTTGTAGGTTTAGAACCACCCACATCCCCAATAGCAGAGCGCCTGTCGTCCCAACAGCTAAGTGACAAAAATGGGGTTCACCCGGCACCACCACCCGCCAACATTCCCCGCCCCGAGCCCGCCTTTCAAAAATGAGAATTCTGCCATCGGGTAGGTCCCTGTATCACCTGGCCCTGTCGCCATCCGTGGCCAAGGGCAGAGAGTGTACCCCGTTACAGTTATCAGTACGGTCATACCTCGGACCGGGACAATAGACAGAGTACAGTTTACCAGAGTGGAGTAAGTCCTTTCACTCCCCAGTGCCTGTTGCGCCTCTCGCAGGGCTCGCGGATCTGGAGCTCCCGGTTCTGGAGTTGGAGCGCCTCCTCCCCTCTCGTCGATGCAGAGTCTCTAGGGGTCAAGTGCCATTTCCCCACCAATCCAAGTTTCCCCGCTGGTGGTGTGCCCATGGATGACCCTCATCCAGCCAACGCTGGACCTCCTCGGGCTCTGTACAAAACCAGGATTTGTCGCCCTCCATGACCTTGAGTTTGCAGGGAAAAACATCATGTACTTCAAGCCTTTGTCTCTAAGGGCGTGCTTCACCCCTTCGAAGGAGAGCCTCTCCCGCTGGACCTTCAAAGTAAAGTCCGGGAAAAACCGGATCGTCGTGTTGTCGTAGGGGAGATCACCCTTGACTCTGGCCGCTTGAATGATGGCATCACGATCCCGGAAATTGAGGATGCGTGCGATGATGGTCCGAGGAGGGGCCCCCGGTTTTGGTTTGGGGATCGGGGCACTGTGCGCCCTCTCCACAGAGAACAATGGTGACAGTCTCTTGGGCTTCAGGTGGTGTAGGACGAGGTCCTCCAGAAAGAGGTCTACGCTGGGACCCTCCGCCCCCTTTAGGCACTCCAACCACGCGGATATTATTGCGGCGGGCCCTCCCTTCCTGATCGTCCAGTTGCAGCGCCATCACCTTGTGTTGGTGTGTCAGTTTTGGGATCCGTTCCTCCAGCTTGCGGGTCGTCGACTGAAGCTCCCCTATATGTTCCTCCGTTGCTGTAACCCTGTCGGAGGTTTTGCGCATATGCGCCCTCATGAGGTTCATCTCAATCGTTACCTTGTCGATTTTAGTTTCTAAGTTCGTCCCCACTGTCTGGATCGCCGCCATGATTGAGCTGAGGGACGGCTCTTTGCTAGTGGGATCTTCTTCGTGTTGTGTCCCCTCCTCTGAATACTGCTGCTGCGGGACCGCATACTTGTCCATTTTGTTGGTCTGCACTGTGGTGGCAGACCCCTTCGGTTTCATCATGGCTGTATCTCCAGGGGGACAGCAGCGGCCCGGTCTCCCTTCACGCAGCCGCTCCCAGGCACCCCCCTCGCTTCTGCCTGGCCTCTAGGTATCTGCGGTGGACTGCACCAGCATGTGAGGCTTCGCTCCCTCAATGCCCGGTTTGTTCCGCTATATGGCGTCGTCGCTCTGCAGCCGGGCACGTTGCCGCTGCTCTTCTCATCGCCGATCCCGAACTCAGGGTCTTCCAGCCCTCGCACGTCCCTCTACGGGCACCCCACTGGCTGTAGGAGTCGCGCAGCGATTTCCGGCGCCTCGGTCCTCCGTCGCTGCGATGGTCCCCACTAGCTTGACGCCGGGTTGTGGGACGCTGGGCAGGCCCCCCTGTCCGCCTGCTATGTATGGCCAGTGGCTGGACCCTCAGTCTCACAGGCCCTGGGCAGACGTGATGATGCGGGGAGTTGGTGCACCCTGGTCAGTTGCAGATCCTTCCCGGGAGCGCTGCGCATGAACCTCACTGGCCGGCTCCCACTCGCCCTGATCCCGGGTGTCCTCACCTCGACGGTGGCGCATAAGCGTGGCGGGGGCCCGCAGCCTTTCTCCTGACCCCCGCCTCCTTCCTTCCCTCAATATTTCCTCACCGCCGCAGTATCAGCTCGCTCAGGGTCCACCTGGTCTCGCGATGGCGCCCCTGCTCTGGAAGGCCGAACGCCGCGGCCTTGCGTCGCTTGTCTTCCGTCCGTGGGCACTTCCGCACGGCCTGCGCCTCACGCGCCTCCGCCTCAGCTGCAATGGGCGCTCGCGATCGTCTGCCTCACACGCAGGGCGGCGGTCTCGGGTCGCCACCGTTGCTCTCCTGCACCAGGGCGCCTTCCGCCTCACGGTGTGCCGGCACTTCGCCCCTCTGGCAGCCGTTTGATGTCCGGATTTCATGGGCTTAGTCGCGGGCCCCGGCGGAGCTCCGGAGCTCAGCGGCCATTACGGCTGGTGCCAAGCCACGCCCCCAATGAAGCAACTTTTGAGCTTATCAAATCGAATATTGTCCTGCTTTGAGCTTTTGGTGCCAAAACCAATGGCTTTAATGAGTTCATCTATGAGATATATAACTTCAAGTGTATCTCACCGGCCTCAGCCTTGGGCCTGTCCCAGTTGACGGATTTTGACTTCCATTTCTAAGACAAAGTCCCAAGGCAAGAACTTTCACCAGGATGACCTGCTTGCTGTATCCAACCCCAGCTCCATCACTGTCCGCCTGAAATCCTACATGGGTCCCTGTCAACCATGAACCGTTGTTTTGGAATGGCGCTTTACTTTTTTTGAATGCATTTTGCCTTAAAACTTTAAAAATTATTATCTCTTGCTCTATTTATTTGATTTTAATGATTGTGGTGTTGTTTTGCTAAATAACTGTTTTTCTGTGTTAAACCTAGTTTGGGAATTTCTATTTGTAGTGTTTTTTTACTTTAACATTGTTGCTTCTGCTTGAACTTACCACATATTTCTATGGAGATTATCTATTGCTTGTACGATTACTACCAGGGGCTGAGCACATATATTCTAAGAACTGTGTTTTGGCCCAACCACATTTGTTTATTAAGTGATTAGGCACCCTCCCCCACCCCCAAATCAATAACTCCATTTCGGAAAATAATTATAGCTTTATTCACATCAGTCACATAGACGGTGTAAATGATTAACTGAAATAAATATGCTAGGCCAGAGACTTTTATGCCAAATAACTCTAGGCGGAATGGGCAAGAGAGTGATGTAGGAGCGGACACAAGAGGCAAAGAGATGGAAGCCTTACTTATATCCTCAGATTTGTATAATGCAGTGGATGTAGCTGGCACTAATGACTTAGGGCTGCCCACTTACAGGTGAAAAAACTGCTCTTCAGTGATTGTATCACAAAATGTAATTAATTTGTTGCAATCGGGTACTGTCATTAGCACAGATTTTGGGACCATAACCCAATAGAAAATTCTTGACCTGTCTGTCATCCCAGCTCTGAAGATCAGTGATTTAAGAGTGTTGTGTAAAAGCTAGGGGCATTAGCTACAGAGTAAAAGCTAAAAGGGAAGACCTAGAGAAGGCCCTCAGCTCCTACTAGAAAGAGAAACTAGAGAGGGAGGGTCATTCCTCAGAAGAAGATCCTGAAGAGGTTGAGGATGATGCCCTAGCCCAGAATGAACATGATGGATGTTAGAAATGGGGGTCTCTAGTTGGCAGAGGTAGGTACTTTGTCCAAGTAGGGACCCTTCTCCCTAGTCAGGGTAAGGGGGATACACTTCTAAAATAACCCCTGCTCACCCCCTTGGTAGCTTGGCATGAGCAGACAGCCTTATTTCAGAGGCAGTGTGTAAAGCATTTATGAACACATCGGGGGATATTCTCAAGAACGCGTGTTAACTATTGCCAAAATCGCTTAACGCAACTTCTCACATCGCAGTCCATCGCGGGAAAATAACACCGTGTTAACGCAGCATTCACAACCCGGCGGCACCATGCGATAGCCTCACGATAACGCGACAAATGCCCGCGTTAAAATCAACGCAACGCCGAAAAAATTCGAAAACCCAACGCGAAAAAAGTTGCGATGTCCCAAATCGTGAAACAAAACCAGCGATAACCAGCGACAGGCCTGCGATTCCCACGCGACATGTGGGAAAATGCACCATAAAGGCAGAGAAAAAAAATATTAAAAAATGTAAGTGCGTACCACCATGGATGCACCCGGACCGAGACAATTATATACAATACCTCTGTGCTGACCTACTTACTTTCATGTGACCTGATCAGGTTCTGATACGCCTATACCCCACAAATGCCCACAAGGGAACACAGCAAGAAAACTTTTTTTACTATTTTTATTTATCACAAATGTTCATGTTAAAAAAAAATTGGGTTATTTTATATCTTATTAAATGTAAATAAAGAAAGACTTAGTACAAATAAACATTTACAATTTCATTGACTGTGTTTCTTAATCAAGTACAGTACTTAGAAATTAATCCATTGATTACTAACAAAGACACAAGAAAAAGAAAAAAAAATTCATAACAAACAACCCAGCCATCTAAAACTGATCACTTATACTACCATTCTCTCTCATTCACTCCACACATGTTCACATTACACATACATCAAAAAAAAACCTTGAAATTCGACCCAATGAGGGTCCCTAGCCATGTTGAAAAGGGCAAATGCGATGCTTCACCAGAAGCAGAATAGTTTGAAAAAGTTCTCGAAAAGACCACTCCATAATGATGGTAAAGGGTCTGGTCTACGCGCGTTTCCGTGGAAAAGCCACCTTCCTCAGGACCAAGGTGTGACGAATCTCTCATAAAACTGCTGGGGTTGTCTCATATCATTGGACAATTCTTTGGAAGTTTTAAAAGCGTTGAAGGTTGTTTATATGTATCAGCAGCCAACTGATTTGTTTCATAACCCTATATGGGGCATTTTGACCAAGCTTTCCATCCAGACAGAAAGGGTGAAATTGGGGTCTTCGTTTCACTGTGTTTGTTATGCGGTAGGTGGAATACCTCAGAATACTCCTTTTCCTTTATGAAATCCCTCTGATTCCTTCTGGATTACGAGGAAAATATGATTGTCTCTATTTTAGAACTGCTACCGTTTCAATATCGTTATCCCTTGAAATGGCTCCGATCAATGCTACCCGGACCGAGTGCACAGGACAACGCGAACCCCACAAGCCCCACAGACGACCAGCCAGGAAAGCCGGGGAAGGGCAAGGAGAAGAGGAAGAGGGAGACGGGATTCAGTCTGCAGAAAAACCAGATCATCGTCACGGAGGAGACAGAACACAACCAACAACTGTACGTCACCGCCACTGTGTCATCGGCAACACAAACGGAAACATGGCAGTACATCGTGAACAACGTAATTGCAGTCGGAGTGTCGAGGAGGACAATGGAAGAGGTCAAGAGGCGCTGGAATGATGTGAAGGGCAAAACCAAGAAGAAACACTATGCCAACTTGAAAGCAGCAACGCAGATTGGAGGTGGGGGACCAGCGGCACACCAGGAGCTGGATGACAGTGAGAAAATGGTGGCCACTGTCATCAGTCGCGATACGGTGCCAGGAGTTGGGGATCGGGACACTGCTCAACATGACCTGACACAACATCAACAGGGTGAGTACCGACCAGGGACTGGGGGGACGGGGGGAGATGGGCACAATGGCACACATGCACAATTAAGTAGAGCACACTGCACACCCACAATGACTCTGGAACATGTCCCTGATCCCCGTGCCACACAGCAGCACACATACAGAAACTCAGGGAATGTGTGTTGCATTGAATTTATTTGCATATGCTGTGCCTGTGGTCATTTTGCACTGTCTCATGATTGCCAAGCACTGACACAATGTGACGTCCTCATGTGAAGAAATTGTCAATGATGTTGTTCCTACGGGCTATTCCTGCTGCAGCTGCAGTGGGGTGTGGTCCACCTGCCTCATCTTCCTCATCATCGTCCGGTGCATCTGGCACTCGTAACCATGGGGCATTGGTGCGTACACATATGTTGTGCAACACACAACATGCAACGATCATCTTGCACACAATGACTGGGCTGTACAGGAGCCTCCTACCTGTAATGTCCAGGCACCTGAAACGTGACTTCAACACACCAAATGTGCATGCCACAATGCCCCTGGTGCGTTTGTGGGCCGCATTGTACTGCCTCTGGGCCTGTGTGTTCGGGGCTCGGAGGGGTGTCATCATCCAATGGCAGAGTGCATATCCCTGATCACCTGTGACAGTGCAGAGAGACATGAGTTAATAGTTGGTTCTGCATGATGTGTTGGCAGGCTCACTAGTTCATTGGCATGTGATATGTGTGTCATAGTGATTCCGGTTTGACATGTACTGCTAGTAGCAAATGAGCGCCATCAATGTGTATTACGTAGCCTCACTGCTGCTCCTCCCTCCCCCCGAGCCTATTTCCTCATGTGCGCTGCGCGCTTGTATCACCTGCACTCCTACGGCACACCATTGTCATATCTGTCTGCGCATGTCCACAAGCCTGACAACGACACTGTGATGTTGTGCGTTGAAGGTGGGCGGCCATGTGTGTGTAGGCCTATGGTAAGGATAGGGCGGACACAGATGTGGAGTTCATGGCTGGCCGAAGTCGCGATGCGGTCGAGGCAAGACCTTTGGCTCATGCTGCGGTAATAGCGATACACACACAACAGTTGGCATGTATGATCCCGCACCCCGAGCGGGCTTGCGCTCATTCATTAATCCCTTCATCCGAGCCCGCACTCGGGGGCATGTTACATTGCAACTTTGTCCATTGCAGGACGGGTGGCGCCGACACCACAACAAAGACACACGCATTAGGTACTAAATTGGCAAGCCCAACACTTAACCACGCCCATAGCCCCAGGGTGATCATCCACACCCCTGCGCTGGACTGCCGTACGCCAGCCCACTCCGGCAACGCCTACAGGGGGGGACGTAACAAGCTACATTTCCGCATTGTTCCCCGCTGGCTGCGGTTACATGGTTGCGTCCACTGTCCAGTACACTCCAGACACCAGCAGTCTATGTCGACATGGAAGTGTCTGTGGTCTGCATACTGCGGTCTGTCCAGCACATCCACTCCACACTTGGCATTGTGTACATTCTTATTCATGGGTCACTTGCCTCCTTCGCTCATGCCGGGTTCCCACCTCTCCCCACATTCTGGTATTGTGTGGCTGAGGTGCCATGCTATTGATGGCTTGTGTAGATGGCTAGCCCAGGTTGCCACAGTAAGTAGTGTTGTCGTGTTTGGAATGTGGGGATGTTGGTTGTCATGTTGTATGTGATTTTGTGACGTGTGCATTCCCAGAGTTGTGAGTTGTCTGAATGTGGTGTTGAGGTGTGTGGTGTGTTCCGTTGGTACTTACCGACGAACAGTGAATTCCCATAGGTGGCATCCTGAAAGTGCTGGTTGATGATGGACTGTCGGAATATGAAGGAATCATGCACACTGCCTGGGTAGTTGGCGACGACATTGGTGAAGAGTCCCCGGTGGTCCACTATTGCCTGCACATTGATGGAATGCGTTTGTTTCCTGTTGCGGTAATTGTGTGCAGTGGCTGCAGGGGGCACGAGGAGTACATGTGTGCAGTCGATTGCCCCAAGATGTGCGGGAAGCCAGCTATGGCGTAGAAGCCTTGCTTGATCTCCAGCTGTTCCTGCGCAGTGTGTGGGAAGTAAAGTTGCTGGGGTACCAAGCTGATGATGGCATCCAGGACAGGTGTGGGGAACTTTGACATGGCTGGCTGTGAGACTCCTCCGACTCTGGCAGTTGTTGGTTGGAAGGTCCCAGAGGCCAACAGGTGCAGCACGGCCAGCAGCTTTGTCTGCGGAGGGATGTTGGATCTCCGCTGTGTTAGTACCGTCAGCCTGTGGGCAATGATGGTCAGGATGCGTAGGATGGTTGTCCTTTTGAGCCTGTAGTGGGCAATGAGTTCCTCTGGCGTTAAGTCTCCCAGGCTGGTGCGATTTCGAAGGTCCGGTGTCTTTGTCTGCGCTGCCTCTGTGGTAGTCCGGGGGGGTGGGTCCTGGGGGGGGTGGGGGTCCTGGGTGTGGTGGCGGTGGGTGTAGTGGCCCTCTTGGCACTCCGAGCTGCATGAGCAGTAGCTCCATGGCATCTGTTGTTCTTCTGGTGTGGCTGTGGGCTGGGCTCCCTTTTATGGTGCAGGTTGTCGTCCGACTTAACACCAGGTAGGAGCAGGTGTTAAATGCATGCTGCTAACGCGCCTTATCGCATGTTTTTGATTCTTATCGCCATTCTGGCTGGTCGTTGGGAATGTTGCGAAGTGGTGTTTCCGCGGGTTTTTGCACGGGAATGCCTACTCTGCATCTCATTAGCGTTAGTTGCCGGTGTCATCCGTGGCGATGTTTTTTGCGGCTGCTATCGCAGGAATACTGGTGATATCGGCTGTACGCACCAGCTGTGAATGGTGCGATGAATTTATCACCACTTTGGCTGCGATAAAGTGCTGCTAACTCGGCGATAAGTCCTTGAGAATATGCCCAATACAGTAATACAGTGAAAACACTACAAATGGACACCACACCAGTTTAGAAAAATAAGTAATCTTTATCTAAACCAAAACAAGACCAAAACGACAAAAATCCACAATACAGTGCTAAAAATATGATTCTTAAAAGGTAGAAACAGTTCAGTTCCAAGAAAATGTTGGATGCAACACTTTTACACAAAGTACCTTGAATGCGTCAAAAAATGCAAGCAAAAAGGGTTGCAGGGAAGGTGATGCGTCGGTTCCTTACCGGAGAGGATGTGATGCGTCAGTTTCTTACTGTGTGAGGAGGTGATGCGT